>JAOWBP010002978.1:14946409-14965730 GCA_028571105.1 Tragopan temminckii
CCCCCTCCCCCCCCCAATGCCCTAAAAACATTACAGTAATAATTCTTTTCAAAATGGGAACATTTTCTTATAATCAGATTGTTTTACTCCTTACAGCTTAAGATTTAGTTGACCATACCGGGCCTTCTTTTCTCCTTATCCAACCAGGCTTTAATGTGATACTATAGCTAGTGAAATACAAAGTCCCCTGCATTGCACCCTGAATGTATGCTGAAATGTTAAATTGTCACATTTAAAGTGTGAGGCAAAACATTGTGTTGAAGTGCTGTAGGTTTGAGGTGAAATGACCTCATAAGAGGAATTCAAGCAAGAATGCATGAGTTATGCACTTCTTGAATTTGTGTGATATTTGTGGTATTTCAAAATATGTGTGGCCATATCTCTAGGTAGCATCCCTTTATCAGGGCTATTGGATTCTAATTGAGAGTCTGGTTATATGAGGATGTGGGAGAAGAGAAAGAAAGAACAGTGCACAGAAAAAAAGTGTTCTTGTATTACTACTGGTAAACATTGTATCACAATGTGCCCTCAGCTCTTTCATTATCTGAGATTATGTGATTTTCCTGTTTACTTATTTACCTGTTTACTTATAGATTTATGGATTTTAAAAACCTGTAATCTTGGAAAGAATTAAGAAAATTTGAAGGGTGATCAGTTTTGTTATGCTGATCTAAAGAGAACCAGTGAAAGATGAAGCTGCAGGTATAAAATGAAATAAGGGTTCTTTTTTTTTCACAGCAAATAGTGCTGAATGACAGGCATGATGTCATAAGCCAGTATCAGTTTCAGAATCTAACTATTCAGTATCACATCAAAGATCATTTGTAGTGCTTATTTTAGCATTCAAGGCAACAGAGTAGGCTCTTTTTTGCCTTGTCATCATTATGTAGATGTGCTTTCTAACATCTACTTTTTTTCCTAACATCTGAGGAAAGCCAAGTCTTTAGAGTTCAAGACTTCATAGGCTTGAATTATACATACAAACAAACAAAAAAAACCACCAAAAATACAAAAATCCTATTCTCTTTATTCTTCAGGAAAGACTATTCTTTTCAGTTATAAACAGATTTGAAATTGTATTCTTTCTCATCTAATGTGAAAATTATAGTAAAATACAGTTCATTGATTTGAGGTGTACTGGCTTTTCTTAGATTGGCTTAGAATTAAGTCCTTGGAGAGAATCCAGTCTTTCTTAACATGAATACTCTGGAAATAATACCTGTTTCCTCCCTGTACGTTTAGCTTTTAAATTGTGATGTAACTTCTGTCTGTAAAGTAAATTATAAATGTTTTTCTTTTGTAGGTATCTTTCTGAATAGACTGTCCTTAGCTCCTTTATGAATGTCAAAAGATTCACTGGCTTTTCTATACAACATTACTTAAATAAGAGATTTTTAAGAAACTGAATTCAAACAGGCTGAGTATTCAGAGTATACATGGCATTAGCAGGAATTAGCAGGAATTTCCAAGATCTTTTTACTGTGCAACTTCAACTAATATGCAAAAACAGTGTAGAATTCTCAAAAATCATAAATCAATTGTACTATTGAATAAGGAGTTAGCCAGACATCAACTGTGGCTGTCCTCATGCAGTCCAGTCACTCCTGTAACTAAAGTATATCAGATAAAATAAATACAGTTGTGAAAAAGGTGGAGAGAAATATTATTGTATAAGAGCCAGACGTTAGACAAAGAGTTGTCAGAGCATACAAAAGCATCTTGATTTCTGTATGCTTGGCACAAGCCATAGCAAAGGTGGGAGAAGCCTAATAGTGAGATGTAGTGCCATAGAGATGGCAGTCAGAGATGTGGCTAGATGAAAAAGTGAAGGGGGAAATGAAACAAGGGAAATCAGCTGTGCTAAGAGGAAGATTGTCTGAGTGTTGCAATGAGCTGTAGGTATCAGATGCTGGGTGGGGTGTCTGATGTCAAACATGAAAGTAAGGCTTGAAAGAAGGATCAAGGGAGAAATGCATTTCTGATCACGCTGAACTGTGTCCTGCTCAATGCTGTAATCAGATGTCTGTAAGAGAAGACAGAGTGAAGTCTGGGCTTTTCACATTTTATAGGTTACTACAGCTTATTTCAAAAGGCTGGAGAAGACTAATAAAATGTGTTGGTGCTGTTTTTGTGCTAGTGGTTGGAGCAAGTGGAAGATGTGCTGTGCTTTGGGGATAAGAGATAAAGGAAAGAACAAATATCTTCTGTGAAATGAGATATTTTGTGTTCTTGCATCTGGTCCTATGCTGATCGTATAGTATCACGAACAGTTTTGCAAAAAAAAAAAAAACCCCAGTTCCAATTGTAACTTGAATTTCCATGTAAAAGTGTTGGTTTCTGTATCTGCCAGAATGACTCAGATTAAAGATGTAATTTTGGTCAAATCTAAGAAAGATATGGCTGAGAACAGCCCAGTAGTAATGAGAAAGTCAAGAGAGTTAGCTCTGCTATTAAACTCCTGGCTTGAATCCAGCATTGTGAAAAATGAAATCTGACTTTATTTTATATGATGTCCTTTGACAAGTGATATAATCACCTACTCAAGGCTGGGATTTCCGTGCTTTCTGACAGGAAACAGCAGTCTCAGATTTGTGCAGTGCAGCATGGAAATGCTTCTTTCACTGTTTTTGCACAAAATGTAGAATTAAGCAAAAAGTCCAACAAAAATAAACAGGACAAAGAAACATGAGAAGCCTATTATTATTTGAAAGATAGGAAGTAGCCTACCAGCTTCTCTAACTCTTTTTGAAAGAAGTACCTTGTAGACATATATATTCAATAATAATCAGATTAAGAAATCACTAAAAAATGAGTTTTTGATAACTTTGTTAAGTAGCAAAAAGTTTCAGCTCTGGAATCTCCGTTACTGTCTGACTTTGCCTGATTTTCCTGCTTAGGCTATCTGCAAATTTAGATAAGTCTGTCAATTAATGTTTTCATGATGGTCAGTCATCATGACGTACCTCTTATTTTGCAACAATGTTGAAATATGTAGTTTAAAAAATAAAAAGCAAGCTCTGAAAATTTCCCTGCTCCACTCTTGTTGTCGAAGATCATATGATAGTCATGATGAGACCTGCTGATACCTGAAAACTCATTTGCATTCTTATCCATGCATTGGGCTTCTGAGGAAAACATAAAAGATGCGATGATCCTAAGTGAATCTGACACCAAATTCTGATGATGCAGATAGAAATTCTCCTCATTATTATACCCTTATATGCCTATACTGCCCCTTAGGAATGTCAACAACAACATTTTTAGAACATCCTGGGAAAGAAACACTGTCTTTTGAGCAGCTAAGATTGTAGAAAATGTTCCCACAAAGCAAATGTTACTAGCAGTCCTTGGAAAGGTTTGTGAATATGCCAGAGATCTCCACTGTTTGTTATCAAGCACAAGCTGTAGCATTTCCATTACTTAGCCTTTGCCTAACCCTTCATCCTGAACAATTTTTATTCTCTCTTTCCAAGCCTTAGTCAATGATATGTCCTTATGTTTTTGGGGGAATATCTTAAATCACATTTACTAGAAGTGATTTTATATTTCCTTACTGAACTTTTACAATGCTGAATGTCTTCCAAACATCACGCTTTCTTTTTGATGAAGCAAATAAAACTTTTGGAGCCAGATACTATCATGAGGATTAAAGAGAATAGTTGTAGATGTTGATGAACTATTTTGAAAATAAGGGGTTCAGTTTTCTTTGCAGCATCAAGATTCGTCATCCAAGGAAGCACAGACTAGAAGACAGGTTAACAAGCTTCTGCTAGTTATGACACTGGGAGTCAAGTAAGTCTACTAAAAAGTTGTATCATTTTTTTTCACCACTGTAGTACAAAACATGGTTCAGTGGTCTCATGACCATTCAAGAAAAGTGAGGAAGCATGTGGTTAGAAAATACTGCAACCCCTCCCATCCCTACCTTTATACCAGTTTTAATTCTGAAAAGACCTTACTTTTAGGCTTGCTTACATACTTTATCTTACCATTGTTTTAAATTTGCAGCAAGCAGTAAGGGAGCTCAAACTAATTTTTAACAAAAATAAGAGAAACGTTAAGGAAAAATTAGCAAGAAATGTACTAAGAATAAATGAGAAGACAAAATATCTTGTCAGAAAAATCCAGTTCTTTTGTATCATGCCTAGTTATAAATTTGCATAATATCAAAATATGTGAACTAAACTAACACAATCTAATACAAAAAAAAAAAAAGAAAAAGGATGGTCTACATACATGAACGAGTCCCTTTAATGACTTGTTTTGTCTACAACCCATGTAGCAGCAACAGAAACTTGGTAATTTCCAAGTGTTGAGGGAAAAGGATATATTGGAAAGAGATGAATTGTCCTATTTAATCAATGTTGGACTTCAGTTATATAAAGTATTAATATCTCACCCTCCTTCAAATCCCTAAGCAAAACTAAAAAGCCAATTAACTCAAATTATTTAGCATACTAGAATAATCAGTGCTCTGACACTTTGAAAGTAAAGACTTTCACTTCTGTCTTGTGCATTTTTGTGTGTGTGTATATGTGCACACAGAACAACTTTAATATAGGTCCCTGCTGACTTCATTTTTTAAATTTTAGGTACTGCTAGGATCCAGCAAGCAAATCATGCTGATACACCTCCTGGAGGTATCAAATCACTGATTTCTTTCTAGTCTCAGGCTGTGGAATTGGTTCTGTTCATTAATTATTGACTTAAGATTTGAAGTGGGATTGTCTTGTCTGCCATCATTATGATAAAAACTGAAAACAGAAGGTGTGTGTACATTTCATAAGGATTACAAATTCTTTAAAAGCAGGAAAATAATAAGGAAAATGGCTGTCATGAAGTGCTATGGAAACAACACAGGAAGGGAGGCAAAGGCTGAAAAAGCAGGAGAAGGGCCTGATTACTTTCTGAAGTGAGTTTAAGTCTTGCATTAATCAGCATCTTTAAAGCAGTTTTTCACTGAATGTTCCATTGAAGTGTTTCAAGATTATATTTTTTGCCTAGTGATTGTCATGATATGGATTGCTAAATCAAATCTGAATTACTGCCTACTTTACCCTATCTGAAAAGCCAGTGAGCTATGCACCAGCTTTTTTAGCAAGACTCTGGAACTCAGCAGAACTCTGTGAACTATCCTCAGAGTACCCCTCACTGCTGCTCCTAGTCATATGCAAACTACTTTTTGTGGCTGTTGTCTTCTGAAAAATGTTGGGATGAGAATCCTGGTGAAAAGGACTAGTTAACCTTATTCAATTTAGTCAAGAAAACACAAACTTTCTCATTTGCTAGCAGGCAGCACTCATTTCATTAACTCAATACTTCAAAGCTGAAAATACCATGCTCTTCTGCTTGCCCATCCTGTTCTAGCTGCTCCTGGGTCTCTCCACTCTGTGGTGACAGGTTTCATAAATATGGGGGGCTTCCTGGCTCTGCCCCTGTGACATCAGAATGCTGTTGCCATGTGAAGTACAATGGCACCATGCAACTTCTCCCTGACAGGGCTACCCCTCTCCCAGCCCAGGCAATTGCCTACTTCAGCATGGAATGCATCTACTCCACTATGGAGCTCTAAAATGCATCATAATCCATGAGCAATATCAAGACAAATGAGCAGCCACACCAATGAGGTTATGGAGTAGAGGAAATGCTGGAAGTTATGGAGACATGTTAAATTAGTATGCCATCAATAATTTTAATTATATTTGAGAAAGAAATCCCTTAGTAGCCAGTAACTGTTGTTAGTTGTCTTGTCCATGATCTCTATTTGTATCTAAAAAATTAACTCTAACAAACCTGACAACAGTTTTGTAAAGCTTTAAAACACTTAACCGCACACACATGCAGAATTCCATATATATATATATATATACATATAAACACAGTGCATGTGAGATACACAATCAGTTGTTAAGTGATGTCAGTGCTCTGAAGAATCATAAACAATATGCTGATTTAAAAAAAATAATAAATAGATTGACCACAAATATTGTTGAAATATATTATCTCCTGGACTTGTAAGAAAATCACCAATACTAGTTTATAGACCATTAACTGTAAATTACTTTCTCCTTTGGGCAAGAATTTTATCCTTTTTCATTATTATTAATTAAAACTAGCAATGTTTCTGGAAGAAAAAAATATGTGGAAAAAACTATGAAATACCATTTCCTTGGAAAGGCTTGTATAAAAATACTACCTGAGTTATTTCCCTTGAGAAACATTTTACATATATGAGAAATGCCAGTGATTAGAAATCAGTGACTTAATTAACTATTAAAATGTATTTTATAATAACAGCTTGAGAGAATGTGTACATGTGCATGTATGAATAGTCTTGTTTTTCTTTTAGCGGACTTGAAACTGGGCTGGACCAAGTCGAGCTTTGATCAGCTGGCTGTGTTTCTGTGGAGCTTCTCCTGAGATAATACAGCTCCAGAGAGAGTATATGTTAGGATATGTTCAGTGATACATTAATATGGTTATATGCCTTGAACTGCTGCCTGATAAAATGAACTCTTTGAACTCTAAACTCATCTGTGGAGTCTTGCTGTTGAAGTCTAAGTTAGATCAGATGCCTATTGCATGAGTTACATGATGCTTAAGCATTGTAAGTTAGGAAATGTAATAATATATGTTCTGTACTTATTACTATCTTTACCATTTGGTAAATGTTAGATTATCCTGTCTGGGAAACAATGAAGTAATGTTTTAATAGGAAGAGAATTCATGCTTTTTTAACTGTAGGCCTTTAATTTTCTGGTCTAAAGGTGAACTTCAAAATCTGCAGAGGATCTGAAGGGATCCCCTGCAATGGAACAAGGTATAAGTTTGATATAGGTATTTTTCATCAGATTTTTTAAAAATTATTCTTTGATTTCACAGAAGACTTCTGAGGGGGAGTCATTATTTGTGATATTCATACCATTCTGGTTGCTTGTAACATGCTCAGATTTTATCAGACTTCAACTTTTTTGGCTATGCAGAAATTTTCTGCTTTGGAAGTATATTTTGGAAAGCAAATAGATACGTCCAGACACAGTGGTGTTAATTGTGTGACTTTGAACTTGGAGAATCCCCTTGCCTCCCTATGAGATCAGGGAATGTGATTCTATGATTCTGCTGCTTAGTGACTAGTGCAGCAGTTATTTGGGCGTTAAATAGGTCCCATTTAACATGTGAAAATTTATCCAAACAAATCCCTGCATTTACTGCAAGTAAGAAGCAGAGCAGGGCAAATGCCAAATTAAGGGCTATCACTTGAATATTTATTATTTACTTATTTAAACTCACTATACTTATATTTTATATGGTATAGTGGACTTCATGTAGGACCAATTATCAGTTTTTATACTTGGTTTATTGAAAATGGTCAATTTTGCATAGACTTTTGTTTCCTAAATACCACTGGCTAAACCTACATTCTGATACACTCTTTAATAGCCCACTGAGTCCTCAATTCAGTTACTCATATATCTCTTGTGTATATATAAAAACACTTTGACAGTCTAATCAGAACTTGAAAGCTTATTCCTATTTTACCTCAGTGCTTTGAGCTCTTCGCATTCCATGCTCTGTGTTTTGAACTGGATGATGTCTTCAGTTTTGGTATTGCTTTTATATGCTTTTTTGTCTTTTCTAATACCTTGGTTTTCTGCCTTTGGTTGGTAGATGTCTTCAAAGAAGAGCTCTGTAAAAGCTTACTAAGGAATGATTTATATTGGATCTTTAAACAGAACAAGGTTAAAAACTTCTCTAATCATTTGAGTTGTAGAGAATAAATGCTAACAATTGTTAGTATCTTTTTTGTTTGTTTTTTATTGGTTTAGTTAGGGGGAAACATGCAATTTTGATCAGTCGGTATCTAATAGTAGATGAACTGAAGAAAATAGTTTCAGAAAACATTTTGTAGTCTACTTAGAATAGAAATACATCTAAAAGTTTTAGTTCATTGGAATTTTGCTGGTTTTGTTAAAACACATTTCAATAAAAACAGTTTAGAAAGACTCATTTTGAAAGTGCTTTGTTAGCAAATCAGTGAATCCAAGATGATTTTGTCAATATTTTGCTGGCCTCCAGCTCCACTTCTTTTTGTATGGATAAGCTATTTAACCCTCGTTAATGTGCCCTTCTTCCTTCTCTGAATCTCAGTTCAGAAAGTAAAGACCAGTGGATGGATTGTTATAAAGATCATTAACCTGGATTGTCACGTACCACATGACTTCATGCTTTTATATATCTCAAAATTCCTTTCAAGTCAGTTCTGAATCTGCTCAGGAGAATACATTACAATATTACAGTCTAAAATCTGGTGTGCTATTTGGAAATCTGCCATTCATCTCCCATGCAAGCTAGGAATCATGGCAAGATATTGGTGCCTCATTCAACATTTAGCATAGGTAGCTCAATTCTTATTACTGGAAATAAGTAGACTACGTACCAATACAGAAGGTGATAAAACCATTTTGTTTTATACAAGGAAAAGCATTTGACATACTTGTAAGTCTCAGATATGGTTTGCAGAAACATGATATTTTTGCAGTCTCAGTGGGGATTTATCTTTCATTGGGATAAATTATCACTTAATTGACCTCTGTAAGGCCATAGGTAACTTTCTATTGATGAATGTTTTGTAGACTGTTTTTTTTTTTTTGTTTTTTTTTTTTGGTTTTTTTTGTTTTTTTTTTTTTCTCTCCTCTTCCATCCTTGCTTGCTGTTCCTCTCTTGCCCCGGACAAGTGTGGACTTAATGGTATAAATAACACTACTGATATGTATGTAACATTCCAGTAAAAATTTTTGTCCTAGATCAAAAATCAGATGTGGATAATAGCATTTCTCATAGGATTCCATGCAAAGTTGTATTCTGCATGCTAATCCTTACTTTACTTGGCATGTGAGGAATGTCTCCATGCTTTTTCCAGTACATATGGGGTGATTTGGAAACAGGCCATCTGCCATTTTTATGCCCTGTGGCATAAAAAAAAAATAAAGACGGCTGCTGCACTCAACAATACACACAACTAAAAGAATTTGAGCCCCCTGATATCTACTTGGAAATGTGATTGTAAGGAAATTGGATTGCTCTGCAGTTATTAACCATTGCAGAGAAAAGGCAAGGGAGAACATATGATCAAAAGACAGATTGATAAGATTACTGTAGAACTCAAAAGTTGAAAATATTTTTATTAAACTTTTTATTTAGTTAGTTAATTAGTTCTGTGTATTGCATTTTGTAAAAATGTTCACTGTATGTGTTTATGGGTGGTTCAGACCCACTGTGTCTAACTAAGCATTGTGGATGGACACTCCCTCAGTGGAGTAGACAGCTCTGTTTCATTGCAAGTCTGTACCAATTAGCTCTTCCCTTAGGTTTGTGATGTCTTGGCTGCTTTCTTCTGTGACATACACAATGTAAAGTGTATCAGAAGACTGGCCATGTTGTCCCTCAAAATAAGGGCTCCTGTACTTTAAAGTGTACAGAAATCATAATTTTGCTCACAGCTTTAACAGACTATGTACTCTAAAAGAGACTAAAAAGACTAATAGATTAAAAAAAAACTCTTCTGATTCAGTCAATAGTTGGCATTGAGATGATGTCTCAACTCCATCATTCTTTCTATATCACTACACCTCTTTCTGTTTTTCATTGAATTTATACTGCAGACATGGAATAGACACTTGGACACTCTGACTATGATTGTACTAGTAAAGCAAACATGCCAGGGTGCTCACTGTTGCAGAAGGCAGATAGTATGTATCAGACCACACCTACACTAGTAAATTTTCAAGTGTGTGCTTGTACCAACAAAAGGCTGCTAGCAAAGTTCATAGAAGGGAATATGTTTTTGTGCCTAATCACCTATTTGTCTGGCTGTCATATGTGCCTTTTACCTTTACAGAATTGTAGAATCATGTGAATTGAAAAGGATCCTTAAAGATCATTTAGTTCCGCTACCCTGCAAGGATCAAAGACATTCACTGCTAGATTAGGTTGCTCAGAGCCCCTTCCAGTCTGTCCTTGAATGTCTCCAAGGATGGGGCATCCACCCTCTCTCCAGGCAACCTTTTCCATTGCCTCCTTATTGTATAAGAGTTCTTCCTTACAGGCAATATAAAACTACTCTTTTCGTTTGAAACCATTTCCCCTTGTGCTGTGACAGCACAGCAGACCCTGTTGACGAGTCTGTCCCCTTCTTTCTAGCCCCCCTTTAGATAATGAAAGGCCATTATCAGGTCTCTCTGGAGCTTTCTCTTCTTGAGGTGGAATTATCTGCTTAAAGAATAAAATACTGCTGTGCCTTTAGGTGTATAAGAAAAAGCCCTGTTCCCAGAGCTTTCAAATCAACAGTCTTTGCATAACAAATGTCAATACATATTGTTTGCAGCAGCCACCAATGAACTTCAGGATGCCTGAGCACCTGAAATTCTGCTTCTCATATAAGATGATTTTGATATCTTCTCAAGATCATGGTGGGGACAATTTTCTTTCATACTGAAGCTAGAAGAGCTGTTAGTCCTCATATGTGGATCAGGTCATCATGTTGGTCATGTACCTGGTTCTCATAGTGAGCTATACAGAGAAGGTCTTGGTGGCCTGTAGACTTTTCAGCTTAAGTCACTGGCAGGACGCAGATAATAAATGTTGATCCTGGTAAGAAGCTTAAGAGAGTGGCTACACTATGAAATACAGATACTTCTAAACCCCTTCACGGAGTCCGATGTCCCTTTCCACGTGAGCAGGCGCCAGACATCCAACACCGAAGTATCATATTCTACAAGTCCATCACCACAGAGAAGGTGACTTGCATTTCTGTAACCTTGCTTTTGTGGACTGTTACAGCTGAGTAGGCAACAGGTTTGGAGCTGGCAAGTTTACAGCAGATAGAATTTTGTTGAGACATCTCTGAGAACAGTAAACAGACAGTACAGTAATGAGTAGTCTTCATTAACAGAAGTGATGACTCATGAGCTAGGAATTGCCAGAGTAGAACCTGATTCTCTTCGGGCATTGTCACTTTCACAGCATTTGAAAATTAGTCTGCCTAAGAACTTTATGGGTTTTGCCTGTCTCTAATTTGCCTGTCTGTATTGCACACTGCTAATCTGCTTCTAGCAGACATCCCTAGACTCTTCCCTCCAGCACTTAAACTCTCACTGACTTTTACCAGTCTGCCACAGTTCTTCTTCTGTCTTTCTTTTATGTACTCTATTATTCTTCACAATGACATCCCTCCATTTTCACCCTCCAGACTCTAGTGAGATGCAATTTTACAAAATAATTTCCCAGACACGAGTGTGTAAAACCAAAGCTTTTCTCATCTGTATCTCTTATAGTTGCCATTCTGAAACAGACCCTTAAACACCTCTTTTTGGTCAATAGTTTTAATAACTTTACAAGCTTTGTATATATGAAAGTTATAGGAAAATATTAAAAAATAAATATGAATGTATAAATATACATATAATTTTTAAATTAAGGATAAGGCCAAGTGTGTATCCTTTTATCCCTCTAACTGTACCTGGCAAGAATGGGCCAGTGATCAATCAGATATCTGCTCAGCTCAGTACCTCCTCCTAAAAATGAGAAAGGAGAACTGGCTACAACAGCTAAGAAGAAGACTGAGTTACTTAGTGAGTTTTTTGCTTTGGTTTTTGCTACCAGACAGGATTTGCGTATTTCCCAGTGGGATGATTCAGTCAGAGTCAGATCCTTCTCTCATCTTGTCTAGATCACTTTGGTGGTACTAAACATACCTCTTTCCTGTGTAAGACATCTTGGTTCTCATTTTCTGAGTGCAGCTGTGTTGAAAAATAAGTGATCTCAGAAAGATGATGTTTTTATATATCACAGTGCCATGCCTCGTATGTTGCATGAGGATAGACATGAGTGTGCAGGTGTGACCCTGTTGGCACAATGCCCATGGATTGTTCCAGAGGAAGTCCATCAAAATTGCACAGTTTCATCTCTGTTGCTTTCTGGAAACATTATCTGAAGACGCCACCTGGGAAATGTTTGGGAGACTGTAACTGTGAGTTGTAAACATGCCAAAGGCTTTTCCTAAAATTTAATTACATAAGCAATGACCTTTCAGCATCTGAGTATGTCCTGGTTGTATTAACTTACCAATTCAATCTAACTTCTGTTCAATCAACTTTAATCTTGTCATTTTTTTCCTGAGGTTCTATAACATCAGTGTTTTGCAAGTTTTACCTGAGATGAAGCTACTAATCTTTTCCTGTTTTCTTGTTGTAATGTTTTAAAGATAGCATAGGAAAATTCTACGTGAGGTGACTGGATTTCTCAAAGTTACTGCAATAAGAAGGTAGACTGGATTTTTCACTGACAGCCCTAACAGAAAAGCTGAGGAAAGAAAAAGTAATTTTCCTAGATTTAAATGGAAACTGTCAGTCTGCAGAGATCTTGGACACTGTAGAGAAGCACTACTTGTAATTAAGAATACAAAGAAACAGCATAACAACACAATTCTTTCATTGTAGCTGGGTTCATATTCATCTAGTCAGAGAGTGAGAACAAAAAAACTGATTGTTGATAAACTTCTTTCTTTATTTAATGATGAATATTTAGTGCTTGTAGATAAAAAGATGTGATGATATATCCACCACACGCTTTTTTTTTGTTTTGCATATCCAACTGTTTGATCTTATACAAAGTAAATTAAAGCAATTCCAAATCACCTTTTCATTTCCATTTTAGAAAATAACATTCACGTCCTTTCAAGGCTTTGGGGATATGGCTTACGTAGAAAATATATCAAAGTGGATTTGAAACCATACTAAAGAGTGAGAAAGAGTAGCGCCTAGAAGGTATTGTCTCCTGCAAAAGGATATATTGCTCTGGCCACAAGCAGCTGACATTCTGAAAGGGTGCTAAGCTTTGTGGGCTATTCAGTTTCCTATTAAGTGGTTTCATGACAGGTTAAAACATGAAAAATTACTTCTGGTATACTTCTAGTCATAGTGTTGTAGCTAATCTTGTGATGATATTGCTACAGGAGTATCTCAGTATTCCAGTTAACATGATCCAATAATATATAGATTGTACAGGTTAAGCATGCATGTTCACCCCAGTCAACCTCTGGATAATTGCTTTGAGAGATTCCAGTAGCACTCATTGACAAAGTACTGGGAAGGTCATTAAAAAACATGGTATGTGTGAAAATAGCAGAGAGTTTTTAATGTAACCCTAGCACAAAAACTTGAGTTAGAGAGAAGTCTAAAATGCTTGCAGACACAAAGTGTTGAGGAGAGAGGCAGGTACCACCTGTTTTCATAGAGAAGCTGCTGGCAAAGTCACCTTAGCTGGTGAAATGAATTATTCAGACATCCTTATGACAGAGTCAGGTAATATCACTGTATATTAATTAATTACATTTTTAACAGGTAGAGAGCCATGCAAAGCTAGTTCAGGGTCTAAATTTCTGATATAAAAAAATGAACAAACAAATGGTATCTATTGGCTTATTTTGTAGTTAAGAAACCTCAAGTTTAAAGGCAATATTAGCTAATGAAATTTATTTTTGTTAGATGTGGTACACTTGAATTTGACAGTCAGTTTTTCTGAAAAGGATGTTTATTTTGATTTGATTTTAGTCTGTTGGAAATTTGGTGATACTGATTGTAAAAAGCTTTGAAGTACAGGTATCAATGGTATAGTTCATAAATAATTGCAGTGGAATTTGGGTGGCAGATTGCTCAGTTTTTTATCCACTCAATTATTTGAATGTCTTTCTCTTAAATGTGTGTTAAATTAATTGAATATCACTAGTTTGACATAAAAATTCTCTTGCAATATCCAGTTCAGCCTCAAAAATGATACTTTCTTTAAAATTATGAATTACATATAAATAATAATAACAATGTTGATTTTTTTAAAGTTTTTTTTCTTTCTCTAAAAGAAAAAAATAATCAACGCCCCAAATAGTGTATTAATTTTATCTGAGACTTCCCTTATCCCTTCCTTTAGCACTTTGTGTTTGATGTTACAGACCAAGGACAAAATACAAAATATGTACTCCTAGCATATGTTTCAGGAAGGATGATTTGATGTTTTCAGTTAGTTTGTTTTTATCAAAATATTACTGTACCATAATGTTGTCTAAATGCTCGGGACTAAAGTGTGAAATGTTCTGCTTCTCCACATTTTGAACTCCAAATAAAACCAGTATAAACCCATGGCATGCCATGGGTGTTCTTTGTGAACTCATAGCATGAGTAGGACAAAGGTTTTGAGTCAAAACTGCTGAAAGTGACAAGGTCTGCCCTGAGATCCAAAAAATGCAAAATGGATTTCATAGGTGACAGTGCTGCTCCTCCATAAACGTGTGTGCTTTCAGAGATGTTCTTGATCTGCGCTGTTCTTAGCTTTATTTTTTTTTTAATTTATTTTTTGTCAGGAAAGATCAGAGAAAGTGACTGTACAGTTGTTATGGCTTCGCCAGCTGAAGACAATATCTCCTGAATTTACACACAGCAAAAAGTAGCTGCAAAAAGGGCTTACAGAAAGAACATCACAGAAGGTTTGAGAAAGCATTGAGAGAACATTGTGAAAGAGCATAAAATATGAAGCACTGACCTAGTATCTGCAAAGCTGAGATTCGTCATCTCTGTCAGAGAGACAAACAAAACTGTTATTGTGGAATCAGGTCTCACTTTTTCTCTGGCTTTTCCCAAGAATTTCCACTTGACAAAAATGATATGAGCACTACTGTGAAAACCAGTAGATATTTCAAACAGATCTCATGAAAAAAGATATTCTGCCTGTCAGCTTGCATACACAGCTGGGGCCTTCACTCATTATGTGCCTTTCATAGTTTAAATCTGTAACAACTATTGGAACTGGTGTCAAATACGGTGTCAGCAGAGATTTTTGACTAGGAGCTAAATGAGCTATAGTCCTTTAAACAATGTTAGCTGATACAAATATGTTCATAATCACTGGCTAAAGCTTCACAAGGAGAGTGCTGTGACATGTCACTGTTGTCATGCTGTTAAGTGAAAGCCATATGTTTTAATACAATTGAGTTCTGGGATGCTTACCAATATAAGCACCATACTTTGGATTTGATCTCTTATCCACAACTGTATGTGAAGCCTTGATTATTCTGCAGCATACCACTATGTGTATTCTGAAAGTTTGCTGAGCTGTTTTAAATTCCTCAGCATAGAGAGCATGCAGCTGTACATAGTCCTACATCTGTGATATCCCATCAGGGCAAAGGCATTCCTGAATACCATGCTCTGCATGTTGTACTTCACAGAAAAATGATTAAAAAAAAATGTTTAGAGATCATTTTCTATCTTTAATAATAAAGTTCAATCTATGCTAGCAAAATAAATAAATAAATAAAAATAAAAATTGAAGAGAGGGTGGAGGACTACTCTTTAAATAGTCATGAAAAGATTTTTCAATAATTCTTAAAATTGTTCAGAAAGCCATTTAGTATATTCCCTTTTCTAACTCCTGACTAACCTCCCAAGTGCATATATACACAAAAGATAATCTGGCTGATCTACACCTGTCATTCTGTTGTAGTCATACTTTGTACTTTGTAATGAAGTAAATAATTACCCAATATCTGTATCCCACACTGTTTTTGTACTTCTAATAAAACAGATATCATTCCCCCTTATACGTTCCTTGTATTTCTCCCTGGCTTCAGCCCAAGACAAAATTATTATTGTGTGTATTTGGGTGGAGGGAGTCATTTTAAAGTGTTAATAGCATGAAGTAACATGAGAACTGTGTGAAACTCAGGATGCATGAAATATATCAGGGGATGTGGCATGCAGGCATATGGAAATGTTTAAGGTATTAAGTCCTACTAGAATGCTGTTGGAGGATTATGCAGAGAGAAGCCCAAATTTGGTGTTTCCTATTATATATTGATTTCTGCCTTTAGCGTATGGTATCCCAGCTGTGCCTGAGCACTGTTATGGGGGAAATCTTGTTGAGACAGGCCAGTGTGATGTAGGAAAGCAAGATACTAGTTGAGGCTCAGGAGTTGAGAGAGCCCTGGTGATCCAACTTGCCACATAGCAAGATATGTAATGAGACAAGTTATCTCTCATAGTGAAAGTATAATGATATATCTAGATAAAGCCTGATATTTTAACAGTGATCATGAGACTATATCTGCTCAGGTGGTACAATCTGCCAACATAAAAACTCAAGGTAACTCTTTGAGTATCCTGTTAGGCTAGGTCTTGCAATTACATGTATGGGGTCTCTGATAGATTAAACACTCACTTTTAAATGTGAAGTGGAAGAATTCAAGGCCAGAATGGATGAGGCCTTAGGCAACCTGATCTAGTGTATGGTAACCTTGACCACGGAAGGGTGTTGGAAATAAATGATCTTTAAGGTCCTTTCCAACCCAAGCTATTCTATGGATTCTATGATCTTGCTGTGGTGTCCAAGAAGAAAAACCCCTTGAAGAACTCTGAAAATTTCTCATAGTGTTTAAGTAAAAAAAAAAATAAAGGTCAGTCAAATCCTGTAGATAAGTTATAATAAAGCCTCATTCTGAAGCTTGTGTAATTTTCATGAGTCGATGCTTTATATAACCTTTGGATAAACAGAACCAAAGACTGGAATTGCAATGCTGCTATTTTTCCAAAGTAGAAATGTATAATTTTGAAAAGCTCTTGCTCTTTTATTTTCTATGTTTTTATTTCTCTACAGATTTCATGCTGGGATAATAGGCTCTCTGAAAACTCTAGAACTGAAAAGTGCCCAGTTCTTTCTCATTTGAGGATAAGCTTTGTTGGATAAAAAACATATCATCTGATTCATGAGAATCTTTCTGATTGAATAATGAAAGAAAGTGATTTTCAATCAAGGGACTGTGTTTTTAATTATTATATGTTGTGGTTATTTTTTTTTTTTTTCCTGTGATTTAAACACATTTTTTATACCTAATATGATCAGTAGTGAAGGTTGTGACAAATATGAACTAATAGGTGTGACTAACAGTTCTCCATTGCTGGCCATAGCCAGCATAATGTGTAGATTTTTTTAATATTATGTTTCTGTATCCATACTGTTATTGAAGTCAAGGGCCTCAGACTGTTAGCAAAATATTGTTGGAGCGAGGTTAAGGGCCAAAATTGAGCATACTATAGGTTTATGGTAGCAAGATTATTATGTGGATTGTGTGAAAACACACTGAGACATACCCATACACTTAATGTGAGTTTTAAGTGGAACTGAGCCTGGTACCCACGTAGATGCCATAGTCATCACAAATTGCTTCAAAGCAGTCTAAATGGAAACAAAATGCTCTCATCTGTTTTTTTTTTTTTTTAGTCTGAGACAAAGCCATCCGACTGTTCATAAATAAAACTCCATTTGAGATATTTTATAATCGTGTTTTTTCAAGTTGTTCTAGGTAGTATATTAGAAAAAATTATGACTCTTTTAATAGGTGTCTCTTTTGTAAAGTCTTGTAAATTAATATTATATTAAATCTGGAGGAAACCGGGTTCTTTGGCTGGTATCAGAAGTCAGAACCCTGTTTCTTAGGGTTAATAATTCAAAAAGCTTTCAAAATGGATTTCAGCAGCATAAAGGAAGAACAACTATTGAGCTATAATGAACATAAAATATAGGAATATCGATTCCTCAGGCTTTAAGCCTCAGTGGGCCAGCAAAGCAATTTCTTTTTATGCCTTTTATTTAAAAAATAAATGTTTTATCAATAGTATTTTGCTAAGATGGCAAGAATAGATCTTTCCTGTGAGGAAGCTTCAGCAATAGGATTAGATTTTGAGCCACATAATCTTTTTTTTGTTGTTGTTGGTGGTGATTTCTTTTTTCCTTATAAGCCCATTCATGTTAACCAGTTCTAATTGAATGACTGCAGGGTTCTCAAAAATGTGAATCAGTCCAACATGTGAAGTGGTTTAGATTTCCAGAATAGCAAATGTAATGACCAGCTTTGAAAGATATGCTAAGAGATAATCAATAACCCCCTAGGAATGTGTGCTCAGGCTTAATGGATTTGATAAAAACAATATTTTTTTTTAGTATTTATAGTTGCTCTTCACAAGGCGCTAAAGAAAATGTGTGCTGTCTCACTGAGGAAAACAAAGAACTCTTGCAGTCTTATTTATCAAATTATTCATAGCAGTTCTAGCTTTCTCAAGCAAGTGTGTTTTTTAACATTTTATCAGGAATTCCAGTGTGTGGATTTAAAACTTTGACAGTGCAAGTTAATCTTATTGGGGTTTCATTGGTACACTGGCATGTAATCAGTCTGATATTCTCAAGAAAACCTGTCAGTTGTATCTCTTGAGGTTGGTGATAAGCACAGTTCAGTGATTCTATGCATTTTTTCCGTGACACACTCTTAAAAAATACATGCGGTCTTTCAGGAGGTTTTACCTATGCAGAATACCTTTGACTGTGACTCATTCAGCACTTCTTCCATTTTTTTTCCTTCCCAAAGAAAATTTTAGTCTTGACTGACATGTCCATCTACTGAAGGAAGTAATATCTTTCTTTGCATGTGCTATCTGAAAGTTTGATCCTTCTACTAAGGAGGCAATAAGTATCCTTATCTATTAGGTATATTACATACTGTTGCTGAAAATTAAGTCCAGAATATCCGGTAATATTCTACAGAGAATAAGTAATGTGATTCAGAAACAGTCTTTTGTGTCCCAGTGATTAAACTTTTACTAACGTAATTGTACCCCTGTAAAACACCATTGGTAAATTTCTGAAATTTTCTGTAATGCCTTAGCACTGAATCATGCTTGGAACATTTTAAGAGTGGCTTGATTGCTTCAGTGTGGATGAAGCTGTAGGGCTGTGCAAATCTTTGAGTCTCAGGACGTATTTGTAGACAGTCTAGGTGAAATGACAGTATAGAGCACCCCAGTATGGACTGATTTAGATTCCAGTCCCAGGATGGATAATGCAGACAAACCACAGGAGCTACAATGACAGTAAAAGGACCTTGTCAAAGGCATTGAAATGGTTTATGGGTAAGCGGCACACCTAAGGCTGTATGGATAAGCATATATCAAATGCCTCTCAGGCATACTTAAATGTGGACACAAATAGATGTGGATAGAATATTGGGACAGATAACTTAGAATCTTGAGGATACTAGCAGAATTAGATCAAATATTCAGGACTCTCAAATGAAAGAAAAATCACAGCAGTTAGATTTTCAAGGAGTGAATCTTTTCCCATTCATTCCTTTACAGACTGTTACTGTTAAAAATAAATTACTATAGTATTCCTCAGTAATAGGTCCCAAGAATGTGACTGCAAGCTGCTTAAAAAAAAGGGGGGG
>JAOWBP010002978.1:14965830-14977648 GCA_028571105.1 Tragopan temminckii
AGAAAACATATGACTGAAAATGACTGTGTGAAGAAAGTGGCTACTTCATGTGTTTTTTTATGTGCTGATATAGTGACTGTGTCATTTGCAAGAAAAAATGTGACCTCTACTACTCTTTTTTTTTTTTTCTCATCCCCTTGGGTAAATATTAAGGAAAGGTTTTCTTCCTCGGATTATCTATCTTCCTAATCTAATTTCAAAAGTGAAATGTTTGGGGCATTAAGACAGTTTCCTTTGCACAATAAGGTAAAATAAATTTTAATAACATTCACTAGAAAATGGCTATTCAGCTTCACTGTATATTATTTTAGATTGTCAATTCTTATGCAATGTTACTGTGACCTGCAGCTGACTTTCCTTCTTCTTTCTTTTTTTTTTTGTGTGTGGTCTGTGTAACAAGCCTGTTACACAGTCTGTTCTGATTAACTTCTAATTATTGTTCAGAGTTCCAAATACAACAGTGCAGACCCCATTTTCATTCTGTACTTGTAGGAATAAAACACACTTCTCCTATCTATACACCTAGCTAGAATTTAATTCTGAGATAGAGAACATGCAATGTAAATACTCATTTCATTTTGTTGACTGCTCCTGAAGTTTACTATCCTCCAATACTCCTCTGTAGAATTACATATTGAAGAGAAAGGAAAAGAAAAATTGTTGTTCTTATGTAAATTTCTCTTTTCCATCTCCATATCTTTTTATACTCTTCTCTATGTAAAGAAAGATTTGAGATTTAGCTCTTTTTTTTTTCTCTGTATGTGTGTGCCCTCCAAACCACTGTCTTTCTGCCTGTCTTTGTCATTCTATCTGTCTGTCTTTCTTCCTGTCTTGTTTTGCTGTTTGTTTTGTTATTCTTTTGCAAGCCCAGTGTTATCATGTCAAAGAATGTCAAGAATGCATCTATTACCTCCATACACTAGAAATAATATTCTTTGCAGCTGAACCAAGAATGACAAATAGCAACCAACCACTTCATTCTCTTGGGATTCAAACATAATATATCTCCTTTCTTTGCTGTACTCTGATGAATAAAGTGAGTTGGTCCTGCGTATTGTGAATGTAATAGTCATAGAGTATTGAATCAAGGAATTTGAAGGAGTCAGGCAGTCTCTGAATAGATTCCAACATACGTGATTGCTGTATGGAAAAATATTTGAAGATAAAAAGATTTGAGAGCCTCTAAAAGAATGAACATAGTCTGCATCAAACAAATAATCCTGCCTTAGTTGTTTGCTAGAAACAGGTAGTGCAGTCTAATGAAGAACTTTATTTTTATGTTGTTACTTGCTAACAAACACTCTAAGTTATCCAGTTAGTTAGTCAAGCTGAAGTGATCAATAAATATCTACCTACCAAATATTGAACATTTCTTGATTTAGGCTTAAACTACTAGAAAGCCATTAGACTGCTAAAGCTAAGAAGTCTGCAGACAAAACCAATTCTTTGATTATATTTGAATTAACTTCTCCCAGAAGTTCATTTTTCTTAATTTTGCTATTCTTACATGCATGAAATTGATAACATTTATTATGTGCAGCTTAGAGGTAGTGCTATCCATAATTTCTCAAATGATAGTTGAGATGCTTGAAATTGAGCACAGCATGATTGCAGAGCATGAATTTATAAGCAACTCTATCCAGCTATCTGTCTTTGTTTTAAAGGATCAAAGCAAAACAAACAAACACACACTTGCTTCTTGTGTCTGTGACCGTTTCCAGGGATGCCTTTCACCTACATATAATACGAATTGATGCTTTGTTCCCCAAACCTGTGGTCTGCATTTATTTCTTGTGCCAGTGGGAAACCCAGACGTTCTCAGTGGATTATCATAAATGTAGTCCAAACTGCTATAAATCTTAATCCAAAGAATACTTGGATCATTATGAACAGTACCGATGCCCATATTTAGAGTAGTGTGGTTCCCACATTCAAAGATTTTTTTTTTTTTTTTTTTCATTTTCCACTGCAAAAAGCTCTTTTATTCAATTAAAGCATAGGCACATTTGAGGCTTAAAATGTACTTTCTTGCTTTACAAATTCAGGGAGGAAAAAGTTGTTATTCATTAACTTTGAGTTGCTAACAGACTTTTGGCCAGTTCTCTTTGAAATAAATAATTGGTTGAGGAATTATGCTTCTTTGCTTTGAAGCAGGGACTTAAATTTTAACTTAGTTAATTTTCAGAATTTTGATTATACAGATCACAAAACATATTCTCTGAAAAATCAGAATTGTCAAAGTGGGATTCTTGAAGTATATTAAGTACTAGATTTGCATTTAGTTGCCAATAATAACTTTTTTGTTGTTATTATTATTATTATGTTTATGGGTGTAATGTCTCTTTACCTTCCTTGTGATGTAATCATATCTTAAAAGCAAAAACTTAATGCAAAAATAATTAACTTCAGCTTCAATGAATTTTTGAATTGTTGGCTAAAAATTAAGGTTGCACAACATGTAAACAAAATTTGAGATAGGCACCCAACTAAACACAATTCACCTCACCTGCACAATGAATGAGGCAGACCCATGAAATAGCTTGTGGTCACTTAAATAAAACTTATTCAGTCTAACACAAACAAGAAAAGGGATTGACTGTTTTCTCAGTTTCCCCCATTTGCTAAAGTTGTGCTTGTTTTTTTTAACTTAATTTCTTGTAATAAAACTTGGCTGATTTATATAATCTCTCTCTCTACACACATGCAGATCTGTATACATATTACAATCCCATACATATACATCCTCAAAATGCAGATTTATATTTACATAATGGAGATTTATATAATGAATATGATTTTATAGTTTATGATTACAGTGATATATATTTCGAGCATACAGTGTGTTCTTTCTATCTCAGAGACATACGAAAATAGTTAACATTTTACCTGAGCAATATCACAAATTTACTTCGGATTTTGTGAATTTAAATGTAGAAGTGATATTAGTTTTGCTAGAGTTTTATACAATTTAATATACGTGAATGGGAACATGGTGGAACATGATACACCACTCTTGCATAAAACATTTGCTTTCAAATATATTTCATAAGACTCTATGAATCTGAATTTTGGAAAAAGAATTCTGCTGGAGTTTAAAATGTCTCAGTTTCTATAGGGAAAATGTAGTTCCTCAGTTCACTTAAATCTATTGACATCTGCATCAGTATAGTAACTAACCTAGTAAAATAAATCCAAGAGTTAGTCTGTAAAAAAACAAAACAAAACAAAAAAACCAATGTGCTGTTGGAGGGTAGACCCCTCTTTCCTTCAGTAGACTGGAAAAAGCCACATACTGTTTTGGAACATGATGAAAAAAACCTTCAGCTTATGTAGTCTGATTTAAGCTCTCTCAATTCCTCCACTTGATTTGATAAACACTGAAAGAGCAGCATGAACTGTTGAGTAGTCATTATGCTGATTAAAGAGGAGGGGAATATTTTTTGTATTTTTGCTTTAGATATTTCAGCTTACCTGTGGCTAGAATTCAGGTCTCCCATACACACGATGAGTGATCTTAATACTATCTGTCTCAGCTCTTTGGTTGGAAGGACTCTTCATCTTAGACACGTGTTTATTGGGTGAGATCTTATTAGAGTTGTATAGGCTTGTATGTTGAATTGTGCTAACACATGCGTTGTATTTAGTAGACACAATTTAAACTCGACATTTTTTAATATCAAAGAGTAGGTTGGAAAAGATACAGATGGCTATTTGGGGAACAGAAAGATTTAGAGCATACTAACCTTTTTTTTGTTTAAAAAATATACATCGTTTTCTAGAAGGTACATACAGTTTTACACTGACATGTTTTTATATTTGGTTTCCTTCATTTGTGTTAAGGACAAGGTTGGAATGTATTCAGTTGGATGCTCAGATCTTTCAGTCAGAAGCAGTGTTTATAACTAGCTTCTTCAATACCTAGATTTCTTTCTTCACAAGAAAACCCTTAAACCAAAAAGTCCAAAAGAATTAATTACCATATGATTAAGATCAAATCTGTCACTTATTTTTTCTTCAAAATTTAGAGTCATTTGTTCTTCAGCCTGTTAAGTAACTGTTCTTGAATGTATTCCATGTTTAAAGGGCTATTCTTAGGAATGTGTTCAATATTTACTTGAATAAAAAGATGTTAGACCTGGTTCTTTTAAAAAATGTTTTTTCATATCCGCATACTTTTGAAAAATTCCAATGAAAATAAGCCACTAAGATATAGGGCAAAATCTTGTTCTATAAACAGATTTGACCAGTGAGCGAAATGATCATTTGGAGGGAAAAGAGTCTGAGTTTGTTTGCTGTTCTCTGTTTTCATAATGAAATGATGGATCACATACTGAAATAGGGGTTTACATCAAAATCAAGGAATATGAGTTCCTGTTATTTGGTCAGAATTCTATTTGTCTATGCATATTAATTTATTCTTTCCAGTTTCTTTGTTGCTTTATTCCATTACATTTTTTTGGGGGGGTGGGGGGAGTGGGGAAAGGAAAATTGATAGAGTTGTACACTGAAGAGAACTCAAGCAGTTCAAGTGAAATGGTCAGTATTTGTTCTTGTTTTTGTTACTGTCTGGCTTGATGCCACGTACTTCTAAACAGCAAATCCATTTTATACATCCCACATTAGCCTGCAGCACTGGGCAAAAAAGAGCAGGTGTTCAACAGCCCAATTCATTGCTTTATGTTCAGTTATTACCTATTTATCTGATCAAATAACAGTATTTATAAACCTTCATACTCTACTGCACAGGATCCTGAAAACTCCATGTGATCTTAATTTGGTTTACCTAAATATTTACATGTGCTCAAAGTTGTTATTACATAGGCTGGTCATTTGGGTGCTCATGACCTTTATTTCTTTTGAAAAATTTGTGTGTTTGAGCATCACTCAAGTCCTCTACCTTACATACTGACTCCAGAAATAAGACAGCAATTTAGAGGGAAGAGATCAAGGTTGTAGATGTCAATCTCACCTTCAGGCTGCAAGGAGATATAAGAATTTTAATACCAAGTCAGTAAAATTGTTCTATTATCTTGTATGTCCTCTGTTATCACACCATGGAGACTATCAAGACTCTGGTATTTCTATACTCCTATGTATTAATAGACAAACATGAATGTCTGTGTTGGATTACTAAGTAAGGCAAAGTGTAACACAGGAATTAGGAGGTTTTGAAAACTCAAATCTCTCACTGACCAACATGAGAATGCAAGAAAAAGCAAAGATTATAATGAAATAATTACAAAAGACTTTGCCAGATGCATCTTTCCTCAGTGTCTACATAAAGATTTTTTTTGCCTTAATAAGGTGAGAATTCAGTTAATTAATTATTTTTTAACTGTTCTGTAGGCAGTATGGGATTTCTAGAGACATTACTTTGTATTCTAAGAGTTTTATATTGTAGAGTTCGTTATTTTTAGCAATTTCAAGAAAAGAAATAACAGCTTTTCCTGAGCTTCTGGCATACTGTTTGTGTTATCCTTAAAACTATCATAACTGTATTTAAATCATGTATGAAAACTGACAGCTGAGCATCTCTCAGGTTTTCAGAATAACTTTTTCATTTTTTTTGGAGGCCTTTATATTTGCTTGTCATTGTTTTCTGATACCCTCTTCTTGTCTATTTCCTATCAGTTTATTCCTCAGCCTTTCCACTTGTCTTCTGCTGAAAAACATCCAGAGCTATTTTCCTGTTAGTTACTTTTTAAATAGTAGTAGAAATCTATGAAGATTATGCTGCTACAAGATCCTACATGCTTGAGCTCATGGTCACTACCTCATGCAACTTAAAAGTATAAAAGAATGAAAGGGAGTAAAGATATCCACTGAGAAATCTGCTTAATGCCTTTTAGCAAAAAGAAAAAGGAGAGGAAAAATTGAGAACATCTACTAAATTTACTGTCAGAGTATTTAAAACAACCACATCAGAGTGAGTTTTAATGAAGAAGAGAAAAACAAGTCAGAATAATTGCATAATATTGATCGTAAGAGTATGCACTGCAAGAACATCAGTGCATTAACACTTGATAATGAATGTTATATCCTGAGGTTGTTGTAGAAGTCTTTTCCAGTTGTTTATATCAGGTCTGCTTAAATTGCCAAAGGCAAGTAAATAGATGAGCATAATTAGGGCTGCAACAAATGGAGATTCGTTAATAATCAGTACCAACACGAATATAAAGAAAGACCAAGTATTGCTGCTTAGCTTTTCTCTGGACTTTCTCTCCAGTCAATTTTAAGTGATTACAATAAGTATCTCAGTACATACATTGCTTGATAATATGAGAATATGAAAATGAGCACACCAGGATCATATCACCATCATCCTGATACCTGTAAAAATCAACACAACTGTTTTGATGTAGAATGTACTTCACAAATACTTCTCAAATGTATAAGAACTCAGAAAAGACAGCCTCAACTGTGTTATTTAAGTGTCCTGTCATCTCTTGCAGTGCACAATGAGACTTTCAAATAGGAATCATAGAGACCTAAGAAGTAAAATAGCAGCTATATTATTCTTCACTTAAGGTAGATAATAGATAACTGAAAGCAAACTCTATCTTGGGCAGCATCAAAAGAAGCATGGCCAGCAGGGCGAGAATGGTGATTGTGTCCCTCTACTCTGTGCTGGTGAGACCTCACCTGGAGTGCTGCATCCAGATGTGGAGTCTCCAGTACAGGAGAGACACAGATCTGTTGGAGCACATCCAGAGGAGGGCCAAAAAAATGGAGATCCAAGGGATGGAACAGCTCTCCTATGAGGTACAAGAGACTTGGGGCTATTTGGCTTGCAGACGAGAAGGCTACAGAGTGTCCTGGTAGGGGCCTTTCAATATCTAAAGTGGGGAATAAGAAGGACAGGGACAGACTTTTTAACAGGGTCTGTAGTGATAGGACAGGGGGAAATGGTTTCAAACTAAAAGAGAGGAGATCTAGATTGGATATATGAAAAAGCTTTTTATGATGAGAGTAGTGAAGCACTGGAACAGGATGCTCAGAGGGTAGTGAATGCCCCAACCCTGGAGATGTTCAAGGCCAGGCTGGATGGGGCTCTGAGCATCTGATCTAGTTGTAGAAGCCCCTGTTCATTGCAGGGGAGTTAGAATAGATGACCTTTAAAGGTCCCTTCCAGTTCAAATGGTTCTATCAATGGAGAGACCAGAGAAATCAATGAGATTTTCTTGCCTCTAGGCTGGATGAAGAGCTAAGTGCCAAAAAAGTCACAGGTGTAAGGCTACTACAGAAACTAACTATGGCACATAGCAGGGGTGTTGGAGCCAGATGATCATTGTGGTCCTTTTCAACCCAGGCCATTCTATGATGATGATTCTGTGTATCTTCTGCTTTGTAGTAGCTTTCTGGTCCAGGAATAAATTAAAGACAGCTTTGTTTGGTTTTTCCAGTAGTAGGCTGCCTTGTATTTTCTTACAGGATGGAAAAGGACAATTCAAAAATTGCACAGAGTTTCCTTCTAGACATAAATTCCCTTTTTTTGTTGAGCCCCTGTTCAACATGCTCAGTGTTTAAGTGCATCTCTCCTAGATATATACTTTGAGATACTTTGGGTTCTTTCATCATCAATCTGTACAAATATCTTCATATTCCATCTGCAAAAGTATTCACATTTCTTGATCTATTTCAGTCTGAGTTGAAGGTTCATTAAAGGGGGAGAATTTGGACTTGTGAAAAACAGACAAGCAAAAAATATTTCCAAAAAAAGGACAAGAATGATGAAGTAATTATTCATGAGTATAGTTCATTATTAAGAAAACTCTGTACACAGGACATCACTACGGTTAAAAGCTACGGAAAAATGCTTGTGGCCTAATCTGTTTTTGAGAAATCACAGTGCAATTTGTGTCTGTGAGTTCTTGCACTCATGACTTTGAAAGAAACTGCATGGTTTTTTTTTTTTTTTTTGTCTTTCTTTGGTTTTGTGATAGAAAAACAAACTTTTTAATCGCTATGGGGAAAAGCTCTGTTTATTTATAATTGCACCTGTTCTTGCATAATAGGAAATACAGTTTGAGCCATGCTTTCCTGGAATTGTTGTCTGACTGGTGCAGTTGTTCACTAAATCTGATACTCTTGTGTCGTCTTTCAAGGGATGTTTTATTTCTTCTACTATATTTATTTATATAAAACCTCTGGCATGTTCTTCTTTACGTTAGTATTCTAGTTATGTTTCCTGACCTTCCTCTGTGGGTGTCCTTCATGCCTGGACAGTAACATCCCAAGTCCTCAAATTTGCATTCCTTTATTATGCTCTCTTAACAGACAAAGGGATGTTATTTTTGGCCAACTTGGAGGTAATGAAACAGTGCTGTGCACATTATATCAGCAGTCTGAGAAGCTTTTTTTGTTATTTAACCTCCTTAGAATATTTTGTTTACTTTCAATCTTAAGATCTGTAAACCAACCTTATCATTTTAAACACTTACAAGAATTATACCCTTGCCTAGTGACATTACCTTCCCTCACCCAGGAAGTTTCAGTTTTGGAAGTTTTCAAGAAATATTAAACATAGTTCATGATGTATATTGCCATGATCAAATAAACGGAATTTAAATTTTCAACATTTAACTTTTAGATCTAGAAACTTTAATGCATTTACCTCTGTATGAGAGAACTGCTCATGTTCAGTCAAACTCTTATTTAATTCCATTAGTAAGAACTCATTGAGTAGCCCTGCAGAGAATTACTTGTAAGTCCTGGTGGATAGAAAGCTGGACGTGAGCCAGCAGTGTGCTCTTGCAGCCCAAAAACTAACTGTGTCTTGGGCTGCATCCGTAGAGGAGTGAGCAGCAGGGAGAGGGAGGTGACTGTGTCTTTATCTGTATCTATGTGGTATTTGGAGTTACTGCATCCAGACCTGGCCTCTACCCCCCAAGCCCGCGCTTCCCCAGGAAAGGCACAAGCAATTACAGTGGGTCCAGAGGATGGGCACAAAGATGATCAGAGGACTGGAGCACCACTCCTATGAAGAGAGGTTGAGGGAACTGGTCTCGTTTAGTATGGAGAAGAGGAGCCTCTGAGGAAACCTCAGTGTGGCATTCCAGTACTTGAGAGGAGCTTATAATTAGGAGAAAAACTTTTTTCAGGGGCAGATAGTGATAAGACAAGAAAATTTGTTGTGACTGGGGTTGTAACAGTCAAATTTGTTAGCATAGAACAAAAGCAGCATTACTTAATGGTCAGGCCTTTGGATTTCTTTGTCAGAGAGATGAACACTGTTCTTATATTGCACAATAGCTACTAGGTGAAGCTTCTTGACATCTCTTAACATGGCATGTAATGATCTTTATCTCCTTTAAAAGACAATTTAATGAAATTCTACTGATGAATAGACTTACTATTAACTATTTTTATTTAATGTTATATTAATATTAATCAAAGATAGTATTTTCTTCTCTTTAATTAAAAAATAAGTTGCATTATTCTTGATGTTTTCTTTGAAAATCTGTTTCATTGTAAAGTAACACAATATTTAGATTTTTGCACATTTGTAGGTTTAGGGGGAAAAACTATATACTAAACAATTTAATCTCCATTAATTAGACAGTCAGATAGACCAAATGGAGGATAAATATGGAGGATAGTTAATAGGAGGAGCATAGACTAAATAATTAATGTTAAGCAATGCAATATGCATTAATGCAATGCAATGCCTAATTTAGCATTGAAAGGCTACATCTGCTACTATACTGAACAAGCCAAAGTACTTACTGCTTTGTAACCAAATTGCTTATATTGTTGAATGAGGAGCATGTTCCCTGATTTGTTTTTTGTGCTCCCTCAAACAGCATCCAGTTGGAGAGCAGAGGCACATGACAGTTAGAATTCCCCCCCAAAAAATTGGAAGTTGCAATAGTACTATGGGAAAAAACTAATAAGAACTATCATGTTGCTGTAAAGTTTATGCCATAATTAATGTCCAAAGTTATTTGACTAACACCATCTGCCTACTATATATCTGGCTCATTACAATTTAATGCTTATGATACCAACATTTGTATGGATTTGTTTGCTGCTTAGAAAGAGCCCACAACACTACATTGCTGTCAAAGAAATGAATTCTCTTCCTATTAGGGGTAAGTGCGTGTATGAGAACTGTTGAGTGATGGCCTGAACTACTGATTGATCACTTGAGGCAAGGACTGAGTCAACCATGGGAGCACAGGTGAAGACAATTCAGCTGTGTGACTGGAAGAGATGGAACCTGGCTGCACCATTTAAGGACTGACTGTGAGCGGGGAAGGATCTCTTTCTGGAGATCCCTTCTTTTGGAGTTTTCTACTGTGAGCCTAGGACACAGGTGAGCATTTCATTTTTGATTGTCTCTTTGCACCACGGTAATCTTTCTAAGTATAAACCTGTAAAATACTATCCTACCCATGCCACTCTTCTAACTGTACACTGTGCTTTACAGTATGAAATGTTAATTGGTAAAGTGAATCTAGTCTTGGCAGTGAGGTATAGCTGAATAGTACATCAGAAGGCTAAATCTCAAGTACGTAAACTTGGCTTAGTTTTGTTTCCTCATTGCTGTTCCATTGATGCTATCTGGTCAGCAGGGCAAATGCTCTCCAAAGTGACAAAGTAAATGAGAAACAGTGATTTTCATAGTCAAGGTGAAATTTAAGAGTTTTGTGATCTGCCACTGTGGACTCTACAATCCTATCTGGAGACAATATTGCTACAGAATATACTTCTAGAAAAGGGGAATACCTAAAAGGTATATCCCCTATAAGTGCTGAAGAACTTTGCCTGTGTAGACCTTTACCATTTATCTATGATCTCTGGAGAGCTGTTACCTGCTGGTCTACTAAACAGTGAGACAGTGGTAAAATTCAGGGAAGTCTGAAACTACTGTGGGCTCTCAGTAAGTTCAGTGTCCTCAGAACATTTTCTTCTCTGATCTTTGATCACAATAAGTGAATGGCTGTCACTTTGTGGAACTGGATAACAATTTACTATAGGGACTTTTGCTGGGTTTTGACAAGGGTAGCCCATCATCTTGAAACAGCTGCTAGCTTAGGCCTATCTTTATTTCTGGATGTTTTTCTGGATTTTTTTTTTTTTTTGTTCTACTTCCTAAAAACAAACCCTTTTTCTCCTTCATCTGAATTAGGTGCTGTTTAAAACCTTGACTGAGAATCCAGAGTGATTCACTGCAAAACAGTACTGTTCTCTACTGCAAAGTGTACTTAGCCCTCTTCTCCAGGGCTAAGTACAAGAACTGTAAAGTGTGTGATGTCCTTTTTGTAGCTATGATGAAACTTAGAAATCTTTGCTAAATAGCTCCAAACCTCAAACTATACCTGAGTAATGTTTTTGCTAGAAAAAATTTAAATATTCAGAAAAATAGAAAACCAAGTGTATTTAATTTCTTTAGCTGTCTAAGCTGTATCTCTCATCAGAACATAAGAACAAACTGAATCTTATAAGAATGTAAATCTACATACCAGAGGGAAGAGGATTTTCAGAATGATAGCTTGGCTCTGCATGATTTTTTTTTCTTTTTCTAATACAAACACAAGTTGTACCTCAAACATGTCTGTTGAGCAAGGAATTTGCTGTAACCTCAGGCAGGGAATTTCATATTGGTTTACGTAATGTTCAGAAGCTCTATACTGAAGTGCCTTGAATAAGTACTGCGGTTCCCATGTCTTTGAAATATTGTGGCTTTTCTTCATGAAGGAAGTAGACTGTTAAATTAGTGAGAAACTGCTGAGGGCAAAAACATATCTAACACTTTAACTCATTTGATTTCTTCGAATTGCATTACAGTTTTCTGAAACAAGCTCCCCCTTCCTCC
>JAOWBP010002978.1:14977748-15003592 GCA_028571105.1 Tragopan temminckii
GCTCCAGGCCCTTCACCATCTTTGTGGCCCTCCGCTGGACTCTTTCCAAGAGATCCCTGTCTTTTTTGTACTGGGGAACCCAGAACAGGACACAGTGCTCCAGATGAGGCCTTACCAGGGCAGAGTAGATTTCAAATGCAGTTCAATTATGAATTACAGATTCAATTACAGTTGAAGCTCATCATTATAGGCATAGCCTGGCCAGGCCAGGCCAGGACATCACTTTTATTTTTATTTATTTATTTATTTATTTTGATTGCACATTTTCTGCTTCCCACTTTGGATATCAGTACTGGTGATGGTAAGAGCAGATGAAAGTAAAATGAATGCTGCAAAGGGACTTATAACAGTCGGAAAACATGTTTTTCTACAGGTTTCTCAATGCAGCACAGGTTCATACCAGCCTCCAAATTGCAATCAAACAGTAAACTATGCATAAGAGCATAGTGCTTCTTCCTCTAATGAACACGATGTCTATCTCTCAGGGGCAAACTGGCCAATCTTTCTGTCTGGAAGTATTTCAGAAGTCAGCTTGCCTGTAAGAAGTATGAACATAATGTGATGTCAACTGCATGAAAGTAGATAAAGGATGGAAAACTTTGATTATTATAATCAAGTCACTTCTAACAGAATCTAAATGCAGCTAATTCCAGCCAAATTTGAATCAGCTGAGCTTTCAACCTGAGTGGTACTGCCAAGGTAGCTGTATTCAGCTCTGTAAAGTGAATGGATTTTTTTATTTTTTTAACTTCAAGATGAATGTGTTTATTTCAAACTTACTGTAAGGAATTATTTCAAATTTACTGTAGGCCTAGTTGTATTAGGTACTCCTAAGAATATATTCACAGCATTCTGAAGTGTTTTTCTGGCTGCAGAGTGGGCCTGAGCTCTTCTCTTGCTAATAGTAACGCTACTCGAGATATCTGAACCAGCTACGGTAATGTTAACTTGTGTAGTTTAAAACAGTGCTATAGGTACTGTGCAGTATTGCAGAGGATAATGAGAAGGATTTATATCCCATCTATCAGAATATAAAGATTTCAGCCTTTAGTCTGAGCTCTGTAAAAAAGAGCTTTTTTTCTAAAAGAGTAAATACAGGTCTATTACCTGAATGAATTAAGAATATAATAGAATCCAGAGAACATTTCCTGCAGAGCTAACAGACTGAAATGAGGTGACACCTGGGACTTTGATGCCTGTGGTATGTCAAGTTCCAGCTGCCTACCTTCTCTAGCCTAGCTGAAAATTTTTCTTCTCATCAAGACAAGAGGTGTCTATTTTTTTTTCTCAATGAGTCTTCATTTCTGGATGAACTAAGGAAGGGCTCATATGCTTGTGTCCCAGGAGGTAGATCAAGGCATTATTTCAGAACTAGCGAATCCATTATCTTATGCATTCTTCAGTTTTGCAGTATTTTCTAGATAACATGTTTGGCTTGTTACTTATGACCTGTAGGAGATCTGAAATACTCTGCTGATGTAGATGGGAGGAAAGATCTCTTTAAACTCCTCCAGAGATGTTACATAAATCCTGAGTTGTCATACAGGTTTCAAATCACCTGCATTAACTCAATAAATGGACATAACAGTTTTGGAATATAGCTAGTTGAAGTCTGGCTTAATGAACAACGGTTGTACAAAATGGAAACAAGATGTTATGGTAATGAAGATTAGGATGGGAACTAGTATGGAAAACATTGCAGTGCTTCTATAGCAATAAATCAATGATTTGATCTCAGCTATGATACAGTAATTCTTTCTCAGTCTCAGAAAGAGACTATTGAAAGTCTATGGAGAGGTGAGACAGAGGTGAGAAGAAATGGCACAGGGAGAAACACTTCAGTCTGAAGGTACTTTTAAAAACTAACTCTGTTTTCTTTAGAAAAACTCCAGATAAGAGTAAACTGAGTAATTGAGTAGTTTACCTATTTTACTGCTTTTTATGAAACAAAGTGAAACCCTGTTTCACACATGACACTGTTGCACTGTGAGTGATGAGCCCTTGAATTGACGGATTTAGCAAAGTTTAAGAAGGAACTGAATTTTATTGTAATGAACAGAAGTAAAATTGCATTACAAAAAAAAAACCACAAAACTTTGTAAATAAGGATTTGACCCATCTCCAGCAGCTGAGAATTAGAACAAATTTCTTTAGGAGTTGAGATTACCCCCATCCCAATTCTTCAGCACAGGAGCTTATCTCTGGCCAGAACCATGACTCCTTCTTCATTTGGTAGTGGAGTTTTAAGAAATTCTTATGCTGACAGCGTGTACGAATTTATTATGTCTCAAAAGACCTTCCATTTATTTAATACTGTGAACTTTCAGTACATATTCTGATAATTTCTTCTCCCATTCTATAACTCCTTCTGCATCCACTATATTTTGTAGATCAATATGTTTGAAGAACTAACATTTACATTACTAGAGATTTTCAAAGTGATTTTCATGTTTGCATTTTCAAACAAGAATTTTTAACCTTCATTTTTTTAAAACTTTTTTTTTTTTTAAACTTCAATTGTATCATAGATAGTATACAACCATATGTTTTTGCATGATCTGCTGCCTACAGTATGTTAATATCATTTTCTTATGTAGTTACAATTTTAGGATTTGAAAATATGGAGGAGTAATTTAAATGATTATGTCTCCTTAAATCTGGTACTTGCTTACTATGACTTGTTGGATGTTGCTTCTGCTGCTAATTAGAAACTGCAAATCAAAGCCTAATTATGCATCTCATCTATGAAAACTTTGCAGTACTGGAGAGTAGGTGGATTCAACTGTTTAATCCTTGACACAGCTGGTAGAATAAAAAATAGAACAGTGAAGGCTTGTTCACGGAATTGTGAAATAAGGTTCAGATTGTACAAGCTAGAAATCTTTATTATGCTGTTTAGACAATGCTGTTATGCTTTTCTGTGCTACCTTTTTTACATCATCCTTTTTAGAAACACAGATTTCCACAGTTGACTCTGTCACTTAAAAGGCATGTATCCCCTTTCATTTTATTTTATATATATATATTTTGCTTACCCTCCCTGTCAATGTAAAAAAAAATCATAGTGAAGTTTTACCAGTGTAACTTCATATTGGTTAAAAATGATTTGAATTAGTCCATCTAGAGGTTGCTCTCAGTTCAATCCTGGCATGTGTTGATTTAACCTGAGATGAATATGACTTTAAAAATGTCTGTGAAGTGTGAATTGAATTATAAAAGAAAACTTATCACATCTCTTGTCTTGGAGTTGAAATCACACCTTTAATTAAAGTAGAGCATGTTTGACTAGAGAGAAACCCTCAGATGTAGTATGGAGCATTATCAAATCTGTCTCAGAAAAATTATGTGTTGACTTAATGGCTCAAAGAAGAGTTTGTGGAAATTTCACTATCAGCTCATGAAAGCATGACATGGAGATGTTAAGATAACATTTCTGTATAGGTAATTTCCCAGACAATAGAGGACAACCAGAAAAAAAAAACCCAAAAGTTTCCTGATAAAAAAATTCTCATTCTAACTTTCTCTGATTCTTAATTTTCCAAGTTAGCTAGAATCTGAAGAAATAGTTGAAGTTGTTTCCTCCTTTCATTTTTCTGGTCTACTTTAATACTTGTAGCCTTGAGGATTTAGAACAGCTAACAGCAGAGGAACACTAAATTGTCTTTCCACAAATATGCACAGTTTTGAATGTTTTTGCTTTTTTAATGAACTCTTACTTGCTAGTGCATCTCATGGAGCAGCAAATTTTAGCTACTTTAAAATGTGGAAAACAAATTTAAAATTCATATTTCTTGTTATGCATGCCAGCAATATGATTCCTAGATTCCCAGCTTTGGCACATCAATTTTGTACGTTACCACTGAATCCAACATAGACAGCTCCAATTACAAATATGAAAAGATTCGATTAACTTCTTATAAAATGCCTTTCAACTTGTAAATAGTCCTAGAACAAACAAACAAAAAATCTTATTTCTTTGTAAATCAAAGTAAAAAAGCAACACTTATCAAATTTTTTTTTTATGATGTATTTGTGGCAAGATTTTGATCTCTCCTGGGTCAATCTGTCCTTTGTTTTCAAGTGTGGCAAATATTTTTTGATACATTTTTCTAAGTGATAAGTATGTAGTTAGGAAAGCTGAACTATGACACACATCAGGTATGGTGTTCACTCATCTACTTGCTCAATTATTTTGTAATATAGGATTTGGTAATTACATCTCTGATAGGAATTAGCCCTTCCACTTGTCATGTTTCCACTGTTGAGACTTGGGTTTCTGTGTTATGTGTTGCAAATTCTTTTGAATGAGTGATGGCATTCTTGTGTTCAGTTTGGATTCTACTGTTTGGAGTGAGAAATTGGTAATTCTAAATTTGGAAAAAATATATTTGTATGTTATGAAAGAGGAATAGAAATGTATAGATTTCTTGTCACTATCACTTGGTATTAGCATCAAATGTAAGTCAGTATGGCTGTCGGAAATCAAGAATACTGATTTATTCTAAATGAAGACTAGGTTAACTGGATAAATACTACTCTAGGGACTGGTTCTGAGTTTTGTGTCATTGTGACCCATGACATTTTCTTTCCTGAAAAAATACCTAGTTCTATGTTGTACTGTCAGACTCACTTGCGCTCCTCGTGCTTCACTGACTCTTGAATTATATTACATACAGTAGCACTGCTTCATTTAAAAGGATGGGTATGTTTTTTTTTCTTTTCTCCTTCTCCTGTACATGCCAAACAGTATGTGAACTGAAACTTTCCTAAATGGGAAATGGAAACTGGGATCAAACCCTTCAGAATGACAATGAAATTCATGCAAGGCTCTTAATTTCAGTTTGGAACTAACTACTTTGAAATTATACAAAATATGGAATATTATATAAACTACATATTTTTGCTTTGGAATATTTTGGGCAGCTTCAAGGTGAATTAAGAACTTTAGGTGACTAGATTATTTTATACACCCCTGAAAGTCTCTCAAAAGGTGTTAAATAGAGAGCCAAAGAGCCTACATTTTCCATCCAAGAATGATACTGCCCAACTTTTATGCAATTAGAATGAATTCAGAAGCATATGGTCTCTCTCTAAGTGTTCATAAATGATTCTTAGTTGATTTGTGTAATATGTCCTATGCTTTTATTTGCGTGAAGCATATACAGGAAGCAATATATTATCAAAGAAGTAAGTCAACTGGTTTGAATTAAGTAAACTCAAAAGGAGCATATTAGTAATATAATTAATGACAAAGAATTATCATATCTTAAATTATTTCCTTTACCCCCAGAAACAATAGCTGTCTTCATTGCTATGTCTCTCTGGCATAGAACGCCGACAAAGACTGTACTGGAGGAGACATTTATCAGGCTGCAGCCAAAACTCATCATCTCTGTTCACAGATGGGTTCTGTGCAATTAGGACAAGAAATGCCAAGTAAAGAAAAACAATCTAATCATGCAATAAAAAATGTCTCTCTTTCTCATGTGGTTTCTAAGCTTGTCAAGGAGATCTGTCTTTTCCAGTGCACACTGAAAAATAAGTGCTGTTATCATTTAGTAGCTCCTTTTATTTCTAACAACACTATTGAAAGCTATGTATGTTGAAAGTTTGGATAGAAACATCTGTCAGATAAAAGATGAAGGATACATATATAGACAGAATGATATAGAAAGGAAGAAAATAACGTCTGAACTCTGTTTTCTACTCTAGTAACTAATAAGATATATGAATATTCTTCAGGCTTTCTATTAGTTGACTATATAGAGAAATGATCATTTTAATGGAGAAAAATCTATTATAAAAGGAAAAATTCTCTTTTGTTCCTGTTATTAATAAAACAGCTTTCCCAGGCCTTCACAGCTGACTTGCTCAATCTGAACAATGTTTTTTTCATCCCTAGCTTGAATGTAATCCAATAAATGTCTGTGCTTAGTGTTAATTAATTAACGCTCCATTGATAGAGACTCTACACTTGAACTAAATAATATTTGATGGCTTGTTAGTCTCTTGCCTTCTGCTTTGATAACATCCAGTGAATATTTTCATCTGTATTTCTTTTTATTTTCAGACCACTGCTGATAGTAACAAATAGCCGAGTTTGGTTTAGCACCAAATCTTCTTTTCTGGTTCCCTTTTTTCCCCTTTTTCTCATTCTAAAACAGTACTTGTATTTGATAAAAATTGCTACTGATAACTCTGAACATTAAGTTAAACAGTGCGTCTTCAACTTATTAAAACAAAAAAGCTATTTTTACATCTCTGTTGGCTTTTCATATATTACTTTTTAAATATTTAATATGGAATCACTCCTTGAATGCCTTTTGTATTTCTGCTCCTAAGAGAGTAGTCTTTTTTTTTTTTAATAGCAACTGAGGTTGGTGGAATTCAGTAATTATCTTGGTTGAATTCTTTTAATGAAAGTTTTAGTCCTTTTCTCCTGAGGTTATTGGTGCCAGTGAGACTGTGTGCCTGGATCTTCTGTCATTTTGTCTTTTTTTTTCCAAACTCTTGGCTCTATTTGTGCCAGTGACAGAAAATGTCATCTGAATCTTTCTGCCTGCTGTTATCAAAAAAGCATGATTCCATTTGAAAACATAGTTTGAGCAAAAAGCAAGTGTGGGGGAAACCACAGTTTGGGGCTTATCTTTCCCGTTGTGAACCTTAGTCAGTCTTGTCTCCACGGGCTGAGTCCTACAGTCATGCTTGTGCTAGAAGCACTAAATGACTCCTATAGTTCATCACTCCACCAAGGGGTGTAGAATCTCTTTATCCAATGCAAACCTTCTCCTCTCCAACAGCATCTATGACCATAGTTCCCTTCTACCAACCAGTTCTGAGCAGAGAATGAGCAGTTTGATTTGGAGGGCACAAAACATCACAGATATACAATAGCATTTATGCTTAGTCTATTATCTTTCAGTAATGTACACAGCTAGAAGTACTTTTTTTTCTTGCTGACACTATGTATTTCCTGTTCAATATAAAACCCTGACATATACATCTGCCATCTACTTGGAAATGTCCAGACATCAGCTTAGAGAAAGCTTAACAATTTTCTGAAGTCTGTGCTTCCCTTCTCTTGTTATTGTGAAGAATATTAGCCATCTGTCACTTAGGTCTAAAACCTGGAGAACATGTTTGGCTCTGGTCACTCTTAGCTTGTATCTTAAATCTTCCCGATCCAGCTTTTATAGTCACTGTAAGGTATTATCTCTTTCTAAAATGAAATATTTATACCCCTGAAATCCACCTAGTATGTGTTCTACCATCTGAGACATTCAGCTCATTTAATCTAATATCTTTAGAGGAAACAGAAACAAACTGCATCATCCTCCTTAAGAAGAGCACTGGTCATTTATTTCTGAAGTACAAGAAGAGAAAAATTTGTCCTTTTGTACTCCAAGACAGCATTTAGAAAAGTTGGACAGTTCTGAATTCAGGCATGTACCCATTGTCCTCACTGTTCTGAAGCTGTTCACACCTAAATCTCTCATGTCTCAGGAGGACCCCACTCATGAGGGTATATTTTAGCAGCTATATGTACTATACTATACAGTATTTTTCAGCAGCTTTCTTTCCTCTTAGCCAGAATCTTTCTTTAGGCTTCTGCTGTGGGGCACTGTCTCTCCTTGACAGTAGATTCAGCCTAAAGCTAAGACATTATGCTCTGCGTTGCAGAAGAAATGTTTACTGGTTCTAGGTTCAGGAGTGTATGTAGTATGATGTTAGTAGTAAGAGGAGCAGAAGCGTGCAGCAAACTTCTTCTGAGGTTTATCTTGCGGGTAGTTTTTCAAATTTCTTTGCTAGTATGGTTTATAGAATGATTACATATTTTAAAAATCATAAACCAGCGTCCTGCTCGTATGCTAACTTTCTGCAAATGAATTTAAATTTAATTAAAATACACTGTTCTCTAGTTTTGTCTGATTTAGATCCAATTGAAGTCTTATCTTACTCTTCCTGCATCAGTGAGTGGATTAGCTGTTCAATCTATTACTTAAAGGACAGCGGCTTCTGAACATGTTATGAAGAATATATTTATTAAATTATTTATTTGAGTTTAGTTCATTCCAATCTGTCTTAGCTTGCGGTTTAGGCATTAGTATTATAAGTAAAATGTGTCTGTTACCTACTTCAATTATGAATTCATTATGTGAGTGTGGAATGAACTTTTCCCCTTTCAGTTTGCTAATGTGAGAGGGTAGGATAGGAAATTCTCACAGCTGGCAGACAAAGAATTACTGTACTTGTAAAGTGGTTGGAAACACAAATGTTGATTATTTCAATGAAAGAATTTAATTAGGGTTCCTAAAGAACAGGATATTACTGACATCACTGATTGGCAAAATAAGGAAAGTAATACAGAATTTACCATTGCAAGAGCTCTCTCTTAATGATACCATTATTAGAATTTGGCTGGCATCCTGAAATACATACAATAGCTTGGCAATAGAATAATGATTTGGAAATTGCAGATGCAAGGCAAAGATGTGAAAGCCAAGGGATTACTGAAAAGAAGTCCAGATCAAGCATTTTTAGTGCCTTTCAAATTCATGGATCTGTAGTGGACTGGTTCTTACTCAAAAAAATATATAGGATAATTTAAACAAAACAAAAACAAAATAGCTGAGTTTTCTTAGTTTTAGTTTTCCATAGACAATCTTATATTTATTTTAGCTTTATATTCTATATTTTAACAGTTCTTCTGTCTTGCACTATTCCTGTGATCAAGACTTAACAGGTGGTCTGAGAAGTGCATTGGGTTTTGCACTGGGTTACATTGATTAAAAGAAACAAAAAAGACTGCCTGAACTCTTGCTATAGGTTTCATTTTGGATATTCAGTTTTCAGCGGTGGTCCATGCCCTACCCTAAGGCAGTTTCTGGGCTGCAGTGCTCACATGCATTGTTCCCTAGCTGTGATATGCTCCATTCTCCTCTGACACACTTAGCAAACAGACTAACAGTGGAGAGGCATAGGAGATACAGCCATAAAACCTAGCACTATTTGTACCCCTGACAATTTTCATTTGCTTCCAGACTACATCATTCTGTAGTTTCTAAGCATTTTAAAAGTTCAATAGGATCTGATTCATGAAATGTGATGTAATCTAAATAATGCTAACTTAACATAAATATACTCACACTGGAAAGAAATATGCAGTTTGTTTATTTATTTATTGGTTAGAATTCTCTAAGTTGATGTTTTATTTGTTATTGTTTTGCCCAGGAAGAGAAAGCTGATTTCTTGTTAGGAGAAAGTTTAGCAATATTCAGAACAGTCACGTGTTAAAGAACAGGTTAAAATCAAAGTGAAATTTCAGAAACAATTTGTTGGACTAAACTTTTTTAATTTATTGCTTTATCAAGCTTTTATACACTGAATTTGAGTGCGCAAATGCAATTCCAAGCATTTCTATTTTTAAAATTTTTAAAATAATCATGGAGAGGATACAGAGGGTTGAATTAAAAAGAAAGATATTTAGATGAATGATGTGTAATGTGAGAATGGAAAGAAGATATCTAATTTATACTTTGAGTTTATAGCTTATCTCCTCTCATAGTCTCTTTCTTTTTCTTGCCCAGTAGAGGAGAAATATATCAGTCTGTTGGTATTTGAAACAACTGCCTTTAACAGAGCCACTAATAGGAGAGATTGGATTTGGGGCTTTGATATTCCTATGAAGATAATATTAGCCTTAGTAACTAGGAAAGGATAAATGTTTTGAAGAAATTCCTGTGGTACGAACATCCCAAAATATTTTGGATTGCCCTTCACATTGAATAGATAGCAATGATTCTTTGAATTTAATTTAAGTCTAATAATAAATTGCAGTAAATTCCCCCCTAACACAGAATTACTGAATGTACAGTTATAGCAGATAGCAAAGCTCTCCCAGCTCTTAAAAGTATCTGCATTCAGCTTCAAATTCCTTTACATGCTTTCTATTGCTGAGATTACCCAGACTCTGACCATGCTCTGTTTGAACTTGCAGCCTCTATTTTAGGGATGAAACAGGGCTGTTCCCTTCATTCATTTTCCTACATACAGCTTTTTTCCTCTTCATAGGGTTCAGCAAGACTCTGCTTTTGCTGCCTTTTCCTCCCTCTCCAAATCTGAAATGAATCACCTCCAGGATGATCCTGGTTAATCAATTCCCAGTACTATTCATGTAGGTAGTTTTTGATTAGTCAGTGAAATACTAGATGCTGTCTTTCCAAGAACTAATTAATAAGTTGTATAACAGTTAAGCATCTGTTTGTCAGTACTGTAAAGTCACAGAAAAATTGGATTAGTAATAATTTCTCAAATTTTATGTAAATAAACTTATTTTTACTCTCACAGACAGCTACACAATTCTTGCTGAGGAGGTTACATATGTAGGGAATAATTTGGGCCAGTGTCTCTTTAGCATCTGAATGTACCTGAAATAATGACAAGAAGACTTCATGACTTCAGTTCTCTTTCAGTGGAAAAGTAGGTAGAATTCCTACATTTTCTTAGATATGAAAACTGATGAATACATCTTTAGGACTCTGAGCAGCTGGATTATTTGTTAATATTTCATTGATGCTGACTCTGCTGGTATTTGTGTTCCTTCAGGTGGGGCTTGCTTATATTTTTTCCTGCTGTGCAACTGGTGGAGAAGTCTAACTAATATTACTGCTCTCCCCTATTAAGTAAATGTAATCTCTGAAGCTATTAAGACACATTTTCAGAAAGGTCTGTAGAGATGTTGGGTCACAGTGCTTTGCCACAGTGAGGCCAGACAGTTCTAAATAAAGCAAAAATATCTATTGTAATGTTTTGTTTTCCTTAAAAAAAAAAGAAAAGCTAGGGCCTTGAATCACGACTTATCTGTTGTTTCAATACTGTGACCAGCAAAACACCTTGAATGATCCATATAATAGTTTAATGCATGCCTATTACAAAAGCCCTTGCCACACGAAGTTGATGTTTTAATGACTTCAATTACTGCTGCAATGGACTGTAAACAAGTTTTCAGTATTGTTGTCTAGCTAAGCCTTGATACTTTTCACATACTTCACAGACATATAAAAGCTGTACTGCTGAACTACTGAAAACAGCCATTGTCAGTTTTCTAATACTTTGAAACACTTTTGTTACTTCCACATGGCAAATTTTCTTAATCCCTTATGGCACTACGGTCACCAACAAGTCAGTGCTGCCATTTTTTGCATCTGCCACTTATACATTCTGATCTGGTTTTCAGGTGATTCGTTCTTAACTCTTTTTGTCTGGGTTCCAAAAGTCCAAATTTATTTCTAAATGGTTCTCTCCTGAAGAGATATGTATGTACAGCTCAGATATTATTCATATGAATGGTTGTTGTAAGGTATAGTGAGGAATTTTTTCCCCAAATGAATAAAGTTATATTATTGCTGTAGCAAAAAGGTTTATATTGTTCTTAAGACTGTTATTAAGATGTGGTAAAACTTAAATACATCTTTATGATACTTTCTTTGCTCCGAGTCATATTTAGAAGAATGAACAGAAAAATGAAAATATGTTGTAAATATCATATGGAGTTTTGAATAATTACTTATTTAAAGAAAGATCTCTGAATAAATCTTGTTATGGAGCAAGTTTTTGGACTTCAATTTTTATTTAGAGATTTTCAAACCTGAATGAATTTGAAGTAGTACATTTACTTGAAAGAATGTGATTATAAGAGATCATTCTTTAAAAGGTCTTAGAACTGCTTTTGTTTTCTAGAGTTCTACATCCTGGACTATACCTGGAAACGTATTACCTGTTTTAATAGTGATGAAGCTAGATGTGATATTGAGTGCAAATGCAACTGGAATATCAGCTGTTTCAAACTATAAACATTTTCTCTTTTGGACTGCAAGACTAAAAATAACCCCAGAAAACAGAGTTATTTCTGTGAGCTGTCACTCCACATCTGAGGCTCAGTTGTCCCGGGGCTTTCCGTGAAGTTTTCAGCCTCTGCTTGGCTGGAAATGATTTATGTTTGAGGTGAGTTAATCCCACCAGTGGAGAAAAGGGCAAAGAGTTTAATTAAAATTTAATGCATACAGCTTTTCTCCTTGGTTCAAATTTTATGCTGCTCTCTGCCAGCTGGTATCTGGTATGAAACATGCATCAGTATCTTCTTTATTCCTCCTGGGACTCCCTGTATGATCATCCCATGGATCTCTACCTCCACAAGCTTGTAACCTCTCCTTTCATTTAATTTCATACAGATGTTTGGTTGAAACTAAATATTCCCATAGTATACCACAAAGCATCTTCGAATGTGCAATATTGGTAAGCAATATGAAGTAAGATTGACTTAAGTAACTTTTGGCCGTATGTGCATATAAGCTTAGATACATGATGAAAGATTGGAAGATGTCTTCTGAGCGAACGAGGCATGGAGGAGAGGAAGAAAAGAAACCTTAGCTCAGTGAAGCTTTCCAGGGACTTGGTATCAAAAGTGCAGTGTAAGCCAGGGACATGAGTGTTCCCTGGGGCTACTAGCGCAGGGCCTCACAACCAACCTTCTTCCCATCAGCAGGCTAAGGACAGCAAAGCAGCATCAGCTCTGGACATTAGACACCTTCCTGGGGATGGGAACAGCTGAAGCCAGACTGGAACTATTCTCTGAAAGAGCGAATAGACTTTGGAACAGGTTGCCCGGGGAAATGGTGGAGTCACCGTCTGTGGAGGTGTGTAGAGCAGCAGAAATTTCAACTGTGAAGAGAAAACTGAGAGAGTTCACTTCTGATAAAGAGTTATTACATTTTATTCAGATTGCCTAGTTCCAAATAAGCAGCATAATTTTAAATTCAGCACCACGCAGTCCTGTCAAACACAGATTGTGAACTGCATGAAATGAGCCCAGCCCAGGGAAGTTATGGGCCTGGAAGTCTCTGGGATTGCTTGCACTAGAAGTCCCTCCCTTGTCTCTTCTCTATTGAGTGAGCATTGAGTGAGAGATCTGCCTGGACTCTAAATCTGTTCGTATTGCGTACGTGCAGATACATGTTGCTAGTCTTTATAGTAATGCTCTTGTATTATGTTTTTATATGTTGTATATTATCTAAACAAAACTGTCATGTAAATATAATAAATGTTACACGTTACAACAATAGAAAGGGCAGAGACTAGGAGATGATCTAGAGGATGATTGAAAGCAACAATTTATCTTCAAAAGGTCTTAGCAATAGAAATGATTTTAGTGTGAAATTTCTTGTTTGTGTTTTCCCTCTGCCATAAAATGTGCAACAGGTCTTCGCATGAAAGGTGACAACCGTACCAGTTCAAAGCATGTTTCAACACTACTACTGGAAGAATGTAAAATTTAAAAAAGCAGAATTAGGTTTGCAGGCTGATTTTTTCCAATTAGCACTAAGAAATTTCAAAATAAAATTAACAACTGATTATCCTGCAATATGTCTTAAGGGTGACAAGGCTACTGATGCTTTCTTGCAGACTATTTATTTCACAGGTGTCCACAGTTTGCTTTCTTAAACTTTTGCGTATTTAACACAACATTGTCTGAGGAAGACTGGACATCAGTCTGATAGGGTGGTTCTTGTTTTTTTGCAACAAGCACTAACTTCTGGCTGGCCTCTGTGTTCCCCTTTGCTGTTCCATTTGGGCTTCCAAGGCATGACATAAAATGAAATACAGAAGAAAACTACCAGATTTATTTCTTATTATTTTTATAAACTAGAAAAATAAAACAAAAATTCATCTTATTAAGAACTATGTATTAATTGAGTACCTAATTATTCTATAAACCCAAGTGCTTTCTGCTTCCTAAATTCTCACTGTTCATACTTGATTTGCTCAGCTGCACCATATTTGATTTCATCTTAAATTTTCTAATAATTTTATCTCTTCAGGTCAGAGGCTGGTTTGTCTGTGGTTTGAAAATCTCCCAGAGAAATGAGGGTGAGAACAATCAAGTTCTTCTGCAGTATAAGAAGCAATTGATTGGGCTGAAATCAGGTCAGTACTTTATTCTCGATCAAGAGAGAATTTCTTCTGCTCTCATGTTAAGCTTCAATAATGTATAGGAGACCTTAATCAATAAATAACATTTTGCCTTTCGTACTTACTGGAAATAACACTAGATGTTGCAAGTAAAAACCAAAGAGTGGTACTCTGTTAATCCCTTTCCTTTGCAGCAATTTTAAATATTTACAGATTTTCTGTTAGCATCTTGAAGAATGTTTTAGTCCAGCAAATGATGCTCATCCTTTCTACTCTATACAGGTTTTACGAGTAATTCCTTATTTTCTACTTTCCACCAAACACATAAGTGACATAAAGTATTATGCTGTGGTTCTACCAATCACTTCTAACGCTTTAATAACAGATATATACACTGATTAGAATGACATGGTAATTCAGAATTAAAGCAGAGAGTTCCTCAGAGATAAAACCCAATAATACCTAATCTCCAAGTGGCTGACTTACAGCAGGAGACAGAATGAATAACACTATGCAGTATGCTGCTGTGTTGTGAGAAGGCAGACAACTCAGGACTTATTCATATCAAGATTGTTTAATCAAATATTCATAAAATTATTTGAAAATTATCTGAGCACTAAAAATTGAGTTATTTCCCCCTTCTTACTTTGTGCATGTGTATTCTTAATAAGAAACCTTTGACAGGTTTGTAGCAAAAGACCCACGACAACTAGGCTTTCTGTATCCTATTCTTATTCACTGACCTTATGTAAATGTAATCATTTATACCCATTCTTTTATACTAATTTATTGAAGATAGGCTTGATATTGTCAGACATACAACAGAATAAGCTCCAGGAAACCATCCATCCAGTGGGAAGGTGACAAATGAAAAAGAAAATAAAAATAGATTTTGCAATTTAAAACATGGTGTGCTCAGCAAATAATGCATGGCCACCAATAATGTGATATGATTCATTTCTATGTATGCATAGAAGGGTTTTGCACAAAAGATTTGTGGAAGATATGCAGAATATTTAAAGTAACACGAACACTGTTCTGCATAGTTCTGAATAGTGGGACTTGATTAATCTATCACCAGCTAGAAGTAATCTTTGAATACTTGTGTTTGCCGTCTCATCTTTCAGTACAATGTCACACTATGCCTTGTTCCATTACCTATTTAATCATCCTTGGTTGTGAGTTACACATGTATGTTAGTAGGGACAGAGCACTTTTAAAAACCCAGCTGTCATCTAGGTGATTATGTAGGGTGGAAATTGTATGAAAACTCCTGGGTGTTTTCATTACTGGGGACATGGCTTGGAACAGTTCTGTTGTTGATAGTGACATGAAGGGGTAAACAATGACTCAATTTGTCCCTTTCTTGCTCTACAGCTAATGATACAAAGTTTTTCATATTTAGGACCATCACAGGCATGTTTTTTTTTCCTCTGTTAGACCTCCTCCATAGGTTAAGTCTGAATGTAATTAGTAGTATTCAGAGTTTTCTGAACATTATTTTAGCTTCATTCAGTTTCTTTGCAATATAAAAAAAATTACATTTTCCCCAGTAAAGAGACTGAAACATAGATATATTGAGTGGATGGGTAGGATAATTTTACACTCACCATTCCTCTCAGTGAGTTGACTTCACCTTCCAAAGACTCCTGATCTCTCTGTGAATTGCATGGGGAGCTGAAAACCCTGTATTTTGCTTAATGAACTGCAAAAACAGTTTCCGTGTAGTCAGTGAAGCTCACCCAGTGTGATAGTCCAGAAAGGAAAAGAACCCAGAACCCCTGGTTTCCCCTGGTTTCTAAATCTGAGCTTTAATTTTGAGGCCAGGTCGAGCTGTGTTTGTAATCTTCCCAGTCTCTACTGGCTGGATTTTAAAATATGGCACACGTCAGTGGGTTGGGTCTTGTGCTTTTTGAAGCATTTCTGTTATAATGTATTGTACTGATTGTTGTTGGGACATTTCTTAGAACATAGCAAATGGCTAAATCTGGTTATATAATTTATTGTTACGTATTAAGCTTTTAAACTGATTTTTCATCATCTGGGAGTACATAAATTGTATTACTGAAGTTGGGGATTGAACCCTGGGGTTTGACTAGCAGTCATGACCAGATATATTCTTAAATGTATTGAATAAATCATTAAAACTAATGATAATGCACTCTCAATCCAGGATAGGAATTTCATACTAATGGAAGTTACAATCACCTTTTGTATCCTCAATTAATGCTGCTGGATATACATCAGCCAAGGCAGGCAACAGTGAGTGAGAAACTCTGTCTCTCAATTCTCTGCTGTGAGGGTGACTGGAACAGGCTGCTCAGACAGTTGTGGGATCTCCATCCCTGGAGATATTCAAAAGACATCTGGACACAATTCTGGGCATTGTGCTCTAGGTTATCTTGTTTGAGCAGGGAGGTTGGGCTTAAGGTTATCTTCAGAGATACCACCCTCAACAATTCTGTGATTCAGTAACCTGAAACTTGAAATATCTCGTGAAATATTTCTTAATATTCCAGACTGTGGAGGATGGAAGTGATCTCTTTTGTATCTTGCTAAGTCCACGTAGCCTCATGGAGATATTTTTTTGTTATATGATTCCTGAGTCCTTCATTTTAAAATTATGATTATGGTAGTGAGTTAGAAGATGAGCAGCAGAGATTGTGATATGCTGGAATATCACATTGAGACAATGAAACATTGAGGCCCTCGACTGTGTTTAGAGAAAGGCAACAAAGCCGGTGAGGGGTCTGGGACACAAGCTTTATATGGAGTATCTGAGGGAGCTGGGATTGTTCAATCAGGAAAGGAGGAAGCTCAGGGGTGAGCTTATTGCTCTCTACAGCTACCTGAAGGGAAGTTGTGGTGAGGTGGGAGTCAGCCTCTTCCCTCACATAACTAGTGATAGAACTAGAGGGAATGGCCTCAAGTTGTGCTAGGGGAGATTCAAGTTGGATGTTAGGAAAATCTTCTCTGAAAGAGTGGTCAGGCACTGAAGCAGGCTGCCCTGGGAGGTGGTGATAACCTATACAACCATTATGAGGGTTCAGCTTCCCTAATATTTCTGTCGTATGTTGGGCAAATATACTCAATCCTGGAAAGCACACAAATGAAAACTCCTAAGTAAGACAGATGGGAATAATTCTGAATGGATGAATATACTTTGCACTACAGCAAATTTGATTATGCTTCTTCATCACCACCGAGAGACAAAACAAAGAGCAAGTACTTTGGTGTTACATAAGTGTTGTGTCCTGATTCTTTTCTGCCAAGAGCACTTCAGACTAAGTGCATAGCTATACATTAGGTTTGAGACTCCCACTCAATTTGCAATTTTTATACTTCGGTGCATCTGTATACGAACACAGTCTATACTTGCTCTTTGCTGGACAGTGTACCAAGCTGTGATCTGTCTCTTAATACAATTGATTCAGTGTTTCTTTAAAAGGCAACAACAAGGAATAAAAGCCCAGAGCAGTCTTTGACTTTCTGTGAGTTGTATAAAGCCTGAAAGACATCTTCTGCTCAGTCGCACAGGGTAAATTCATCTTCCTTGAACTTGATTTTTAAGACTATTATTTACCCTGAGAATTCCTTTTGCTCGTTCCATACCCCTTCTGTGAATAGAAATTTAATCAATCTCAGTAGGATTTCTGTGTTTTAGGCATCATCAGAGTATACTGCAGAGAATAATTATACAGATAAGAGATGCACACTGCCAACTGGAGAAAAAATATTCATCCGAAGATTACTCATCATGAACATTTATCTAACTTTATACATGAAGAGTGGCACTGAGCAGCCTAGTTTATGTCTCATATCACTTTCAAGCTCCTTTCATCTATGCCTCTGTGCATGCTCCAGGTCCCATTCTGCTTCCTTCAAGTGTTGGTTCTCTGTTTAACATCTGCTGAGATGTTAAGTATCTAAGGCTATGTTCTGTATAAGTGTATAGTAAGGCTTATGAAATTTGTTGGACAGACAGAAAGGGACACTCCATATGTGCTTTAATATATGTGAAAAACATTTATTTTCTTGGGGCATCATATTCTGAATATAGTATCAGGTGAAGCTTCTGTGTATGCCTGTGTTGTACTGCTGTGTAGAAGACTATACAATTAGCTTTGCATCAGTGCAAGTAGACATACATTTTTATAAGCACAAATAAATGAGAATTGGGAAATTTAGTTTGTAAATTGAAGATGAACAAGTGGCTCTCTGGTATTATTTCAGACAAAGCATCTCTCTCGTACTCTGCAATGTCTGAAGTATTTTGATGTGATTATTTTGCTTTACTTGTGCTTAAGGAATAATCCATTATCTTTCCATTGTCTTTGTTCATGCACAAAAAACTGTTTAATAGAGAAAGATCAAAGGAGCTATTAGGGATCACTTTAGTATTGTGGTGTTAGTCTCCCAGTCTTCTCTCATATAGAGTTTATCTGTCATTAGGCTCTTTTTTTTCTTCTAAAAATGTTTTTTATCTCATGTTGCCACATGAGATAACATATCAGTAAGAAAAGCCATTCCTATGAATACAGATCATCAACTGAGACAAACACTAATCTCTCCATAGCTGCTGCTTGTAAAGTTCCCCAGTGTGAAGAAGGCACTAAACAGAAGGTAATATACTTTCCATCTCTCAAGTATTTTTACATTCTGACAAATACTGGTTTTGGATTTTTGTGTTCATTAACTGCTTGCTGTTTGAGAAAATATTAGAAATATGTTTCTCCCACTTTCAGTGCCAGATTTTAGAAACTTGCACAGTTACTGGGAGTCCTTATTCCCTCTAATAAACAGGGTGTTGTTGCCTTGAAATAATCGCTTGAGTGGTAGAAAAAAAAATCTTTTATTATGAGCTTAACTGTAATGATTTTCCCTTACAGTTCATTCTGAACTGTGCCATTACCATTGACTTACCATATTTCCTGCTGTGTTAATTGCTGTTACAAGTACAGCTGACAGAGAAGTTGGACAAATCACCATACCAATTACCACAAAAAGAAATCCCAAATCAAGCCTCAAAAAGGGTTGAAGAAATTGGTTAGTGGTGATTTCTGTTACTATTTCTATTTCTCACCTGTCCACACGGTGAGGATAGTTTACATGGAACAAAACAGACCAATCAAAAAGAAATAATCAAACTCTTTTTAAGTTCCTCTGTCTTGCAAAGTAGAAAAGACTGAAAGTAGTCTTTCACTTTGAGTGTTCATGCATCACCATGTCAGAAATACAACTTGTTATGTTAAATAGCAAATTAATTTAACAGTTGTATAACCCAAATGAAGAAGAGAATTTCCTTGTATATAAGCAGTTTCAAATAATATAAAAGAAAGCTGATAAGCATACATACACCTGCTGTTGCCAACACACAGATGCACGTGGATGCACATGCATGCAGACATGGCCTTATTACAGTAGGACAACTTGACACAATATTGGCAGTATGTGCCGTTAGCATTAGTATGAATCAATAGCTTTGATTCCTGCTACATCATCAGCAAGCAGCTAAAAAATCAATTCTTAATAAGAATCATCAACTTCTATGTGCAAATCATTATACACTACTTTTATAATTGATTTTATGACTTAACTTTCCCTTTTTCTTTTCTACCTATTTTTGACATGATCAGTATATTCAGTAAATTGAAATCTTAACAGTGTTGACATTTAAAAGGATTAGGAAAGATCATTTCTCACTTCATTTCCATGAACACCTCTACGAATAACAGTTCTCATCTTCAGATCAAGTGACTGAATTTAGTCACCAGACTGAATGTAGAATTCTACATTCTACTACACCACCTGGTCTCCTCTTTCAGTTAAGAGAGAAATAGACACTTTCAATTGGTGGTTCATCATATCCTGGCATAGGTATCCATAGCTGGTTAGATTGCTCAGGCCATATATCTGCTCTTTTTTTTTTTTTTTTTTTTTTTTTTTTTTTAACCCTTGATTGTTTATAGATGAATCTCAGGAAGATCTGTAGCAATAGCATTATGTACAGGCAAGGAGTCTTCCCACCCGAGAGGAAGTTGTTACTGAAGGAGTAAGAAGGCCTTCAAAGAAACAAGAAAATCACAATAAAAAATGTCAGAAAGAATCTTATGGGAAAGCTGGTAAACAAGGCAATGTGCAAAGTGATCCAAGTTGCATCTTATTTGTGCATGGAAGAGCATTCACAGTTGGGCCATCATTCTGAGTCTGGGATTTTATACATAACAACTTAAGGAGACAGAGATATTTGCACAATCCCTGAAGATAATATTTTTCCTTCTGTCATATATAGAGGGAAGAAATTTATTGATTGTTTTGCACTACATGCATATTACATGCATTTTGGATGGATGAACTTAGGTGTGTTGATTACCATTCCAAGTGAAGTTGATCACCATTCCAGTATTTCTCTGAGTAGACAAAAGAATTCAAACAGTAAAGAATAACTTTTAAACCTGCTAAACACTTATTTTAATATACTGGGATAAGAGGGAGAGGAGAAAAGTAGTAGAAGATTTGGATTTTGTTTTATTGCAATTCCTTTTATTAATATATATATTTATTTTGCTGAAGTTTTACTTTAATAAGGTAATTCTAGCCTGAGATAGAGGAACTGAGGGAATAGGTTTCTGTGTATATAATACTCACTCGTAACTGTATCCAAGTGAATGACCTTCCCTTAGGGCAATCAAAAATAAGTTTCACGTTTGCCAGAAATACTAGGTTTCTGAAAAGCATCTAGAGAAAAACACAGCGAAAAATAGTGCTTAGAAGAGTATTGCATGAGGAAATATACAGAATCTCTGACAATCTCTTTTTGGTAAGATACTTCAGAGATTTGAGGTGCTTGTGCTCTTTTTCAGAAAGCAAAACATCATTTCAGAAATGTTAAAAATTATATTTGCTCACCTACCCAGTGATTCCTTGATGAAATCAGATCTGTTTCAGCTATAGCCAGAAGGTTGAATTCTATTTAAAAAACCTGGACTTTTCTCTGCAGGTTACTGCCAGATTTTTATCAATAAAGAGTTCCCTTTAGAACATCACCACTGTGACATTGGTACTATTCTGTGGGAATTTCCTTGACCTTATGTGCATAAAAATACCCAAAATGTTGGCTTATTTTTGAGTGTGTTGCTAAACAATAGAACAAACATATGTGATACTTTGTATTGACTTACCAAGCTGAAAAATACTAGGGTCCAGTCAACTTGATATGGAAACAAAGTAATAGAAATTTCTAAGTAAATACATTTAATTCCACTACACTGACTCTTTCATTATTCAAATCCTGCTAGAATATTTTAATGTTTAAAAATATAAAGTAAGTGGAGTGTATGTCTTCTTGAAATGTATTGTCAGTGGCAAATATATACTTCTTTCCTTACCTATTGTCTATTTTTTTTTTTTTTTGATGAAAACATTTTCTTTGTGCAGTTGAAAAGCATGTAAAAGAAAGAAGAAAAAAATGTCAGTGCTATCTTCTGAAAAAAGACTAATTTGTACCTATGTAAAGGGAAAAATAACCAAAGCTAAAATAACCCAAAACCACCCCCTTTCTTATTTTTCAAAAATATCTGGGCCTCTTCAAAGCAAATATTTTGGTGGCTTATGTATGTGAGAAAGTGCAAAGTCCTGCTGGTTTAAAACAAACAAACAAGCAAACAAAATAAAACACCCAAGAACTTAAATCATTAGAAATATTTTCTTAAGGTTTATGTTCAGGATCTTTTCCATCCCTTATCCCAAGCAATGTATTCTAATGTGACTTGCCTTTTTTCCAAGATATTCTCAGTACTTCTGCTTAGAGTAATCTCTGGAAAACAATCATTTCTTTTTTTCCTCTACATACACATGCTTAACAGAGTGATTCTGAACCCTTGGCAGTAAGATCAAAAAGATTTTCTACAGTTCAGCTCACTCGCTTAACAAATAACAAGTTCACTGCAACTTCTGAAGTTTAAGTACTAGCTCTGCCTAATAAAATTACAGACATAGAGAAAAAGGGACTGAGAATAAATAAACTTGGTTCTATTTCTTCTCTCAGTTTTCACAGTGAGAAGGAGCTGCTAACAAAGTTGTCAGCTTTTGCCTTTTCAGAAAAAATATATGGCTAAAATATATGTTTAAATTATTATCTTTATTTCTTCCTCTCCTCTCTCTCCCTTATTTTGCTTTGTAACACAAAGTAGTTTGTGTTTTGTTAAAATGCAGCTCAGAAGTGGCTTGTGTTCTCATGTTTATTTCTTGCCCTAAAGAAAATTGCAAGCAGTCTCCTATTTCGCTTCTTGTTCCTTGTCACAGTTTATTTTATTCTCCTTTACTTAAGAGTTGAAAGCAATTTCTGTTGCCCACTGTCGTATTCTCTATGAAGTATTTTTTCTGATCAAATATGTTGTTCCTCTGTTATCAGCTATATCAAATCTTCTTTTTATTGATCTCATTAAGCTAGTAAAATTAAGAAGCCTGTGTTATATGGAATCTGAATGTTGATGTTATGGGATGGAGTTGATTAAAATCCTTGAGCTTTTGTCAATTTCAGAAGCTTAAAGTACTGTTTGAGTATCTCCTTTAGATATTAGACTCCACAGTGTCTGATTTATTACCATTCTGCAACTTGGAAATCCTAAAAAACTGTATGGAGTGGATGCCAAATGCCGTGGCAAGGTTGTATGTAGGAACGCAATTCTTTTTCTTCTTTTGTGCTATAATGCAGCCTTAACGGGGCAAAAATTCACTGTGTCATCTTCAAAAGATCTCATGTTTTAAGCTACCAACATCCACAGAGGGTGGGATACAAAAGCATCTGTGTTTAACAGCATTTGTTTCTGATAATGATAGTTATTTGCTGCAAGAAAATGCCCATTATCAGCTCCTGATTGAAAAGCCCGAACAGCAAATGAGAGCTCATTCAGTAGTTATAAGTATTCTTGGAAGCCTAGAATTCTCTTACTGTACAATTTTTTGCCTACCTCCCAAAGTGCTATCCACCTGATCGTTAGTTTTTTACAAAATGGCTCTCTGCCATAAGATTTTGAACAACTTCTGTTAGTTGCATTCTGGTCTAGGGTGTACAGGCAGCTATTCTTCTAACAGTAATGTCTTTGGGAGTCATGTATCATAGTGTCTCTGAAAAGATGCCCTGTATATACTGTAAAAATATAGGAGAAATTGCAGTAGAATAGTAAGTACACATTCCGCTTAACTTTTGGTACCTATGCAGCTTTTCTGAGGACATATTTGATATATGTGATTGTCTTCAGCAACCTCTATGCAGTCCTGCAACATTGTGAATTTATTCTTCATTTTCCCTTTCTGATGGTTGTGGCCTGATGTATGCTGGTATTCCTAGCAAGGAGGGGGGGAGGAGGGTGAAGGAAAATAGGAGGGAGAATTCCTCTTCAAGTTCTGTGGAAATCTTACAGAAACCATCCAGTCCCTAAAGGGAACATACAAAAAATTGGAGAGGGAGTCTTTATCAGAGAATGTCCTGATAGGACAAGTGATAATGGCTTAAAACTAAATGAGGATAAATTTGGACTTAGAAATTCTTTACCATATGGGTGGGACTGCAGTAGGCTGCCCATAATATTGGCGCTCCAACCCTGGGTGTGTTAAAGGCCAGGTTGGATGGGGCTTTTGGCAGCTTCATCTAGTGGGTGCCATCCCCGCCAATAGCAGGAAGGTTGCAACTTGGTGATTTCAAGGACCCTTCCATCCCAAATCATTCTATGATTTATGATTATGTTACTGTATTTCTTCTAACTCATGAGAGAGGACAAGATTGGAATTTACTCTAAAAGGTTTACTCTGAACAGCCTAAAGTAAGAGAGGGTTTGAAAGACTGGGAAATGAACTCGTATTTAAACAGAGGATGCTTGTCTTCTGTTTGGTAGAGGCAGTCACCACTAGATGAGCAATTTAGTTGCACCATGGATCATTGGGTGATAAGGCTGTTTATTTTTCTCATTCATTTTAATGTCCTTAATCCTGCATCTGAAGTGCTATATAGCCTGGGTTAAGCGCCATCTTTTGAGAATGAGGATGATATAAACCCTGGTCTCCATTGAGAAAGTCTGTGAGATTAGGCACAGTAATTAACAACTTGCACTGCCTGTGTTAAGAATTGAGCATGCTTAGTCTGTAACACTGTAACAGAAACATTGTTCCTATCTATAATGGATGTACCCTGTTCCTTGAATGACATTCCATATAAAGGTAGAACAGAAATGAATTCTCTGTGCTGATAGATCCAAATAGATGTAGTTGAGTTAGGAAATTGTTTCCATCCATATACTTTTGGAGGATGATGCCCATCTATGTATTATAGGCATCTAGAGATAAAACATGTAATAGAACTACAGGTACTAATTTAAATTCTTGAGTCAGTCTCTTCTTAAGACTAGATAAACTCTATCAAATTTTACACAGTGAAATATTAGAAATTTGATCAAGTTAGTCACAAAAACTAACTTTGTCATAGTTGGAGAAATCTGCAGAGAGTGCTTTGTCTTAAGATGGTCTAAATTACTAGCTGGACTCAGTTGCAGCAGAGTCTAAACACAGACAGATGTTGCTCTGAAGTGGCCTGGGCTCCCGATCTCCTGTTTGTCTAAATAGGTGATTTTGTCAGAACATGTTATCTCTCTCTTTCATTGCCCACACTTGAGTATATATCCTGTGGGAACAGCATAAAAGGTGTGACAACAGAGGTACAGAGCTTATCCTAATCAAGAATTAGGGCACAGAAAAGTGGTGCATCCATTCATGTTGATTATGTTTGCCAGTCTCTGTTGCCTATACTACTTTAGTTTAGAATAGATGGTTTTTAAACCTTTAAACCTATGTGAAGTTAATGTTATTCTAAATAGTGATTTCATGATGTCTTTTCCTTTGAGTTATGGTTAGAATTTGGAGCTAGGATGTATGTTTTACTCTTTTTGCCTTATTATGTATGAGTATGAGAAAAGCTCTCTTGAAGATCTAAGATCTGATTTCAATTCTCAATATAATTGAAGTTGATTCAGATCTCATTATAGTGAGTCCCACCTTTGGGATCCTTCAACTGGAAAGCTTGGTCTCTGGTTCAGCTGTCTGATTCATTCTGTAATCACCTCATCCAGATGGTTATGATCCTTGTTTCCTCATGTTGTGCAATACAGTTGTAACGATTTTTTCTACTTAGCTTTTAAATATTTACGTGCTAGGTGTTATCTCTGTACTGGTGGGTGGGTTGAATAAATGTGTTCCAAAGTAAACATCCACTTAGCTGGCCATTTCCCTCCTTCAGAAACAGTGGCTATGAAATATTCTCCAAAGCCATTGCATATAAAGGGGAAATGTAGTAATAATAAATAATTACCTCTTCCAACTCTATTTCTTTGTCTAATTTCTGTGCCAGTTCCTTTTGCTTTATGTCCCAGGTTTGAACATAATTATTTAGATTTAAATTTCTGTATATGCTGTATTGAAAAATTCTGTTTATTTCATGAAAGGATTCTGAAGAATGACTATTCTATTGTTATTTTCCCTAACAAAGGAGGGGAATATATCTTTTTTTTAACTTTCTCTCACCACTGTTTACCATGTTTTTAGTTGTCTAAAAGTTTTCCATGTTTCTCTTCCTTTTTTTTTTCTGTCATATTTGGCATCTCTTTCACGCCACATTTCCTTTTTATTTACATGCTACCTATTGCAATTTCTTGAACATCTCTATTTCCTGTTCTTGAGGCATAGCACATGGAAGACAGATTTGATTTTTTTTAGATATCTGTTGTTTTATATTTTCTTGTGGATGTGGCCTAACATTTATTCTCAAAGTTCAAAGACCGCATATGGCAGCCTCAGTAAAGTAGCTTACGGGTTTATTTGGAGAT
>JAOWBP010002978.1:15014620-15028482 GCA_028571105.1 Tragopan temminckii
TTCCGTATTATTATAATTAAAAAAAAAAAAAAAAAAAAAAAAAAAAAAAAGACTATCAGCTAAACTTTTTATTGCAGGTTAATGACGTTGATAAATTAACTTGTGAACCAAATGTCTTGAGATATTTTTTTTAGAATTTTGAGTGTTAATTTATAAACAAATTCCAAAAGAGTGCAAACCAGTGGCATTGTGACTTATCCTCAGTAAGACAGCACAAGAAAGACATGGAGCTGCTAGAGCAGATCCAGAGGAGGGCCATGAAGGTGGTCAGAGGGCTGAAGCACATCTCCAATGAAGACAGGCTGCGTGAGCTAAGCTTGCTCAGCCTGGAGAAAAGAAGGTTTCTAGGAGACATTATAGCAGGCTTTCTGTACTTAAGGGTGTGGATATATAGTAAGAGGGAAGAGGTAATAGGTCTACACTAAAAGAATAAATTTAGATTAGATATAAGGGAAAAAATATTTACTCTGAGAGTGGTGAGACAGTGGAAGTAGAAAATCTGTGAATGCTCCATCCCTGGAAGTGTTCAAAGCCAGTCTGGATGGAACATTGATTATTGTACACTAGTGCTCAAGTGGGAGATGTGCATGCCTGCAGCAGGTGCACTGGACTGGATGATTTTTAAAGGCCCTTTCCAAAGCAAACCATTCCATGGTTCTATGATTTACAGATGTAAACATGCAAACCAGCTGTCTAGTGCACTCTGCCTAGCACCATCTGGTGCTAGAGACCCACACAACTGAAAATGGAAAGTAAAAAAGATGCGTATGAAATACTAATATAATTCTCGCTTGCAAATAAAGTATGCTAGTGAAATCTATTAGCCATTGAAATAATATTAGTACTGATGAAACTTGTCAACCATAGATTAAATATTTAAAATATAACAATGATTAAATATTTAGTATATAACCACTGAAATACAAACATCTAACATAACTATCCTGATAAATATAAAGACTCTCATCAAGAAGTGAATGAATCTTAACAACTGTAAATTTGTCTGTAAAGTTTCTTCTGAAAGATATGTAAGGAAAAAGAACCATAAGACCATCTATATTGCATGGATTATCTCTAAAAATAGTTCTGCCATTTCTTCTTGTCTTAGTACAGACCTCTTCTTTGTACATGCAAAGTGCTTTACATTTGATCTGTGGAATGACGGATAGATCTTCATTTATATACAAGACTCAGTAAATGCAGAGCTGAACAAGTGCAACAAGGAAGTTATTTAACTATTAAATTTTGTTGTTTGTGGCTTTTGTTTTTTAGTTACTTTGTTAGTGCTTTTATCCCCCGCTAAATTACTTGCATTAATAATATCCACAATTGAGAATAAGTAGTAGTTAGGCTGCTGATGATATCTTCTAGAAATAAAAGCATTAATACATGGGACTAACTGCTCCCTTGTACAGGAAAATTGATAAAGATTTTATGGTAGGAATTTTCTCTTTGCTCAGTCTTGAAATTGTTGCTCTTGTCTGTACTTACCAGAGACGACATCTATTTAAAATTATCTCAAAGGAATTGGAGATAAAAGGTGAGTACTCCACATACATTTGAACTCACAAACTGTTAAATCTATAAGTGCAACTTTTCTGGACTGATCTCCCTCTATATGTTTGCCCTGAAGATAAACAAAACAAAAGAAAAAAAAGTGTTCTGTTCCTTTCAGATGTTAAGGAATTCTCTTAACCCTTCATTTCTGCAAGCATTTGTACTGTAAAGGTGGTAAAGAGATGAAGCTCATGTTCTTTTTTTCTTATATGTATTTTTAAAAATACTTGCATTATTTAAATAGCATGGACTAGAGCCTTAATCAACAAGCAGCTACACTTTGGCTTTGAAGTGTTCTGCCACACTGTGTTTCAGTACATGTTATTTTTGTGTCTGTGCTCTCCTGAGGTCTCCAGTGGGGCACAGTTGGTGGCCCCTGCTTCTCATAATGTGCAGAGGATACGTGATTGCTACACGTCTAGAGTAAGAGGCAAGAGGCATGTTTTCACATGTTATCAACCAGACTACTCTGAGGTAGGTATCTTTTGAACCAAGAGTCTTTTTGGAGCAATTGTCCAACTGATGATGTGAAGGAGTGTTCTAAGATCTTTCTAGAAAACAGCAGCTTTTCCTTTCCTACTAGATGTGGTAATGCCTGTCTGTGTATTTATTGAGAAGAAATTGCAGTTCAAAAATTTTATAGCAGGCACAGATTACTAGAATGTTAAGTGTATGTATGTTTTTCTTAGAAGTTTCTTCTCTGGGTTTTACTGGAGATAAAGTATTGGTACAGGATGAAACTGAAAGCTTCTGGCTATCTGCTTTATTTTAAGGCATTTTTGTTGTGTTGGCTTGTGATGAATTAATAAGACACATGTTAGAAAATGTGATGTTTTAGACGGTTTGAAATATGAATCCAGCCAAACTAAATAGAATCATGGAATCACAGAATGGCCTGGGTTGAAAAGGACCTTGAAGATCATTTATTTTCAACCCCCATGCTGTGGTGAGGGTTGTCAATAGGAATATAGAAAGGGAAAAGATCTGATTCTTTGAAGGACTTGTGTGATTTTCTTTGCTAATTATGTGTGTGTACTCAGACAAGTCTACTGATAAGTTTGGAGCCTCAGTCTTTTTCTTTGGCCAAGCTATTTAAAGGGAAAAAAAGGAAAAGAAATCGATTGCAATGCAATGGGAAGGGCTGAGAAGTGTTATTAAGTAGAATATTGACTCAGTGAAAATCTTTGGAGCATATCAAAATGACTACAGAATCTTTTAATTTTTGTAGTTGTCTTTAGGCAATCTTGTTTAGGAGAAAATACTACTTTTCTCCCCTTGGTTTGCATTGGTTCAAAACTGCACATCCCATCCTTGCTGTTCATTAGCACCCGTGCTGTGAAGTGATTACTGTAGGTGAGAAGATTAAATCTTGCTTGTTAGGTTTCAAGTGTTGGCTTGTGATGCTCACACTTCAGAAATCTTTTTAATTAAAACCTCTGAAAACTCTATTTAGTCATTAAATTCAACACTTAGCAGCTGTAGTGAGATATAGGCCCTTTTACAGGAGAGCCTGTGAAGCTGAACTACCTGTGACATGTCATAGCTTTGAAAAGATTACATATACCCTAAGAGGGCAACAGCAATTTGCTACTGATGGAGCTTTCTGAAGCAGTATAGATCCCTTAGTTTTTTAAAGCCTTATTATGTCTCAATCTTCTGAACATCTGTGGCAATTATCAAACAATATCTTAGACTTCCAGCGTCCTCGTCATGGCACATTCAGTGGAGAAGATGCTTAGATCAGGCATAGCATGCTGTTGATTAGCTCTTGTATCAAGACGATTAGTTCCTGAAAGGCATAACATCAAATTGACTCAAAAAATGCATTCAAAGATTGACTAAGACCCTGCTTGAATTTGTTGCATTTAAGCTATGCGCACATGAATTGTACCTCCTACACCTTCTCCATTAATAGATAAAATATCAGTAATCCGCAAAGCTCTGAGGGATATCTTCTCTCTGTGCTAAAGAGAGATAAATTACATCAGTGCAGAAGACAGTTTGTAGAAATATTTTATGTTAGTATCAAGGCTGCAGATTAGGCATCAATTGCCTCTATATTGACATCCTTGCTATAATGAACTCTTGCAATGTAAGCTAAAGAAGGTAATAACCTCCATGCTCTGCTTCAGCATTATCTTACCTTAAAAGTGAGGTCATATTACAGGGTGTAAGTAGATTGACAGTAAGAAGAGGAACACAAAAGAGGATAGGGAAAATTGTGACCCATATTGGGAAATCTTCACTGTTGACCAGAATGAGTTGCGTCTGTTATTATGTTATTTTTTTTTTATTCTAAAAAATAAGATGTTGCAGTGTGTCTTTAGCCACTTGGTTCTTTGTGTCATTGTAAATAAAATATCTATCTGGCATTTCAGCACTTTAGACAGATCAGGCCACTTGCAAAAATTACTTTTCACCTTTTTCTTGTAGTCCATCCTTTGCACTCTTCATATTCTGTACCACATTCATTAGAAATTTGTGTTGTTATTGTTACTAATTTTAGGAAAGAAAATGGATCTTTCTTATCCCTTTCTTAAAATATGTTGCTCACAGATAGGAAAAAGCAAAGCAGGTCTTTGAATTCACATGTGAACTTGTGCAGAGAATTGAATAATTTTCTTATGTAAAATGTATGATCGGAACTGTCTGTCAGTGACAAAAGTGAAGTGACAGTATATCTTTTCTGCTTGACACTCAGCAACCTCTTTTGGCAGTCGCTACCTCACAGCCACACTGTCTCATGTACTTGCTGACACATCATTGAAAATCTATCATTATTAGTGATCTGTCATGTAGAAATCAATGAATAAGCTTTGCTGATCCTGCAGTTATCCTGCAATGTAGTATCATGTAATAAAACAAACAAACAGAAAGACTGCATTGTGCAGCATAATTATTAATACTAGCGCAGATCATTGGAGCAAATATTGCAAGCTAGAAATGAAGCCAATAAAATGTGCAATCTTAATTCTGAAGTGCTCTTGTTTTGAGGTGTCAGAATTGTTGCAAGAGGGGGAGGTGCCAAAGTTTCAGGTCTTTGAGGATCCTGAAGGAGTTGGTAAATTCACTGAGTGTGCTACTTTATGCATCTGCTTACTCTTAGCTCATGTTTCCACATAGGCACTCCAGGTATGTGCTTTATTGCCCAAGTCAGACTTGAAATGCATTGTATCTGGGGCTCCTACTTTAAGCAAAGATACAAGGCCTTAAGATACTTCCAGACCAGTGCTGATTATGCTATACTGCATTAATATAATAGCCCAGTTTGATTTCCACTTTGACATCTAAATGTGAAGAAAAAGCTCTCACAAAATTTAATGAAGCATTTCAAGTGTCTTGCAGTTTATGAATTGACCTTCAAAAATAGAACAACCTAAGGTAGCATTTTTTAATTGGAAAATAAATGACAATCACCCAAAAAGAGAACTGAAACAGTGAATAATATTTTAGTTCTGTATCCAAAGGCAACGAAAGACTGCGTACGTTATATTGATGTTACACTATACATTTCCATTTCTTTATGTCTACGTTTTCTTCTCAAAACCCTAGGAAACAAAAAGCTACTTATTCTTCAGTAAAGCTTCCCTATCTTTTGGGGTTAGATAGGTAATTTTTCCCAGTTCCCAAGATGAAATTATTGAAGAAGGGAAGAAATATTGAGATGAGAGAAGGATGAGAATACAGTACACAACTAAAGAGCATGCAATGTGAAAAGAAAAATTGGCAAGGATAGTGAGAAAAGAAGGAGAAGTGAGAATATTAATGAAAGTTGAAAAGGGTAATGCAAAACAATTGGAGACACAGAAATGTCTAGACAAGTGAGAAAAAGAGCAAGGAAGTAAAAGAAAAGTAGAAAGAGTATGCCCCAAAGGTGAGATTTTCAAAGTGAAACAGTGTAATTAACTATAGTTATTAAAGAAAAATTGGACTGTTTTTTGTTTTTTTTTTTGAGTCTCTTAACGTCTCCCTCATCTTTTCCACAGTGGTTATTATATCAGAATTAAAAGAACCTGATAGGAAATCTCTGTTTAGAATTGCACTGATTTTAATACACCTTGATTTATCAAAGCTAATTATTTCATTGAAAGGCATAAAATCTGACAAAGCTTTGTTTCAATTTTGAAGTAAGAAAGAGAGAACGTGTGGAAAGCCCATAGTTGAAAAATTGGAGTCTGGTTTGAAGGCATGTCAGGATCTGTGCTGTGGACTGGGAATCCAAACTTGTCTACCACAATCTGAGCATGTCTCTGAACTGCTTGGCTACTGTTGTGGGTTCTATTTGTTTGGGAGTGGCCTTTTTGCTTGTTTGCTTGTTCTATTTTGACTTTCACAGAGATTATTAGGAAGAGCCATCTCCAAACTGAGATAGAAAACCCTTTTTTTTTTTCTTTTTTCTTTGGATGTTTTCTTGTGTAAGCATGCATTACAGTCTCATTTTTTATTGATAGTACATATAGCATAATCAAGTTATGAGTTTTGGTATATATGATTTGCTACAACAAGTCTTTGTTCCTTTGAGGCATATGGAAGCCTTGAGATGCTTGGAGTTGGTGGTTAGCACCTTAGTGTTCAAAACAGAGGAGAGTCTCCCTTTCCCCTTTAAAGCCAACATCGTGTTTCCAAGATACATTGGTTTTATATGTAATTCCTTATATTACTCCTATTGTACTTTTTACTTCTCCTTACATATTGAGCTCTGGTTCTTGCTATTGCTTCATCTTCTATCTTTTTTTTTTTTTTTAATGACTTTTTTTTTCTTTTTTTTCTTCCCAACATCCATTCTCTAGGCTTTTATTTTGAGTTTAACAAACATTTTAGTTCATTTGTCCATCTTCCACAGGTGCCTGCAGGACAGGAGACTTTGAAAATCGATGCTCCTCATTATCCTGCTTGTGTTTCTGCCAACCACTGTCTTTGGTTACAGACTTTTTGTCTCGACCTTTTGTTTGTTGTTTGAAAGGGCAATTTTTTTTGTGTATGCATACATATAAGCAAGTATGCTTATATAAATATACTCATGCACACACGCAAATATGTATACGCATATGTTCACAAATTTAAATATTTTGGTAATCCTCAGTTAATAGTCTGCAGTCTTTGTTTTTCTGATGAATGAATGCTTTGAACTTGTTTTGCTTTCACTGGAGTTACTAGAAGGGATGCATACATATTTGGCTGCCCTTCAAAACATTGCCAAAACCCTTCTAATTACTACCATTGTGTCACCACCCCTGGGCTGCTGCCTTCTAGCAGAGTGGGTGTGTCCTGATTTGCTTTTGTTTTAATGCTATTAATAGGGAAAGCACAGAAAGAGATGAGCATGTACCAAGTATGAGTATGATGCACACATCAGGGAGTATGTAAGTATCGCAGTGTTAGATCCATTGTTCCTTAAGCAGAATCATTTGTTTGCAATTGGAATAATAAACATATTTTGGCAGTCCACCATCTGAGAAACGTGTAAGAATCAAGTGTCAGGCCAAATGCACGTGCTACTTGTAGCTTCAGAGTAGACTTGACTATGCAGTTACGAAAGGGTGTTTTGAGACATCCTTTGCCCCAGCAAAACTTTTCAGTCTCATGGGCTCAAACTCTAGTTTCACCTAGAAATTCCTGTCTGAATTTAGTATTGTGAACTCTAAATTTATTCCATCATTATTATTATAGCAACTTGCATTTGACAGCTGGAATCACAAGATGTTAATTCCACACTGTGTTAATGAACATTTTTTGGTTTCTTTTGTCTGTGAATGGGAAGCTGTAGGTGAAGAAACCCAGCATACTTTTGTACTTTTGAACTAAGTTGCAGAAGTCTTGCATCAAATCGTGATGATGTTGCATTGTGTTATTGAGTAACTAGATGACAGTGTTGCAAAATGAAGATACTGTACAAACAGAATGGTATCCAGCTTCCAGGGAAATGGTCAGGATCTGGCAGGTCCAGTTTTTAGGAAGTGAATTGCTCTTTCTGCCTTGCGGGAAGTCATTGGTTTTGCTTTGCTCTAATCACTCGTAGATTTTTAATTTATTTTGTAACTTAGATTCTTAAATTCTTCTAGCTTATGTTTCTCTTGGCTGTAGTACTCCAAGGAAGGACAGTTTCTAAGGGTTAATCCTGCTTAAATTCAGGTAGGGGGCATCTAGGAAGAGAAAGTTGGAAGAAGACAAAAGGCTGATAAATGTGAAAGAAAGGCATGTGCTTCAGAGCTCCTGAGCCATTTACAACCTTACAACGCTTAAACAGTGCCAGTTGCAATGTAGTTTATGAAGACTCTTACTGAAACGTATAATTAGAGGTTATACAAGGGCAGGTAGCATCTCAGAAGCAGGTAAGACATCTGACCCAACACGCCTGCTTACTAAAATGGAACGGCCTTAGGCTCTGCTGAGATCATCATACAGCAGCTCCCTGCATCTCGATTAAATGACTTTCCTTCAACTCAGTGCAGGTTTGTCCTTGAAGAAAAGGAAATATTTTCTCAGGCTTTAAGCTTCTCATTTTCTGTTAGTGCCCAAGTCCCTTGTGTTGTTTAAAATGTTTTAAAAACTGGCAAAAATCACATCCCAGGCTTGGAAAAAAAATGACTCTACATTTGGCCTTTCCAAGTTGGTGTGCTTATTAGCATTCTGGTTCTCACACCATGTTCTTTTAGTGACAACTCTTACCCCCACCTCAGCTGATAAAATTTAGCTGTATGCTTTTCCTTTATGCTTTTTGACAGCTGCTGTAGAGGCTTTAGAAGTGGAGGCATTTATAATCACCTGTCAGCATTTCTCATTACTGGGCTTTAAATCAGACCAGTACCAGAATACTGGCACTTTGCCTGCCTTTGGATATGAGTTCTCATAGTGCAGGATACAAACTTCAGTGTAGCATCACCGTGCCACGTTACACATGGGTAGATTAAATGACCTATCTACCCAAGCTGGTACAACACTTTGTGATCTAACTTTAACTGATTGGAACAGATAAAAATGCCCTTCTCATTCACTTTTAATCTTTTCAGTCTTTTAATCTCCTTTTGGATGACTGGAGAACCCATCAGACCAGTTTCCTTGGCTGCTGACACCACTTTTTTCCTGCATTAATGAAAACTTGAATTCTTTCAGCACTAGAAGGAGAGGAAGAGGATGTTATGGGCACCTGTGAAGCAGCACAGATGACAAGGTGTTGGCACTGTGTAGGGCAGAGCTCCTTTGGTGGCTGTGTCCTACCTCACTGATTGCATGTTTTTAAAGCTCAGATATGTGTAAAATCAGGAACTGGTAATTCTCTCAGAGATTATGAGGGGAAAAATCTGCTTCTCTTTTGCTTTTTTGAATACTACCTCTACAAACTAATAGATTTCACAAACGTGTCATAAATAGACACTAAGGGTGAGATTTTATATGATGGCTGTCCTGATCTGACACAAATCTGTCACTCTTTTTGCTATACAGTCTTTGCCAGATTAGTGAGTTAAACCGTCTCCAAGCTACTGAAAGCAGTGGGGCTGCATCGCTGGGGCAGGGGAAGGATGAGATCGGGGCCACCCTGTTTGGTTTGCAGCAGGTGATTCATTCTGAGAAATGCCTTTCCTGCCCCTGAGCTGTGGAAAGAGGCAATGAGCAGTGTCTGTAGACTTACGAGTTTATTTAAGCATCATGGTCAGTCTTAAGAAAATCCTGTGTGTGCTCACTGTCTCCTTCATCCTCATATTCCAAACTGCATGCTATCTCTCAATTGCAATTTGTTATGAGGGCAGGAAGTAAAAAGATGAAGGAATCGAAAGGCTGAAAGAAAATGTGATCAAATATATTATGTTTAACCCTGATCAATTCTGGGTTAAAAAGAATCTTTACTGTCATTATCATTATTTTCATTTTCTGATTGTCTTCTGCCATTCCTCCCATTTGCATAGAGCCATAAGGATCCAACCATTTTTCTTTTGCTTAAATCAGTTTATGTTTAAACCCTTATTAGGTTTCTTTCCCAAATAACAGATAAATTCATTCAGCTCCACTTGCCCGAGGTGTTCATCCAAGGCTGTATGGTTACAGTGGAAGCAAACTGAAGCTCTGCCTGACCTTCAGGAGCTATGTAGGACAAGTTCTCTGTGCAGAATTTTGGGTATCTAATTAGATTCACTTCTCTTCTGGGAAGACTCTTTTTTTTTCTGAACCATCTGATGGTCCTAATCTGAAAGGAATATGTTATGTAATTTGAATAATAGTCCTGCAACTGTCTCCATTAGGAATAATCAAGTTTCCTTTTATTGATAGTGTTGTTTTATTGATTGATAATGTTGCAGGAAATAATTTATGGGTCACAGCAAGGACTTGGAATGTGAAGATGCTTACATGAAAGATAACACAGCTTATATCTGTACTTGCAGAGGGGTTAATACCCTCCTTACTGTATTTTCTGAATTTATTCCAGTTTGAATGAGATTAGTTGTAACTTTTTTTTGTCATTTCAAATGACAGCTGTGAATGTCAAAGAAATTCTAATTTTTGTATCAAAACAGTGTTTGACACATTGCCGTGACCTTGCACTAAAGCTTTCTTTGGTTTCACACCTATGTTTTTCATATTATCACATTTCACGTCAACACAGATTCTGTAACCTCTGAAAGGCAAGACTGTCCTAGTAGATGTGTTCACAGAAGTGACAGCATTTCTGGATGGATTGCTTAGTTTCTCACCAACATAAATGAAAATTCTTATTTTATACTACTCTAGGAGATGATCACATCATCTTAATTCTACACTAACTCAAAAATGGGACAATTCTACAGTAACTTTGTGAAATGTACCAAGTTAACTCACAGGGATAAAGTTGCTTTTAGATTTCAAGCATGTTCTACATAGCGTAATGTCAATTTGTGAAATACACTGTCACAAGCAGTAGTAGAATTTTTTTAAACATCATAATCAAAAAGATTTTCACTCTTTGAAGAATCTAAATCTGAGATTCCATGAAAATAATACCTATGTGTACATAATCCTATCGATGTGTGGATACCTGTATCTTCTTGTTATCTGTGCTCGTTCTCTTCCAAAACTTCTTTTTTTCTCTCAAGTATAGTTGAAGAATTCTGTGCATTGGCTGTAATTTCTAAATACCTGACTGATCTACAGCCAGCTGAAAATCCAAATGCACCCCCTGTACGTGCACACATAGTTTCACAATATTCTTTTAATGGATTTGTTGGTTTTGCTTTGTGTCAGATCTGGTATGTGTGTAAGTTTTTATGTGCCTTGGAAAGCTTGGGTTTGCAGTGCTGGGCAGAGCCTGCCTGTGTATTTAATTCTGCAAAATCCCAGGAAAAAAACCAAAGGAATTCTATATTGACCTGAGCTGTTTACGTGAATGGAGGGAAATGGAAATTTGGCTTAAAAATAAAGATATCTTGAATTTAATCTTCCAAAAGCTGAAGAGTTACCTGGAATGCTGAGGTTTTGTATTTCTGCTATTACTTTTCTATGAAGCCAGATCTTTTTTGTTCTAGGATTCTATATATTACCAGGTACTTAAAAATGAATATGTAATTATCTACAGCCCTAGTAAGAGTGGGATGACAAGCAACATACAACATATAATAATACCTAATTATTTTTCAAGCAATTTACTTTTAGTCTAAATTTAGGAAATGCCTCTCAAGTCAGCTGTTCTCATTAAAATTGGAAAAATAGAGCTGATTTAGTGGCTTGGTGAACAAGAGTAAAGATTTACTAAATGTTAAACTTTGCTGTGTTTGAAAATCAAATTTAATCCTCAAGCAGTCCTGCCTTGCTCAAAATTAAGAATGATAAAACATCTGAAGATCTGAGTGATGTAAAGAAACAAAAATCTAAGGTTGAAATTCGTTTATCACAGAAAGACAGAAGGACAATCAGAGCTAATTTCTGGAAATATGTCTCTCAAGTAGTGCTTAGATGGAATGGAAATAGCATCTTGAATTTTTATCATGAAAACTATAATCAGTCACTGAAAGTGATTATTCTTTGAAAAAAAAAAATTCAGTCTTCATCATCTAAACAATGTAAGGCAATTCTGAAATGAGGTTTTCTGCCAATATGTTTTTCTGTGGTTCAGTTTTCCTGGTAAGAAAGGAAAATGAGCATGCATGGTATATAGTACATGAAGAATTGAGTTCCTGCTAAGCGTATTTGCAAGAGACAAAAGCTTCTTACAACATACAGCATGTTAAACAGCTATCTAAGCTGTGATTGCTTTATTCTCTGGAGACTCTGTAGCACGTAGTGCTCTAATACAAAAAAACTTAAGCAAGTTTTCCAACTTGGCTTGCCAGTCTATCAACCACCACAGAAGTATAATCAGATATTGAGACAGATCTACACAAGGAAGGATGCACCAGCTAGCTAAGAAGCAATGTTATATCAATTTCAGCTCCTTAGACCAACAAAGTGACTAAGAGAAGGGTGTGAATCTATGCTCAGATACAGAAATAAGTGTGCTGCTTGTAGCAGAAGTTGGAATAGCCTGAGCCTTCTACAGAGGTACTCCTGGGCAATGAGCTTGCACATAGCCATACTTTGGCTAAGGAGTGTTTTATGTATTCATACGTTTGTTTGTTTATTTATCTTACGCATTCTGCAAACTTAGAATGAGGATCATAGAGTTAGCATGGCAGACTTCTCACTAAGGACATATTTCTGTAGAAAGGGAATATTCTCATCTTTGCAAGTTTGGGGAGCTTCTGACCTCTCTGCACCTGTATGTAAGGGAGAGAATGAGGAAAGATACTTGAACTTGTGCCTTACAGAAGTGCTATTCTGAGGCATTGTTGTGAATGGTGTTTATTGTATTTGTGTGTTTATTTTTAATTAGGTGAATTCTACAGCAGTCTAAACGCCTACACAGGCTGTCCTGTTGCCTAGTATTTTCATGTTTGGATTTGATTATGATGAACTGAATGTAAAAGTAAAAACTAAAGGGTTCGTAGGACTATTTTCAAATAACTTGCATTTACAAACATTATATTTGTCCTCATTACCATAAAAATATTAACAGGAAATTTAATAAAGAAGAATGGATTATTTCATTTCTTTCTCTTCTTGTAGAAATATTTCCTAGCCAGACTTCTCTGTCAGCTTCAAAAGTCTTTCACAATGAACCACATTGCATTATTGCATAATTTGAAATGTGTTCACCATCTTTTGCCTCACAGTGATTTTCTTTCGCACATTGAGGATAGCACTAAGCCAAGCAAAACCTCTGTCTCCTGCAAGGCATTATTAGTCCTGCAGTGTTAATGAGGAGATGTTGAAATATTTGGAATCTATACAACTGAAGGACCTGATATGTGGAGTTCACCACTCTTGCCTCTGCTATTTACCAGTATGATAAATCAAGGTAAGCATGTGGACTATACAGAAAATAAGACCATGAATGGTCTACAGAGACACTGGAAAGAATTTGGGATGATAATTAATGATAATCCACAGGTAAACAGAGATTCATTGGAAGTGGGTGTGTAATGTGGTCATGATCCAGTTCTTTACATACTCATCATATATCCTATAATAATAGCGTACAATACTGTAAGACAATCTAATCCTCTCTTAGGCTAAATGCAGTCATGCTGCCTTGTGTTCAGAGTGTGGATATAGTATCAGACATGGATGACCAGCTCCACCACATTACTCCAAATCAATAGCTGATGTGTATTTCTTAGAGTTCTTTTTTTTTTTTTTTTTTTTTTAATCTTTACATAGCCAGTCTGGACTTAACGACTGACACTGTGATGCATGTGAAAGAATAAGACAAAGGATTTTTTTTTTTCCTAAAATGTCTTTCATTTCATTACATAAAAGACATTTTCTTGATCAATACAGCATTTCAAAGCCAAGTTCAAAGTTGCCGTTGCCCAGAATGTCTCTCTGGATTTTATTGATCTACACAGGAGATATCTGCAGTTGGACTGAACAGCTGGTCCCTCTTAGTGTCCCTGTGATAGACTTATAAGCCCTTTTCAGATTTAGGCTTAGAACAAGCAATGACGTACAACAGGGCACAGGCAGTGAACCTGGGCTTACCAGAAGCCTGAGCATCCCCTGTATCCCATCTGTCCTTCTGAAGAGAAAGGACAGCACTGTCCTTGCCTAGCAGTTTTGCCATCCACTTATAGGCAGGCAAAAGGAGTTGGCTGGTATTGCCTTTGTGTAGCAAGGGCATTGTTGCAGAAACCCTCAGCTGTCCAGCGCGCGGGGAAGCATAATCGACCCAAAATAAGTGATAAAAGCACCTTTATTCTTAACAGAGTCCAGGGTTTTTATAGACCTACAAGTACATCTGG
>JAOWBP010002978.1:15033902-15049769 GCA_028571105.1 Tragopan temminckii
CCCCTCCCCTTTTGTCTTTCTTTTTGTGTATTTGTGCATGCTGAATAGATGTAAGACAGAGAAAGCAGTGAAGTAATAGCTACTTGGTCAAGGGATATACTTATTCAGACTTCTTTTGCTGCTTTCTGCTCTACCTCAGCACACATGGCAGCACTGTGGTCCAGAATAGAACACTGCAGGAGGGAATTACTTGTTTCTGCTGCATGGAAATTGGGACGAGAATTCTATTGTGCTTGCAAGAAGAGAAATGAAGCTGCTTGTGACATAGCTATTTAATTCACTTTTTGCCACTCGTGCCCTTTTGTTATGGATTAATTGAACCTGGCACCAGCACAGCTTGGTAAGGGTTATGGAAATATGAAATAATGGGAAGTATCCAAAGCTATTCCATCAAGGCAAGTCTTTGCAGCCAAACACCGTGTGAACATAGCTTTGTCTAGTTATGCTCTTAAATAGCTGAGACCTTGGAGTCAATGTAATTCATTGTTCTCTATGTAAATGAGGATGTACTAAATGAGAACTGCATGTTATCTATGTAGATCTGAGATGAGGTGTCTGGAGGGAAATGATATGGTGGAGGGAAATGGCTGGTAACAGCTATCCACCAGGGAACTCCCTTGCCTTCATTTCTACAGAGAGGCAAGTATATGTGTATTACTGCAGTGCTACAAAGCTGCAGGAAGGAGTTTCTCTCTCTGCCCTTTTCTAAGGGCACTCAGGTCTTCAGCTGTCTTCTTGGAGCCAAGAATAATTTTTGCAGCAATCTGTCTTCTTGAGGGATTAAGTCAGTATCAGAAAGAGGGGAGGCAGAACTGTTAATTGTTGGCAAATCAGTTGGGGTAAAAATGCAATATAAGAGACATTGTTGGCACTGGCATATCCCAGACATGGTTTATTTATACCAAGACTTTTAGTTCATGTGTTCAGATCTGTTAAGCTACCTACCCACTTGGTAAAGCCTGTAACAAAAATGGACTTATCAGTGACTTTTGGTGAAGAAAAGCCTCTCGGGCATCTCACATCAAATTACATGTTGATCACCTGCTAGTGCACTTGTACAAGGTCCTTTAACCTATGCCTGGTTAAAAAAGGATTATTTTTAAATATACGCATTTTCTGGCAGTTGAGAATAACTGCTACATGAAAAAGACTGCAGAAATGAACTTGCAGCTGAGAATACTTGAAGGTGGAAAGAAATAGATGATTGAACTGGATTGATTAATTGTTCATCTGAAAGAATATCTGATGCCTGAAAGGGTAGGGTTTGTTATTAGGAGAACTAGTGCAAAAAGGTTTCTATATAACTCTATCAATGCAGCTTTCCTGCAGTTTATGCAGGAATCTTGACCTGTTCTTCTCATCACCATAGCCATCCTTTAGACATATTCTAATGCAAAATTTAAAAACTTCATTAAAATTCACAAGAAGTGAACTCTCTAAAATAAGATGTACATGAAGATGGATCTTCTAGAATACATAAAATTTAACACACACAGCCAAAGTAGTGAAGCTTTTATGTCTCTTAGACTGCTCTCTCCCTTTTCAGTATTCACAAAGATATTATATCTATTAACTTGATGTGGAGGCTGAAAGCATAATTTCTGTTGTGGAGAAACTAATGAAAGAAAACTTTCTTGTAAATAGGCTCCTTTCCAAGTTCTGGGGACTCTGGCTCCCTCAAACTTAAGTATCTTAGAGTTCAAGCTATCCAATGCAAACAAAGTTTTGAAGTTGAGTTCAATATTTATCTGACTAGAGTTGTACATCTAGTCTGAAGAGATCCCGAATTGTTCACAGGTTCTTCACACTTTACTACTGCTTCCATTAAAAACAAAAACAAGGAAACAAAAAAAGTAAATGTCATAGCATTTGCAATCGAATCTACCACCTCCAGGCATACTGTTTGAGACTGGAAAACAAACAAATAGTAGAAAGGAGGGGAAAATTGGTTGAGAGTTGATTTTTTGTGCTATTGAAGAGGAAAAACCTGGAGAGACAATAATTAACTGTAAGGTATGCAGAACAGATTTCCCCAGACAGGAATTTCAATCCTAAGCTTCTTTCAATATCTGCTTCTTGGTAGAGCCTGTATGAGAAATTTGCATGGTATATCTGTCTCCTTTAAACAAAGTGGTAGAGAATAATGAAGAGATTTGTGAAGTGTCTGTAAATTTATCTTCAGATTAAAACAACTAAAACAAAACCACAAACAAACTTTGGGAATGAAACTTAATGATTTTTAAATAGTACCTGTTCACAACCCTGTAGAAAGTGTCACCCTCCCCTCTGCTTCTCTTTTTGGATTATCTCTGCAGGTAATGCAACATCTCTAACCTGGGCTGTGGCATTTGAAATCCATTTGTTTTACTGTGCCCTTCCTTGCACTTACACAATTCAGGCTGTAGTCAGAAGAGTGATTACAGGTTGCCCAAGCGTACCTGAACTTGATTGAAAGAAGCTGAAAAAACTTAAGAAATAAGAGATGTGGCAACATTAAGCATTTTTAGCTTTCAGAAAGCTTTTTACCCTGGTTTCCACATGAACTCTACTGCATCCTGGTCCAGCTGTAAGTTAGTTATGAGTCTGGGCTAGGAACAGGGAGTGTGGCTCACTCATTGTCACAGCAGCATGGTTTCAAAGCATCAGTGCAACAATGCCCTGAGCTGGTTTCAGGCTGAGTCAGGCAGGTCCACACAGGGTGTATTTTTACTACTCCAGTCTCTGTGTTAGGGCTACAATAGCAAGGCGAGAATAAAAATCCAACTTGAGTAGCGTTAATGATGCTGGGTTTTTGAGTGTTTTGCTACCACAATCAACTTGATGTAAGTTAAAAAGGAATGACACATTTCTTCTAGCTGCAGTCGAGGGAAAATGGGAGACCTTTCAGCTAGCTGGAACTCATGCAGAGCAGAAGCTATGGTGCAGGCACGCATTCCTGTATGCCAAGGCAGACAATATTTGGCAGATATGTGGAATATGTTGTGCAAGAGGTAAAAGTTCAGCAAAGGTTTGTTTGCAGCACCTGTGCTTGACTCTGAAACTCCCAAGTAGTCAGTGTGTGGAGCATGCAGCTGTCTCAAGTTGCCAGTCCTGAACTGTCAAACCCCCAGTGTGTAATGTCGAGGAAGAGGAAATTCTGAAATGGCCATTCAAGAGTCTAGTTGGGATAAGAGTTTTCATGATGATAATCTGGGAACCTGCAGCTCAAATGTTGCTGAAGTCCTTCATTTTGGAGCTCTTCTTTAGAATTTCAGGAAAAGAATACTTGCTTGAGTAATCCGCTCTGTTGCTCAGATAACTTGGGCACTAAGAGTCACACCAAAGCAGCATGAGTTAATACTGTCAGGCAAGATTCATCTGGGAGACTTAATCTTTCTCTGTATTATCACTTTTTATTGTAATAAAAGTCCTAGTAGTGTTTTATATTGGTTTGTACTGTTGGGATATCTGGTACAATAATTCTTACTAACAACAGAAAAATCGTTAGTTTGCATTTATTAGAATAAAGGGTTTTCTGTGGTCAAGATTAAGAAAGCCAGTGACAGTATTTCACAGAATCTCTTGATTTGAAAGGGACACTTAAAGGCCATCTTCTTTATGTCCAATCTAAATCTCTCCTCTTTTAGTTTGAAATCATTTCCTCTTGCCCTATCACAACAGACACTGCTAAAGAATCTCTCTCCTTCTTTCTTACAGCTCCCCTTTAAGATACAGAAAGGCCACTGTCAGGCCTCCCTGAATCCTTCTCTTCTCCAAACTGAACAGTCTCCACATCTGGATGCAGCACTCCATGTGAGGTTTCACCTGTGCAGATTAGATCACCTCTCTTGACCTGCTGGTCATGTTTCTTTTGATGCAGCCCAGGATATGGTTGACTTTCTGAGCTGTGAGGGCACATTGTTGGCTCCTATCCATCTTGCCGTCCATGAGTAATCCCAAGTGCTTTTTGGCAGGGCTGTGCTCAATCTTTTTGTCTCTCAGCTTGTATTGATAGTGGGGGTTTCCACTATCAGTTGAGTAGCTCTTTTTTTAGTATTTGATCATAACCTGACTAAATTGATCTCATGAAGAAAAAGGAGCAATCAAAATCTTAGACTTGGAAAAGCACTCTGAAGATAAGGGAAATGGCCTAGGCTGAATTTCTAACTGTAGTTTTTTATCTGCCAGTGGAAATAATGCCTGATAATGCACAAGAGTAGGTTTTGTAATTTTAAATAATAATAAGAAAAGCAATTGAAGTATTCAGTCTAGTTTGTTTTAGGTATCATTACAAAAAACAAGGTATTCTTCTGTAGGAAGACTTTTGTTAGAAAATAATTTCTACTTCTCCCAGCAAACATAAATATTAAAGTTTTCTGATATGAAATATTACACTGGGAGGAAAAGAAAAGATACTATCTTTTTTTTTTTTTTCATTTTTGCTTCACATTTATGGCAAAAAGTTTAAACAATATAAGTCACTTTACTAAAACAACAGTTGTGTCTTCATGTCTGAGAAGTATTACAGGTATCTTTATATATAATATGTAAGTGTGAGAGCCTTAAACAGAGGAGGTTTCATTTTACTTTGTTAGAATTGTTTATAATCAAGGATTGCAGAAAATCATGGCAAGGATCAGTGTGTGTCTGCTTGCCAGATCTGGCATCCTTAAAGATACATTATGCACTGTTTTAGGTTCCCATTAAACCTATTTGTACAAGAGTTGCATGGTGACTAAATGTCTAGCATCTGAAGTGGTCTGTAGTCCCCCTTGGCCTTCTCTGTCTGTAAGTTCAAGGGGACTTCTGGCTAATCTTGACCTGGAAATTAGGAAATAAATCTTTTATAGATGGTTCAGTCATTTCACCCAATGACAGTGAAAATCACGTAAAATGCATATGCTGCTTCAGGAATAAAGGTTGGCCAGCAGCCTGCCTTCTTGGAGGTAAGTGTCTGACAAGAAATTAAACAATTAGTGCCCTCTTGCTCCCATGAACATTGTATTTTCCTCTGAATGAGGGGAATAGCTTCATCAGAATTATTAAAAAATGATCTTTATAGAAAAGCACTCTCGTGAAAAACAGTCACACAAATGTTAACTCCTCTACCTACCTCTTAATTGGTGGGCAAATCTGTTATGTTAAATGTAAGTACCACAAGGCTCTCTAAATAAGGATCAGCAACTTTGTTTTCTCTGAGGGAAATCTGAATGTACCAGAATGAGATAAACATTCTGTTGGCTGACCTAGTGGGCAAGGTGTGGTGGGAATTAGTGGAGGAGCAGTAACTTCTGTGCAGTCTGGATAGGGGCTTGGTATTGGGGCTCAGCCCAGACTCTCAGCAAAAACAGTGCGTGGGGTACCAGTTTGGGAATGGTCAAATTTATAGCTTTGGTTTTTGAGTATTTCTTTTGCACCTGCATTCTTTATTGGACTTTTCAGGAGTATTCTGAAGACAGCTATATATTTAGCTTAATTTAAACAAATATAAATTTGGTATGCTACAAGACTTTCTCACATTTTTCAGTTCAGAATTTAGAGTGGTATTTTAATCATACCAACAGAATAAGGATAAAGTTTTAACTGCCTCTTCAATAAATAAATAAATAAATAAAAATAAAAATTCCCTTGATAATACAACTAGAGTTGTATTTTTTCCAGACTTACTGTAGAAATCACAGAATTGTAGGTGTTGGAAGGGACCTCCAGAGATCATTGAGTCCAACCCCACAGTGTTACTCTAAGTTTTTTAAACATAGTATTGTTATTTAACTACATTTATTTTCTACCTTTTGTACTTTCATACTGCTGTGTTACAAGAAAGTACTTCAGGCTGAATTATAATGAAGTGCTTAGGGACACATCTCCCCTGATGCCATCAGTGCTAGGAAATTTGTTTGTGGCACCTTCCTGATGAACTTACCTCTATTACACTGGAACAGGGTGGAGCCATCCTGGTGAAACTGGGAGCAAGCTGCAGCGATGTCACACCAGGGGACTACGTGCGGTGCCTCAGGAATGCTCTCAGGCCCTTTAAATGCTTTAGAGATTTCTCAGAGTAATCCCACTGGAACTGAGAAGTAGATTTTTTTTCTTTCTTTCTTTTCCTGGAGTAGAAAAGTCTTGTGGGAAAGGCATACTAGCTGGCACTTTATAGCTGTGGGAGCTCTACAGAAAGCAGTGCCATATCAGCAAGACTACTTCAAAGAGAAGAAAAAGTCTAGATGTCCCTAAAATGTTTAACATGTCGTAGAGATTTAAGAGAGCTGCTAAATGAAGATCGTAAATGGAGCTGCATCCAGATTATTACAGGGATTTTGATTTTGTTCATTAAAGTAGCAAAGTTTTTATTTGAATTCAATTTTCAATAAAAAACATGCCTTAGAGATTGAAATGGAAATCTGATCTTTCTGTTCTGAAACATAGATCCTCAAAGCCTCCTTCCCATCCCCCACCCCCCTTTTTTTTTCTTTTTCGGTGAGATCACCTGGAAATTTTTGTGAAATAATTTATGTGAAAAAACAAAACAAAACAAAGTAAAATTTGAAACATTTTGCAAACAAGAGGCACTCCCAGGTTCATTGTAACAGCAACATATTGCAAATACTTTGCACAGATATAAGTCTTTAGGAAAGATACATGGCAATGGAGACTTACATCTTCTCCACAGGCTGCAATTTCATGCAACAGCTTAGATAACAAAAGTAGTTTAAACAAGTTTCTGGACAACACTACCTATTGGTTTCCTAACCCCCAAATGTTTCCCTATGAATTGTGCCAGTACAGTCAGTGGTGGATCTGGGCTGCAGCCTGGATTGATCAGCATCACCTGGTGTGTAACAAGGCTTCATAGCCTTTCACAAATCAGAGAGAATGCTGTGATGTGAGTTGGGAGGAGCAGGGGCAGCTTCACACTGACTCTGGTGTTGTGTGTGAAACATGTAGAACTGCACAAAAAACAACAAAAAAACAAAACAAACAAACAAACAAAAAAAAAACAAAACAACCCTGAAATGCAGCTGGGATAAATTATATGGTGAAGATGAAAGTGACCATAATATTGTAGATTTGCGTTCATTGAGGGTTTGGTTCATTGATTTCTTGTCTGATTCCCCGTGTTTATTTCCATTGGGAATAGGATGCACTAAGTGTATTGGGGTGGCTGGTACATATGTTCTAAGCAATTAACTGCTTCACAGAGCAAGTTTTTTAAAAAAAGTCATTACCTACTTTGTCTCTTAGCTTTCTGTGCTGCACTCAGTCTGCTCTTCAGTTTTGTATGCTCTGGACAATCTGATTATTGGGGATGTTTATTTCAAAAGGCTTTTCAGGTGCAAAGGAATCATTTTAAGTTATCATGACTCAGTGAGGGAAAACTAGTTCTGCCCTGCTTGAAAACAAGCAAAACAGTGATGATGCTTGGAGAAATGTTTCTCTTTGCTTTGGAAAAATACTTGGGTAGTTTGAGTGACACCTGCATTATAGCTGCTGTTGTATACATGAGTCTAGCACACTTTCATACATCAAAGCAGCACTGGAAATGCTGAAGTGTAACTAATAAAGAAAGAAAGAAATGGCCTTTTTTTCCTGTGTAATTTCTACTCTAGCAGATTACCTTCCTATCTGTCATGCAAAGAGGGCTCCATAAAGAACGCTGAATGAGCGTGGGGTGACCGTAAATATTTTTGAAGGGAATCTCCTGGAAACATCCTGTGTTTTTTTTTCATCTATTAGATATTTTCAAGGGAGTCTATGTTGCACATGCACGCACCACAGCTCCTGATGTTAGATACATAAGGAAAAAGACTGCAGTCCTTTCTGGTGCCCTACTGTACATGCAGAAAAATGATGCGAACATCAAATCATTTAGTGGCTGTTACTGAAAGGTCATCCTTTTTCTTCCTTTTGATTCTGCTTATCCCCTGCTCCCAGCCATAAGGATTTGTCTTCTCACCCTACATTGCTCTGGCAGTGGTACTCACCAGACTGGTTTGCACATTAATTCACTATTCAGGTTTATATAAGAGTTTTTGTTGTTGTTGTTGTTGTTTTCCTACTGAATTAGTGAGTTGAAGTTGTTTGTTGTTTGGCTAGGTGTATTTGTTCTAGAACAGCTGCAGGGAGACCATAGGAACATGTAGTTGGAAGTAAGGGGAAGAACATATGGAGAGAATCTGATTTTTTTAATTATTATTATTTTCTGAATATTGAATGTTAAAATTTGTGGACAGTTAGAACACAATGTATAACTTGATCACTCTCTGCAGCCTTGAGACATTAGGTTTGTTCAGCCCAGTACTGCGTAATGGCCATATAACAGTCTGGAACAAAATTAACTGAGAAATGCTATTTTATTTTTTTTTCCCCCAGTTTCTAGACTAGTTTCAACTCCAGACAGGAAAAAAAAAAGAAAAAAGAAAAAAAAAAGGAGATTAAAGAAGGATCACCTATTTATCTCTTCCTTCATGGTTTTAATTTCTTTACTATCTACACTTCAGCCTCTGCCTTATAATTAGCATCTGATAGTTACTAGTGAAAGCATTAGCAAATATATTTCATGTAAACTGAATTTATTTCAGCAGTAATCATAGTGATTAAATTAGCTTTTAGTAGATTTTTTTTTTTCAAAAATGAAACCTTGCTAGTCAAATATAGGAAGTGGGTTGTGAGAATTCTTGTCAATATCCCTTGGCATGCAAATATTTGTGCAAGCCAATATATGCGCAAGTGCTTGAACTAGAGTTGTTCCAGTCATGTTCCTGAAAGCTTTTTGAACTGGAAAATCATCCCATCAGGAAACAGAACTACTTTTTTTCTTGAGGTCATTCAGTAGCTGGTTGAAAACATAATGTTTGTGATGAATACTTTGTGATCATTTACTAGCTGAAAGATGTTTGTAATTATTAAAAGGCTTAAAGAAGAAGATAGGAGAGCAGAAGGCTTTTAGTAAGTCTGAACTCTACAAAGATCCCTGGCTTGGATAAATCAGTGTTGCTTTGTGTGTTCAAAGGGAGCCAAGTCAGTGTATGTCAACTGATGTCTTGATTTCACTGGCAATTAATATTTGACCAACTGTTGCTCTAATTATCATGCATCATTAAAATTTTCCAAAATATAATGCACTTAATTGGCTTTTCGGCAATTTAGTAAATAGAAAATTAATGTGAACAATTCAAGTAGTGTTTGCAGAATTCACATACATGAGGAAAAAGAAAACCCTTTACACAGAGTTTGGATTTTAAGCCCTGCTCAGCAACATTTGGTAGTCTGCTTTTTGCTCAATTGTTCAGACTCATTTGACATTCCAGTCAAACCATTTGAAAGTAATCTGTGGGGATTCCCAGTGAATTAACTAAGACTTTTCTTACCTCACCCCAAAAAGATTGGCTGAGATTGCTCACAGGCTTTCTGGCTGTCCCTTGCTCCTACTGCAAAAGTAAAATCAGGTTAAAGCTTTGTCTAGATCAGGGTTATTGAAGCATTGAGACTGACATGGAGCTTTGTCAGCTGATGTGCTCAATGTGAAGAAGGTATTAAATAGTGGAGGGTGGAGAGGGAGTTTTCTTCATCAGTTTGTTTTCATCTGAAGTCTACAGAGGAACAATAAATACAGTCTAGTCCTATCTTAATCTCCAGTAGTTTCTGTCTTGCCATCAAATGCTTCATAACGTGGCATGATCATTTCAGTAGGAGACTTTGAGGCTTGGTCTCTGATGGATTTTACCAATAACAATGAAAAATATTTTTCTTTCTCCCGGGGAAGATTAACAGAGAGAAATGAAGCCAGCACTACAGTAATGTAAAAGCTTGTGAAAAGAGATCTGTGCATGCATCCTGTTCTGTCTATTCCCCTGAGCGAGCTATATACTCTGGAGAACATCTGATGCCACTTTACATCGTGTTCCTCTTTCCCTGTAGTTATTGTCTCAGATTACAAATATCAATTTAAGGCCTAACAGAAAAGACTTCAAGCAACATTTAATAACTCTGGGGGTCCCAAATTAACTACAAAATAAAAATGAAACATGTCCTGAGATACTGTCTCACCAAGAAATGACATACCAGAGAACCCTCTAGTACAAAACTGCCATTTTTTCGATTGCCTTTTGGTTCTTCTTTCCTTCACTGGCAACATTCTTACAGGTACTGTGGCTGTGAGGATGCAAATCATAACTCATGTAATTAAGGTATTATTGGTTTTGAGTTTTAGTGTCAATGTATTTTTACCCCAGGTGATTATCTCCTTCTCTGTGGAGAAGAGGAAAAAACTTCAAATATTGGGTTAATTCCTGCATTGATTTTTATTTTTATTATTATTATTATTTTCTGAATATTTAATGTTAAAATTTGTGGACAGTTAGAAGACAATGTATATCTTGCCTAGGCCTTTGTTTGTTACATATGTATAATATATTGCTAGCAGTGAATCTTTTTTTTTAATGTAACATCTTTATATCGAATACAAATACCAGCTTTATAGATATAGAAGGGAAAAAAAATGTTATGAACTTAGGTTTGAGGGAAGAAAGTTTCCAGGGAGACTTGAAGCAAGTTTAATGCTGTTAATGGGCATACTTGAAGGTACTTAGCCCTTTGAGGCAGTTAAATTGAGTGGTGCTGAGACAGAAAAGCATAGTAAATTGGCTTTTCCTCCTGCTCTGATTCCTCTGGTTCCTCATTAGCAGTGTAACCTTATTTGCAATCCTGGCTGGTTTCTCAAGCCACAGTCATCTGCTTGCTGTGCATATACCCCTGGCTATCAGCATTCCGATGGTGCTGGAGGCATACTAATCTCTCCTCACCAATGATAACTCTGTTTTTAATATTGTTCTCTAGTTGAAATAGTAGCCCTTGGGTTTCTGATGGAGAATCTTTGGAAATAGTTCACTGGATTCAGTTAATTAGAGTGGCTTAAAGAAAAAAAGCCCAAACTGTTCAGCAATAAAAATGAAAGATTCACAGCTGTGAGGGCTAGAACTGATAAGGATATGACTGCTGTGTTTGCTCTACATTTTCAGTTATACAAATAGCTTTGAACTGGAAAGATGGAGTTCAGGAGCAGCTGAGTGTGAGCCCAGGCCTTCTGAGGTTAAGGGAACGCGTTAAGCCCTCTGGTAAGCTAGCCATGTGCATGAAGATAACTCATATTTAGAAAAACCCAACCAGCCTTGGCCTCCTCCCCCAGAGCGTATCCATAGACAAGAACTTTGCTCTTCTCAAAAATGAGAGTTAATGGCCAGCCTGAGGGATGTGTAATACTATGAATTGTTTTTCAGAAAACAAAAGCTGCTTTTTGTGCTTGGACTATCTGAGTACTGGAGTTCTTAGGCCTTACTCCTCTTTTCAAGAAAATTGCATTTTAAGGTTGTGCTCTTGATTAGTAGAATCCTAAGTTATGTCTTATGCCTTGTGCCTGCTCGATAAAGTAGAAGGGTTTATCTGTTCCAGAAATCTGTTCCAGCGATTCAGTAAAAATGGTTTAAACAGTCCAAGAAATGTACCTGTCTTCACCAAGGTTGGTGTATTTAAACTTTGCACTCAGATGATGAATTTTATGAAAACAAAAATTTCCTAAAATTCTCTTTCTTTCTGCATTATGTTGCTCTACTACTTTCCTTTAACTAACTTTGCCTAATCTTGTATGAGTAACTACTTTGTGTGGGTGTAACCACAGAAAAGACCTATCTGAATGAGTCCTACTGACTGATATCTGTGCAGTATAAACGAATCGCCATTCACACAGAAAGTTCATTGCTACTTTATTAGAGGACCATTGTCAAACACGTTACAAGGTGTGAATCGTATTTGAGGAAACGATTGCTACCATGTTTGGACTGGTTTCTTGAGAAACAAGCATAAGCCTTCCTTTGTCCTTTCCTCCTTTGCCCACATGCCTTGAGTTTTAGAGAAGGAATTTAGAAAAATGAAGAAATTGAAAAAATTGTGGGTTAAAAGATGTTTCGAGCAGCTTTGATCTGGGTAGCCCAAACTCCTGATGTAGCTGTTCTGGCAACATTACAGAGAATTGTATTCTGCTGTGCAACAGTGTGGTTTGGACCAGAACAGCATTGAATTCGATATGTGCTGGTGCAAACTGCTCAGTGACTGTGGGAGACAGAGTAAACGTGTCTGTCCAAATCTTGCATGATTAGAGAGGTCAGTTCACCTCCATTTAATCCTCTTATGAGATGAAACCAATCATCTTAATAGTGGCTGGTTTTTGTGACACTTCTTTGCTACATTTGCTTTATTCAAGTCATAGGAGCCTTGTTCTTGCCTAAAGTTGAGTGCTTTGAACTTTTATTGACACAGAGTTTTTTAAGGTGTCTGTAGGCATTTGGTAGGAGAAATTCACTAATTGTTTGAGGGGTTCTAAGATTAGGACCTCCTGATACAAATCTTTTGAACCGCTAGAAAAAAAAAAAGTGATTAGAATGTGTTTGGAGCTGTGCAAAATCTCTAGGGAGGCAGTGAGCACACGCTAAAAGTGTGCATCTTTGTAAGAGAAAGTAATAACTCAAGAGTAACTGAAAATGATTTCTGTCTTAGAGGTGTTTTTAACAGGAAAACAAACTGAGGTGACTGAGTTTCCTGATGTGTCTCAGCATATATCTGCCTGAATGCTAGTGCTGGTGGAAGGAAAGGGGTAAGCAAAGGCATGAACAGCCAAATGAACAAAGGTAGCAGCACTGTTTTTAAATTTTTTTATTTTTATTTATTTATTTATTTATTTTTTTACATCACTCCACAAAAAGACCAAAATGCACTCATTTAAAATAGTTATGAGACTGAAGATACAGCTTTAGGACTGCACTAAGGAGAAATGACCACAGGCTGTTGCTGAAAGAGGCAGCCCTGCTAGCTGCTCCTTTGTTCTATGACATTACTCATCTCCTTTCATTGCCCCAGTGCTCAGATGCCCCACCACAGACCTGTTTAGGCGTCTCACTCAGCAGACACATAACACCCGTAAAAAAAAATGAATAGGTTTTAGCTTTGGTTTCCCAAACCAGTGCATTATAGGTGTAGGGTGAAGCAGGTAGTATGAGAATGCAGCAGGGGCACGTGGTTTAATTTTAAGACAGCAGGAGACTGAGGGATTTAGCTGTAGAGTAAAATGCAGGCAAAGGGGATAGCTCTGTGGTTTGAGTTCAAGCAAGAATTGAAATTTGGGTATCCTACTTGCTGTTCAAGAATGTAACTATCAAATTGTTAGCTAATTTGAAGTGAGTTGATGTGCATATTATAACTAAGGAAAAGATCTGTTTAGTTACAACTGTGCTATGCTTTTGACCAAGTTTAAATCTCTGTTATGTAAAATCTCATACTCAAAGGCTATGGTGTTTTATTATTTATGTCTCTCCTTGACACACAGTAAGTGTCAAAAATAAGGACTTGCATTTATGTGAGCTGCATGTGACTTAGAAGATGCTCATGCATACTATTTCAGTCTACATTCTAGTCTCTGATTGATTTATATTCTTAAGATTTTCCTAGCTATCCCTTTAGCCACTACAGTTAAAATAGAAAAGATGTTAAATCTGAGAATCAAATTTTATAGCTTATGGTGGATCTGGGCAATTTGACCCTTTTTTTTTTTTTTTATTGCTACTATACATGAGAACATGAGAAGTTCTTCACACTACTGATGTTCTAGAATTCTTTTCAGAGACCTTTTGCATTGACTTGTTTTTTTATTGCAGAGTTTTTTTTGCAGGGCATTTGGTCTTACATTGTCATGTAAGGTTTTCTCTTTAGAGATTATTAGCACCTTTTTACACTGCATCTATATTAACTGAACAAGCAGATGGACAGTTTTGTCCTTTTTAATTGTCTTCAGCATAAGTTTGGTTGCTGGCCAAGTGTTCATCACCTGTGGATCAGACTTGGCAGCCCCTTTGTTACTCAGCCAGATATTTTGTTCACAGGATTATTTCCCTTAGAAAAACCATGCAGCTGAAAAGAAAATGAAGCACGCTACTGGATCTCAAATAACAAAGATCTGCTGAACATGTAATTTTTCTTGTTTTGGTCATTTAAGAACTGTTATACAGTGCTTGTTCTGGCATTGCTGCCAAAGACTAGGACACAAACAATTAGCTGGAAATATTTTTTTTTCTTTTTCTTTCCTTCCCTGCATGCAGGAAGGTCAGTACAGAACATCCGGTTCTCTAAGGATGGACCTCTACTTTGCTTATTGTTCTTCATTTTCGTAAATGATAGCAATTGGTATGTTATGAGGTAGTAACAGTTATATGAAACAAAAGCACTGATGTAATAATAATAATAAAAAAATCAGCTTGCACTATTACTGTAAAAGGACACTGGTTTGGGATTAGGTCCAACTCTACTGTTTCTTACAGCACTCCAATTTCAATGGACTGAAGCTTTCTAACTCTTATTTGCAATTACTGAAGATAAGTGAAATGTCTCCTATTTTCCAGTACCGCTGCTCCTGCTGCCACCATCAAGTGGCTTTGTACCATTCAAGATCAGTCTTTACTATAGAAAACAAAGATTTCTGGTTTTGAGAGCTTTAACCATGAATATTTAAGGACAAAAAACTTGGACAAAGGTGTTTTTTCAACAGAACCTGGAGCAAGTTTTACAAAAACATCAATGGCAAAGTGATTCTACAATAGTCCTGGTCTCAAGATTTGTAAACCTTTTCTTTCACTGACTCATGCATTTTCTTTCATCAAAAAGGGTTCACTTTTTGAAAGGGTACACCTTACTTTGTGGTAGTTTCTCTGCTAGTGGAGTTAGTGAGTCAGGTCATCTGGGAAACAAGCAGAGAGCTTTCAATGCTGTCTGGAACTCTTCTATTGCAGAAGCTGACCGATGCATGGTAACTGACATAATAGCCCATTGCAAATTAAAAAAAATTAGTCTTTTCTCCATTTGTCTGGGAAGATGGAATTAACCACAATGGAATAGACAGCATGAAATGGGTTAGTTGTTTACAGTACATTTAGCTTTCTTTTGTGTCTGAAAAGCTTTCTATTTTATTATTATTATTAGTTTAAAATAAAAGACAGAAGAAGCTTCCTGGGGAAAGAACCAGGATTTTAGGTGACTGCTTTTAACAACATAAAATAGTTTTGAAACAAGGCTATTAGATATTTAAGTCTTTCTGGAACAAACCCAATTAAAAAAACACACACACACACAAACACAATTTCTAAGCTGCTTAATAGTCTGTTCTTTCCCCAGATTCCTGTTTTCACACCTCCTTATTGACATAAGGATATGGCTGGGGTCAGTAGCAATTTGGGAAAAAAAGCAGAACAAATTTCCTGATTGCCATGTGATAGTACATCTGTCGTTTCAGTTTAAGCCAGAAGCTGAAGCTATTGCATTGGCAGACATTTGGCCAGATTCTGATCTAACTGGCATGAGATTTAGACTTGTGCAACTACTATGTAAAGCAGAATAACTCCAGTATAGTCAGCTGTGTAAAAGGAGAATAAGGTCTATTTTTATCAAATTAGCCTTTTTGTATAATATTTACAGAATCTGAGCAACTCAGTCCTATTAATCTTGGACTCTTTCTTTGTTGTGTCCCAGTTTACTTAAATGTTGGGTGCAGGAGACAGGACAGGGGTCTGGAGCAAAGGCCTAATGTGGAGCAGTTTAGGGAGCTGGGATTATTTAGTCTGGAGAAGAGGAGGCTCAGGGAAACCTTATTGCTCTCCACAACTGCCTGAAGGGAGGTGGTGGTGAGGTGAGATTTGGCCTCTTCTCCCATGTAATTAGCAGTAGGACTAGGGGGAAAGGCCTCAAGTCCTGGGGAAAGTCAGGTTGGATGTTAAGAAATAATTCTTATCTGAGAGAGTGATCAGGCACTGGAATGGGCTGCCCAGGGAGGTAGTGGAGTTACCATCCCTG
>JAOWBP010002978.1:15052883-15076692 GCA_028571105.1 Tragopan temminckii
GTTGGAAACATTAAATTTAAAAAAAAAAAAAAAAAAAAAAAAAGGAAAAGGCAAAATCTATTTCCTCCTCTTACTCAACTAGCAATGAAATAATACACATTCTTACATGCTGCCATGTATCAGGAGGATGACGGCTACAAACCTGAATGTCAATCAATATAACTTAAATATGTTTTAGGAAAAAGAAAAATCAAATTTTTTAACCAGCAGCTGTTTGTCCAGGAGGTAACCAAAAATGCACTTTAGTGTCTTCAATAAATGAAAGTGACAGCTGTTTTTTTTTGTTTGTTTATTTTTAATACATCTTGGTCCTTTTTGAATAAACTGAAGTAGCTTCCAGTGGAGCTTTTGTATGTTGGTTATATATGTACCTGCACTGGTGACATTGTAAGTCACTTACTCAAGTAATGTCTATATTTATAGAAATGTGGATGACTTCTTAAACCTCAATAAACAATTCAAAACAAGTCTACAGAGGAGGTGTCTGACTTGTGCTGCAGTGATATATTCTCCTCAACCTCTGTGCACACATTGATCCTATTAATGATAGAACAATTTCTGTTAAAAACCAAAATCTGATAAATGTGGTAAGGGTCAAAAATGTTCCAGTCTTATAAATTGTAGGTACCTCATTAACGCCTTTAAGTCAGTGGTGTATCCGTATGCTCATAGAAGAAATATTAACTGTGCTAACTCCTTTCTGAAGTGATGGGTCTTGCATAGTTTGAAAAAGCCTTTATATATGTGAACCTTTCTTGTGCTATGCATAGTATTGGACAGATAATGTTGGGCATTTACTGTGTATACACTGGTTGTACTGATTTTTTTGTATATACAAGCTCAAATATCTGAAGCTGTCTGAAGGATTCACATATACTTAAACCTTGGGTGAATTTTCTCTTCAGATTCTATAGCAGGGAGCAGAATGTGGAAAAACTGAAGTTTCTGATTAGTTTTAGGCCTCTAATGAAGTCAGGACGCATCTCATTTAGAACCCTACAAATCAAAATTTAAGTTTGAATAAGAATGTCCAAACCTTTCTCACAGTTTTTTCGCATCACTGATGGTTCATCAAAATGTAGGTTGCTCACAGTGGATCTTGAGGAAGAGGTGCTTGTTCTTTAGCCCTGTGAATCTAGGATGCAATTGGTATCATCTAGCTAACGTTTTTCTTCCTATCATGTGCATAGCACTGTTAGGTTAAGGAAGCTGATGTGACAGGTTGGTTTGATTTTTATTTATTTATTTATTTTTGTACCCAGAATGCAAACTATGAAATACAAAGTAATTATTATTTCAAATGTTCATTAAATTTTTCTGGGAATAGTTGAAAAGGCATCCTGCCCAAAAAAAGCCAATCGTATTTTGTTCTGCATATTGAACATGCTAGTCTTTAACCAGTGACAGTGCCCTTGAACTTCTGTATGTATAATAGCTTCAGTGCATGATTTTAACTATAAAGACATGACCAATCTTTACGCAGCACTTCTCCTTGGAGGAAATGGTCAGAGAATGTGGAGAACTGTGTTCTTTGAGTGACTTGCTTGCTATTGCGTAGTGTTTGACACTGGCTTTGGAGGGGGAAACAGCAAATGGGGGGTAAGTTACATTGAAGAAGTACCTGTATTTGTGCTAGAACTATTTGACTGTAATATTACAGTAACTCCTGAGTAAAGTAGTCAAATGTGATTGTAGTGATACCTCCAAAATTGTGTTCTATTACTATGACAGTTACCGGTCATGAACAAAGCAGCGACTGCAGTAGAGCATTTAACACGTTACATGTGTCAGAAAATCTTTGAGAGAACAAGTAGATGTAATTTTATTACAGTGCTGGAGTTATGCTAAATGTTGCAAAAATATGCTTCAAATGATACTCTTTTCTTCAAGGTACTGGCCATGGTAAACACCTGAAACTGCTTCTACCTCAAGAAGGCATAGGATTGCGTTTAGGTTGGTGCAGCTCTGTTAGAAACAAGCCATAAGCTCTTGTTGTCTTAATGCTGCCGTTGTGGAATTACAAAGGTTGTTATGCCATTGCCTCAGCTGTATATGGATATAAAATCATTTAAAATTGGCTTGTCTTCAGGGTCTGGTCTCTGTTTTCTAGCTGCATAACTGTATATTGACTTCCAACCCTTTCAACTGAAGTAAGTTGTTGGACTGAATGTGTGTTTACACTTGAAAATTACGGATACTGTTTTCTCCAGCTAGGTGATGGATGAAAAGTTTCTCTCCAAATTTTCACCTTTTGTTGAGACTCAGTTGATCCTTTCCATGTGGCAAGCAGTGCTCACCTCCTGCTCCTTGAGTTGCCTTGGTGAGATGCTCCCTGGTGCAGCCTCTAGTCCTGCAGGGGCTGCTGACTGTGCTGGGGTGCTCAATGAATGGCAAGCAGCTGTCAGTGACTGATGAACCCTTCTGGGTCCCAACAACGCTGTGTGATGGCACCTGTCTGTGTGTTGGGTCGGTTGTTTACAAGAGAGTTGGTTAAGGTGTTAATTAGCAGCTGGCTGAAACTTTGCTGAAGAGAGTGCAGTTCATGGCTTCTAAGGAGGATCTGATGCTGCATTGATACTATAAAGAAGGAATTCATATGGGAGAGCGTGAAGAATGTAGGCAGTCTGAGTATACCATGTATAGGTAGAATGCAGGCTTAGTTCAGGAAAGTTGATAAGTGCCTGCTCATAATGCTATGTTCCTTTGGCTTGTTTTGAGAAGGAAATCTAGGAATGGCTGAGCGCTTTTTGGAGCGTTGTTGTCACTGTGGTGTGACTCATCTGAGAGGGTCACAACTCTCAGCCATGCTCTGGGAGCCAGCAGTCTCATGTTCCTGAGCCAAAGCCACTGTTGTTGCTGCAGGAAGGGATGTCTAGGGAGCTGTGGGTATGATCTTGTGTGCGTTTAGTCTGGGTGACGAGGAAAGCATTTTGTTAGATTCCTGACTGACCTATGGATGTGAAGCCCTGTCCCTCTCACAGGATTTTGCAGGCTGTGGTTATTTTTAGAAGCAATACAGTGCTGTAGAACTGTGTGGGTAAACCGCTGTATGTTTTGAAACAGAAGGGAAATATGCAATTGAACTTCACAGCGGGGTGATTTCTGGGGTTACCACATGGGCTACGTTGTTCCCTCCTATTTGAGAACAAAATCAAGATGTAGTACACAGCTGTTAGGGTGCCCTTCTTGGAAGTGTTAGGTGGTCCTCTTAAATCAGTTGCAATGAAGTAAAAATGCAGTTGCCAAGACCTAACTGGGAAAAAGGGGGGGGAAACAAAAAAAAACAAAAAAACAAACAAAAAAAAAGCAAAATATCTGAAGCAAGCTAGATACAGGAGCATCCTACCTTGTCAGCTCCTGTTTCACTGTGACTGATGTGAGGTATGGCATGCTCACTGCCTGGCCAAGCTGACTGCACATTCATTCACTTTTCATATGTTGAATTTATTGAAAGGCAAGCCCAACATCTGAGAATCTAGGCAAGGAGGCCAGACTGTGCTTCCTGACTAAGTGCCTGCTTGTAAACAGCTCAGGAAGGTAAGATGCTAATCCTTGAGCCATCAAGGTTATCCCTTCTTAGTTCCAGCTATATTTACACAGCTGCTCCTCCAGACTGAATAGCTGAAGACAAAATACTGAATGTTAGAAAAGAAATGGGAGTTGTATCATAGAATGGTTTAAGTTGAAGGGGACCTTAAAAGCCATTTAGTTCCAACACCTCTGCCATGGCAGGGTTGCCACTCTCTAGATCAGCCTGTCCAGGATCCCATCCCAGGGGAGGCTTGGTGCAGTTGTTAGCTGAGGGGCATGCAGAAAGGGAATACTTGAAACTGTTGGACCTCACTAGTTGTGCAAGATATTGAAAGCTAAGGGAAACATATACTTCTAGGCTGCTTAATCAGTTGTAAATCTTTACTTCATGCACTGAAGTTTTCCTATTACTGAATGAAACAATACCCCATTTAAGAAAGCCACCTAATCACTCATTCATCTCTGGACAAGTTGACAGAGGGTAGGCCCGTGGGTGTGGGGACACTGGCTGGCATACCAGCTGCTATGTCTGGGGTCGTTTCCAAGAACAGCAGGAGTCCGGTTCAGGCAAGGTGAAGGCATGAAGCCTGGTGCTATGAGGTGGTCCAGAACAGCCACTAGCCCTGCAGCCCTGACACTTATATTCTGTTACCATTTTATGAATGATAAACAAAAACAATTTCTTTCAGACTGCAGCATTTCCATCTCTTTCTGTGCCAATGTCATTTGTCCTGAAAGCTTTGGCTTTGATGTTGGAGCATCTCTGTGTTGAGTGTCATAGGGATGAGTTTGTGGGTCAAGAGGGTCAGGAAAGAGTGTTCACCTCTGACTTGTTTGGCTAAAAACAGTCTTTTAGTAAAGCTGGTCTAATGTGGATGAAGACAACAGAAGGAAAAATTCTAAATATATCCTTGTTTCTAACATTAGCTGAACTCCACTGGCTTTCTAATTATTGGATACTGCCGTATGTGTGGGCCACTGGTGTTTCTGGGCACTGGTTTCATGGTGATCTCCAAGATGCAGTCCTCAGACAGCCAACATAAGGTCTCCACAGTTTTAAATGGTAATACTGAATTTATATATCCATCATGTATATTTTATCTGGCCATCTGAGGTGCTTCTGTGGGTCAACATGTTTTCTCAAAGATAATTTTGATTCTTTGGGAAACAGATTCATGTAACAACATCCCCGCAAACAGTTTATCCTTGTTTTGTTCTTGTTATATCGTAATTGGCATAAGCTAAATGACAATCTATGGACTATTACTATTTCCATTGAACTACACTTAATGAATTTCTGTTTGAATTGGGGATATATATATATTATTTTTTTAAAATCAAAATTTATTTTGTGTAGGAGCTGAATTGTGCTAACCTTGGGACTACTGGCCTCCCTCATTTTAATTAGCTTAGAAAACTGACTTGTACATTTAAAGCTTCTGTAATTCAGCTGTAATCACTCATGTTAGGCTGGAGATAAAGGAGACTCTCAGACTGTGGCACGCTGATGATTTCTGACAGATCTCCTATTGCCGCATCAATACGCTTCCCTCACTTGGTGCTGCGATAGGACTGCCAGGGACAGCAGTATGGTGCAGCAGCTGCATTTCTGCCACTGTCTCATGTAACTCATTTATGTACAGCATTTCCTTATGTCCTGCTTTTGCTGTAATCAGGATAGGAGCTGTTGGAAAAGAGTCTGTATGAAGACTCAGCTGCGTGCTGCAGCTTGAAAACAAATACTTCAACTTGGGTCATTTACTTGTAAAGCCTGGAGTGAATGCTGGAGGCCAGGGCTGCAGTTTGGTGCCCCTACCCACTGAGAGCTCAGGGCATTTTATTCCTGTTAAAGAACCACGGTAAAATAGAAAAGAAAGAGTGTAGCAGTAATTTCGATTCTGAATTTCTTGTAATGTGTGTTCAGAAGCAGGACGTTAGGAAATCATACTGTTTCAATGATAATACATTTGAGAGTTTAAAAATGAAAATTCAATGTATTGTATTGTCTGACTCCATGAGCTTCAGAGAAAACAAAAAATATTTCCATAGCTGCAAATAATAATTGATTTCATATTCATCAGTAAATAAATATTCACAAAGCTAATCATCTCTACCTGATTGTTGTTTGCATTTGACTATAGCTGTTAAGCAAAAGTAGTAAAAAAATATTTGGTTTTACATTTGAATTCAATTTCAGTGACTGTATGGCCTTCCAGAGCAAGCATATGAAAGTTTTCTAACAGAGATCTTGAGTTTAAATAATGTATCACCTTAAAGTAAGCTTTCATTTGAAGTAGTCAGTAACAAAAATGTCTGGTAATTCCTTGGAAAAGGTAGCCTGATTTTACATGGTACAGTGAGGAAAGTATCTCACACTGACTTCAGACCTCGGGATTCAGAGGGTCTCCTGCTCTGTCTGCCTCTCTTGGCTGTAATGAATCAGTCTGCACAGGATGTGGCTGCTAGCAGATGATAATGCAAAGTGAAGGGTTGGGCCATGAAAAGCCCCAGGGTGGCTCAGCATGGTGCTGAGTTCTCACGAAGAGCTGATTGCTTTCCAAAAATAAGAACAGGAACTAGGGCAGATAATCCATGTAAAATGCACTTCCCACCTTACACATTCACAACAATTTATTATTTTCAGCACTGTGGAGCTTAATGTGTTGATTACATACACAACCTCTGTAGGCACACACACCTACACGCACTTCTACTTGTACCCTTGCAGGCCCCATATGCGAGAATTTCTCTAGGATTCTGTTCTGTGGGTGTAACTCCAGAATATATAAACTGATCCATGTTTTCACATCCTTTGAACCCAAACCTGATTGCAAACATGACAGCACTAGAAATACAATGGTTTGGAACTTTCTGCTCTGTTTTAAACACTTCAGTTTACTAGGACAAGGCAATCCGGGCTGTTCACACGACTTGCTATTGTGGCAGCGTTACCACTGCTCGGAGTTCAGGCTGTGTCAGCATTTCTTCTACAATCATAAATCCTTATTTCAAGAGCTTAATACTCTAATAAGCCTTGAAATTTCACACTTGTTTGAAACTTGGCACTGAGTATCAACTTTGCCTTTTACCACATTAAATAAAAATACATATTAGAAGTGAATGTAAATAAATGAAAAATAGGCTCATTGTGTTTCACTGCCTTTTCCCTTTCAGTGTTAATTTTGTTTATTGAAATGAAATGGCGTGAACTCACTGTTCCAAGTGGAAACCTTTGAAAATTCTTCTTAAGTTAAAAACTGCAGTCATTAGCATTTGCAAATCAGCTCTCATGAGCTTGTAGATTTCATGCACAGCAAGCAGAGTTCTCTATCAGTGTCAGCACAGCAATACATAGGAAGTAGCAGTTGTAGGAGAGGACATACACAGAGAATAGAAGCATGGATATGACTATCCTTAGCTGCTCTCATATGTAATTTCAAATCCTGTGATTATCCAAGTACATTTTTTGGGCAGTGATGATATATAATGCAAATCAAACGCAGGGTTTCTTCTGTCCCGTTGAAAAGCTTGTGTTTGTAAAATTTCCAAGATGCTGGATTTTTTTTGTTCGTTTGTTTTAAATGAACAAATATACAGAAATCTTTGGAGAAGGCTCTAATGTCTTTTAATTTTTGCTTACCCCTTCTCTATAACTCTGAGATTATCCTGAGGGTCACTAAGGGTATGACTTGTCTGTGCACAATATCTTTTTGCATATGAATGCTTGTGTGATTTTTTGTTGTTTTTGTTGTTGTTTTGTTTTTGTTTTCAGAAAGGTAGCAGTAATACAAAGATCATGTATTAATGGTTGCTCTGCTCTGACCTAAATCACTTCTTTTTCCTTGCGCATTCACTTATCCTCTGCACACGGCATGTAGAATCTGACAGTTTGAATCCTCAATGCTTTATCCTCCTTTTGCACTCAGTGGAGCTGAGCATACGTGCCTGCATAAAGCAGATCTTGCACATCAGGAGTACCAGTGCACTCAACTCTGGATATGCTCTCTACTCTTACTTCATCCAGCCCATTCTGAACAGAGCAGAAACAATATATATTTTTCTTTCCTCCCTTTCAAATGGCCTTTCCACTGAAAATATGAGTAGCTATAGCAATCTATTGTATGTCAGAAAATCCATACTCACTTTGAGAGCTTTAGGTTGAGCTAAGTGTACCTTTCCACTCCACCTGGCTTTTTATTTACTTCCCAAAGGAAAGTTTTCCACATGCCTAATGCTTTTCTATTAGCAGCACCGTGCTTTTTTCAGTGTAACACAGGCACAAAAATCAGGGTTCACTTTATCCAGCATTCAACCTCTAAATATTAAGTATTCATGTCTGATCTGTGCACCTCTAGATATTTTCATTGTCTATAGAAAGAAAGGTGTTTGTTTAGAGTATACTTTATCCTAGTTCAGGAGCAGGATCTAAGGTAGGTCAGAAAAACCACCATATGAGTCTATCTGCTATACAGAGGCATAAGCTGATTAACTCAAATACAGACACCTGCCTTTTACACCAACTGCCTATACTTACATCCCAAATGATAGCCCCTAATTTGTGGGAGCTACCTTGATGCAAAATGCAGGTGTCTGCCATTTGAAATCTGTGTCAATCTGTAGCAGCTGAGAGCCTACTGCAGTCCTTCTTAACAAATTAACCATAGCACTTCTGCATGCTATGAAATCATTCCCCTTTTCATAGGAAGAAAATGTAAGGACTGATATGTTAAGTAGTATCCGTACATTGAGAAAAATGGAAGTGAGAGCTGTTATTGAACACAATGTGCATACCACATTTCAAAGTCCAGATATTCTCACTAGAGAAATCAGTAAACAAAATTACTTCCTCTTAGGGTGTTTTATGGCTCTAATCAAGGTACTCGTGTATGCAAAGGTAACTTTTCATTGCATTCATGAGATAAGGCTGTAGAATTGTGCAACAAACCTGCTAACTATAAAACCTTTTAGATAATAAACTGGGTTTTTTCTTGTTTCTTTTTTTGTTTGTTTGTTTTTTTTGTTTGTTTTTTTTTTTTTGTTTTTTTAAATGCAAGTAAATCCTGACCTACCACCTGATGTTATAATTTGGTCTAGCAACATCTGTGTCTGTTTCTGTAGGTGCTGGGGGTTGCAATCAGTCCATGTGACCACCAAAAGTCTATGAGCAATCACTGTCTAGTTGTTAGAGAACAGAAGAGGCTTGCCAAAGGAAAGTTCCCTGTGTAGTGGTATTATGGAGGTGACCTGGGAAGAGAAGCAAGATGTGAACAAGGAGTAATGTGAGCAGAGATTGTGAACTGACGGATGGCCTTCAGTTTTCTTTCTGTCTAACAAGGTACGATTAAGTGACTTTTCTCTGAGGTATTTCTACCTTATGAGAATGCAACATGAAAAGGGGTTTTGTTTGTGCTTATGTTGTGAAAATGGTAAGGATTTAATGCCTCCTTAAGCATCTAACATGGTCAAACTCTTTGTTGGTTCAAGAAATTAGAAGCCATCATAGACAATGCCCTGAAATCACATATTAGTGATTTCCTTAGGAAATGAAGCTAAAATGGTGGGAGGAGTAGGTAAGGAAGGAAGAGGCCTAGAAAGCAGAGAGCTGGGATATGGCTATAAGAGCTTTGGAATTTTTGTGAATGAATAAATTGGGCTTACTGTGTATGTTTGTAGTCTGGGAAAAGTGCTAGACTTCACTTTGCCTCGTATTAAGAAGGAAGTTGGTATGCTGAACAACTGAGAGATCTGCATTCCTGAAATCACCATATCCTCCTGTGAAAGCAAAGCAAAGGTGTAACTTTTGAAGTTTTTTTCTCTGTGATATGAGACCAGCTGCTATGATTTCCTATCAGTTATCTGTGGTGAGAAAATAACTACATGTGTACCCTAAAGGAGATGTTATCTGCTTCCCTAAACATCCTGTTGACTCTCTTGTCTTGTGTGAATTAATCCTTGATTGCAAAGACATCCAGGCTGGAACTGAAACATTTGCTGAAAAGGTGTGTATTGCCTGGCAGCTTGCTTTCTCTCTTCTGCTATGGGTATCTGTAGAAGGTGTTTATCTATTGTTTCTCAGGCCTGTGGCAGTGAATTAATAATATATGACATGGCACAACCACTTAGCAATGCTGATTTTGTTACGATTCAATGAGTTTTCAGTCCTCTGAAGGAAGAGGAGAATGGCATAGGAGCTTGTTTCTACAGAGGGCTATAACACCAACCTGGCTATATCTAGGGGAGAAATACTTGGAATTTCTTGTTTATGTGATGCAAATCTTGTGAACGCTCATCTTGCTTTTAGTATGCAAACTGGTCTTGTTCACTGAGCCTTTGATACTTTTCTTGAGCTTGCTGTGGCTGTTACAGCTGAAGTGTGGGGATATGTGAACAAAAGAAAAAAAAATGTGGCTTACTGGAAAATACTACAATGTTTTAAAAATTATTTTTAAAAATGCTATTGAAAAAGGTTGTAAATGTCAGTTGGTAGGTGCTGGGCTACATTTAGTTACAGAAAATTTTCGTCTGTTTGCTAGGCTGTGCTGACTGCTCTCTAATGCAGTAACTTCAGTAAACATGTGACTCCAGGTTTTGTTTGCAACTAGCGGTACGACATAGCAGGGTGCAAATGGATTGTTTCTTGTGCAAGGTGAATAACTGAGGTATGTCTTCCATTGGACTGTTCCACTTGGTGGTTTCCAGTAGCACTGCTCCTACGCTTGGTGGTGGGTTTGGAGTCATCTGTTGCATTTCTGTGGTTGGTCAGCAGCACTGCTTTGAGATAATTCCCCTGGAGGCTAGGACTGTGTTAGAGCTGCTGTTTGAGTGCCTGAGGAGAAATGTCATCCCCATCGCACTTCTGTCTGAGCAGCCAGGGGCCATGTCTGACCTCTGAGGACTTGAAAATGTGTTACTCCTCTGATAAAACCTCTCCTGGGGAAAGAGATTCTAGTGACTTTGACATGGGCCTGTGTGTAAAGGGAAGAAAGAAGCAGAGTGATGTTTTTGTTCTTCAAGGATTGGTGGTTTTGGAGGTGAGTGTGACCAGTCACAGGCATTGATTCTTTGCTTTTTGTGTGCACCCTAGCGCTTGGTGTCAGTTCTGTGATACAATCCATCTTCTGATGGACTGGGTGTGGAAAAATTGAGTTAACGGAGTTAAATCCAGCTAGTAAATGGTCATGAGTGGTGTTCCCCAGCTGTTGATATTGTGGCCAGCCCTGTTTAATACCTTTACTGATGACCAGAATGAGGGGATTGTGTGCACCCTCAGTAAATTTACAGATGACATCATGTTAGGGGGAAGTATTGATCTGCCTAAGGGTAGAAAGACCCCACAGACGGATCTGTACAGGCTGGATCACAGAACTTCATCAAGACCAAATACCTGTTCTTGTTACAGTAAGATCCTTCATTGTCTATTAGACACTGTCTTTTGGCTTACAGTTGTTTAAGAACTGTTCTTTCCACCTTAATTCTTTCACTATGATGGAGTAAAAGGAGACTAATGGGATACTTTTTATCCCAGGAGAACACTGTCTGCATTAAGGCAATCCTGTAGCCAAATTTTACAGTTTTATTTGAGAATATATTAGAATTTATTTATTTATTTATTTATTTTGTAAATCCTTAAAAATAACTTGTTTCTTAAGCTCTTATTTGGGTCTTTGGATTATGATGTATCAAGATGTTCTCCAGTATTAAGGCTGGAATTTCTTTGGAAGTGCAATCTTGGACTTAGATTCATAAGATGAGGTAGAAGGTATATTCTTATGTTTAGATGATAATGTTTAACTTTTTTTTGCTATAGTTTCATGGCATAAAGTATTTGGTAAAAAATATTGCCTTACATCCTGTAGTTGTGTTGGTACAATTGCTTGTACAGTTGTATTAAAAACCGTTCAGTGAATTGTTCTGGTTTAAGTAAAATTTTAAGGTTTTCCATTTTTTTTTTTTTTTTTTTCCCCAGTGTATCAGTTCAGACTGCAGCTGTCTCTTTGTAGACCAGGTCAACTGCAGGATGCCATGCACAGATTCAAAAGTGGTGCTGAATGGTGGCAATATCTTAAACTAATACTGCTACTATGAAAGAACTCCTAGTATCTGAAGTTAGAGCTATAATACTTGCCAAAAAATAAATCAAATGCACAAAGCATACAACTCAATAGAAGGATAGTTTTGATTTATTTTGAAATACTGATAATGTTCTGAAATATAGAGCTGAAATTACTTGAAGGAGAAGCAGGAGCTGAGGTTCACCTCTTAGGAATATCTGCCTTAATCTAAAAAATGTTTCCCATAGTGTGTTTTGATGACTTGTAACATATACTTGCTACTGTTATATCACTGCACTGATAGCATATTATTTCAATCTCAAAGCAAGGTGTTTACATTTTTTTTGGAAATGCTTGGTTTTCTAAGTGTGTAGCTGCTATAATTCTTCATATGATGATTCAATCTGATTCATCAATCTATCCACAATCTTGTTTCCCCAGAACTAATCAGGAGTTTTGTGTGCTGTAATGTTAAAAGCTCACAGTAAGTTTTAGAACAATTACCTGGACAGTAAAAAGAGGGACAGTGGAGTGTGGAAAAACCTTGTTGCAAATGATAATTTCTGGGATACCAGGAAGTGTGAAATCAATTAGAAGTGATGACTCTGAGTTGGAAAATATGACAAGTTATGTGTTCCCCTCTCTCCCTCACCCCCCTCATCTTGTAAGCACAAAAGGATGAGAAAAGTTGATCCTCTCTGAAGGCTGGCAAATAAAACCTGGAGACCTTGTATTGGCTCAGGACAAGAATTAATTGCTCCTTGAGCGTCATTGTCCACTGACAACTCTTTGGTCAACACAGTCTTCACCTAGAGAATCTTAGATGGGTATGAGAACTCATGATGACAATAAGGCATACGTCACTCTTACTTCCAGCTTTATCATGTTTTTGAATCAAATATTTGAAATGAGCCATTAGTTGCTTGGTTCAAATTATGTTTATTCTTCTTTCAGGAGGAGGTGAGCTGTAGCTTCTAATGAGATAAAAATAAATTCTTTAAAGACTTGGTAATGGCTGTCAGTCTGTCTTACTCTTAGTTTGGCAATTAGGTTACCTAATAACATTAAGGAGCAGGATGCAATTGGTTTTCCCTGGCAGCCTTGCTGTTTCCTCCATCTTTCTGGCTGGGGGAGGGGCAGCAGGAGACACTTGCTGGGCTGTGTACAAACTCCTGGCCATAAGGGCACCATTTTCTGCAAGGTGTCTTGAGCAGTTCAAGTGCCTTTCTTACAGCAGGAGGAGATGCTCTGGCCAAGAGAGCTGTCTGCTGGGTCACCTCTAACCCATGGGAACCATGAGTCATCAATCTGGCCTTTATTGCTCTGGTGACTACATAAACTGGAACTTAGGCAGAGGAGCTCCCTTTTTCATGGTAAACTATTGTCTCACTTCCTGTGTGTGGATTTATTAGGGTTCAAAAGGGGTGTGGGTGTGTGTATTTAAGGAAGTTTCAGCCCCTTTCACTCCCTTATAAATTAACGATGTTACCAAAGCGCTGGCAGTTGGGGCTGTCCTTGTGGGGTGCTGCAAGTTACCTGACCTCCCTGGTGGTTCTCCTAGCCAGGGAAACTGCCTGCGGCACACATCATCCTTTCTTATCCCCTCAGCAAGACCCCTAACTTGGGACGTGTACTCTTGCATCCCATGGTGCTGGGAGGTACCTCATCCTTTCTTTTGCTCAGCTTGCTCTGAAACCTTGATTTAGATGTGGAAAACAAAACCATGTTTTCATTCATAATGAAAACAATCACAACTTGTACTTCCTACCCTCTCATAGCCTTTTGTCCTGTCTGGCTTGTTGTGTATTTATCTAGACAAAAATAGATAGACAGTGACATTTTGTTGCATTATCTAAAGTGAGAACAGTCTTAGTTGAGGCATGAGGCCTGATTTTAAATCTGACCAATTGTATCATGATTTCTTTCATTTTATTCTACTATTCGAAAAAGATCCTGACATGACTGAAAACAACACTGCTGCGACTTAAAATATAATGATAAAAGCTTTTGTGATTCTCTTTATTATCCTAATTATCTGTCTTATGATATACAGACAAATATCTTACAGTTCAGTTGAGCTATGTTCTGCTTTGTCTGCTATCATATTAGGTAATTGTTTTTCTGTCACCCTTTATAAATCAAGACTTTATTTTCAATGGAATTGATTAATAGATGCCATGATCTTGCTGCTCACACTAGTAACACATCTTTAGCAAATCAGCAGAAGTCTCTGCCATCTCTGTGTACATCACCACAAGGAACAGAAATTACAAGTATCTATTAATTCTATAGTAACTACTTGGTATAAAGAGATGTTCACATGCACTTTGTGAAGGAGTACCACTTTCTCCAGAGCACTAAACTTCTGAAAGCAAAATCTATTAACAGTAGTGAAATGCATACAGACTACTGCAAATGGAATTTCTAGGAACGTTCCGATTGTCAACAACAGGTTTATCAGGATTATATGGTCTTTCAGTGACTACCCAGCCCACACTAAAAAGATGCAGTACTTGCGTTAGGGTTCACATATTGCTTTTCTAGCCTTGAAATTAGTGGGAGGGCCTTGAGGAAAAAGTAAGGATAGCTGAAGGAAGAAACAAAGGCCATGGCTGTGTAGTTTACGTCACTTCATTCAGTAAACAAGGTGGTTCTGCTAAGATTTCTGACTGTGGTTGTGAGGATATCTGCCTCTTGTACCGCGCCAAGCCACTCTGCTTGTTCTCCTACCTGTCATCTTGCCAGAAAAACAACGTGTAAATTATGACGTGGGCATAAGATCAAATATAAAGGATCAGTATTGCCTTTGGGGATATTTCCCATATTCCTTCTCGTGGGAGACTTGCCTGCTTTCTGTACCCAGCCGTTACTCCATTGCATTCAATCTCTTAGTGTCTTAAATCCCTGTTCTTCTTGTAGTCTATTCTATAGCAACCATTCTGTGATGGGGAATATTAAAGAGCCAGATCCAACAAGGATGTAGTTCTTTCTGTTTCTATTGTTTCTCATGTGCAAGGCTTGGTGTTTCTGTCTTTGAAATTCTACCTGGCTAAATACTGGTGCAAAATGACGTCTTAGCATTGTTGTTACATGTACCAGTGTTGTAGACTGGATCACAACAGAGTAAGGATTTCTGCTAGTGTAATTATGCTGGTGAGGTAAGTGAAGTTAGAACACTATACCACAACAAATGCTTCTGTTCATAACTTGAAGCTGCAGATAAGGAAGAGCTTTCCAGTTTAACTAGTCTATCCTGAGTGTGTCTGTGATTTTTAGTTGGTATTTCTCATCATGCCTATTCTGAATCTGATCATATAAACTAATGGTGATAAACAGTTATAAAAAATTAATTTCAAAGGAAAGATTGTCACTTCTTCTTGAAACAAATCTAATCTACAAATCTCTTTCCTTCTAAAGTTTGTGTAGGTGTGTAGGACCAATGGTGCATCTGTAAGCATGGCTACAGCCTCTTGTGTGTACTGATGAGTCCTATTGTCACTGTCTAAGAAGCTGGCCCTTTTTTTTCCAACATCCTCAATTTGTCATGTGTTGTGATGCCTGCAGTGATGTAGTACTGTCAGTTGTCACTGTCTTGGTGTTACTGCTCCATTGTGTTTACTTGCTTCCTGGGATGGGTACAATGGACTCCAGCCTTGTATCCAAGCCTTATTTACTGACCAAATCTTTTATTACTCACTGGAATGTTCTTTGGATGGCTGTGGCACGCCTGGCTAAAAGACCTGGCACACCTGGCCACCTCCTCTACATGCATGCCAGGGCATAGTGCAGGCAAAGCTATTCCTGCAACACCAAAGGATGGGCTCGGGCAGGTATGATGGCCCAAATGGAAGACCAGCTACTGCAGGAAGGCACATGGGAACAGATCAAAGTCTGAATTGGAGAAAGGTGATGCAGCTGGTCTTTAGGAAATCTGTGGACTTAACACAGTTCCTCAGTGCACTTACATTAGTTAGTTTGGGTTAATGTTTCCTTTAGACAAACAGTATATGCATATTGTCTCTCTGCTTGAATTTTGAGGTTGTCCTTTTTTGTACATCTCCAGTAGACTCTGGACTGATGCCTTGGACTCCTTCCTACTCTGCCTCATGCAAATGACTGCTAATAGTGTCCAGCACTGTTTGCACAGTCAGTTTTAGGTTAAGGAAATGATTCTATAGCTGTTTAGCTGGCTAAACCTGACAGCAAGATTACATGCATCAGCATTTCTTGTTTAATGAAAACCAAAGTGAGTTACTGAAATATCAGTCATGTTGCCTGATGCCACCTCAGCTAATGTGACCACTTCTTTTTGGATGCAATCTGAGCACTTTGCTCCAGCACTTGCCTGATGATATATTTTTTTCCTTAACTGTGATGAGGAACAATCATGTATTATGCTAACAAAGTTCTACAAAGAAGTTGTTAATCTTGAAAATGATATTTATATATTCATGAACAGTTTCAATTTAGCTAAGACCATTTAAAAGTAAATGCTTAAATTTATTGCATTGGAAGATGTGTTCTGGCAACTAACTTGGTGTTATTATGAACAAATTTTGCATGCATGCAGGTTTTTGAAGAATGGTTTTTAAAAGCCAGTAAAGTGTCTGAAATACCTTCATAAGCAGCCAAGCAATAAAAAAAACTATTAAACTGTTTGCATTTTTGCTTCTGCTAAGGAAAACAAAATGAAATACACTGAAGAAGCCAAAAGTTAAATTTTGTCTCATTCAATATGTTCAGCCCAAAATAAAACTGGTCTCTTAATTCCTTGCATATGCCTGGATTGAGCCTCGAGTTTAAAAGGAGAGCAGGGAAATGGATACAAAAAGATGGGAGACTTTCCACTGACTTCAGTGGGTGCCGACTCAGTTGTTTCTTGTTCCTTCTTAGCTGATGTGAGAGAATCTTTCTGCTAAGGAGGACCAGATATCATCTTCCTTTGCATCTGTGCAAAGTATCTGAGGCTTGCTACAGCATGAGAAGAACTAAGTAATCTCGCTGAAGCCTGCTGGCTATCACCTTGTTAAGTAAATGCTGCTTATCACATATGGTGGTTCTCGAGGCTATTAACCAAGCTTGTTTAATACTGGGAATAACAATAAGCAGCCACAGTTGACAAAAATTCAGATAGTCAAGCCAAAGGACTCAGGTTAGTGAAGGCAACAGCTAGCTTTCTTTGGAAGGGATTTTTGACTCTGAAATCGTATCCCTGTTGGCTGCTGACCAAATTACTTAATTTTCCTAGGTTAGTTATCTTTCCTTTTATTATTTTTTTTAAAGAGAGAAGAGTTCTATTTTTAGAATGTGAGAATATTATCTTATTGCAGTTTTGTGTTACACTGCTGCAGATTGACAGTCAGAATTGGGGCAGTAGTTGAATTACTCTTATATATAAGAAAGAAGACGATGTTAGAATTTGAAGTGGAAACAGTGTGGTGTGGATGTGAAATCTGCTGCCTAATTGGTCTAATTTGCACATTGATATGCTGGGTTGTATGCACAGTGGGTGTTCATACAAAGGGCTGTGCAAACATAGACCAAATGTCCATACTCAGCCTTGTAATGTAAATGAGAGGGGTAGGAAAGAGGAATATCGGAAGAAGGAAAGTAGAAGAAAACTAAGAGTAGTGATCAGATGCTGCTGCGTCATGTTGTCCTGTGCAAGGCCAGCTTCCTTCAGAGCAGTGGAGCAACCATAGCTTATTGGTAATAAAGCAAGATGAAGGGTCACATCTAACTGCCGAAATTTCTTACTGATGTGATCTAAATCAGAAAAACTCCAATGGGCATCCGGTGTTGTGTGTGTTTTTTTTTTTTTATTATTATTATTGCACTGAATTTTTATTTATTTCATGCCACAAGCTTTAAGTGTCCTAGAAAACCATGCTGGAGTTTCTTTATTCTCTGTCCCTTGATGATTAGAATGGGTGAATAAATTTCAGAGGAAGTACTGAAGGAAAAAAATGGAGGACAATTCTTACTGTCAGCAACGTTAGCGTATAGATAACTTTGGAGAGAGTTGTTTGTAGGCACTGAAAATTTGTGCAGTTGCAATGGTTCTACTCTGTCCCCTGGGAAATATATATCAGTTGCTTGAAGCAGTGACAAACTAAAGAACCTGCCTTATACCACGGCAGCTGTTAGTAGTGCTGCAGTGGGAAGGTTGTTATAGGTGAGCTGAACTCTACAGTCTCTTTCTGTCCTCAGCAGAACGGAACTGATTTAAAGCAGAACACCTCTTCCTTCTAAATTTCGTAGTTGAGGATTTGTTTGACTGACTGTCTTGCACTTAAATGGTTCTGAGTTCATCTTCAGAAATTTCATGCGGAGATCTGTAAGGCAGAAGAGCTGAAAGTTCAAGCTGTTCTGCACTGTGCATAGTTTAAGAAGTAAACTTGGCAATTTAAGATGTATCTGTAGGTTCTGCTCAGAATCTTCGAGAGATTTTGTTTTTGGAATTTTGTTTTAAAAAATAAATGGAAAGTAGGGGAAAGTGAGTGCCTCTAAAGATCTCACTGCATGTTACTTCTCTTCTCCTTTTAGATAAAAGATAGCTTGTATGTGGTGATATTTGAATATCATCTTGCTTTCTGAATAATAACAGTCTGGATCTTGACGCTCAAGATCATAAAATCACATTTTTTCACGTTGCCTGGTTGTTCAGAGCCTTGCTCAGAGTCAAACTTGCTATTTACAAAGGCTTAACTTCTACCACCTCCACAGCCAGCCTAGTATAGTGTTTGGCCGTGTTTACTTTGCCCTCCTCCTTCCTAATTTGATCTGAATTTCTGTTGCTGAACCTTGTGCCTGTCAACTCTCATCGTCCCTTTCTGTACCTCTGATATGTTTTTTTATAACCAGCCATTAAAATAGAGGGCAAAAATTTCATCCCCCACTCAGCCTAATCTTCAGGCTAAACAAACAGCAGTTCTTGGCCTCTTGTTGTAATATGTGCTAGGCCCCAGGATCAACCCTGAGGAATGCTGCTTGTAACTGGCTGCCAGCGGCTCTGGATTACTGACCTTTTTGAGCCTAATGATCCAGCTACTTCCTTCATATGCCACCCACCCAGTCCATACTCCTACGATTTGGCTAATCTGGGTACTCTGGGAGACCACTGAAACCTTTGTTAAAATCAAGGCATATTACGTCCATTGCTCTTCCTTTGCTCAGAATTACTATTTTCTTCAGTGGAAGAGATCAGGTCAGTCAAGTACTGTTTTCTTCTGGTAACTCTGCTGCCTGTTTCTCAGGACCTCCTTGTACTTGGAGTGCTTGAAAACGGTTTTGAAGTCTTGCTCCCTGGTCTTTCCAGAGACTGTGATTAAGTTAGTGGTTAACCAAGAGCATCCTTCTTACCCTTCTTGAGGGATACTACGACTTTTTTCCCCCTTTCTATAGCTATTACAGCCCTCGTGCAATCACCTTGAACTTTTAAAGATTTCTAAGAGTGGCCTCTCAATGCCACTGGTTTGCAGATTTGTCACCCTCATTTGTCACGCAAGTCCATGTGACCAGACAGATGCTGTTTGCTTTCAGACTCTGCTTTTAGACAGGAGTCTCCAAGACTGGAGAACAAACTTTGTCAATAAAGGCCTCTCTTGCTTCTGTTGCCACCACATCCCCCTGTCCATTCAGCAATAAATTCACATTTTCTTAAAAATTGTCATTGCTGTCTTCACACCAGCAGAAGTTTGTTGCCTCTGGGAGCTCATGCTGATTTTTAGCTCAGGGAAACTTCACCTTCCCTAGAGTCATCCCTATGTATTCAGGCACGGTTCCCATTTCCCTTCCACCGTTTACATGTTTCCAGAAGATCTCATCAAGTAGCACATTCAAGTTTGTCATACAATCTTTTTAACTCCCAGGATAAACTGCCTTGAGAATTTATTTAAGTAAAGATTTTCTTAAGGCAAAAAGGTGCCCTACTATCTATCATATATGAATATTCATGACCAATGTAACAGGTGGAGCTGAAGATGGAAGTCTTGTGCAGGCTGATAATGTAATCACACATATATATAATATATATTATATATATAGTATAAATATTAATATATATATATTTAAAAAAAAAAAAAAAAGAACCTAAAAATATTATCTTAGTTTTGATGAGATCTTACGAATATTCACTCACTTCCTTCTCAATTTTAGTAACTTCTTCCTGTTGCGTATTGAATTGCTGGGGACATATTTTATTCCCACTCTTCAAGTATTGCCAACTCTCACGAAAAGTCTCATTTGAATTAAAGGAGTTGCTTGGCTGTGTTTCCTAATTTCTTTTGGACTTCTTCGTACTAGCCTGAGGGGGATTGGGGGAAGCATATATGTAGATCTTAATAAGCACTCCAAAGACTCACAGAATCCATTGCAGTTGCAGTTGTATCACTATGGTACAGGATAGCACCAGGCTTCTGGTGACTAGCTGGGAATTCAGTCACTTACTGCATTATCAATGCTTTCCCCAGCCCTCACGAGGTGGGATTTAGCCCATATGCTCCTTAATCACTCTATTTCAGTCTCTGCAGAACCTCCTGAAAAGTTCCTGGCTGCGCAGTTTCCTGAGAGAACGTGATAGAAAAGTAAAATTACTCAGAGCTAGAATGAGTATCAAACTAGGATGCATGTTACTTCACAGTTAGCTCTGTTTTGAACTGAACAGCTGGACTGGTGTCTGGAGCTGTAATGCAGTGCTTAATGTATGGACAAGTTCACTGGAACTGATTTTTATTTTTTAATTTTATGCTTTTATTATTTATTTATTTATTTATTGGGGGTGGGAAGAGCAGAATACTTCTTCCATTTTGTAAAGCTTTTACTGCAGCTATGACTCTTCGTCTGCTGTTGCCTTCAAGGATGCACAGGATGAAGCCAGAAAGAACATAATCCATTCAAATGTGAGGCTGAAACAAATTTGCAAACACCAAAAGCAAGGAGAATATTCTGCTTATGAAACAAATCACTACAATCTCTGAAATAAGCCACTGTGATGAAGTTGCGATGAATTTTTCATGAAGTACAGCAGTAGTGCCAGATGGCTACTAGGTCTGTGGGAGAGTCTTCCCATTTCACATTAATTCTGAGAAGTAGTAAGCTATAAATGACCTGCAGCAACTAGCAGGTCACATACAGTTTAGTTGCCGCTACTAACCTAAAATATATGCTTGGAGTTGGATTTGTTCTTAATAGACTATTTTTCCTTGGCTTCTGTCTGAGGTCTAGCTCCAGGAGTTCTTTTTCACGCAGGTCTGTGAAATATGTATGTGGCTGTTTTGGGGAGTAAATTGCTCTGTGCTTATGCAGTTGTCATTTTTGATCTTGTCACATCCTGCTTTCAAAGTAATGTTAATCCAACTTGGAATGGATGAGATCGTATTAAGTTTACCCATATCATGTGAGTTAGAGTGCTGTAGGCAGCCTTTTTGTGCTGCATGGCTTTGCTTGTCATTAGGAAGTCCTGTTAGTTCAGCTTTGTACTTAAGCACTGCTGAAACAATGCCTTTGTTAAATGTTGGCTTGTACCCCGCTGTATTTTTTCTGTTACTTCAATTTATGGTAGCTCCAGACAAAGCTATGCTACATCTAGCATCCTCTGTGCTTCTTCCAGTGTCCTACTAGAAATGACATAGAGCAAAGCGCGTGTAACAAATAGGAATACTTCAAGGCTCAAACCTGTAGCCTCAGGAGGAGCAAGCAGTAATGCCTGCTTAAGCATTCTTCAAACAGAAAATTTATTTTCCAAACCATGCCTATTTTATGCTAATGAAGAGCAGATTTCAACTTCACGTGCCAAAAACCTTGCTTTTATTTTTATTTTTGTTTTTTGGTAGTGGCGCCTGAGCTAGTTAAAGCCAAAACATGCTCTTATCTATCAACTTCTGACCAGGGGAAAGTAGATTTGAACAAGGAATACATATATGCATGTGTACAAACACTGACCCTACCTTAAACCACCGCAAATTAAGATTTACTGTATGTTGATCCATCTGAGGCTAAAGATGTTTTTGTGGGTTTTTGTTGTTGATGTTTCCCCTTGGCCAAGGGACTTTTATTTTAATTAAAGTACCCTCTGGGGTTTTTAACCTCAGTGGAAAAGCTTGGTAAATTCAGAAGTCCTCTGTAGGGGATTTAACTTCCCCAATGTACTTTGCCCTCCTCCATCAGCAAATGAGAATTCTGTGCAAGCACCTGGGTGTAGCCCCACTTGGGAGTGAAGTTCAGAGTCCTTGTTTGGCTTCGAGGTGGCTGATATGGCCACGTGACACAGTACAAGCCATGTCAGCTCTGCTGACGTACAGCACAGCCACGTTAAACTGATGCTATTCCTCAACTAATGTCTATGCTGGTAACATATAAATTGCTTGACAGCTCTCTCCCTAGATGTGCTCTAGTTGATCAGGATATATATTTCCAAATACATATTGAACCATGCATACCAATGAATACACGTGTATCAAGGCAAGATAAAGCTTATGTGCTTGTTTATAACAGGGATATCATCTTAGAAATAGTGTACACATCTTCTTAGCTCTGTTGAGATCTCTTTAGGAGGAAGAATTGCACTATGGGATCTTTCTAGTAAAAGGCTATAGTGCTTTTTAATGCCTCTGTAGATTCTTGTATTGGGGTATTATGGAAATCTTTGTACACCCTTAAATGTGTAAATACGCTATGAAGCTGGTTTAATCTAAAAACAGACTGTGGTAAGAAGTGCTGTGAGGGTACCGTGTCCTCCTTTTCTTTTAGGAGAATGGTGTAATTCTCTTGGAGGTGCACACTGTTAATGGAGCTGTAATCTTGTTGACTTCACAGAGCAACTCTTATCTGAAAACAACTGCGATGTAAGTCTTTTTATTTTAATTAGACCACCTCAAATGTGAACCTGAAACAAAATGAACAGGAAGCTTTAGGTGAGAACTTGAAGCACCCTATTCTGTATATAAAAAATAAATGAGGTGAGAGGGGGAGGAGAACTGAAAATGTGCCAAGAAGTTGTGGACGGGTGAATGGATGAAAACAAGAGAGCAGTTTAAAGGAGAGGAAGCAGAGCATTATGCAGAAGCAGACTTCTGAAGTAGATAACGTTACTGCAGTAATGTGCAATGTGCAGCTCGAATCTGGCTCTGCAAGATTCCTGTACAACTCTGAGGTTTAGAATAATGCTGCACAGTGACACTTTGGCAAAAGAAGAAAAAAGGCCTTTTCTGTTACAGCTAGTGACCACATCTGTACATATTTATGCTGAAATTTGCTTATACAAAACCTGTTTGGATGTCTAAATTTGTATTGCAGCTGTCTTGATTTTTTTTTTTTTATATGCAGGATTTTAATTGTGTAAAAATTAGTTACAATAAAACTGTTCTGTGCCAAAGTCATTCCACCTTAAACAAAACAAACTACTGCCTTCCTCTGCCCGAGCTCCTGGGGTATAAACACAGCGGCTGCTTTTCTGGCCATAGAGCCTCTATGGCTGCTCACAGCATTTCAAAAATCTCTCATTATCTTCTTATTAGCAGACCCTTCCTTTTGATATGAGACAAAAAGATCACATATCTAGAATGAGACAGATAGGGAGAGAGGCTCCTGAGAGATGCAGTGTTTCTATTGTCCTTTCTTCTCTTCAACAGTCACTCCAAAGTCATGCTGCTGATCGACAAGATTTTCATGAACAACCCTCTTGTCTTGTGAAAACACCCACTGAAAAGCTGCATGATTTGGAGGAGAGGAAGATAAATACCTCTAGGGCTCTTGCTGCTCCCTGCTATCGTGTTATACTGATGAATGCTGATTAGCAGGACCTGAAAATGGTGTTCTGCTGAGCAAAATAGATACAGGCAGAAAGAAATGTGTGGTTATGCTGCTCTCTTATTTCCTGACGTGGGTTTTTCCTTCCTTGAAGAGTTCTGCGTCTGTATCTACTTGCATAGTGTATTAAACAAATACTGTACTTTAGAGGAAACATAGCAGAACACAGACTGCCTGGCAGCCATTGGGAAGTTGTCTAAACCCAAAATGAGACTTTATGGAGTAACACTGGGAAAGGTAGAAATATTTTCACTCTGTATTTCTGATCTCTGACAGCAGCATGCTACAGGAATTAGCCTGGTGCTGGGGCAGCCCGGTTCTCTCCTCCTTGGAACCCATGTCCCAGAGCTGCTGAAAGCACAGGAGTGGAGGGTGTGTGACTTCATCCATCCCCCCCCCCCCATTACTCACCAGAGCTC
>JAOWBP010002978.1:15081509-15123217 GCA_028571105.1 Tragopan temminckii
TAAAGTGGAGAAAAACAAAAGCAAAAAAAAAGCCAATTTATGGAATTTTCAGATTTTGGAAAACATTAACAAGTGCTGGTGAGCTGTTGCTGTTGCATGGTAATAACAGCATTGTTACTTGGCATTTGTGTGCTAAGTTAAGCTTTTTCATTCATTCTCTAACAAGAAGGTAAAGGTACACAGGGTCATAAAGCAGTCCTTCAGTAAAATGAAAAATGTTTCAGTAGAATATTATCTCACACTTCAGATTAACTTCAGGAAGTAATGCTGAATGGTTATTTGTGATGGTGTACATATTCAGTTTTGGCTCATGGAATGTGATTAGTACTGGTTTAAGCAGTAAAGTGTGTAGTATATATTTTACATTAGTAACAATGATGAAAAGAGCACAGGCTGACCATTAGAGCCAAAGTCCTGTTCCTTATTTGCAATGTGTGCTCAGTTTGCAGCCTGCCTGGGCTGGGTGACACTGCAGGAAAATGCTGTCAAGCATGTTCCCTCTGGCCCAGCCCAGGGATTGTTGCTCGAGGCCTTGCGTGGGATTTCTAATAGGCTCATGATGAGCTGGGAGTGTGGATCAAAACAGCTGCACTTTGCACCTCTTACCTGGCCCACATTCAACTGCAGACACAATGTTAGCTCCAGCAAGGACATGGGTGGCTGAGGGCTGCTGCCAACACCCAGTAAGGATGTGTGTGGCTAGGACGTGCTGGCCACACCCTGGTACCTGCTTGCCAACTGTGTGCAACTTGTTTTGTAGAGCCTTGAGAGTGAGTAAGAGCAGGAAAAACACCAAGGTTGCATTTTAACCTCGTCACATGTTGTTAGTTTATCAGAACAAATCATTTCACTGCTTGGTCAATAGTGTATGAAGAAACTTCAGCTTCTCCTTTTAGGCTGTGAATGTAGAGGGAAAAAGAATGACAGTGCCATGTGAATGGGTTCATAGCTTTCATTGCTACCACTGTAATGAGTTTCATTCAGGTGAGTCCATCAGCAGCCAGGGCTTACAGCCTAGTGCTGCCCACATCACAGTGCCCATAGCTCAACCATGTCTGTCCCAGTCCCTATGAGCTCTGAAGCATGCTGTTAATGAGCTAGGAGGTTGTTAACCTAATGAACATATACAGCCTATACATTATTTTTGCTCTATGCATCCAGTTCCTGGTGTTCGTTACTGATTTCTCATTGTTCCTTCACCATTATCTCTAGCCTGCCATAGCATTTGCCTGGGCTGACTGCTCTGGAATTAGCATTAGGCCTCTTTCTTCCATTGGCATTGGAAAGTTATGGGCAAGTGGAGGGAAGATGCTATTTCAGTCCTTGATGGATTTTTTTCAATCTTCTGCTTTCTTAGGAAAAAAAAAAAGGTTACTTCTTTTCTAGGGGAGAGTATTATTAAATAATCATTTTTTCATCTAGTGCACAGCTGAAATCAGAATGAGATTTCCTACTTACCTCCTCTGATAAATGTCAGGAATGATTCTCCCTAACTGTAAGCTGGAAATCTGTTGGCTTCCATACTGGTGGCTTGATGTGCTTGTGCAACATTGCTAGAATAATGTTCAGCAGGCAAGGCCAACAAGCCCACCACAAGTACCAATGTGAATAGCTGATGGTGGTCTTGTCCCTACTCCATAGGCACAGAGTGACTCCTGAATAGTAAAGCAAGACCACTGTGCTATACCCCACCACTGAGGCAGGATGCAGAGATTAATTCAACAAACCCTGCCAGATTTTTCTCCTGACACACGACTAGCAGAGGCAGCAATGGGCTTGCAGTTCCTGGATGCCCACTTTCCTACTGAGAGCTGTGGGTGAGGTAAACTGTTCTGACAAGGGCAGTTGCCTGCTCCCAACTGCTCTGTTTCAGCAAGGGCCTGGGATCAGACTGCCCTCCTTGCACAATTTGCCCATGGGAAAGAGATGTCTGGAGCATGCTATAGGGCTGAATAAATTGCTGTGGCAGGCCAGCCCCATGCAGCGTGCTTGCCCTAGGAGAGTAGAGTGGCTGGAAGCTGGTACTTGAGTGGTTGTGACAGTGGCAACCCCTGCTGTTGTGATCAGGGGCTACCTGGGAGCACACAGTGACCATCCTATGCTCACAATCAGGAAATCCGGTGTGTCTGGCAACATCAGACCTGCTGTGAGTGTACGGAAGGCCACTTATGGTGCTGCAAGAATAACTGAAATTCTTCTACTTTGAAGATGAGGCTAAAACTCCCTGTGCAAGCACATCAAAGGTGTTTTATCCACTTGGTTTCACCTCTGTGTTTACATTTTAAGTGAGGTACTAGGAGGTTTAGCTAGGAAGTGCTGTAGAAGATGGCTGCCTTGGTTATTTGAAGTGACTAAAGTGGAGAAATTGCGGCTGCTCCTGCTCAGTAACTGAGACTTCTGCTCGCAGTTGCAGCTGCCCATAGTGAAATTCACTGGCTGCCAACTCTGCGCACTGATTCTGACATGTAAACAGCTGAACAGTTGCTCATTTTGCTGGACCTTAGGCCTGAATGCTCAAATTGTGTTACAGGAAATTTTTCACCTGCATGGGACTAATCTAAAAATAGATCTTGGCAATCATGAGTCAGTTTGGTCACTGTAATGTGACCATGTTAGAGTTAGAGTTAACTCCACTTCTTTTTTTCTTTAAACCAAAAAGAACACTAAGTATATTACTTCAAAGCTAATTTGGGACCAAATTTTCAGTTTCTAGCCCAGTCAGAAGCTACTTTGTGCCCTACTTTGAGACCAAGGCTTGTCCTGACTGCTTGAGTAAAAAGCAGGGATTTCACAGCACCGCATTTGTGTACCAACAGATCACTGAGATAACTGAGTGTGGCCACAATAACAGGTACTTGTATTGGGGACAGACAGTTTTCTAATTGTTTTTGGAACGCCTGCTATAGTTCTGAAGAGAGGACAAATTGAGGAAGCTAGATTTAAAAAAAAAACAAAACAACTTCCCATTTACTTTTTCAAACTATTTCCCATGACTCAGCATATGATGAGTGGGATGAGTGAATGATTGAGGTACTCTATTTCCTTTCTTCAGTGAAGTCATTGTCTATGTATGGCAAGTGAAGTACGAACTGTGCCTGTGCTTTCAGAGCAATGGCAAACAGGCTAAAGAAGAAATTAGAAATGTCAGAAAGTTTTGTAGCTGGCCAGCAAGCTGATGCTGCTTGCAGTAATGCAAGGAGCAGTGTTCTGTTCCAAGTCACCCAAGAGAAAGATGGAAGGCATGCAGTCTTCCATACATTTCTCATCAACAGCTTGATCTGATATGCTAAGATGGAGTTGCAGAGAAAGTCTTAACGTATTTTCTTTCATATTTTAGTATAATTTGAAATATTGCACACCTGAAATATTTTGGATTGGCAGTGTTCTAGCTACATAGCTGTTCTCCCCAGGCATCTCAAGCACCGGTAACAGTCTCTATGTAGCAGAGCAATCTGTAGGGTATAAGAGCCAGTTAAAGGGTAGGATAAACTGAATTTTCACTAAACTATGCAATGATCCTGCAACTTCTGCTTAACCATTTGTTTATGAAAGGAGGTTGTAGAGAGGTGATGGTCAGTCTCTGCTCCCAAGTAACAGCGGTAGGAGGAAGAGGTGATATCCTCAAGTTACACCAGGGGGGGTTCAGGTTGGATTTTAGGAAAAAATTATTCTCAGAAAGAGTAGTGAGGCTGCCCAGGGAGGTGGTAGAGTCACTGTCCCCTGATGTATTCAAGAACCATGGAGATATGGCACTGAGGAACACAGTCTAGAGTGGACACATGCATGGGTTGGTGGTTGGACTAGATGATCTGAGTGATCTTTCCAACATTATCGATTCCGTGATCTTACACTTTCAGGATGGTGCTTGTTTCCTACATGGTCAAAGCTGTCTGATCATTTGGGTTGTTTTATTGTTTTCCTACAAAGAATTTATTTAAAACTGTGGAATTGTTGCAGTTTTTACTGCTGAGACTTTTGGGTTTTATTTGATTTTTTCATGACTGAAACAGTGAAACATGAGAAGCTTCACTGCTGAGGCCTAAACCCACAACAAAACGAAATGACTCTTCTGCTTTAAAAAAAAAAAAAAAAAAAAAAAAAAGAGGAAAAAAGGAATGACTTCTGTGTTTTTATTATTTGTGGTTGTCCTCTGCTTCTTTTTATTAGAGTTCTATGGGCCTTACATCAGATGGATGTAAACTCAATTTTCATAAAATATTTCTGTAAATTTTCACCTAGTTTAAATATTTTTGAGCAATTTTTTGAGCAACAGAGGAATCTTCTTTGTCCTTTGTGATAACACAGCCTACTTCTCCTTCTTTTCTTTAAAGCTCCTGAGAAATGCTTACTCCTCAGAATTCCTGAATGCTATTGTGTTCAATGATGATAGGATGAGAAGGAATGGCCTTAAGCTGTGCCAGGGGAGGTTCCAATTGGATTTTATTAGGAAAAACTTACCTGAAAGAGTGGTTGGGCACTGGCACAGGCTGCCCAGGGAGGTGGTGTAGCCGCTGTTCCTGGAAGTGTTCAAGAAATGTGTAGATGTAGGGACTTAGGACATGGTTTAGTAGACAATATTGGTGGTAGGTGCATGATTGGATTAGATTATTTTAGAGGTCTTTTCCAAAATTAATGATACTGTGAATGATGATTGTTACACAGGAGCAGGATTGTTACAAGGAGCAGGGAGCAATGAGCTCCCCTTATCAGATGTTCTTTTCCTGGAAGACAGCATGAGCAGGCTCTGCAGTCACAGCACTGTGAAAACAGAAATTTCTATAGCTGATCGCCTAACATTTGCATTTCTTCTTGTTCCCTTGTTCTTGATTATATTTGTTTTGTAAACAGAGGAGTACGGGTGAGGGTAGCACAAGAGGAGAAAGAAAGGTTACAACTTCTGTGTAATACAGACACCAGTTGTTTGCTAGGTGTCACATAAGCATTTAATTGCTTATAGCTTGTACATGGTTTTACTGAAAGGCTGTATGCCATGAATTGAATGTTTAAAAAAAAAAAGGAAAGAAAAAATGTTCACAGTTTTTTCAGGGAATTCTGTGCACTAAATACTAGAAATAAATTTCAGTACCAGGACAGAAAAAACATTGAACAATCCTTTGAACAAGCAACATTGTACAAAGGAAAATGAATACTTTGATAGAGGGGGGCCGCTGACAGTGGAAGTGGCGCTTGTCCCCATTACAAAGATTTGGCTGGACAGTGAGATGCACACAGAAGAGAGACCCAGTGTTGGGTCTTTTCCCCAGGCCAAAATCAGCAGGGGTTCTGCCCTGAAAGGCAGAGGCTGGCCAACAGGACTCTTCAGGGACGTTGTGAGTTACCAATCATGATTTTCAAGCTGTAGTTTTCAATCCTGACTGTCTGAAGGCAGGTGCTTAAAGGGAACTGAATGGGAGCTGCAGGTGGCATGTACCTCTGAAAGTCAGGCTTGTAATCATGCCTCTGAATGCAAATTTCACTGCCTGCATTGGTAACTTACTTCAGAAAATGTTCAAGCATATTGTACAGCATGGCATGAGCTAAATTCTTTATGAACCACTTCAATAATAAATGGTTGAAAAACCGATTTCTTATGCTAGAAAAGATGCCTCTATACAAAGTATTTCAGTGAATAACTAGAACCAGCATGAATTGCTGCACGTACTTGCAATTTAATTATAACTTATCTCATTTGCATTCTTGTAGGTGGGAAAATCTCTCATATTTGTTTTCTTTTTCTGCAGCTATAGCATTTGCAGGGTTGCCATGTTAGTCAATTACAATCTTGTAATTACATGTTAGAATACTAATGGAGTTTGTAATGGCTTTTTTCTTTTGTATGCTAGGCTATTAAGAAATCTACTGATGAAGAAATGCTATAATTTTCAGTTATTAAATGAGCATAACTAAGAAGACAAGACCAAAGGAAAGAGTTTTTAACAGTTACTTTCATGTACTTTATAGCATCTGGAGATTCTATGGGGGAGAACTGAAAGTTTCTTTACTGCATAAAAATCTCAGAGAGATTTGTTCCTGAAATCCAGCATGTACCCAAGAAATATGCACCTTGAGAATAGATTTTTTTTATCCTTTTTCTTTCTTTTCTTTCTTAGAGGGACCTAATTAGTATTTCTACTATAACCAGTGTGTAACACTGTAGATATAGGTGAACATAGTTGGCTTTTAGGGAAGGGTCTTTTGCTCACACTACTGCTTATGGCTTTGATACCACATGGCTGTAACTGTAAGAACAGAAGACAGGTAAAATCACATGAGAGATTTGAATATTTCAGTAATCAGGTATAGAATATCTAAGAGCAGGAAGTAATACCCCCTTCATTGGACACTTCGGCTACCTCACACAAAATCTGAAGATGTGTAGGAACTTGGAAATCAGTGAGTGGAGGGCACCTAAACCAGCAAGGTAAATGGTTTTCAGAGTTAAGTAGGCTGTATCTCCTGTACATCCAGGTATAGAAATATTCTTGCTTTCTGTTTTTGTGTTCTGACACATATTTAAAGTGTTAGCAGGAAGCATTAGCAAAACTCTATCAAAGCACTCTCTGATTTGCTTTCTTAAAAATTAGGGTCTGAGTTTGTGTTCTCTCTCAGATGCGGAAGTCTCACTGTCATTCCAAAACATTCCCCTGGCACAGTTGAGCTATTGGGCTGTATGGAACTGGAAATGCTCTTTGTGAATTCAGCCAGTTGGGCACTGGGAAACTACTTCAGCACTCTGAGCAGCTTTTTCCACTTTTTGTCTAGAGGTCTGAGTGCTGAAACACTTTGCTATGGCTCCCACTGCTCACTGTGATGCTGTGTATCACTGCTGATCCTTCCATCTGCTCTGCCTCTCCAGGGAGCCCTGGTTTGCCAGCAGGGATGCTAGCTGCTGCCTGCACATTTCTCCCTATTCTGCTGCTTCAAGCTCTTTAGGGAAGTTGCCAGACTCCAATTTTCAGCCTGCAGTTCAGCCTGGCCTGTCACAGCCTGGGAACCAGCCTGCATGGTGGCATTGCAAAAGACTACCCAAGTGTGTGCCTACAGAACAAAAAAGCTGTAAGCAGTGCCTTAGTGTCTGAGGCTTTCTGTTAGCATTAGTTACTGATTTATTTTCATTAGCTATTTTCTAGTACACAAGCATACAGCAACTTGTGCAGCACACAGGGCTTTAACCCTGACAGCTTACAATTCAGGTCTGCAAAGCTGCAAAGACTTCAATGTGTTCCAAGAAAGCAGCTAAATCTGGCGTCTCTTAAGTCAAGGATGTGCGAGGGTCTCTGTGGAACTCAGTCGTAATGCCTCTGCTGGTATTTGAGGAGGATGTAACAACAACAACAACGAAATTTAAAAAAAAAAAAAAAAAGTAGAAAGGATTGGTATATATGGAAAAAAAGATGCAGGGGTAATTACTTATTGTGTTTATAATTATGCTGTGGGTAGGTGGGTTGCTGAACAGCTTAATTTTCAGTGTTCAGTGATGGTAACAAAGAGTTTCCATGTTTGTTATTAATGTAGTGTGGATAGAATCATAGAATGGCCTGGGTTGAAAAAGATCACAATGGTCATCTAGTTCTAACACCCCTGCTATGTGCAGTGTCACCAACCAGTAGACCAGGCTTCCCAGAGCCACATCCAACCTGGCCTTGAATGCCTCCTATTCCAACCTCCTTGGGCAACCTGTTCCAGTGTGACACCACTCTCTGTGTGAAAAACTTCCTCCTAATATCTAACCTAATCCTTCCCTGTCTCAGTTTAAAACTATTCCCCCTTGTTTTACCACTATCCACCCTCATTTGCCCTCCCAGTTTCTCTATCATAAGATCACTATTTATCTTGGGGACATCCAAAAAGCTGGGTGTTTGAAGATGACAGCTGCAAGGGTTTCCCCAGCTCATGCTATGCACTTCCAGTCTCAAAGGCCCAGCAGGACAGAGGGCAGTTTGCTTTATCTCTGAGCCAAATATGATTCTCTCTAGACTGATCTCAGTGAATTTTTGTGGATGTGTTATTTTGTGGCTGTTTCACAGAGCAGAAAATTGATGTTGGAACAGCATTATCACATGAAGTCAAGGCTTTGTATTCAAATTATTACAGATATGCAAAATTGCAAATATTATATGATAAGCTGCCAAAGCCTAATGCCCTAATTTTACCAAGTTAAACACAGAGCTATGAATAAAATTATGTTTTGCATTTGAAATTCCTGAGAAAACAGAAACTGGATAAAAATGTAGGCCATAATTTCTGCATCAAAAGTGCCATGAGAAACTGATGTATTTTGCTATTATGCAACATCCTGAATGCATACAGATCAGGTTTAAACCTTAATACCAGAAAGTGCTTTTGATAAATTACAAGGTAAAACCAAACAAATGATCAAAATGCCAGAACTGTGTGTTAACAGAAAGCATCCTTGGTGGTTGTCAGCACCTTACAGCATTTTCATCTCATCCTCAATCTTTGTTGGGGCTGGTGGGAGGTCCTCTGCTCAGGGTGAGCATGCAATGACATCTGTTGTTGCTGTAATTGCTGGTGAGAGGCAATTTCAGGCAGAAATCCTGCTGACTATCTGGGAGCAGTTCAGCAAAAGATGTTTTGTTCTTTTTTTTCTTTGATTGAAATAATTTTTTGAAAGATTATGTTTGCTCAAATAGATTGAAAGAGCTCTGGGTTACAATATTAAAAAAAAAAAAAAAAGAAAACAGTGAAATAAGCATATTCATAACTGACCAATGTCAAAAGTTGTTTTTGTCTGGAGCAGATATCTACTGCAGTCATCATTTGCTGACATGAGAAACGGTAAGCCAATGTGATAGAGATGAAACTGTGGCCACTAATGTTAGCAGTGAAACCCTAAAACCACCTTTGCCCAAAGGTCCCCCTGGGTACACATCTGTGCTGATACTCAACGGTTGGCCCCTTTGTGTCTTTCTCTTTTAGCTGGATTTTTTTTCTCTTATTGCTTACTGGAGTAGATATTTGAGATGGTGTTTATTTCAGAGAGGCATTCCTTGTAATAGTCTTCTTTTGTTTTGAAGATAAATATAAAAACCCACTTTTTTATCTGCCAGAGAGTTCACTGCCATCATTCTGCACAAAAGATTTATTCTCTGTCACCAGTACATATGTACCTAGAGTTGGTAGTAGCAGATGTATTTACTTATGTCAGAGCATGTAAGAAAGTAATTGACGAGCTACTAAGCCTGATGCTTTCTGAAAGGAGCCTTAAGCTCCGTAAATGTCTCACTTGCTTTTCTTTCTATTGCTCTTAACGCTTAAAGAGGGGAATTTGAATTTGTTTGAGACCCAAGCTTGGGATCACAGCCACAACAAATAGTTCAGTTTCAGACCCAGAAACCTAACCCAAATTGTGCAGTGAAAAGAAACACAAACACAGCACTAGTGTACACAGGTTAAACTGTATGAAACTGGTTTGCTCTCTTAATTAACCTTCATATGACTTGTTCTTCGAGCATTGTTTTCCTCGTTGGATTTTCAGCCTCACTGAGCTCTTTTAAACTTCCTGCTCCCATTTAATCAGCTGTTTTATGACGCAGAGTTGGCTTCTCCAGTTGTGAAGACAATGTTTACTAAATTCCTTCTTTTGGTGTGTTTGCTTAAAATTACCTTGTCTCATTCCTACAGGTTGTAACTTTTGTCTGTGATTCCTTCTATTCTTTTTGAGGGTAAGAGAGTGGAATTTCCATTGTCAGAAGAAACTCTGGCACTGTATTTTATACTTCTTTGAGATGGTACAGATTTGTGCAGAGGAGATGTGCACACAAGGAGATATAATGAGATTATAGTCTTGCAGGCAGGATAGACTACACTGCATTGACTGGAAGATAAGAATGAAGTTGGGCAGTTGAAAAGGAACTGTTGTTTTCTTGGTCTTCACTGAGATATTCTTTCACTAACTTACCATTGTCTACACAAAAGTTTAACAAAACTTACAAAACAATGTGCAAAAAAAAGTTTTTAAAAGTAATGCAGATTGAGTTTATATTTTCCATCCTCAGCTCCCCGGACAGATTTAAAATGTAGAATTCATGAATGCTTCTCACAAAACATGTTAAAACTACAGTCAGATGCTCTCATTGAGAGCTGAGCTAGTCTTAGGCTACAGCACTGCCATAACCAGCTTTGGGCATGCCTTATTCTGAAATAATTGTAGTAGATTTAGCTTTGGGTGGTTGAATGGCCTGACACAGTGTGTGAGAGTACCTGTAATATGCCCCAGTGCTTTTCTTCAGGATACTGCTAAAACTGCAGGAAGCAGCGGTGGGGAGAGAATGGGTATTGCTCTGCGATGGAGCAGCAGAAGATAAGGAAGAGTTTGACACCCTAATATATCACTGGCAGATCAGGTGGAGAGATATGAGGAGTCTCTGTGGTTCTAAAATCAAGCAAGATTTTAAAGATCCCAAGCCCAGAGAAGGAGGCAGCTATGACACAACTATATTTTCAGGGCCCCCAGTTATGCCTTAGATTATTTCTACTATGGTAAATAATAATCATAACAATAAAAATTAAAGAAATGGTTACAAAATCTGTGTGTACATCTGTGTATTTTTAAAAGTTGTGGTTTGGCATTGATGAGATGGTTGGAAAGCCCAGGAGTAAATGCAGATCGGCCATTTTATGTCCCCAAGAGAGCACTGCTGCTTTGAGATCTGTACATTTGATCTATGATGGAGCATCTCTGTCCTGCACCTACATTCCACATCTGTGTCCCAAATCCTCCTTCTGCACTTGCTGTCCTATGTCCTGCACCTACATCCTCCCCGTGCCTTCTGCTGCTGCACCCCCTGTCCTGCATCCTGATCCTGCACCCTGAACCTGGTGTCCAGCATCTGCATCCTGTTTTCCATACCACCTGTCCTGTATCTGTACCCTAAATTCCCTTTCCCATCTCTGCACCCAAAATCCTGAACCTGCTGGATCCTGTGTCCTGCACCTACACCCTAAATCCTGCATCTACATCCTAACATCAGCATCTTAAATTCTGGGTATATGTGCATGTGAGGGCCCCAAACCTGTAAGCCGCCCAGGAGAACCAGCCCCTGAGACATGACCCAGTGGGCTGTTGGCACAGGGAGAATTGTATAAGTAAAATTCAGTGTTTGTTGCTAACGCAGTGTGTGTGAAACTAACAGTGTATGTAGATAAGGACCATAAGGTTCAATATCCTTTAAACTGTTGATTTAGTTTCGTTTTATCAGGGAACCATGCTGAATGGTTTCAGGAGCCTTTGACTCTGCCTCAGCTGACGTGATCTCTTTTATTTATGATGCCTCACATGAGGGGTGGCTACATAAAGGTGAGGCACCTGGTGCTGCACCTCAGCCAGCCATATGCTTCTGTAATTACATGACCCAATTCTAGAGTACCACTTAATAACTCGATAAGCTCTTTGTAGTCTTATTGGTAACATTTATCAGTTGTCTCCACATCCAGGCAGATACGTGAGTACACGTGGACTCAGCCATACCGCAGACATTTCCATTAGAAGGAAGAAAATCAACTTACCTGAGGAGGAATTTCTTTAGGACAGAACATTTTTTTAACACAAATTGCTTTCTGTTTAGGCACATTGTTTTTTTTTCTGTTTGTGTCCTTTGACAGTCTATAGAATAAAGCATCTGAAATTGGTGCATGTTGGGAATGACATAAGTTGTCCCCAGTGTGGTGACTGTGTATTTCAGACTGTATTGTTTCACACACAGATTGAGTCTGTTTCATGGCATGAGTGGTGTCCTCAGGTCATTTTGCCTTTTTCTCATCTCCTGTTTCTGACATGGGCACACACAGTATTCCAACACGGGTTCAGCTGAAGGCTTATTCCAGTGGCTGTGCTGGCTGCACAGTCCTCCGCACCAGCGGATTTCTGTACCTGCTGGGAAAAGCACATCACGGCCCATTCATCTTAGCAATGGTCACAAAATTCTAGGATCTATGAATAACTGTGACTTCAAATACAAGAAAAGAAGACACCATTTTCTGTCTGTATGCACCTCTTTGGACACCAGTAGACGAGGCCAGCAACCTGAACTGTGTTGGAGCCATTTTTAGAACTGTTTTTTTAAATTATAGAACTTGGTTTAGCTGCTGCTAGAGCAGAGTGCTTAGCTCATGCTGTGGGCTGCTTCTGTCATGGTGCTTTCAGAAATAGCATCAGGTGCTTCCTGACCTAGTTTTAAAAAATATTCAGTGTGGCTCTTGCATAATTCTCAAGACTCCTGTGCGTGCACAAATTGTAAGACTGGTAGATTTTATATCACTTTAAGAAGCTTACAACAAAGCATAATAACTGTGGTGCAATGAGTATTCCATATGCATGGCAAGAGAAAGCGCTGACTATAACTGTCAGGAACCACAAGTGGTGTGTGAATGGGATTTCTGTTTTTACTGGAAGTAGCTAATTAAGCAGAAAAAATAGCAAGTATGGACTTCTGGAAGTTTTATTAATAGGAGTCTTTCACCCATTTAATAGTCACTGAAAGTCAAATCTTATAAAATCCTTAAACCCATTTAGTATGTGCTCAGGCAAAGAAGTGTGCCTGTTTGGGCATTTTCTGCCTTTTGCTTTACAAAGGCAGGTTATTCTTGGTGCTCTTCAGCTTGAGTGTAGGCTGCTGTTAATGTGCAAATCTAGGAGGGGAAACATTTTCAGAAAACTTGTGACAGTATGCCATGTCTGCCCATTCTCCTTTAGGTGCTCATCACCAGTGTGGTGGCACTGCTATGACAGTCTCGCCCCACTTGGCCTGCACATGAATAAACCTGCAGCCATATAGTGGATATTCACGGAAAGCTGAATGATAGCTACTGAAGAGCTCCTAGTGATGCCTTTCTTATACTTTGAGGGCATTACTTTTTGAGCTACAAGTAAATTATTTTGGATTAAACTTGAGCAATCACACTTAACAAGGCTATGTACTTTGCTAGGTTAGAAGACTCCACACATGGCAAATTTCTGTAAAACACTTATGCTACATTTGTTTTCTTTCAAGTTCCTTGCGGCTATATGCTTTGTCAGGCTTTCTTGTTATCAAATATTTAGAATGTTTTTGCATGCAACTCCATGTTATATGCAAATCTGCTGTATCAATAGAAAGGCTGTAACATCACTTGTACTTGCGACCTAATTAGCTGTCATTATCATCTTCACTCTGAGATGTAACTACATCGAAATTCGTACAATTCTATACACAACATTTGGATCTGGATATTCTTGCTGAACCTCTGTGAATTTATTCTAGTAATGGTTGCTATAACATTGTCATTGGTGCAACACCACGATGTCATAAAACTACCACAGTGTTAAAACTGATCATCTAATGGTAGAGCAAGAAAATATTTTTCTCACCCCATCATTTTTTTCCAAGATCCTTGCTAATTTTTTTCCCATGCAACTGGAATTAAGAACCTGTAATTTTAAAGATTTTTGAACTCGTAATCTGATATTTTATAAGCAATTGAAATATTTTTGAAGATAACTTTAGTTCTTATTTTTCATTTTGCTTTAATTTTGTTCTCAAACATTTCACAAATAAAGCCATTCCAAAAATTTTAAGTCATCTGTGAGATTAGATTTAGATTGGATCGAGGGTAAGGATGATGCCAACTAATTAATTACTGAAACAACACATGGAAGTATTTGTGTGTTTATACTGTAGAACCTATACTCTGTCTGCATTGATTTTATTATTCTCTTGTTATACAGGTCTTAGGGGAAAAGCCAGAGCTTCCTGAATGTAGTGATGATGACGATGAGATGGCTGATATTGCAAATCGGAGGAGCGCTAAACTCTATATGGTAAGTAGCTTTATTTTGGGGGGTTAGGCACACTCAACAGTTATCATGCACACAGAACCTTAGTATATGGAGTTCTGGCTTCACCTGAAGAACCGCAGTTGTGTTGGGTGATTTGCAGCCTGTGGCCAAGATTCTCACACAGTATCAAGACAGCCCAGCTGAACTGAGGAAAAAATATTGATTACAGCCCTGTTTACTCAGAAAATAAATTAAGCATAGCCTGAGACCCATTCATCATAGGTCAAAGAACAATTAACTGCCTTAAATCTTAAATCAAAATGTTTCCTGTCTTCTTGGTTTCAAAAGTGATAGTTTTTATAGTGGTATGTGATTTATCCTTAACAGAGCTTGAGAGACAGGCAGTTTTATTTTTTTAATTAAAATCCAAAGAAATTTGAATGCAGAACTCTTTTCTTTTCGATGTTCCTTTTCTCTTTTCTTGCCTCCAATGGTTTAACACTGACTGGGACTGTGCCAATATCAGAAAAATTCTTCATTACCAGTGTCAAAGCAGAGACAAGTTTTGGTATTTGATCATTTCTGACAAAAGAAATCTGTTTTGAAATGAAAATGTGTGGACATTCCATTTCATTGCAGGAAGCTGTGGAACTGAAACAACAAACTCTTGATTTTCTCTTTTTCCTTCATTCTCTCACCTTTCTTTCATGTTGCCTTCTTGAGAAAAGAAACTATTTGGAAAAGGGGGATGTTTTTAATGAAATCTAAAAAAGACTTTTATTCTCTTCCACAAGAAAAAAAGAGTTATTTCTTTCTGGAGACCACAAAATTTCAATTGTTCTGTAATTTCAGTTGTTCTTGTTTAGCATGTAAGTGTACCTTTGGCTTCAGTGAGGGTGATGTAGTAGCAGAAGATGACACTAACTCATTGGATAGGTTGATATAAGCATATGTTTTTAACTGTGAGCTGGTCTCTTTATACACATTTGAATTGAGAGCATAAGAGAAAATTGTTTACTTTAAAGAACTGCGAGAGAGCACTAAAATTAACACTATATCTCCCTCTGCTGGATTTAACATTAAATGAAACTAAAAAAGTCATTAACTGTCCTTACTTTCCAGCAGGATAAAAATTTCAGACATAGGAATAGCAACTAATTTTTATGGTAATTTGGGGAATGGAAATTAGTTTGATGATCAAAACCAGAGTTTATCTGAAGTTGCAATTATTGCTTCCTTAGGTGTCAGATGCAAGTGGATCCATGAAGTTGTCAGTGGTAGCAGAGGAAAACCCCTTTTCCATGGCTATGCTTTTGTCAGAAGAATGCTTCATCCTGGACAATGGTGCTGCAAGGAAGATCTTTGTGTGGAAAGGTAAGAGGACACTTCTGTTCAAAATGCAGAAGAAACTCAGTTCTAAGGGGTCAATACAGCATCCACTGAATAGCCAAAACTTTATACTGACTGGACACAGTACCCGTAGTATGGGCATGGTTCTGCCTAGGTGTGGTCAATAGACAAGGATTGCTCATATCAGTAAGGGCTTTAAGAATGTATCTTGTTTAAAGATCCTGTCTATTTTAAAAACATCTGTAAGCTTAATGCTTAAATGCTTATCTAAGTAGCAATTACAAAGCAAACATAAAGAATCCTGCAGATTTTGTGTATTGCCATCAAATATCCATCTTCTAGGAGAAATATGGGCTTTGAAGGTTTGATAACAAGTAGGTATTATATTTTCATACCTTTATTGGTGGAGATGTGAAACTAAAAGGAGAGTGATAATTACAACCTCCGTCTTCCAGGGACCTACTGAAAACACGCTTTTTTTTTTTTTCTCCTGAATATTTCTCTGTGTTATTATCAATGGTGCTAGTGCTGTCTGCAGTCATTTTATTGGATCATTTTCCCAGAGGGGAACTGATGAATTAGGTCTGCACACTGTACTTGGAATGCTATGGTGATGCTATTGCATTTAACATTGAGCATTGAGTATCTCTCCCTTCCCCCACCCCTACCCCCCTTTTTTTCTTTTTTGTCTGAGTCAGTATATTAATTCTTCTGTGACATTTGCATTTCTTTCTGCCATGTGAAATAGCAAATAATTAGTCAATGCAGTTGTCAAACTTCTGAATCCAGGAAGTATTAGGAAGTATTGTAAGCATCCTGCTTGAGTAGTTATTTGTATTCAGGGATGTAACCTTTAAAAAATAACATCTGGGGGGCATTGTGCTCAGAGGCCTGAACCTGATTCCTGGTTTTTCCTCTTCAACTGACAGCTTCGAGAAGAACAAAGCCAATAGGATGAGGCAATTATGTACAGTGTAGGTCTTGTGAATGTGGCCCTACATGTTCCTTTGTGTATCCTCACTTTGCTACCATTGATAATGATAATGTGTCAGAAAAAAAAAACCAAAAAACCATTAATCTGCAAGTCTCACCCTTGCACTGAGAGGCTGCAGTTATCATCTCTGCTGGAAATCTTCAGACCACTAAGCTGAGGAGTGTGAATTACTTTGCTAATAGTCTCATTCAAAACTGAATACAATGAATAGCTTATCAGAGCATCTTGCTAGACTAAGAAGTCTTTAAAGCTAGTCGTTGATAGCCAGCTGGAATGCAGAACTGATACAAAAAAAATCATCCCACTGAGGCTTTCAGAGATGTCTAATACTGAACAAGGTTGAGGAAGGAGGAATAGGTGGGGAGAAGTGGTGGTAAATTGCACAGCCAGATTGAAAGGGAGTTTCGTTTACTTGGAAGTAGTAGAATTGTGGTGGTGCCTAATGAAGGGAAGGCAGTTCTGGAGGGCAGCTTCATTTAACACATTGCAGCACAGAAGGCGAGGATTCACAGAAAGTACCCCGAGTGTTCTTATTGGATGTATACCTTAAACCTAGCAGAAATTTTGAGTAGTTTTTTTTTTTTTTTTCTTTCTTTTTTTTTTTTCCCAACGGAAACACACAAAGCAAAAAGAATAACGATTTTTTTCAAAACCATTAAGGTGCTGTTTTGGCTGTTCAACTTTGTGTGTATCTCATTACTCGTGTTTGGTCAAGATGGAGGCATAAGCAATGTTGAAGAGAATCTGGCTTAAGGGCATCTTGTTTTGACAAAGACGGTGAGCTCACTGCCTTTTCTCATGGATTGTTGTTCTTATCTTTAAACCAGGCAAAGATGCTAACCCACAGGAAAGAAAGGCTGCCATGAAGAATGCTGAAGCATTTATACAGCAGATGAATTATCCTGCCAACACACAGGTGCAATCTATTTATGAGATGATACCAAGAGATGATGAACTCTGTTAAAGGCTTTGTTTTTAAATCAGCAAAAAAAAAAGTATTTTTTTAAGGGCATATAAGTCAATAAGGGCAATGTTTTATTGACAAATAATTCAGAAGAGTTTCCATTTCAGTAACCATGTCAGCCTTGTTTTCATTCCATCTCATGTTTCCTGTTTCATTTCAGATTCAAGTGCTTCCAGAAGGAGGTGAAACGCCAATTTTCAAACAATTTTTCAAAGACTGGAAGGATAAAGATCAAAGTGATGGCTTCGGCAAAGTATATGTCACAGAGAGAGTGGCTAAAATTGAGCAGATTGAATTTGATGCTACCAAGTTACATGAGTCTCCACAAATGGCTGCACAGCATAACATGATAGATGATGGCTCAGGGAAAGTACAGGTACTTTTTGTGTGGTAATTAACACCTATCCAATTTTCACCTACCCAGTTTCTTCTGTTACTTGTAATAGGTTAAACTGCTACTGTATGTTTTGCCATGTAAGCTGTTATGTTGAGTAAAATCACGTAAATGGTTATTTCCTACCAATAGACAAGGAACTTCGAAGTGGAAAGTGAATCTCTTTGTCAGCAGTATGCTGGCATGTAGTGTTATTTTTATGCTCATGAAAGATGTTGTAGCAGTCATCAGAAGAAATCAAAGAGCAGAAATGTCTCCCCTTTCATAAAATACTTAGAAAAGAAATACTTTAAATATGATCCTTATCCTAAAGGAATGCTTCTATCCCACATCATCTTGAAATCTGGAATGGGAAAACCTGCCTTTGGAGTCAGAAGTTTAATCAATTTATCTACATATGTCTTCTTGTATCTGTCCTGTCTGCTTCTTTGTCCCTAGTGAGTGTTTCAGGTAGCCTGAATTTTGAAAGAATACGATGGCTTTAGAGTCTTTTAAAATCTATCCATATCCCATCGAAATCTCTTTGGATTAGTCTTTTGTATAATGCAGCGAATATATTTGGACTGCACAGGGCTAGCTTGGTACTGCACCATCGCACCTTTTTGAATACAGGTCTGAACGTTGGGATCCTGAAAATAAATGCCCACAGTCTTATTGGCTTATTTTCTGCATTTCTGATCTCATACTTGGGATGGTCCATCGATTTCAGCCACAGCAGCTTAGATCTGGAGCACTTTTTTATTTATAATTTCAACCACATGTTTTTGAAGGGCAGCTGTTAACTGAGTTGCGCTGTAGTGAATCAAATACAAGAAATCTGCGAAACTGTATCTTGACTACCTCTCCCAAACACTATTATAGTTCTAATGGGAGCCATAACATGACATTCTTATTACACTATCATCTTAAGAAATTAAGAAAGTAAGTTCAAATATAGCATTATGAAATGACATTAAAGCATCAAGACAAAGAAGAGTGTACTGCATGGTTCATTGATCGTTATTCATTCATTCAGTGGATGTAGGATGCATACATACACTTCAGAGTATAATCTTTTCTGGTCATACACTATAACATTTGGGAAGAGAAGAAAAGCTGCTTAAGGTATGATAGAATAAATTGCCTCTTGAAGAGACTCAAGATGAAGCTACGCATTTTGCAGTGATTTCTGTGTTTCTCCAGATCTGGCGAGTGGAAAGCAGCGGCAGAGTTCCTGTGGAACCTGAGACGTATGGACAGTTCTATGGTGGTGACTGTTACATCATCCTTTACACTTATCATAAAGGGCAGATCATCTACACATGGTATGTGTTGACAGCTTTGCACAGACATCCAGTATGTGGATATTATTTAATGCTGACTTTGTGTCCTGTTGAAAAGAGTAGAGAGTCACATGTAAATGCAGGGTAATTTACTATGTCTTGGAAATGCAGTATAATCTCTAGACCATGTTGAAATCGGGCTCAATCATTGTGGTTTTTTTTACAATGTCTTCTTCAGGCAAGGAGCCTGTGCTACAAAAGACGAACTGACTGCTTCTGCATTTCTGACTGTTCAGCTGGACAGGTCATTGAACGATGAGGCTGTGCAGGTTAGTGTCTTTGGGATGACCTTGAACAGAGCATACAATATGGATGCAGAAACAAGAACTGAGAGGAGGAGATAGTGTTTGAAGACAGGGAATATGAACTGCTAATGGTGACCCCTTTGTCATGTATTTGTCATTTATCAAGATATTTAACTTCCATTCAGTGCATAAACTACCTGAATGATTAGCCATGAAGCACTGTAAATTTACCTCACAGTTCACTCAGCAAGAAATTGTGCATGTTGCCATACTGATCCTTTTTCATAGTACTTAGCTTAGTTGCAGAAGATAGATGTATCTCCTTAATTGAAAAAAACACGAGTTTGTATTCAAACAGTCTTTTTGTCATTGACCCGTTTGTACAGATAAAACCAAGCTGCCAGTTACTTGAACTTAGTTCAAAATTTTTTTTCCAGCTTTTCCCTTTTATTTTCTTCATACAACTAATACTGTTTGATCCTTATATTTGTTTTCAAATACATTTCTTACTTGTTGGCATTAACCAACATTGGGTAGGTGGAGCAGTGGAAAGCCCCTTGTTTTCACAGAAGAGCTCAAGCAGGAAGATGACTAGGGCAGGCAGGGATGTTCTAGGCACTAGAAGGTAATTATTTATTTCCCATCCTTTAATTACCAATGTAAGGGCTTTCCCCACCCACCAATGTAGGCAGATTATACTTCTGTCTATTAATCAGTTATGATTTATTACAGAAAGTATACTAAGGAAAGTTTAAAATACTTCCAATGAATTATTCCTTGAAGTATTCCTAACATATGTTCTGTTTTTGGACACAGCTCAGTACCATACAGTTTTATCTCATACCTACAACCAGTACTGCAGTAATAATAACATTACAATTAAATAGCTGCAATAATATGATTAAGAAGCTGTTTTATTCAAGCTGTGTGTGTTAAGGAGTTTAGGTTAGATATTAGGAGGAAGTTTTTCACACAGGGTGGTGATGCACTGGAACAGGTTGCTCAAGGGGGTTGTGGTTTCCCCATCCCTGGAAGTGTTCAAGGCCAAGCTGGATGTGGCTCTGGGCAGTCTGGTCTGGTGGTTGGTGACCCTGCACATAGCAGGGGGGTTGAAACTACATGACCATTGTGATCCTTTTCAACCCAGGCCATATGATTCTGTGTTAAGTGCAGGTAATATATTCTAAGTAGGCATGTATATGCTTATAAATACACATGTATATATGTATGTGTGGATTTGTATGTATATACATGCTTACCTAAAATATATTACCTGTACTTAACGTGTAAAAGCATTGTTGGAAAGGTTTGAAGTGTATTATTTCTGCTCACTAGATGGCACTACAGTACAAATTACTATTAAAACGCTATGAGAGCATTTGTTTTGCTGGAATGTTTCCTTCAGTGCATTTCTTCTGTGTTGTTTCTGTTTTTTCATTTGTTCGTTCTTGTTGTTTGTCATCTGTAAAATACTGCCACAGTTTTGCAGCTTGACATCCACAAGCATACATGTTAGGTAATGTTCTCAGTCTGTCCAGCAGTGCAGCAGCTGGAAGCGCTTCCTTGGCAGCCCAGCACGATCTGCTGGCCTGCAGCAGCCCTTCCTTGGCTCTCTGCTGCTTCCAGCCTGACCAGGCATAGCTCAGGGCCTTGTCCTGGAGCTCTGCAGCTTGCTTATACTGAGCTCCACTGCCTCTGTCTGAGTACAGCAGCATCTTCAGCCTGGTACTGCCATGTCCCCAGGGTGTTTTGCATAGGAAGCAGAGCCAGTATGACCCCAAAAGACAGGCATGGTTCCTCCCTGTGCTGCTGCCTTTCACTGCCTTCCTGACAGGCAGCTTTCCATTTATTTTCTTTTTTCCCCCTGCCCCCCTCAGCTTCTCTTTCCTGCCATCCTTCCTTTTGCCTTCATCTCATGCAAGACGCAAGTCACTTTTCCTTGTATGAAACAAGAGGAACTTGCATAGAAAATCTGTATACAATATAGTCTTTAGCTGTTGCAGCTTTTGTTTCCTTAGGTGGGAAAAGACAGAGGATACTCTCATAAAGGAAGAATGAACGGTTGTATACAAGTAACTTATATAGTACATTAATCTAAAAATAGCAGTTCTTTGTAGCTCAGTGTTCTTTGAGATGGCAACAATTTCTTTTGTACCTGTAATGGAAGTTGCCTTTGGTCATCCATGTTATTCATGCAAGATGAATTTATGCTCATCTTTTTCATCGTAGTACAGGTAAATGCACACTTAAAAAAACAATCAGGATGAGCAACTGTCTTCTTGTGTTTAAATACACAGCCCCTAAAATTTCAAGTTATTGTTTTAGTGGAATTAAGTGACATATGAAACTCCATGAAATTACAGTTCTTTTGGGAAAAAAAAAGCAATTTTCTTATAACAGTAGATAGTAGTAGTAGATAGTAGACATTTTAATCAGTGAGACTTTATGTTGGAGGTTTGAATCCTATCTCTGTGTTAACATGATTGACAACAGATCTCACAAATACTCTAACTTTAATGTGTCTGGAACTATATTCTTAGATCTTCTCAGTTTGCCAGTTCTTGCACTTACTAACACTCCTAGTTTTATTAGCTAACATCCTCTATGCTATTCAACAAAGGCTAAAAATAATTACCCATGTCCTCTTGTTTCTTTTATTGCATTTTGTTATGTATGTACAGATTCGAGTCAGTCAAGGCAAAGAGCCTCCCCATTTGCTGAGCCTCTTCAAAAATAAACCACTTATTGTCTACAAGAATGGGACATCCAAGAAGGAAGGTCAGAAACCTGCCCCACCCACACGGCTCTTCCAAATCCGCAGGAACCTAATGTCCATTACCAGGATTGCTGAGGTAAGGTCACCTGCTAAATATGGTATGGCTGCCATGAGCTGCTCTTACTATCTCTGTTGAATAGTCACATCTGGTACGAACACAACTCTAAAAAGCACTGTTCTGTGTGACCAACCTATCTCAAAGATCAAAGGGAATAAAGTATAACTGGCTACAACCAATCTGCTTGTTGCAGAGAAAACTGTATGAAAATGTGTAGTGAGCAGTCAACTGACAAAGAACAGACAAGAAATCAGCAACCTTTAATGAGACAGTCCTTCCTACTACCTGAGAGTTCTAAAATTTGTCCTTCAAGTCAGATCCTAGTTTCAAGTGAAGTTCATCTCTAAATTATGTCTGTGTAAATCCAGGAAAAATTCAAATTAACAAAGCATAGCTGATTAACATCTGTATGTAGTTTTATAAAAGCATTCAAAATAGTGACCCATGTTATTTGAAAATGGGAAGAGTGAAACAGTTTCTTTCTTGATGTTCTAGGTTGATGTTGATGCAATGTCACTGAATTCCAATGATGCATTTGTTCTGAAACTTCCAAACAATACTGGTTACACCTGGGTGGGAAAAGGAGCAAACAAAGAAGAGGAACAAGGAGCTCAATACATTGCCAGTATTCTTAAGTGCCAGACTGCTAAGATTAATGAAGGCCAGGAACCAGGTTGGTTTCTAATGGGGAGCTGTGGATATACAGCACTGTATGGAAATGCAGCCTAAATGTTTTCACAGTTATGTATTTTGTAAGCAGAACCATGTGCTTACTCTCTCCCTTTGAAAATCTAACACAACATTTTACAATGGAAATCTATCTGAAATTGGTTGACGCACAAGTAGTGCAATGCCCTGGAAATCTGTAGGGCAGCAACAAGTGCTGCAGAGCAATGTGATTCTTTCTTAGCCCTTGGTGACCAGGAGGGGAGCAAGACATTGCTCTATGTAAGTCTGCAAGTGACACCTTTATTGTTATGCTGACAAACTGGAGGAAGAACTGTAAGAAAATGCACTCATCTTCGAGGCAGCAGATAAGATGCTGTTCAAGGATTCTTGAAATAGTATCATGCAAAACCATAAAACGTTAAGTCCACTGCTATATAAATTATGTATTATATATTTCAGAGGAATTCTGGAAAGCACTTGGAGGTAAAAAAAAATATCAGACTTCATCACAGCTTTTGACAAAGGCTGAAGATCATCCTCCTCGCCTGTATGGTTGTTCTAATAAAACTGGCAGATTTATTGTAAGTGGATAATGGATACTTTCCTCCTTCTTTAATAGTATAATTTCTGGCATGTTTTATCTTGGGAACCAACAGGTATTAAATTAATTTGGGGACCTGGCTTTTCTTTGTGTAATTAGTAGTGCTTAGCAAGAGCTAGAGAATTGAGGCTTGATGCTTTGAATCAGTTCAAGTGCAGAGAGGAAAAGAGACAGAAGAATTAATACTGGAGATGTCTCCACAGCCTGCTCTAGCTGCAGACTAGAGGCTTGCAGATGCAAAAAGATGAGGTGTTTACCTAGTCAAAAACATTGCATTCTTGCAGAGCATTGCCAGTCTGCTATCATTTCTCTGAGAAAGTGCAGGTCAGTGCCTTTCCCCTTATGTGTTTGGCAGAGGGGGTGAGGAAAAAAAACATCCTAAACCCTTGCCAGAAATCCTTATTAGCCTGAAATTTTCTGTAGAGATTTAGGACATGTAATTACCTCTAAGGTACTGGCCTGTGCTCAGGAAAGTAGGAGGACATATTTCCTTAGCAGAAATATCCAGACCTGTGTGCTGGATATTGAGCATATGGTTTAGGCTTAGTTACTTACCATATTCTGGGAAGGTGTTACTGTTTGGAAAAGATAAACTAATTTTAGGCAACATAGTTGGCTACCATCTCTGCAACTTCCTTAAGAGAAATCTCTTTCATACTGAGAGAGATAATACAAATAGGATCCTTTAATAAGGACTTTAAAATCTTATAAGAATAGTAAATCATATTCTTCTAGCAAGCTTCTAAAATACTCCTAGCAAGCTTCTAAAATACTCCTGTGAAATACAATGGGAGTAACCAGTCTCACTATAATATCCTGCTGGCAGCTATGCACTAGCTTGGTTTTCTGTTTTAAATCCCCTCCAAATCTATGAAATTCCATATCTCCCATTTCATTTCCTTAGTACCTGACTCACCACTATTAAAGCTCACCACAACAAGTGGGTCAGATCACTCAGAGCTTCTGCCTGTCATATCATGGTAGAGGGAAAAAAGGATTGACTTTTGCACTATCTGATTCCAATCCCTCTACTACTCCTGCACGACCAAGCATAGCCAAATGCTCGATAGACCTTTACAATTAGCAGGGTATCTATTAGGTACATTATTAGCTCTCCTGCTCATACAGATGAAAATTAAACTACTTTCTTGTCTGCTTGTAAATCCCTGGAAGAAGCAAGCGGTCTGCATTTCCTTTGGAGGCTAATCCTTAATGGCTTAGTTAACTATCATGTCTCATTTTCAAATGACTGGAAAGCATGCTTGCATGTGTGTATTTCACCACTGAGCTCACCCACTGCAAATCAGAGTAGTTTCTTTATTAATGAATGTAAGCTGCATGAATACATCAGCTGTAAAATTGGTTTAGTTAGTTTGGTACATGTCACACTATGGAAATCTCCCTGTCTTCTCCTTCTGGCAAACTTCAGTCCTAATTCACAATGGTCACAATTCCTATTATCCTTTAAAAAATATCTGTTGTCTGTCCAAAATCAGAATGTTTTGAGAAGTCATTAAGGCAAAAGCAAAAAATACCCACCAGAGTGTCCTTTTTAGATTGAGGAGGTCCCAGGAGAATTCACTCAGGATGATTTGGCTGAAGATGACGTCATGTTACTAGATGCTTGGGAGCAGGTAAGCTGTGTACTTTACCACTGTTGTTTTTTTGTGGTAACAAGAATTTATTCTTAACAACTTTGCATGTAAGATGGGAGGAAAGATCATATTTCTGAGAATGAAAGAGGTTTTGTTTTCTTTAAATTGTATCACTGGGAGTTGTATTTTCTGAGTTCTATGATGTTCTAGAGTGAATATACGTGATTGAATTTCTAAGCATAATGTGACACCACAGCAGACACTTCCCATTAAAACCAATGGAGGCTGCAAGAGTATACGCTCCAGGATTGAGGCTCTCGATAATGTTCTTGACTTCATCCCTAAGATTTATTAATTTTAAGAACAAAAGTTATTGCAAAAAAAGCCACAAAATCAATGTAGCAGCATCACCTATGAAAAAAATCTTTTTAGATAATGGGACAAACGCTAGACCTTACATAGATTTCTTCAGAAGAACTGAGTTGAGGGTGACAGGAATAATCTCCATCATTTTCCCAGATTCACAGAAAACTGAAAATACTGAGAGATTTTTACATGGCAGGCAAACTTACTGTGAGTGTGGATAGCACATCTGTGTCTCACATTCTCTCCATTCTTTCTCTCCACCTTGGAGGGAAATGGGGAGAACATCATGCTTTACCTGTCTTCTTCAGCCTAACCTTCAAGGGAAAAAGGCTGAGATTTTAGGAAATGCAAAGGAATGTGCAAGGCCCATACAAGAAGGAGCATAGGGGAAGGCAGTATTAAGAGCTGGGTGGGAAGGAGTTGGGATATACTGACTCAGATATGAATGGAAGAGATCTGGGAAAAGAAGCTGATTTCCAAAAGGATCCTTGGCAGAAAGAAAGAGAGAAAGAAAAAAAAAAAAAGAAAAAAAAAAAAGTGGAGATTTCAGACTGAGGCTCTGGAAGTGGGGTTATTCAGTGAAGTATTCAATACCCTGAGTAGCTTCTGTCTCAGGGCACAAGTGTTGATGCATATACAGAGCCTGATCCAGACTGCTCCTGTTCAGCACTTTCACTTGCACCCGAAGTGCAATTTCCTTGAAAACTGGGAAAAGATGACCACAGAAAAGGTAATTAGAGCTCCTTTCATCTGAGTGCATCAAGTCTGGCATTCCAGCGTCAAGAGAGTGGTGAAATTGTTGAGTATAGATCTACATTCTCTAGCAAGGGAAAAAAACCACACATTAATTTTGGTTTATGAGACGTGTGTATCTCTGCAGTACTTTCATAGAATATATTATTTCTCCTAGTGGAATCAATTGTTTTGTGTTTTGCCTACTGCACATAAAATCCTAATAAAAACACAAAAGCTTAAGCTTTCTCTCCTCTGTTTGCAGGTTTTTGTCTGGATTGGGAAAGATGCTAATGAAACTGAACGACAGGAATCCGTTAAATCTGGTAAATCAAATCAATTTGGCAGAATTCTGAGGGAAGTAGCATCAATAGTGCTTAAACAAATGAAAAGATATTGAAGAAGAAATGTATTTCTGTTTACAGTGTTTTTAAAAGAGTTACTGGGCTTATTAGAATTTAACCCTGGGTAAGATTATTTTCTCCTTTAAATGTAATTTAAAACTCATGTATCTTTCTTATCTGTAAATTTATGAAGAGAAAAATTAATCAGAGCTTTTTAAAGTGAATATAGGAGAGCTCAATGAAAAGAAACTGCACTGAAAATAAAATGAGGTATTACTGACCCAAACCCTACAATGTATAGTCAAAGGAATGCCAACAAATCCCCAACTGTCTGTATTGCCACCCTTGGAGGAGGAAATTCCTATTGCAGGACAAATCAAGACAATTTACCTGGAATGCACCTCCTTGAAAAATCCTTTGTCATCTTTGGTGTGATTTCTTATACCTGAGCCTTCCTGATGGAATTCCTGCTAAAAATGCTTGCAGGCATTTCCTTAAAGCAGCTAAGGTTGCCTTGCTGCATTTCCGTTAGGTACTGATGTTACACTGAGACGTCAGGGGATCTGTACTGAATGCAGATTTGAAGCTTTTACATGGCAAAAATGGGACTGAAGCTTGTGAATTTGCACAGCACCAGCAAATGTGTTCTCCTGATAAAAACCAAAACGCGGTTGTATGGCAGTGGACTGACCAGAGTAATAATCACTGTTTGACTCTTGTGGAAAATTCTTTCACTTGCAGCTGGGAGAAATCAGCAATTACTTGATCATTTCATTGCCTTTGAAATAATGAATGGAATACTTTATTATAATAGCTCTGGGCTCTTTCTCTTGAGCTTTCGATGTATTTTTTATGCCAAAGGAATTAACTAATATTTTACATGTTTTATTTCCCCGTTTTTAGCGAAACGTTATATTGAAACGGACCCTTCTGGCAGAGATAAGGGGACCCCCATCGTTATTGTGAAGCAGGGGCACGAGCCCCCAACCTTCACAGGCTGGTTCCTGGCTTGGGACTCCAACAAATGGAAAAACTGATTTACCCAAGAGAGCTTCAGCTTCAAGCCAAAGAATTATCAGTGCACAACTATTTTCTAGTATTTTTAAGCATAAGCTTATGCAACAACACGATGCAGATGTTGTTATCCTTTCCTGAGCTTCAATATATTTATATGAATAACTTAGCAGTTCTCAGTGCTGGATAGGATAAGTGATAATTGTCAAGTGAGGTGGGTGGGGCTTTTCATGTAGAAAATATGTAACCTATGAATTCTTCACAAAAGTGGACCAGTTTCTTTTACTGTGCAAAGATGGGCCAAATTATGCCTTCCCTTAACAATTCAAACCAATGCCAAAGAAGCTCCTTTAGTGTAAGGTCAGCATAATGTGCATAATTTGGCCGGTGTAGAATTTCAGATGCTGCCTGATCCAGAGCTTTGTTTTGCAAGGGGCAAACAAGAGATGAATATTTTGACAAAGCTGTTCTTAACACAGTTTGTGTTCTTAACACAAACAAAAAGTTTGTTTGCTATCCTTGGTCTAGATATTATAATTGGAGCTTATGATTGTACACTTGTAAGAATATGAAGGTGTTTTGCGGTGAAAATTTTTTTTTAGATTCTAACTCATTTTAACGTATTTCATTGGGTTTCTCTATGCAAACCATCTCCAGCTCCAGACCTTTTTAACTGAAAATCTCATGGACATTTTAGGGAACTGCTTTTTAGTGGAAGCAAAAGTAACAGCTTCAAAAATACTTACTCTGCCTTAACCAGACTGCACTTAAGCTATACTTTGCCTTGGTTGCCTTACTTAGCAGTCTCTTGTGCTTTCATGGCATGGAGTTTGTTCACATTGTCAAGTACAGGATGTGTTTCCAACTCATTTTCTAAACAGGTCTCAGTCAAATATCAGCATGGAAACTCCTTGTTTCAGCAGCGTTCCTGGGAATTTGGAGTATGAGGAAGCACCACATTATAATTTTCTCTCAGACACAGTTATTTGGGATTTCTTTTTTGTATTCTGGTGAATTTAAGAGTACATTTTCAAAGTGTGTTTTTTTAAGTTGTAGTTTTGCCAGAAAAGTCTCCTTAAGGGCATTAGGAAAAATCCTGCTACAAATCTGTAGTGCTGCTTTAAGCATTTATCCTAGAATGCTTGTTTTAAACAATTTGTAGAACAGTAAATCAAGTCAATGTGGCTTTTTAATGAAGGCTTTTCAACACTTTTGTTGTTCTCATAAGATAGTTTGGAAAATGAACATTTTAGTTATTTTTTACTTTTTTTAAAAATGATTGTGATTTTGAATCTGAGTAATGCAAAAGAGTGAATTTTGTCTGAGCTCATAACGTTGGCAAAAAATAAAGAGAAGCTAAATCAATTGATTCAGGGAGTTTTTCAGCCTTAAACATTCATTTAAATCCTTTCTTAAATAACTGGGCTGTATCATTTCATTTAAAATAAAATTATGAAACAGTACTTTATATGCAAAATTGATTTTCTTATCTTTGACATTATTGCTCAGTGTACCCTCTGATGTCTAGAAAACCTTCTTAAAGAACAGTAGATATTTTCCTCTTTAGGTGGGCAATGCAATGCGAGGTTGAGTGTGGGGTTTTGTTTGTTTATTACTCTGAAGTTGTTTTACCCAACAAAGATCTAATTCTTCCCAATAACTGTGAGAATTTGAGAACCAGGCACTTAGAAGCATATTGTTTCATCTTTAAAAAAAAAAAAGAACTACCACCATTGTTATTAATTATTAGGCTTTACAATTCCCTGCTTGCAAAAATGATTGACTGCAGGAATGATTATTTTTTTGGGAGAGGAAATAGGATATGTCTTGCGTTTTATTTATAAGCGTAGAAGAGATGTCCTTGTCCTGGAAAGAGCAAAAAGACCTTTTCAGTGACTCAACTAGCACACTTCATACAGCCACTGAGCAGTCTGTGATTATCTCATGTCTTTGACACATGCATACGATTATTTTTGAAAATTAACAGTTATAGTAGCTCCTTAACCAAGGATTAAACAAGATTTGCTCTCATTGTACATCAACATCTGCCAGATTGCTGACAGCTCTGAACTCTACACAGGCTGTCAGCATGTGCTGCAGCACTGTGAAAGCCTCTTTTCAGCTCCCATGCACAAGACAGAGAAACTTTTGTGGTCTCCTGGCCCAGGCACTTTATTCTTCCGTGCATTGTCCTGACACACTGATTGCTGATGTTGAGAAGAACATCGATAGCTCATAACTGGACAATGTTTGCAATTGTCCTTTGAGCATGAGAGCTGCTCGTAACATTGTTTTTGGTTTTACTTGGGAGTGAGAATGTTTATTTTTCATATACATATGCGTCTACAGTACATATAAAGATACATTTCTTTCCTTCTCTCTGAAGAAGACAGAACTGTGACTGCTGGGAAATACTGAAGATTAAGCTATTTTCAAGAAAGTATTTAAGCACATTAACGTTAGGAATACATATATCAAATACACATATTTATTTCAGAATAAATAGAAAAAAATGCACAGATATATGCACTGAAGTTAATTCAAGAATAAACTGAGTTTTGAATTATTATCAAAAAGTAACAGTATTTTCAGCCTATTTCACATAGCAAATTTAGACCCTGAGTTAGCAGTTTCATTATGTTTCTGAACAGCAAGTAGTCGTGTTCTATTGGTCAAAAATAAAGCATCATTTTGATGTTTATACAGTTTAATTGCAGAGAAAACATATTAGGAGTCCTTGGAGTAAATAGGACACTGCAATATTACACACAGTATTGATAATTTACATAAAATACGTAATTTTAGATTATAACTACAGATTGTACACTGGAGAGGAGACAGCCTCTGGAATCACTACTCTTATTGCCCGTTTTGACTGACAATACACAGTACTCTATTGCAACAGATTTGCTGTAAATGATGATAGCTAACTGTAGCTAAATTCAATTGAACAGTTTGATCTTACCAGTTCAGCCTCACATAGGCTTCATCTGCAATAAAGAGAAAATAACAATGATAGTAGACAGTGGTACCATCCTTCACTGGAGAACTAAGGAACTGTACAGAAAGGACACTGCTTGCTGAACTACAGTATGAGGTGTTCTCAGACACCTCTATAAGCTATAGGGACATTTCTTGTCACTAACCCTTTACCCTGTGATCTTCTAGTCTTCATTTTTACACGTTCTAATTAGGCTAAAAAAAATCAAGTATTTTATTTTACATGGACTGAAGTTGCTCTTGAGAGTCCACTTCTCTACCGGGAGAAAAAAAAAATCCTATGTGTATGGGAACTGTTGAGTCATGGCCTGAACCACTGATTGATCACCTGAGGCAAGGACTGATTCAGCCTTGGGAGCACAGGTGAAGGCAGTTCAGCTGTGTGATCAGACCCCATTTAAGGTTTGACTACCACTTGAGAAGGATCTCTTTCTGGAGATTCCTCATTTTTGGAGTTTTCTGCTGCAAGCCTAGGTCCTCAGATACAGGTGAGCATTTCTTTCTTGATTTTTCTCTTTTCCACCATGATAATCTTTTTAACTATAACACCTCTAAAGTACCATCCTAGCTGTGCTACTCTCCCAACTGTACATTTGTTGACTGTATGCTATGGAATACAACTATTTCCTGAGCACATTGCTGTAGTCAGACTTTTAAATTGAGTCAAATGTAAATATATAAAACAAATAAAAACCAGAGGTAGATCACGCTCTTAACATGCTGACTTTACAAATAATAGCTTTTTCTTTTTTACAGAGTGTAATTTTCTTTTTATGTAAAAAAATATATATATACTTCTCCCTTATTCTGGCTAAGAATTTTGCTGCTAAAATCAAAGGAACTTTGATTTAATTGAAGCGCAATCAGATCTTTAATCAGATCTTTATCAGATCCATTACAAGTCCTTCATGTCTTATTACTCCTCTCTAGACTGGCCTAAGGATGCTCTGACTACTAACACTAGCTTCTGTTCAAGATCAATAAACCACACTCACAACAATTAAAGCGTCCAGTGTTCAAGAGGAAGGAGAGCAGGCCAAGGGGAATTAGGAGGCCTGCTATGACACAGAATTAGTTGATGACTACTCTGGCCCTCATCCTGTTGACATTCAAGCCTGTAGGAAAAAAAAATAAAATAAATCTGCTTGTACCAAATAGAAAACATAAGCTTTTATTTTTTTCTCCTCAGTACTAATAAACTCATTCATTCATTCCAGATGAGCTGTTTTAAGGGGAACCAATCTTCTCCCTAAATACATCCACATTTCTATCCTGTATGTGCTCTCCTTAAGACAGAGTGCTGTGAAGATACTGAGATCAATAAACTTAAACATTTTGCCACCATAATTCATGTGGGCCTGCCTGTAAATGAAACAAAAGCATCAAGTGAAAACACTACTTTTTTATTGTTTGGTTTGGCTACAGATCATTTGTTCAGTAAACAAGCATATATGCTTCAGAACATTACCTGGGTGGAGGTATGCAGGGCCAGGGAAGATGTGTGCCATGTTTCTCTGGGAATGTGCCAGGCACTGGAACACTGTGAAAGGTATCCCATAGTAATGCCAAGAGACAGGCACATTTACTTTATCTATAGTAGTGCTTTGATATATTCTAACAAAATCTCTTGACCAGTTCTAGCCAAACAGTTTTATTTGATGTTCTTTACTGGATTTCACAGGAGTTGGAAATATTTAACATCAAGGCTGAATGCAATCAGTTGACTTTTGCCATAATTTACCTAGTAGTTGACTCTGCTTCGTTCATCTGATTTCCTTCCTACAGTAGAACCAGCAACAAGCTTGGGTGAAATAGATCATTGCTAGAAGGACTGTAATTTCCCTCTAGGCTTAGATTTTCACAGAGGAGGTTCAGAAATGTCAGACTTTTCCATTGCACCAGCTGAACAGGGCCATCTTTGCTGGTGCTAAAGATGGCTGTCCTTCCCACACCAGCCAGCTGCTATCCTACTGGTCTTCATCAGAGGTTAGTCATTGTAATAGGGGAAGAGAAGAGTGGCAGTGACTGCCTTGTCAGCAAGGACAATAGATTGGCACTGAAAATCCTATGTTCCCAGTCAACAATAGATAACTTGCCTTATGATCATAAAATCATTAAGGTTGGAAAAAACCTCTAAGATCTCTTCTTCCAACAGTCAACCCATCACCACCATGCCTGCTGAACCACGTCCTTAAGTACTACATCTATCCTTTCCTTAAACACCTCCAGGATTCTACCACTTCCCTGGGCAGTCTGTTCTGATGCCTAACCACTGTTTTTGAAAAGAAAATCTTCCTAATATCCAAACTGAACCTCCCCTGACACAATTTAAGACCATCTCCTCTTGTTCCACTGTTACCTGGGAGAAGAGGCTGACCTCCACCACTCTGTAACTTCCTTTCAGGTAGTTGTAGAGCAACTAGAGATGTTGTAGAGATGTCTATGTGTTGTAGAGATGAGTCAACATGTACTAATGTTGCTATGTCTAAGCTGCTGTGGATCTCACTGTGCTTCTGGATGCACTGAGTAGGAGCAGATAAAGTTGGGATCATCTAGTCCAACCATAAACCCATGCTTGTGACTAGACTACAGCCTGTAACGCCACATCTACACTCTTCTTGAACACCTTCAGGGAAGGTAGATTCATCACCTTCCCAGGCAGCCTGTTCTGATGCTTAACCACTCTTTCTGACAAGAAATTTTTCCTAACATCCAACCTGGCTGATGTTTCTTCATAGAGAAGCCATGGAATTGCCCCAACCCAGGATGAGGTGGGAGCATCCCTGAGGTGTTGGGGCACTCCAGCATCCGTTACCTAAATACCCATCCTGTGAGTACTCTCCTTCCTCCAAGTGCTGCCCTGCCCAGTGTGCCACTCTACTGCTGGCCCAGGGATAATGAAATCTTAGCATAGGCTGTAAGGCATGTAACCAACTCTCTTAACAGTTTTTCTTAGATCAGTTGTTCAACTTAGTAGAAGGGCATGATCATAAGCTTTTACTGTACTCAAAACTTCAAGTGACTTTTACCAAGACTGTATGAAGAAAGGTGGTAGAAAATTTTTGCACATGTAAAACAGCAGACGAGGACTCTTATAATCTGTATTCTATGTAAATCCCTGTGTAACCTGAAGTAAATCACTCAATTTCTGTGCTTTTCCTCTCTACCTATTATAGGGGGATTTCTTCCATCCTTCCACTGTTTATTTAAACTGCGCTTTTATCATATGTTTGTACAGTGCTTGACCTAACAGAGTCACTTCTCAGTGCTGTCACCCTGTATGTACTGATCATAATCCAGACAGCTGCTGGGTTATTACTGTCAAGCAGCACAGACCTGCTCAGAGCAAAAACAGACAATGCAAGATGCCAGCCCCTTACTGGGGTATTCTCTATGCTGCTGGGCAGGTTTACTAAGAGAATTCTGGGCAGCAAAGAGAGGCCTGGAACAAGCTAGTTGAGGAATAAATACTTTTTTTATATAAACCAACACAAAAATTAAAACCCTAACAGCACAGTTCATGGTTGCTTTGTCAGAGCACCCTATAAGTCACAACTGCAGGTGCATTTGTTTAGGTCCACGTGAATTCCTCCCCAGAACAGAAGCAGCTGTTTTGGGAAAGGTAAGCATGAGGGCATGAGGCTCAGCTGCGTTTACAAAGGAACAGTAAAATCCTCAGGCTCTTCTTTACTTTGACATGGGAAGTAAGAACATTTGCTTTTAGTATGTCGATTTTTCTGTTCTCCCATGTCCTTAAACTTTTCTGATGCTGCTGATAAAGCCAAAAGGCCTCTCTGTAGTGCAACTAATGTTGTTTCTGGCAAGTAGTATCTTCTGGGCTGCTCAAAGACTGGCTGTAAATAATTTACTGGATCTTTCCTCTTTTAACACTGAATTATACTGGGAACAGACACAGCTCCAACTTAGAGACTGAGTGTCGAGGGCTTCTGTTTACTGCTACATATATGAAAACTGAGAGGACCAAAAAGTGTCCGCTGACTATAGATGGAAGGATTAAGGTGACTGCTAAGTATCTTGTTCATTTTCAGGCTTTGTTTTTGCATTTCAGTAGTATCTCCACCATTGAAGTATCTGCTAGCTGTTTTATTTTGTGTAAAAGGGAGAATTTCATGATTTTGTAACAACGAAAGCTTTGAACTAGGGAGTACACAGTAATTACAAATGGTTCTCAGTTTTATCTCAACTATGAATTTTCACAGGTCTGAAAGATGTAGGAAGTGCAACTGTGTTAGAGTGCAGGGTTTTCAATTAGTCCCCAGCCACAAACAATGATCTGAACTGCAGTGCTGATCACAATAAATAAATAAATAAAAAGAAAATAAAAATAAAAAAATCATTTATGTGGATTTGTACTGAAATGAAATGCCAAGCAGGCGTCAGCAACCCTAAGCAAAAGGGCTGGATTCTGAAATGAGACTTAGTATGTGGGACCTCTAAGAATAACATAGTTTTAAAAGACAGTTCTACAGTTTCAGAGGCCTTCCACTGTTAAAATGGAAGAAGGGATGTAACCATTGGCACTCTAGTCTTTAATGCTCTCTCATACTTTTGTTGAAGATTCAGATTGGGCTTGTATATACTCATGTGCTGCATGCATCATGTATCTCTTTATCAGAAAGCCAAAGAATTCCAAGCATGAAGAACTCTGTAAATCCTGTTCCTTCTTTTCTCCTTACGGTATGTTTCTGCTTATTTTTTTCCTTATGTAGAGAGGTTTTATTTATGTTCCTTTTATAGTTTAAAAGTAGAGAGGTCTCAAATGAAATAACTAATTGAAAAACATACCTATACACATCTTTACAGCATCCTGATGCTGCTTCTGTTTCCATAATTTCTATCTGACCTCTCCCTAATTTTCCTTCTGTGTCCCATCTTGGCAGAAGGTGCAAAGGAAAACCTCTAAAGACATGATGGCAATCATGGGGTTTATCCTTTCAGAAATCTGAATTACTGGCTCTTGTACTATTCTCTTCATCCACTGCCTCCACTTAGTGTGGCAAGGTTAAAATTTCAGCTAAACAATCTGTTTTTCCCTGAGTTGATATATCTGCCTTCCTTACTTTGTTTAAACCCTGTGAAGTAGTGTGGCATGGCCATGAGAACCAGAATAGGTGAAGCCTAGATTAAAAAGCTAAGATGTCAGCATAAGGCATAAAAAAATATTTTGGCAGTTCTCTATATAACTCTGGTGGCAACAACTGTAAGGTGCCAAATTCTCTGAAAGATTCTGGTCTTTCTCACTATTATGAAGCTGTAATGTACAATGTGGTTTGTTTGAATTCTATCTAAGATGAAAGCAAAAATGATTTTGTAGAGACAGCTTTTATAAGGTCTTCAAAGTGAGTTTACTGTTGCTTCCATCCAAAAACTGAAACCTTTGAGCATGAAGGAAAGTTTTCTGCCCAGCACAACTGTGATTGGTTTTCAATTAATTTAGGTTGTAAACTTCAGCAAACAGTAGGCTCGATCCTGCATTTGATTGACAGATTTACTGTTAATGTAATAAGAAGAAATGCTAACCTGATAAGACTTAGAATTCTAAAGTACAGATGAGCAATGAGCTGAATTTATAGCTCCCCACCCACACAATGTTTGTCTTTCCTGATCTTTAATCCTCCATTTTCTTTGTTTGTTTCTTCTTCCTTTTTTTTTTTCTTTACTTTTTTTTTTTTTTTTTTTTTTCACCTAAGTGTTCAAAAGCTTGTGAACACCCTAGGGTAAGGACTATGTTTCTATAGCACACAATAATAGGTTCCGATTTCTCATTAGAACTCTCAGTATTGCGATTGAGAACAGTAACTACATTTTTCGCTGAAATCTTAGAAACTGCAACAAATATCCAGTACTTCCTGAAGTATCGGACACCCACTGTGTCCCAGCGTAAGAGATTGAAACATTTGTGCAACAGTTTCAGCGAGTTGGTGAAACTGTCAATGACCCTGGGGAAAGAACTCCTGTGGTTGCTCTGAGACTTCGGAGTTCTTATCACCTGCAGCCAGAATACTTCAGATCGAGAAAAATCCAATCTAGAATGCTTTGCTGTGGTTCATGTTCTGCTGACTGAAGTATGATTTTAATGCTAGCAATCAAAGCAAAGGGAGTATTTGCACTCTCTTCCCTCTTGTAAAGCTGATTTTTAACACTGTTCTGATATAAAATACAATCCAAAATATTGGTTAAAATCCAAATTTGTTCAGAGGCTGGATACGACTGCCATACACCTATAAAAGCTGTAGACTTGTTGCTACTGCATCATGGTCTGTGTGTGTTAATTATACCTTGGAATGCAGTTGGGTTGGAAGAGGGACAAAGAAAGGAGGTCTTGGCTCAGAACTCCTAGTCCCCAGTAAATCTGCAAATGAAATGCTAGTCCCTGAAAGCAGTGAACTGTGATACATACCGTTGTGTGTGCAAATGCACAGAGATGTTTCACTGGCCCCAACTAAGTATTTCCCCCTGTGCACTTCTGTTATCTACTGACTAAGAGAGACACAGGTCTGCCTAGTGATGTATTTTCTGAAAACTTTTGTACAAATGCTGCACAAAGATAGTGCTGGAGGGAAATGAAGCAAGTGCTGGCAAAGATGAGCCTAGCAGACTGCTCACAGAAAACTGATACAGTCCATTGAGCACCTATGACATCACTATCTGTTAAAGCATATCTTGTACTGTTTATCTTCAGGAACATTTTTAATCTATTAATTATGTCATAAAATAAATTACAACTACACCTGTAAAAAGTTATGACTGAAATTCATAATATGGTGTTGTCTCCTTTGACAAATTAAAACAACACTGTACCTACAGAGGCAGTAGGTCTTTTTTTTGACTCACCTAAGAAAGAGATGCTTTTAGAATGCCAGAGAGTAGCTAGATTCCCTATACGTTTTTCTGTAGATGACCAGTACTTATCAGGAGCACTAGTAAACTCCTGTTATTAGGAGAACTGGTAAATCATACAACAACTGGTCTAGTATTAGATATGGAGCTTGGCAGCCCTGCCTGTGGCAAGGGGGGTTGGAACTTGATGATCCTTGAGGTCCCTCCCAACCCAAGCCATTCTATGATTCTATGAACAGTTGGAGATCATGAAACAAATTGTTGGTGCACTTATTCATTGTCTCAATAGCAATTTATATTAGTTGTTGCCTCTGAATATCAAGCTCAAGAAGCTGCAACATTATCACTACATTACATATAACATTACACACTGAGGCAGATAGAGCAGATTTTTCAAAGCCCTCTTGGGACTTTAGACATATCTTCCATAAAATATTTCCATTAACTGTAATCTCTATGTAATATTTTTTTTTTCTATTGCTGCTATATATACACCGGTACAAAGTTACTATGGATCAACAGCTTGCTTGTTTTTACAATGGAGCCTGTATACTGGATTCCAACCTTAGAGTTTCCTTTTGGATATAAGCAGTACAGAAACACAAAGCATGTATTTTTAAAAAGTAACCATGGATGGATTATTATGGAATAAGTGGTTTAAATTATTGTTTCATCCTACAAGCTACCACTTAGTTATACATGCTCAAATGATGAGATGCTATATTCCTTTTTTGCTTGACTCCCAGTGGAAACAACCTTTCATAACAGTTGGTGCACATGTGTATTTGTATGTCTAGCTCCTCATGATTTATTCTAAGTATTAAACTACGTCTTAACAGAGACATTGATGTCATAAAGACAGTACAATTTCTGCAAATCTTGTGAAAGTTCATGGTTAGCAACTACATGTGCCCTGTGCTCACACTATACATTAAACCAGTGAATCCAGAGGAGCAAAACCCTTTACCAGTATCAGTCTTGAAAAGCCTCAGTTGCAACTTCCATCCTTTCTCCACTACAATTAACCAACTGAAACACAAATTCATAGAAAAATGAGTCTTTCATTCTGCTATTAAGAATCTGTCTATCCCATCTTTTATAAATCCAGCAAACTTCACCACCCTTTAAAAGTTAAATACTAAATATTTAGAGAGTCCTCTGGAGAAGGAAAAAGTAACTGCAGTGTTCTAGTTAGTTTTCTTCATTGTTGCTTTGTGCTAGCAATAACAGAGCAAACAGCAGTATCTGATTTACTGCAGGCATCTCCTTTACTATGGAGTTGGGAAAATACGTGTCCAGTTTAGCTAGGCAGGAACACAGTAAAGCAGATACTACCTTTGTATTTGAAATTGTAGTACTTTTAATCTGCTTGCAAACTGCTTGTATTATATTAAGGAAAAATGATATGCTTAAAAACTGTGCAACCTTGTTCAAAGAAACCATTGTGAGGAAATAGTAGCATATAGTGATATCTCAACTTGATAGGATTTTAAATAGAGTAACTCTAGCATACAAAAATAAAGCTCTAAAGAGCACATAGTTTTTGTGGGGAGGATAATGCTGGGGAAAAGATAAATCTCTTAGAAGCAATGCCATAACTGATGACATTTTTGAATGGCAGTGTTCAGTAGCCCTGTGCTGCCAGCAAGAGCTTGTCTGCCTCAAGTCAGTAGTTCTAGGAAACATGAAATGGTGGCACAAACCTGGTGGGTGTGGGGGAGTAGCAGGTGAAATGTTTGTTACTGTGGTAAATATATGCACAGTCCTATCAATATGAAGCCACTGAAGAAAATGTGCAAGCCAAGGCTGTAATGCTTGTACATACTATCACACGTAGATTGGTCTTTTGAGTCTCTCATGGCCTTACCTCCCAAACTGAAGGGCTAAGGAAGGAACAATTTTTTGTATTTCTTTTTTAGAGCCAGCTGCCTTTTAGCGAGGTAGAGATATGGAGACTGAAAACTTGGGGTACCTGCAAAAACAGTGTTTTCTTCTACTCCTTCAACTGCCCCCCTAACTAGCTGTATGCCTGGGTTTAAATACTGTGATTATAACCATTGTATCTGTAAACACAGGATCGATGTTTAACCTTCAGTTATTTGCTCCCAGTAAATGAAAAATCAGTACAGTGAGGGTGAAATGACTGAAATGCGCATAACTCAGAAGTTGGAGATTATAGTATCAGTCACACTGAGACATATCGCTTTCTCGCTAGGAGTAAGAAAAGTTAAGAGTTAGTACTGTTGTGCTTTTGTGTGTATTTTTTTTTTTTCAACTAACACACCTAAGCAGCGTTCAAGATGCAACTCAGAATCAGAATCAAAGAACAAGGCTTTCTCTTTGTTAGCCAGCTATATGGCATAATGTTTATCTGTGAACATGAAAGCTGTAAAGCATAAATATTAGACTTCATGCGAAGGTATGTATGAAATGAGAATAGGTTTAATTAACTGGTCTAATCAGAGTAGTAACTTAAACTGTAACACACAGCAATTCCATCTCCTGCTGCTCTAAGCTTCGTTATTTACTGTGAAGAAATAAATTAGATTTTCTACCACCAACTACTTTTTAATAATCAAAGCAAAATAATTCGTACAGCTTGCAAGTTATAAAATAATTCAGCAGACGTAGGAAAGATGATAAACTACTTCTTTGTGCAAAACATTTTGTATGTCACTTTAAGAGACTCTTAAGAGCAGAACTTCATGTTTTCCAATTTGTCAGCAACTTCATTGTTACTGTTTATTTTCAAAACCTATGATAAAACTGCTATAATATTTTAAGCAGGAACCAGATCTTTTAGAAACAAAGAATGTCACCTCAAAACAGTACATTTTAATTGATAATCTTAGATTTAGGGCATAACAGAAGAGGAATAGGTTCAATTTTTGAACATATACAACTAAGCTACACTTTTAAAATATTATTTTGCACTCTCACCTAGGTGTGTCATATCATTATACTGAAACATTCAACTACATACTAGAAAAGGTAGTAAGTGTACTTCTTGCCATACACTTTCCTCAGTCTAAGTTTCTACAGGATAATCAAAGCCTTGCTTCACCATCACCTTCAATTATCAAAGGTGGAATGTGTCAGCTTTCTTACCCTCCCACTAATTTAGATACCATTACTCCATAACACCTGGAACACCTGCCCAGTCTGCACGTTTGACTTCTAAAGAAGCATGAAGTGTATAGGAGGAGCTGATCAACTTGGATTGCTATTTAATAGCTGTTTTGCAGTAATGCCTACAGGCATTAATTAAGATCAAGGCACTGAACACTAAGAAGACTCACAATGAAGAATAGTACCTGCCCCAGAGAGTTCATAATTCAGTTTACAGCAAGTTATAACAGCTGAATAAAATAAATTAAATGTAGGGAAAGAGAAACAGAACAACTGACTTCTCCAATCAATTTTTAGATGGAGGATCACTTTCATGTACATATTTATAAACACAGATACGCTCAATTTTGCTATAGATGGTCACTCCTCTCTGATCTTAATCATTTAATTATCACCCTGATGTCATAAAATTCTTCTTCCAAAAAAACATATAATCTTTTAAGATATCAGATATGCCATGCTGTAGAAAATCATTGGTTCTGCATCGTTCCTTTTTCCAGGGCACTGAAATATGTTATTACGTATTGACTTTTTCAACAAGGCAATAGATAAAGGCAGCATTACTGCATTTCACGTTAAAAATTGGAATCTCTCTAATAAAGGCAGTAGCTAGCCCACGTTTTCCTTGTGGAATTAATCACAAATGGTTATTATAATGCTACGTGAAAGCGGTTTGAGGTTTCAAAGGCTATAATATCTTACAGGTTGATTAGATAAAAATAAGCATACAATTTTATAGGTGGAAATAAAGGTGAAGTTGATCTATTTCAGGTGGTCAGGTTTTATGAATAAATCCATTATTTGTGGTAACACTCCTTAACAAGGTGTTTTTATCTGGCTTCCAGCACCTTCAAATTACTGAGCGCTGTCCACGAAGTAACCAAGGCCGGGCTCTACTGATGCTGTTCTGCCTGAGCTCCATGTGCTATTTTAAACAGTACGCGAGAACGTTGCTATTTTAAACAGGATTCCAACGGGCGCTTTAACACGCTAATGCCATCGAACCACGTGTGTCTGCTGTGGCATTTCTGATGCTACACAACGCCCCGCTACACAACTTTGCTCTGTTACACATCACAGTTGCGATTTAAAATGTTTTCAAAGGAGAAATACGTAATTGCCAGAACACCCTTAAACAGTCCTCCTTTTCAACAGCTACCCCAAGGAGCCCGGAAGCGCCGGGCACATTCTCCCGAGCCTCCGACGGAGCTCCCCTGCAGCGCGGCACGGCACCGCGCCCTGAGGAAAGACCGGCCTCAACATGGCCGCCGCCTTCAGGGGGGCGGGACGACGGGTCACGTGGGGAGCCCCACGAGGCTCCCCGCTGGGGGGAAGCGTGGTGGCGGGGCTGCGCGTGCAGCACGTTGCTAGGCGACGGGGGGCGCGCGGCGCCACGGGAATGGCCGGCGGCAGGGCGGGGTGACGCAAAGGCCAGGCGAGGGGAGCGAAGCTGCACCCCCACCCAGCTACGGCGAGAACGCCTTACGGCTGCCGGGCCGAGCGTTGCTACCGGGTTT
>JAOWBP010002978.1:15123317-15138211 GCA_028571105.1 Tragopan temminckii
AAAGATGATCTTTAAGCAGCAAATAAATCGTGTGAGTGACCATGTGTTTGGTGGTCAAGGTAATGTGTAGTGCTTTCTTGCAACAACCTACTGGAGGCAGAGTGTCACAGAATTTCCACAACAGGATTCAAAGTTATATTTGTTCTTTATAGACATAATACTTTATCTTATTCCAGGGAAAGAATGTACCCAGGATGAAAGTACAGCTGCAGCTATCTTCACTGTTCAACTGGATGACTACTTAGGCGGAAAGCCTGTACAGAGCAGAGAAATTCAAGGATATGAATCTAATGAGTTTGTGAGCTATTTCAAAGGAGGAATTAAATACAAGGTAAAGAGCTAGCTGTCACATTGTCACATTTTTGTTTTTAGAATGTTTATTCCACCCAAATAACATGAAATATTTGTTATTGAAGCATTAAAAAATGGTTTCTTTAATGCTTAGTAGTTTTTGATCTAAACTACCTACTCTAAGCTGTTGAGTCCCCGTATTTGCATAGAGAGTATCAGCTGGTTTTTCAGTGCTGCTTCTGGTAAGTGCAGATGTCTCCCAGGCATGCTTTCCATACTCCCCAATCAAATGATCATGAAGTTGCATACTCTTGTGACTAAGGGAGCTCACGGGACTCTATCTTTTGGAGACTGTAAATCTTACAGAAACCATTTCTATGCTGTAACATGAATCATTTTCTTCAAATGAAGAGCCCACTGTGCATAAGTAGTGAAAAACATGAACAGTAGAACAGACCCAAACCTCATTTTTGTCTAAAAATGGTGCTTACAGTGAATACAAAAACTCTTTTCTAGTCCTACTACTTTTTTTTTTTGAGGTAACTAACAAAATTCCATATACTTCTCATGAAGATTTCGTATTTTAAAAAGATGTAGTGGCAGTCATTTCTAGAAGCAATATTTTAGAAGGAAATACTTTTCAGACATGTAAGGTATTCTGAGAGCAGAGTAATGCATACCCTTTGAATAGGTGTTACAGGAACCATTACATAGTGAGCCATTTTCCATATTATGGAGGTTTGTAACTTGTCGCAGTCTATACAACCTAACAAATTTTGTTAGCTTGAGTAAGAGAGCTTGGCAGTGAATTGATGACAGTGAACTCTTGCTTTTTTTTCCTTTGTACTTTCAGGAGTGCCTGCCTTTTCCAGTCTAAGGACTGGATCTCCCGGAAGAGTAGAGAAAGCTGCCTCATGAAGGCAGATAGCCAAGCCAATTTACAGGAGTAAGTTAGGCTTTAACTTAGTTTATGGATTTTTAAATCAGTAATTTGGTCTTGCTTCCCCTTAGTTTGGTGCTCTTGGCTAGCTTATCTCATGAAGGAATATTTGCAGCTTAGAAAATTATAGACCTGCTATTCAATTACCCTCTCCCTTTATGCACAATCAGACTCTCAAAGCACAGGGACTGCTGAGATTTAAAGAAGTCAAGAAAACTGCAGGACTACACGTTCCTTTTTTTTTTTTTCCCCTCAGTTATTATGTGATAGACTACTAACTTTTGTCTTGACAAGGTGGTCAGGATTACAACATCTTAGTTATACAGGAGAAGGTCGTGAATCCTGTTCTTTCCTTTTCTGCATGCTTATGAAACACCTTTGAAGCAGGGTGACATCTGCTCCCTCAGACTAAAGTCTGACAGTTCAGCAACAGAAGTGTTCCCCATGTTTGTCTGGTCTGTGGTCAGCACTGTTAAAACGTGTGCAGTTCTGGCTTACTATATGAACTCTTCCCTGTTTGCTTCTCAGATGCAGCAAAAAGGTAAATTCAAAGAAATGAAGCTGAAGTAAAGCTTGATGCTTTGTGTTTTTATTCAGGCAGGTGGTGTTGCCTCTGGATTTAATCACGTTGTTACTAATGATCTGAGAGCCCAGAGGCTTCTCCATATCAAGGGCCGAAGAGTTGTGAGAGCCACAGAAGTCCCCTTGACTTGGGCCAGCTTCAACAAAGGAGATTGTTTCATTATTGACCTTGGAAGTGTAAGTATTTCCCAAAGCAACTTTTACTAAAAAGTAGATGTGCATTTCAGGGAAGAAAAGATGCTGCTGTAGGAAATAATTTTTGTTGTCGCAACACTTCCAAAGCTCAAAACTGCTCTGAATGGTTTCTGAAGCATACACAGAGTGCTCAAGAAGTAGTTATTTCCCACTTAAGGCATTGAGGGTATTTTTATTCATGTTTTAAGCTGAAGCTGTTCATAGTGAGTCCTTTCAGTGCTAGGGCAAATTGGACTTTTCCCTTAAGAGCACTTCCTCATTTTTTTTATTATTTTGATTTTGACAATTAAAAAAAATAGCTGCAAGATATGTTATCAAAATAAGCTGATAATAAAATGTGTTGTAAAACTAGTTTTTCAAGAGATTGCTTCTCAGAATCTCTACTCAGGTATAAGCACTCCCGTAAGACTTTCTGCTAAAGGCAGTTAGAGAAGCTGAGTGCAGAAATATATGGACAGGTAAGGGAAGATAATTCTGCTTGCTTCAGATGACCTAAGGGATTGTACTGTCACTTCAAAGCTCATGTTAACTTTCTGATACTGCAGGTAGTTCACACTTTTTAGATACTACTTATCAGTTTGAAGTTATTCTCGTGTCTGATACGCTGACATACGAAATGCTACTTTGTAGATAAATCATTTTTTCATGTCCTTGTGGAACTGCATTTGTTCTTAGCTTTAATGCTTCACAAGGAAGTGGTCAGCGGTTTCAGCAAGGTTTGAGAAGAGTTCCTTAATGCACTGAGAAAAAAATCTTTTAACTCAAGTTCTACTTTTTGCTCTGAAAGCCCCCACTGTTGTGAAGAATGAAGATATTGGTATCACTTAACCATATTGATTATCTGTTACATTCTAATCATGCTTAGCAGCATTCAGATAACACAGCAAGCAGTATTTCCTCCTGTGATGGTATGGTCTGAGCATCTAAAACAGTCAAGTGATCAATATCCAAAACTTTGTCTCTGAATATCACTTCGTATTAAGGAGGCAAAGAAGAGCTAAATTACCTATTCCCTTTCGGGGTTAACCCATGGGAGATGGGCAATTTGGGACTAACCATCAGTAGGAAATACCTGCTTTTGCAGTCAGGCTCTCAGGCTTGAGTTTTGTAGCTTGGAGTTACCTTTCCACAAACACCTAATGGAAGGTGGGCATGCTCCAGTCTGACTTCTCTTGGCCCTTACTGTGCTGGAGATGCCTAGTTCACCTAAAGCAATTGCTAAAGGCACACTGCAGACATGACAGTGATGCTGAAATGTACTGTGGGTATATGGATGTACTGTGGGTGTTAGATATCTAGCTTGGTGAGATGTATTGAGAGGAGAATGCTGTCACTAGGTGATTTAAATGTAACACTTTAGATTCTTTTTTTTTTTTTTAAACACTAATGTACATTATGAGCCTTTTTTAGTTTCTTAGTATAACATCACTTTGGCTTCTGATTTCCTGACTGATAAGATGGATGTTAAGCAGCTGTGTAATCCTGTACCATTTTAGGAAGAAAGATTAGACGTGTGAATGTTTAGATCTTTACTGGGCTATGGAGAGTCAGTTGAATCATATGGCTAATAACAATGCTTTGCTTTGCTGAGCCAGTGGTGGTGTAAGGATTGGTTTTCTTGGATGGATAAACAAATAAAGTGTTTTGACACCCACTTGCAGCGATTTAATTATCAGTTACTTTGTAAACCAGACCTTTCTTGAGAAGTGAAAAGGCAACATCTGATGTACCATAAGATGAAGAAGCAAGTCTACCTGAAATGCCTGTTGAGAAATAGATGTGATAGAAAACTTGCCCAAGATTTCCGCTGTGACAGTGCATTTTTCTAAGAACTATATTTCAAGCTGAAGTAACTGTATTTCAGGTTGAAATTTTCCACTACTAGAAGCCCTTTATAAATGGGTGATTCTTCTAAAGGAGCTCTTAATTTAATGTAGGAGTCCTTGTTTAAAAAAACAAAAGTTTTGGCTCAGATTACTTAATAGAAATAAAATGAATCATTGATAAGGCTGTTCTTGAGTCTTGGGACTTATTTCAGGGCACTACTGGATCACTGTCTGAGATTAATTGGTGGTAACTGCACAATGAGCTTATTGTCAGTGCTGTTACAAGACAAGTATTGCAGCCCGTCGAATAAGATGAGCTTCCAAGATGTACTTCTTCCAATCTCACAGCTAACTAGGAGGATGATCTCCATGGTACTGCGAAACTACTCATGCGGTCCATTTCTTGTTGCATTATGTCAAGCTACTTATTAAATATAAGTCACCTCAGTTTTCCAGCTGAGCTCAACTACTACACTATTTTTAAACCTGTCATTTGAACAGGTAAGGGAAAGTCAAGTTAATAACAATCATGAATAAAACTGTTACTGGCCACTAAGTCTTCCCTCTGGTGATAATTCTTTGAGTTGAAAGCATCTGTGTGCATCACAGTTCAGTTTGTGATGGTTAATATGAGAAGCTACATTGCTTACTAGATTGTGCTTGTAGCACTTAAAATATCCTGCCCAGGTCTTACCTTCCCTGCTTTGAACTTTCAAGGCTGGAGAAGGAAATAGCTTCAGATGGCAGATAAAGTCTGTCTTTGACAGGAGGGAAGTCAGTAGCCAGTGGGTAAAGACCTTCTATTCAAACAGCTCTTGTTAGAAGGCTTCCAGAAGACTATGTAACCACCACACTGATTCTTCTGTGCAGTGAGTGATCCAGGAGCATGCCTGGGGTGTCAGACTCTGATTTTCTTCTACAGGGACTGCCCATGCCACCTCCATGCTGAACCTGGGAAGTTGTCCTGTCCCAACAGCAGCTCAGGCAGGAAAAGTACAAGGCAGCTGCAAAAAGGCTTTGTACAGTAAAGTGCCCTTTACCCTGTTGGCTTGTGCTTCTTAGTGTATCCTGTCCAGGCAGAGTTGTTCCATAGCCCTCTCAGAAGCCATGGTCTCTTCTGCCACATTACCCATCCAGTCTTTCTGGACAAAGAGTGCTGTGCAATTCACTATGCCCTGCTTGAGAAGGAGAAGTACAGGCTTGGTGATTCCTAATGGTCTTAACTAGTTATGTTCTGTGCTGTCCCTCTTTACACCTGGCACAGCTTGCCTACCTCCCAGCTGCTTTCATTAAGCACATTTTTCCCCCCTTTATCACCAAGGCAAGTGATTCTTTAAGCAGCATGACAGTGTGAAGACACTTCTAAAGTGGACAGGAAACTCCTCAGTACTGTGATATTTACCATGTACATTGGTGCATAGTGGTGATGTACAAAGTATGAATGTTGAGGGGCACTGATGGTATGGGAAGAGCTGAAAGTCTGGTCAGTGAGGGAGAGAGCAGTTAGCAAAATGCAGCAGAAGCAGTGTGAGTGGCAATACAAATACAATAAAACAGGGAAGTGGTTGGGTTTTTTTTTTCCAGTTTCTCACTTCGGTTTGAGTAGCTGTACTAGAAGAAAGCTGTTTAAAGTTATGTCACTAATGACCAGCAAAAATACTTCCTCAGTTCAAACAGAGCTTTTGGAGTGTAACACTTGCTTCTCACTGGCAGCAGTACAGTGAGCTAAGTGTCTGCAGGGAGAGGGCTGCATGCCACTTGGCTTCTTGGAAAAGAAATGCAGAGGTGGTTGTTAAAAGAAATGTGCTGGTGAGGTGGTGAATACCAAGCAGTACTGAGGCTGGACCTGATCTAGGTTGGAAAGTTTCAGCAGCACAATGAGAGTGCTGCTAACAAAATATTATCCATCTTCCCAAAGGAAGAATGCAGAAGGCTAGATGATAGCTATACCAAAAGTCAAGTAAATGCTGTAAGTAAACTGTACTGTTGTCTATCTTTCCTATTACTATGGTAGTGCTTATATATTGACTTTTAACAGCCAAGAGGTTGCTGATTTGAAATGTATGAGCCTGCAGTGTACCTGCACTTTGTTATACCTTACAGCAGTCAATGCACACTGCTTTTCAAGGGCTCTGTGAATCAGAAGTGAAAATTATGTTAAAAATTATGATACCAAATACATCGCAATATGGTGAGTAAAGTTGTCATGCAGCTGTTGGGATGGTCTCACAAGACTTCCTGACGTAATTAGTATGTCAGGTGTAAGAGAGCCATCTTATCTTCTGTAAAGGTGCTTGGAGGAACATCTCTAGCAGGATCGCTTTTGTATGGCAGTTGCTGTTCATAAAAACTGAACTTGGTATATATTAAAACAAATTTACAAGAACAAAATTATTTTTTTATTGTTATAAAACAGAACACATGCTTGTAGTGTCATGACAACAGGGTACGATTCAGCATCACACTGCAACTTTAACAGTTTGAGTTTTGCTTCTGTAATCTCCTTCCTTCTTGCCTGTATTGTCTCTTCTAGCTGACTTTTCTCTCCCCTAAAAGAAAGCAGTTCAGAATCAGCATATGTATTGCTTTATAACAAAGTCACTGTTTGGGAATAAACAGGACTGGAAGAGCAGATTCTTGCACGTGGGAGTTCGATAAACTTCTCTCTAGTTGGTTTCCCTGGCACTGTCGCATTCAACTAGTCATGTCCTTTTTTCCCCATGTTTTTCATTCATAGTTTCTCCTACAACTAACCTCTTTCTCATTTTCACCCAGCTGAAAAAACAATGCTTGTGTTGTATTGGGGGCTGTTAAACAAGTAGCAGAACTTGAAGAAGTAAACAACTTCAGTGCTCTATTAACATCATGGACTTATTAACAGGTTAAAAATGTGGCTGTAACTATGCACAGTGTATTTTAGTATTGAGGCATGTCATATTTTTCTGTAAATCTGAGGCAATTATTTTTATAGTTTCAGTACTTTAACCTCCAGAGTTCTGGAAGTTCTCTAGTCATCAGGAGAAAAAATAAATATTCCAGCCTTTTCTTTCTCTTCAGCTGGAGTATTCAGGGTTTGTAGTTTCCCTAACTTTTCAGGGACTGGAAACCTGTTTTTGTTTCCCCTTTCCACCTCAACTTGTATGCAGAAAACTGGCTGAAACAGACATCACTAAGGCTGAGACAACTTCCAACTACTTCAGGTTGAGGGGATACACAAGAATTCAGTTAAGTTAATTTTCTTCCTGTTGCTGTAGGAAATTGAGACGCCTTGCTGCTGGAGACACTGTTATTCAGAATGAATATACTCCTTTCAGTCTTTTTTTTGCAGTGTGATGTAGCAACAAATATTCCCAGAACACGCTGTTAAAACAAGTGTGAAGGAAAATACAGTGTAAGTGTATGCCTGTGGTACTTATTTTTACCCTGACAGTTTGTTCCAGTTGAATCAAGTGGGAGTCTCCTAAACTGTGATTACAAAGATGCTGTTGTAACCCTATTAGGGCTAGGCTTCTGGTGGCCTATGCTACGTTCTGACTGAATGAATTCAGGGTGTATTTTGGATAATCAAAACTCCACAGCTTTCAGTGGTTCCACTGTATCACTGTTTTAACAAATGAAAGGCAGATTCAGTGTCTATCAGACAATGGGGAAAAAAAAAGCATTTCAGTCTAATGAATTTAACAGCCAGGACAGGAAAAAATACTGAATAATTTAGAAACTGAGAAAAATGCTCCAGAAGCCTACATTAACCTGGTTCAATCTAAACCACCTTCTTGATGTATCTGTCCATTCCTGAAAAATTTTAGTGAAGAAGTACCCTTTGTAGACAATTCTCAGTTTTACTGCTTGGTTATTTTTCCCACAATTTGAACTTGTTTTCTTGGTTTGGCACATGTTTATGGTTTTAAAACAAAACAAAACCTCCACACTCTTGCATTAGGTCTCTCCATTTAAATTTTCCAACAATTCTTTGTTTGAATTACAAGCACCAAGGTACTATGCATTTGCTTACACGTACATCTAAGGAGAAAGGAAGGAATTAGGAGCATTTCTGGTTTGTGTGGTTAACATAAAATTTGGTTTCCCAAGTCTGTTTGCAGGTTCCCATTTTTACCGATATCTTTCCGTTCAATCTATGAACTTTAAGAGACTAAGTCTTAAGAACTGCTTCAACTATCATTAACACTTGCTGTATCAGAGCAGCTGTTTATTAATGTACATGAAGAGGATGAATGGAGCCTCAGATGAGTGCAAGCCAATTATTTTGATGCAACTATACAAGCATAATAAGATATGTATTGAAACTTTGCCAATATTTGTGTGTTCAAGCTATCTCTAGCCACACTCAGTATAGCAATATTCTTTTTCCAATAGGAGTGCCACCTCCTTTGGTCATGCCTGCATCACAGCTCGTCTCCTGCTGACCTTCTTTACAGGCCTCGTCAGACTTTCTTCTAAAACACTGAACCACTGCAGTAACTTTGTGATGTGATTATTTGCCCAGGCTTTGGTCTGATTGTATATATAAGTCGAAGCAGTTAAGCCTCAGAGAGAAAAAAGGAATTCAGGGAATAACAACTTTATAAGCCTTCTTTTCTTGCTTTTAGTCGTTTTAGAGGTTTTGGGTGTAAAGATAACATAGTATCATATTCTACATGAGTAAGCATATTTAAATGAAATGTTTTTTCTTATGCTAAGCCCCTCTGCTTCATAGTTATGTCTCTGTACTTAATATCCTGGTTTACAGGAACATCCTGACTGATGAAATTTAAGTCAGAATAAGCTATGTCATGCAGACAAAGCAGTATCCACTCTATAGATTTAGCTGACTCTTAAACTAAGAGTGGTATTTATTGATTTATTTTCTTAAGTGAGGAGCAATTGCATTATGGGAGCATGTTTTAGCGTGGGTGTAGGCAAAGATGAACAGGTTTATTTTACATCAGGGCTTGCCAACGAAGAATGGAGACTCATTGTCTGATACTTGACTCAAAGTCTTACTTTAAAACTTATATTTTTAACTATTTTAAGATTAGTGAGACTTGATATTTTAAATATTTTTCTATCAAAATTGAAGCTTTGAATTTGTTTTAAGTTATTTTTGAAAGCTCCTTAGCTTAACTGTTTAATGTCCATTCCTGTAGGAGAATGCAAATCAGGAGTACACTATGGATTACATGGTAGTTGTAGTACACTATATTACTGGGTACTTAAGAGAAGATATGGGATTGGAATGTGTATGTTCAGGACATGTTTATAGCCAGAGTCACCGATATAAGCTTCTTGGCTTTTGCTTTCTTCATCCTGTTCAAAATCCATCAAAAAGGCATAAGAACATAGACTTTTTTCCCTTGTGCCAAACTAAGCTGGCTACCAGTCAAATACAGAGATGGCTGTGTATTTGAAGGGAAAGCTTGTTTTTACATTACTTCTGAAATAAGTACGTTTCTGTTTTTCCTCTTCTAGTTCTATATTCCATTTGGAGCTGGAGCAGGAGGACAGGAGTTGCGCTTTCACAATCCCACTCCATATAGGGAAAAGTGCCAAAGCACTGTTACTCAGTTACTTGACCCATATATAATCATTCTGCAGCGTGTTTCTGTACAGAAGTGGGGTCACTCTTTTAATGTACCGCATATATCTAAATCTCATGATTTTCTTAAGGTCACTCTCCAGACCAGCTGCTGTCAGGAGTAAAACCCATGACTCCTGATCCCTGTTGCTACTTTGTAACTAGGAAACCCAACTGCCTTCCTAAAAAACTTGTAGATGAGAGGGGACCTAGCAGTGACTGCAGAGTCCATGGCACAGACCTGTTTTGCTGTCCTGATCTCTCTCAGGAGCTATGGAGTGGTCACTGTGATTATTCATGGCAACATTTTCCTCGCTAACTGTCCTACTGCAATCCTGTAAGGATATTGATATCAATCATCAATATCAAGTAGTAGAATAGGTCTCTTCCACAGCATTTCTTTTAAACTCTATTAAAGAGATCAAAAAGAAAAAAAAAAAGAAAATGCTACTACTGTAACCTTCTGAAAATAAACTGGGCTTGGCACAGGAATTACTGATGAATGAATGAAGTTCCCTTTTTTTTTTTTTTTTTCCCAAGTGAACTCTTGGTGTCTATTTTCGTTATACTGGAAACAATTTCTGTCATCCTACCAATTCAAAATAAGGTTAGCAAAACAATGCTCAAAATAGTGAAGGTATAGTACAGCTAAGAAATTGTGAAAGCACTGAGTGAATTAAAGGCAAATACCACGCCATACTTTTATCATAGGGTTACCTATAGGATCTACCCTAAAGGCCATGCTTATATCGATACCTAAAAATAAATGTATGAATAATAACATATAAGCCAAAAGCTCAGTGGCATGCTGGATGTGGTTAGATAGCTAGCTGCCTCTAGTTATATATTTAGGTAAATCTAAATATTAACCTTGTCAAGAAGTTGTTATAGCTTTTAAACTTTTTTTTTTCCTCCCCTCTGAGAATAAATAGTTAAAACCACAATCTAACTAGAGACTGAAATGAATAAACTGTATCAAGAGGACAAATATGCAAATATCCCCCTGAACTTCTATCATGAGCCCAGAAAATGAGATATAAATTAAAATGATTGAGAAAATGATTTTACTTTGAAATCAGAGGTAACTAAACCAAAATTTTGAGGGGCTTGTAGCACTGGATGTTACACACTTGTTTAGTACTCGTGGTTAATATAGTAAAATGTTATGCTCTTTAGAACACTTTTGACTTCAAGCTTCTCACTTCTTCCTATTAAATCACATGCTCAGTACCCAAAGTTTAGATGTCAGTATTAGGAGAGAATGTTATCTTTGTTCTCAAATGCAGGAAACTTTCAGACTCTTGCTTCTCTAGCTTTTTAAACCATTAAACCATTATTTTTTAATAATGAAGGAAGGTAGAGCTTTGGGGACGGATATACTATTTGTGAACTCCTGGTCTACGATGTTTGCATACACTGCTTGTTGATGTGAGTTTGTTATGCTGCGGGAGAATATTTACCACATGAAATTTCTTGAGGTTTTACCTGATAAAGTTTCATACTTATTTTAGTTAAGGATAGATATTTAGGCCACAGTTATTTTGTGAGAATGTTTCCATAGTTTAAAAAAACAACAATATTTTGAAAATGAAAGGGCATAAATTTTATTGTCTACCATGGAAGACTTAGCAATGTCTTTTGCAAAGAGAATTCTGAGAAAAGTTTGAATAATATTGCAGTACTTCTGAACCTATAGTCTGCAAGTTCTTAAGGACCTTAAAATTAGCTCAGGTTAATGAGATTTTTTTTTGTGTGTGTGTTTTCTCGTGTAGCAATAAAATAATAAGGCTTGCAAGTATTGCAAGTAAAAAAAAAAAAAAAAAAAAAAAAAAAAACCCTCCAAATCCTCTGCTGTAGCTTTCGAAGGTCTTTCTCCTTCCTCCAGCTGATCTGAAGCATAAAAGTGGTTGGTTTAGAGAGCTCAGTTTAGTTGCTTACTGACAGCGAAGTAGGAGAGCATACTGTGAGCGGGGTTAGCCAGGACGTGCTGTGCAGAGGGACCTTTAGGAGACGCTAAGAAAGGAAAAGGTGTATTTATTGTCTGAAATCTAAAGGTCTTCATAATTTGCAGTGACAGTTTAAGTCTCACAATATCCTGTATGGTCAGTAAATATTCATTTTGCTGATGAGAATGTTTTTTTTTGAGGTTGCATGGCTGGTTACCAAAAGACCAAGAGAAGGCTGTTGAACTTTTAACCTTTATGAATGAGTGATCTCTGTGAATTTCAGCATACACTCTGAGATAAGGCAATATTTGCCCAACTTCTGTGTCATCGTCTTCCTTATTCCTTAGGGTGTGAGAAATAAAGAATTCCTGTTAATTGCTGTTACATCACTCACAGCTCTTATTTTCTCATATTTCAAATAAGCTCAATTAGGAGGTAGGCCAAAATAAGAATTAAGCTTGAGTAGTGAAATTCTCCAAAGCTCAAAGTCTGTGTTTTGAGAAGTCTTCCAGAACTTGGGAGAGGATGGCTGAGGCAGTGTATTGCTATAGCAATGATATTAAAAAATCTGTTTGAGTTGAAACTTTTGTCTTTTTACATACAACCAAGACAGTCTTTCATTAATGACTTAGAATTCTGTTTCCTTGAATCTGCACAGATATTCTTTTGTGGAAATGTCATAATCAGATTTAAGATTGGCTTCAGGTCTGAAACCTAGAATGGGTCTCAGATTCTGGACACTTAAGTGTGACAGTTATTTAAACTAGAACTTGGAAACTTTTTTATTTTTGTCTTGAACCTATAATCATATGATTGATAAATCCAGGGTGAAAACCCTACTGCTTTAACTGTGTGACATCTGCAAGTTGAAAGCAATGTAGTTCTGGGAATCCATGTAATCCTGATGTAAACTTAAAGCATCATTGCTGAGAGAAGCTTCCTAAAGGAAGGAAAGGGAATTTGGCTGTGAGATCAGTTCGGTGTTGTTTTTATTTATTTATTTTGGAGTGTTTCCAAGTTGGTTTTGGAAAGTGATTATCAGAAGTTACTAGTGTAGTTTTGCATACAGATGGCATCATTGCTAGCTGTCTTCTAGAAGTTTGTATCTGCTAGTGCTGAGGAACAGTGCTTATTCTCCCACTTATTTCAAACCACCTTTTTGAGTACTATTAAATAATGATAATAGTATTAAATTAATACTAGTAAATAGTGATAATAGGGGAAGAAAAAAACTCAAAGCTTTTATGAATTGATTTTCATCTAAAATATAAGTTCTATAGAGTTGTAGGTATATAATAAAACTTAAACCTCTGTTAGTTATTCCTTATTATTTTCACTGCAGTTGAACACAAACCAGTTCACCCTTTTTAATGTTGAAGGCCTTTATTTTTATTTACCTTTATTGTTGCTACTGGGCTATTTGAATCATGGCAGGAAGAATCAAATGACTTTCTTCCAAAAGAATGGAGGAAAAAAATGCAGCCAGCCAAGCTGATTCATATATTTTGCCTCTCTTCTCCCAGCTCAGCCTCTAGGGGACCTGCAATTTATATTCTGCGTCTTAGCAGTTTTCATCGAGACTGAAATTTAAATTCTATATCCTGAAACACTTTGTATTTAGGATGAAGCACAGGACATGCCAGAACTGAGGCTCCTCTGTCTGCAGTGTGGCTGGGTTTGATGACCTGTCTTAGGCTGGTTCTGGTGGCCCTCCTTCCTGAGAGGTGCCTCAGGACATATGCTCTGTTCTGAACCAGTTGTGCTTTCCATGCTGTGTGGTGGGCCTACCTACTCACTACCTGTTCAGCCAGATGAGATGAAGGGCTTGAAAGCCCCTAAGATATTTAGGAGGCAGTTGATACCTTCAGAGCATTTTCTCTTAAAAGTGAAAACCTGCTGCTGTGGTGTTTGAGGAGTTCCCTTTAAAGGTGGCAATTCCGACTGGATGAATTGCTCTGTGTAGTTTGTTCCTAGCTGCTGCATTTTTTGCGTGCAGACATCTCTTACAGATGTGTCTTTTGTCTGTGTTATAGTCAGTTCCTAAGGCAGGAAGATACATGCCCATCTTGTTTTAAGTAACTTGATCACAGTAATAATCATAAAAAAAGAACTATGTATTTCTGATCTGTAAATCTCTGTAAGTCATTTATAAAGACAATTGTGATAACTACAGTTGGAAGAGCTCATATTTATCCAACGTTAATAAACTTTTATGGGCACTGCATCAGCTGTACCCCAAGGACAAATCTCCCAGTGAGGAAGCCTTCTTATTGAAAATGCCTGTGACATTGATTTGCACTTGAGCTGCTTTAGAGATTTGATGTGATGAGTGATAAATTGAGTTGAGTACATTACAAGTATTGTACAGCAAAATGTCACCAAAAAAAAAAAAAAAAAAAAAAAAAAAAAGATTTTAAAGATACAACTTTACTTTTGAGGTGCAGATACAATGAATTTTCCCAGAGATTTTAAAATGATTTTGTTTCTTGCCAGAGACGCGAGCTGGCACTGTTAAAATGACATAGAAGATGAATTGCCAGTTGTAAAATAAAAACAGTTTATAGCAGCAAATTTAGGAGTTTTGGGGTTCTTTAGATAGTTGAAGATATATCTCTATTTCGGACAAAACTCGGTCAAATCAAAATTGACTATTGTGAGATTGAAAGTTATCCTAATATGTAGATACTGACACATTATATAAATATCTTTCTTACTGCAGATATCTAGGTGACTTAGAAATGCTTCCCATTAAAGATGTGCTGAAAAATGTAACTTCACTGATATTCTGCTGGTTAGCTGCAGCCAGATAATTATTAATAAAATACTGATTTCATAATTTTGCTGTGTTGAAACATTGCTAACGTATGCATGCTTTGAATCATTTTAGGAGATCTATCAGTGGTGTGGCTCTTCATGCAACAAATATGAGCGCCTGAAGGCCACTCAAGTTGCTGTTGGCATTCGGGACAATGAACGAAATGGGAGGTCCAAATTAATTACGGTGGAAGAAGGAAGTGAACCGGACGAGCTCATAACGGTATTGTATCATATATATGCAGTTACCGACACAGCTGTGAATAAGAATGCTGTTATACTTCAGGAGCTTAACAGGGTTGGGCTTAAAACCTATGTTCTGCAAGGAGTCCAAGAGCTCGGAGAGAGTTAATGTGCAGTACACCAGTTTAGATGACTTTTTGCTACCTTACCCCAATAGTATTAAGATATCAGGCAGAGGAATAAGAGATCATTAACTGAAAGTATTCTTCTGAGAATGAAATGTTTGCTTTTTAGAATTAGCCATGGGGTAACTGAACTAACAGCAGAGCTCATACCTGAACTCTGTGTGAGGAAAAAGCAGCATCAGAGTCAAGCAGCAGATGAAAGTTCTATTTCCAGAACGTCAAACCATGTAGCAAATTGTGTGGAGCATCATAGGGTCAAGAACACTGTGTGGCATCACCACTTCCACTATAAACTGGTATGCACCTGGTCTCTAATAAGTCTAGGGAGTCTCCTCCTTGTGTTTAGACTAAAGTTTGACC
>JAOWBP010002978.1:15138311-15212015 GCA_028571105.1 Tragopan temminckii
ACTTGTGTGACCTGGTGTAGGGAACCTGCTTTGGCAGGGGGGTTGGACTCAATGATCTCTGGAGGTCCCTTCCAACCTCTACAATTCTGTGATTCTGTGATATGTTAAACATCTGAAGATGTATCAGACTTCTTTTTAAGAAAGTTAGAATGAAAGAAATAGTTATGCTGATGTTCAGTTGAAAACCACATTTACTAATAAATATATGCTCTTAATTCAATCTGAGTACATACTTTCTCACCTTCTGCACAATAACCCATGCATCCCTGTGTGGGTTGTAGTAAGTAAACAAAGAAATCTCCACAGTTCCTCACACTGACAGGGATTCGAAAAAGGCAGCAGTCTTTGGACGTGCTGAAGAAAAATTTCCATGTTGCACAGGCTGTGAGCTGCTTGATCTCACCAGGTCGAGGCATGGATTCCGACTCCTTCAGAGACAACCAGACAGGGGCTTGAGTACCACAGTGATTCATCTGAAACACCAGAGAAAAAATGTCAGAAAATAGTTAATGTACATTTTTACTTAATCCTCATATTCCTGCACTAGCTTTTAGCAAAGTTCAGATGGTATAACTGAGAGCTTGCTTTTTAACATCCTCAAATCTGAATACAAATACACATAAAAGAGACTTAAGTCCTTATATGAGTGTCATGAAATATCTTTCTATACACAAAATACAATTTAGTGCCTGAAGAACTTAAATAGGAGCCATCACAACTTCTGCAACCATAAATCCGTTTATGTTTATGAAACAGAGGACTCCACAAGGTCTGTGGTTCAGATGCCAACACAACAGGTGATGAAGGAGAGCTGGTGCTCCCTCTCTCCCATGCAAAAGTCTTGCTCAGTGTTTTTTTGTTAAGAAGTGAAAAGCACAGTGCTGTGGAGTAGCCCTCCATCCTCCTGACACCACTGTGGCTATTTGAGGGCTTCAGATTAGAGAAGCTGTCATGTAGCTCAAAACAGTCCAGGCAGTAAAACAAGGTCTTAGACCATGTTGTCTTTACACTTCTTGGTCTGAAATCTAAATACACCTGCATGCTCACTTAGCAATTATTCACCTCAGAAGTACACTTTTTTCTTACTCCTGAGCATATTTGTGTCCAATCTACTTGTTTTATGTTTTTGTTGCTTTTCTTATGATTCGGCTAAAAGCATATTTTAAAAAAGAGGATTTATTATTTAAATACATTAACTATATTATATATTTTATTTGTGGCCTAAGATAACTCCTCTTCACAAAATGCGACTTAGGCAAGCCAAAGGTTGGACATCTTGTGTGTCTGAGCCCTCTATCAGTCCATTGAGCAGACAGAATCCATGAGAAGGATGATATATTGTTTAAGCAGAGCTCAGTTTTAATGTTTTGATTTTGATTATTTCAAAATAATGGCCTTGTTTTTCCTAACAGTTACAGAAGAGTAGATATCAGGGCATAAATTTCATTTGCTGAATAATATTTGAATCAATCTCTTGCCAACTGTAATTACCTGGACTCTTCTATATATGGATGGCAGCCAGTTTTGACCGCATATTTACTAAGCACAGAGAGACTGGGTGAGATTTTTAAAACTCCCCTAGGTTATCTGAGCGGCTATCTTGCCGGACTGCCCTGCGTTCTGAGAAACACAGTTTTTTTGCTTTATCATGCTGATTCTCTGTGAAGAAGTGTCTGTTTTGAGAGAAATACTGCTATTAAGTTAATTTGTTCCTATTAAATCTAACTGAAAAAGTCCTTCAGGAAATACACTTTGCTCAAGCTTTTTCAGTGTAACAGCCCACATAATAGCAGCCTCTGCAATAAGGTCCTACATTCAATGTAATTTTTGTACTTTTTGTATTTTTAACTGTTTTGCATTTCTTTTAAAAGAATTTTTTTGGGCTTTTTTTTTGTTTGTTTGTTTGTTGTTTGTTTTAAAGAGACTGAGCCCAGGCAATTCAATTCAGTATACAATCACAGGATCACAGATAATACATCCTGATGACACACAGGGACACTTATTTAAAATAAGGAAATGCTTTCAAATAGGAAGCTACAAAGATATATCTTCTTCAAATGTAACTGTTAAAAAGATGTTGAAATAGTTCCAAAATGAAGCATCACAAGTCTAGAGTACTACATGTTCTAAGTAGTTCTTGAATCTCAGTGGACTTGCAGATGACAAGAAAACTAATTAGCAGTTAGCTCTCTTAGTTCAAGTCATTTTAGGAGTAATCTCTTCCTTCTAGAATGATCACTTTAAAAGCTCCATAATTACTGGGATCATATGTCTTCCATGCTCGCACGTAGGTTCAGGAGCAGACTGCCCATCACACAGCTGCAGCTTTAAAACAGGACATCCCTGCTATGTTGCACTGAGACACCTTTAGAAGGGACTAAAACAACAGTTTCTGAGTGCTTTAAAAGCTACATGAGTTCTTTGCCATACTCCATTCAGTGTAATATTTTTCAACACATAAATTTTATTGCCAAATTAACATATTTTAATACCGTCTCATTCAGAGACATTTTTTCACATTAGTCTCCATAATTGTAATTATTCTTAAGAAAAACATGTACATTCTTCATAAACAAACAAGGTGCAATAATACCTCCACGCACTTGGTTGGCATCTCAGCAGGCTTATCAAAAATCATAAAGCGATACCATCCTGGTGCTAGGGAATGGTCGCATATTAAATCCTGAATAGCTGACTGCTGGAGGTGGGATGAATCAAAATCAATGCTTCGGTAAGGGCTCTGCAGGATCTGATGTCCACCAAGATGGCATTCAAGAACTGTAAAGCAAGAGCATTAAAATGAAGTGCTTAACAAATATATTAGATATTAAAGATTTTTTTTTTTTATCAGACAATATGGAGACAGGATAATCGAGACGAGATCACTTTCACAGAGTAACATAGTGAAAACCTAATAGCAACAACAAATAACTGTTAACACTCTAAAATTTAATAAATTCGTCACGTAGTAGTGTTCCCTTGTCTAAGTGGAGAATAAATGAAAAATAAATATGCATGTTAAGTATTTATAATTGAAACAGTGTGCACTTTCTCTCTGGATTTTACCTTTTCACTGGCTATGAAACCTAACAACCTGAAGAAAAATGGCATAGTTGACACATGAGGAACAAAATCTTACTTCAAGATGAGAAAGGTCTGTTCAAGGGTCTTCCTTATGCAAATAGGCTAACACTTCACAGTGTTCCTATGTATTAAATGAAGAATGCCCTCAAATGGATGGATGCTACAGTTACATATAGTTTGCATGTATAAAAGCAGATTATAGTAAAAGTATGGAATTTGATAGATATTTAATCATAGATTTTAAGTCAATGTGCATGACTGGCATGCACTAAATACAACTGACAAACAGATTTTTGGACATCTAAGTCCAAACTTAAGGCCTCAAAATAACCTCAAAATTGCTGGTAGGTAAAATTAGGGATCAGAATCTGTAGAAGTTGTACCAATTTTCTAAAAAAATGCAGACTCTTTCAGAAATAAAACTGCACCCTACAATTTGTATGATCAGACTTTGGAATCAGATTACTCCTTCCAAAGATAGTGACAGTAGAAGTTCCAGCTAATGGTGCTTTTACAAGTAACGTAATTGTAATGGTCAATCTTGCTCAGAAATATGTTTGGGAAGTTAAAGTAGGGATGAATTAAAAAAATTCAGTGGTAATTCAAGCTGTGTAATATTATGTTTTGAATATTATTACTCTATTCCTCAGGTTCTCACACCCAGGGTTTTTAATATTTGTCCCATGTTTTGCATGGTGTAAATGTGTCACTGATTAGAAAAATATTTTGGTTCAAATTGCACTAGATGCATTATTGCACATTGTTTCATATCACTGTTCAGAAAACCACAATTTTAAGATAGTTTCTAAATCAAACATTATCCCCCTCTGAATGTAGAAGATGCCCTAGCTAAACAACAGATCTCATTTCTTTCATGCACAGTATGAGGTTCCTATAGACTTTCAAAGACTAAAGATTTAATCTGATATGGCTTTAGGCTACCCAAGCAGGTAACAATAGTGTTATCTTCTACCCTCTAAGGGCAGATGGAAGTCAGTGTGATTGACTGTGCCACCACTGTGCTTCTGAGTTGCTTGTCATAGCCTGTAGGCAATTCATGTCCATACAAGTTGACCTTACTGAGAATTTATCCCTCACTGGAATTTGAAGAAAAGCCCTTGAAGAATCAAAGGTCAGTCATGTGTGTTATTGAAGTGTTTTTCCAAGCAAGCTTCAGCTCAAGCAGTTTACGAACCATGGTGAAAGTTTCTTCCTGTCTTCTATTTTTTATTGGAATTCTACCTTCCACACAGCGCTCTCATTAGTTTTCTTTCCTGTAACTGAAACACTCCTGAAACAATTAATATCTCTTATGTCTCCCATTAATAAATCAAGCTAGACATGAGACAAGTCTTTATTTTTTTTCTCTGCAGTTTAATTAGATCATCGTTTGATAGATCTCTAAAACAGCTGACTGTACTCACTTGTAATAGGGTTATAAATCTTACTAAAGATCAAATTATACGTTTTTCATTACTATGCACATCACTTTAAAATGTCACACAGCTCTTCATATATTTTTTCTCCCTTTTTAGAAGTATGCTTGCATTTTCATAGCTATTTCTTTTGAAATCTCATGTTGTCTAGCACTGCTTCATTTCTTTTCTTTTTCTTCACCCTCTCTACAAAACAACTGAAAATAACTGCCATCATCAGTAATACAGACTAAAATATTCCTATCTGAATGCATAACTGTTGTGCAGCCTAACTCTACCAAGAGCAGATGCAAGCAGATGTTGTATTTATGGGCACATAAATACAAAAATAACAATGTTATTTTTGCTGTGAGAAAATAACCCCTGTAGACCAGACCCACTCGCATCACAGACATTTAGGAGGAGAGCTGGTTCTCAATTGAAAGATGGAGACCTCATTATTAAATCCAGTCCTGAGTTATGAAAACCTGAGCTGTAAATAAAACCTCAACTCTTATGTATTGTTTTAGTTAATGCTTCTCTACTGTTTGGTCCTAAACTTCACACTATGTTACACTGGATTATTCTGAGATTTTCCTGGTTGCTTTCCATATTGGGTAGATTTTTCCAGTTATCTGTCTGAATAGATTACAGTGCAAGTATTTTTGAGAGACAGAGATTAAATCTCTGAAGTGCCAATGCCAACTGTTTCTGGAGCACTGTCTTCTAAGCACAGTCCAGACACAAATTTTAAAATTTTAAGCAGGACACTCGGCTGAGTGTTATTGGCAGGTCTTTGGGGTCTTGGTAGATGAAAAGATTGACATGAGCCAGGAGTATGCTCTTGCAGCCTGGAAGTCTAACTGCATCCTGAACTGCAACAAAAGAGGGGTGGCCAGCAGGGAGAGGGAAATCATTGACTGCCCTCGTGAGGCCCCATCTGGAGTACCGTGTCCAGACCTGGGGCCCCCAGGCCCCAAGAAGGATGTGGAACTGTTGGAGTGGGCCCAGAGAAGGGACACTAAGACAATCAGAGGACTGGAGCACCTTTCCTACAAAGAAAGGCTGAGGGAGCTGGGCTTATTTAGTTTGGCGAAGGCCCTGGGGGAACCCCACGGTGGCCTTACAGTACTGGAGGAGGACTTATAAGATGAGCGGAAAATGGCTTTAAACTAAAAGCGGGGAGATTTACTTTAGTTGTTAGGATGAAATTCTTAACTCAGAAGGTGGTGAGGCTCTGGCACAGGTCGTCTGGAGAAGTTGTGGATGTCAGGATGTTCTGAACATCCTGGCAGCGTTCAAGGCCAGACTGGACATGGCCCTGGGCAGCCTGATCTGGTGGGTCACAAACCTACCCATGGCAGGGGGATTGGAACTGGGTGATCTTCAAGGTCCCTTCCAACCCAAGCCTTTCTATTATTCTGTGACCACCTATGAAGCACTGAGGGAAAGGCTGATATATGGTTTCCACCTGCTCTCAGGCTTGGCGTGAGCTAGGTAACTCTCAGGGACTGTTTGGTGTGAGTCAGGCAAGGGCACTGGCACCCAGAGAGTGCTGCCAAGCAGGGACCAGTGGCACAGCTCTTCAGGTGCAGTTCGTATATTCTACTCTCCAAAGACCAGGATATAAACAAATAAACACAACCAGTAGGAGTTGGACTTAATGATCCTCATGGTCTCTTTCATCTCAGGGAATTCAATGATTCTCTGTGTGCACTCTGATCCTGAGTGTCCCTTCTTTTGCATCTATTGATTGCAAAGCAAGTAGTGTATCTGCATCCCACAGCATAAATTAGAGCTTAGGCTGTTTCTAACAAACACATTTGTGTATTTACAATTCCAACAAAATATTCAATTAGAAAGGAGGTGACTTTTTGAAAAAAGTTGTTCTGAAATACTTATTTAGGGTAACATTTTTAAAGTGAAATATAAAAATAAATGTAACCACAACAAGCAAACCCTTGGTTTGGATGAGAAACGTAAGAAAAGCATGATTACAGACATCTTAGCAATGAGAATATTGCAGTGCAGAGGAACAGAAATACTCCTGCACAAGGAATGGTGAAGGAAACAATCAGCATGCACACACTGACACAGCATTATCAGAAAGGGTTTCAGAACACTTTTCACCGCTCACATCTATACCTCAGGGGCTGCTTTGTAAAGTTTGTAAGTAGCTGCACAACAATTTAAAAAAATATATAAGAACTATCAGCATTCCTAGAAAAGCGAACAGGGAAGAGGGAGTGGGAGAGCTAACGCTAAAGCCCAGGCAGCCTCACTCCGCAGGTTCTCCCGCAGGTACCCGGTACGGCTGGCAAGGCGCAGTTTGTCAGTTCATGAAGTTACGCCTACTCCAGTGTAACGCGCTACAGGTAACTCGGGCACCGAGGGAGGACCTGAGCCGCGGAGGGGAGACCGTATAAGGGCTGTTTTATTTCTCTGCTCTCTCTGCGCTGAGCAGCGCGGAGCATCCGCCCACCCGGCGCTCCCTCTTAGCCATGTACCCCCGGCCCCGCTTACCTCTCCGGAGGGGCTTCGCCGCCGCCAGGCAGCCCAGCACGGCCGCGCACAGCCACAGGCAGACGCCCCCCGGCATCGCCCACTGCTCCCCGCTCTGCTGCCGTCGCGGCTCTGACGGCCACGGCCTGCCATCCCCTCCTTAATGCGGCCCCTCCCTCGGGGGTCCTCGGGGGGCCCGGCCCTCAGCCCGCCTCCATGCCGGCCCCGGCCGGGCTGTGCTGGGGCTGTTGTGCTCCGTGGTTCTGGGAGCCTCGTGGTCAGCATCTTCATCTCATCCAATGCATAGTTCTACCTGTCTTCTAATGTGCAGTTAAGCGCTGGAAACAAGCCAGTTTCAAATTATTTGCTCTTTATGCTGTGACCATTTCCTTAGGTCAGCAAGAGCGCTTTATAACGGTCCTTCGTAATTCCAAACTCCTGTGATGGACACCATTAACTCACAATGAAGCCCATGGCTTCAAGCAGCCAAGTTTCAAGGCTTGCTGGGAGATTCTTCTCTTTGGAAATGTCCGGCAGAGAGCTCAGTGTTTAAGGTTTGGTAAGTTTTTTGGTATTTTTCTTGCTAATCTCCAGGCTGTGCAGGCACTGAAGTATTTTGCACACAGCAGGCTGTAGAGATGTTTCACTCTTTTGAATCATAGTATAACAGAATATCCCAATCTGAGAAGGACTGACAAGGATCACAGAGTCCAACTCCGGGCTCCACAGAAGACCACCCAAAAATCACCCACTCTCAGATCCTTATGCCTGAGATCCTATGCCTCCACTCCCTGTGAGGAGCTGCAGCGGCCATCAGGCCTCCCCTCAGCTCCTCTGCTCTGGGCTGAACAAACCCTATCTTCCCTACCTTTGTAGCCCATTGAATGGTCTCTAATAGACCTCACTCAAAGAAATGACATTGACGCAGGGGAGTACACCCAAGCCCTGCACACCCACAGTGTACGGCAAGCCACTGGAACTGTGCAAGAAGTGTTGGGCAAGGGCTGCCTCCAGGAGGTGTAGGTGTGGGTGCCCTCTGTAGAGCAGTGTCCTTTCAGAAGGCCGCGGGGCAGCAAAAGGACAGGGGTACAGCACTGTGGGATGGGCCATCTCCATCCTCTGCTTTGGAAGAAGCCCCATGAAATGAGCAACGTTTCAAAAGACAGTGCTAGTGCAGTCTGAACATTGAATTTTGTCTTGCATTTTTGTCAGTTCTCTGAGGCAAATATATTCTTCTTAAACATTCAGGCAATTTTAATGGTTAGTTTTCATATTTACCTTGATGACTTTCTGGGTTGCTACCAAATATGACATACTTTTATCCTAGAAGGCTGCATTTGTCTGAATTTTTTCCAGAGTATTTATAAAGAAGACAAAAGGAAAGCAAGAGGTATTTTACCAAACAAGTTACAAAGTAAAGAACTAGAAATAGAGACACTGAAGCTTTGGCAAAGTTTAAACACTGAGCTGCTTCTTTGACCGCCGCTAATCATGATGGAGTGGTATTTATGGAAGGATTAACACCTTTAGTCATGGATCATACAGGAGACAAAAGAGGTGGCAATAATGGCTGCTGGAGTAAAGAAACCTTTCATCTTTTCTGCCTGTTTTTTCTCTGCCTGATCCCTTGGCCACTATCAGTCTTGCAGACCCTTGCAGCAACAGCAGAGCAAGAGCATATTGGGGTTAGAATAGCTGATAACTTGCCAAAGATAGTATTATAGTATTCAGCTCTCACGGGGACAGAGTTGTGCCACTAACAGTGAATTTCTGACCGGAAAAAAAAAAAAAAAAAAAAAAAAAAAAAAAAAAAAAAAAAAAAAAAAAAAAAAGGAAGTAATTCTAAGTCAGGCTTATAGCAGTATAGATCCTTCCATCAGGCTGCAATTTCAACAAGCTTTAGACAGTAATACATTTACATTGTTTTTAAAGCGTATCAAAAGCAGATTTGTGCTATGGAAAACACCTTTCACTCAAGATGTGCTATGAAGTCAAGTTACAGTTTTGCAGCGTACTATTAAGTAACAGGGTGTTTGGGAGGATAAAACAAGGTTGTATAATGGAGAATGAATTTAAGCTGATGTGCATGATTATGTAGTCCAGAACATCACTACTGTAGACAGTTTACAGTTTTCTAAAAACACAAAGTTGGCAGCAATAGTATTGATGCAAAGGAGCATTTAGGCATTGTGACACAAAGCAGCGTTTTCCAAAAATGGATTGTATGAGTAATTATAGAGAGAGGTAAGGCTAGCTCCGAAAATTATGCTAGGGCTAATTTCCAGCAATGTAAGTCTGTTTCTTGAAGGTTTTAATTATGTTTTTAATTTAAGAAGGATTCTTCAGTTCCATCTATGAATGAGCTTCACTGCTTGGAATGAAGCTGAAGCAGAAGCACTTTCACTGGCAGAGGACTGATTTATTAAAAAGAGAATGGGATGGTGATAAACTGGAGAAAGTGGATGTGTTGGGTGACAAAGAGCAGGAACTTAGGCAGTGCTGAAAACAGAGTCGCTGTAGAAGTTTAAAAATTCAGATTAAAAAAAAAATGATGTCTCTGCTTATACTAAGTCTTAGGTATTGCAGTTAGGTTGGATTGATTTAGTGGTTGTCTGTGTAAGTAAATGACTGTGCAGTTCCAGTATGTGTTTACAGGTAACTGAACCCTTCACAAAACATGAAAGAAAAAATGGACTTTCTCTTCGTACAACCAGCATAGCAACTTCTTACTGTATCTGCCACTTCTATTGGCAACATGCTAGTGTGAGCTGTCTAACTGTGCACCTTACATCATCAATACATGCAAAATACTCATCGTATACAGTATTTAACAAGACTGTATTATCTCTACTTGCATTTACATTAGCCTTAAGCATTTTAGGTAATCATGTTGGGAATACCAATCAGCAGTATTTGCCAATTTGTGTAAAGGCACAAATACTTGTGAAAGATGTTCAGGTGTGAGCTGGAAATGAAAAATCATCAGTGAGTTTTAAAAGTATTTGACTACAGGCTAAGCCATTAATGTTGTTTGTAGAAACACCCAAGCCCTAAATTCCATAGTAAATAAGGGGATAATGTAGAACAAAGGCAACGCTTGTGGTAGGCTAGGTGGAAGAACAAGAAGTTAGTGGGAATGCTGGTGCTCAGGTGCGGGACACAAGCTGGGAGCTGAGGGCAGCAGTTGATGTTGTCTTGAGTGATGAGCGCCCTGCTCTGACACTTACATGTTCTTTGAGGTGTTTTGTAAATAAAGGTGAACAATTACAGAAGAATCCAATTAAGTTTAAGATAAAATTGCCCACTGCATCTAATTTAATATAAACCTTTTCTTTCAAATTGTGAACATGAATGGAAGTCCGTCTTAAATGAATCTCTGTGCTATACCATTAATCTTGTCTGCTATGGTAGGCAAAGTAAATCTGAATAAGCCCTCTAAGCTTATGTTGCCATATTTGTTATCTGTGCAGAGACAGAACATCGATAGTTATTCCAAATAAAGTTGTGAGCAGAAGTTGGAAGCTGGGAGAGATCTCCCTGCAAAGCTTCAAAGGGTCTCAGTAATAACACAAATGCTGGATGTTTGGAAAGAGTTGCCTTCAGCCGATAACATCCCTCCTGTAAGGAACAGATGGCTGAGAGATACCCCACCATTCTGGCCAGATCCAAAACATCAGAGAGTGATGAGTTTTCTTGCATTTGCCCTTTCATGTTTTCAGTTCTGTCTGTTTGTAAAAATAATTTCTTTTTCAATTGGGCCAGTTTATATATGTGAATGGTAGGTGAACTTATCCTTCCAGAAAGAATAAATTGCTAACATTCTTTGTCTAATCTAATCAATTCTGTCATTAAAGTCAAATTCCAGACTTCCCTTCAAATTGCGGGTTGTGTGACTTTTAACTTAGCTAAGATTCATTTGGTTTAAGAGTGGAGTCTAACAGTTCTGAAACGAATGTCCCAAAAATCACTAAGACACATTAACTGACAGTTCTAGTTCAGAACAAGATGTTTGATTCTGTCTCCTATTTCTATATTTGACACCAAACAGATAGAAACAGAGAGTCTATAAGAGTCAAACGCTTTTATTTATCTTGATCATTCTGCAGTGAACTTTACATCTTTGCAAGAGGTTAAACCTTCTCATATTTATTCCACTGGAGTCTTTTGTTGTTGGTTTTCTTTTTTTTTTCCTGTTTTTTTTTTTTTTTTTTTTTTTTTTCCCCCCCTGAAAACTGCACGGCTTTTGGGTGGCATTTGTTCTTCAAAATGCATTTAAAAATTGGAGAGGGGATTTTTAAATCTGCCCTGTGAATGTACTTAGTGTTGACAGTCTGTTTAGCTTTCAGAAGTAATGACGTATTCAGTATGTTTTAGCTCCTAATTTGCTTTCATATTTGACTGCCTGCATATACTACATTTGACTTATGCAGTAAAGGACTTCAGTATGAAAATCTAATGTAAATTGGTTTGGATAAGCAGTATGAGGTTTAATATAAATTAGGGGAAATCTGTCTCCAGTACTTAGAGAGGCTATTGAGAGCCAAATAAAATCAGTGGTAGGCTTTCCATTAACTTCAATTTCCTCTGAATCAGCCCCTTACTCTTTTATGCTTCACAAGTACTTTTACATTGTTTTTTACAAACTGGCTTGAAACTTAACTCAAAGGTCTATCAGCTGTATTTGTTCAGAATGTACTCAGTAGTTTGAAGTCTGAGAAGTGTCTTCATTGGTGGAATGTTAATGGATTAATCTTTGTTTTACCCATACTGAACTGTAGCAGTAATGTAATTATGTTGATCACATAGGTGTGATACAATTTTAACTATTTCTTCTCTTTCTATCTCACATGATGTGTTTGTGTGCATACAACCTAATAAGCCGTAGTCTAAAAAAAAAAAGTAGAGAACGTAGAATTAGTTCTTTAGCCTGTATAGGATAAGCACTGTGTGAACGTGACCAAAGAACTGGTTTTGTTATTAACTGCATACTTCATACTTGTAGTCTTACTGACTTATTGTGTCTATTTTTGCACTACTATAGTTGATGTTTGTTGAATAAAAAATATTATTAGTGGATAAAACTGGTGGTTAAATCATGTGTTTTTCTAAAATGCAAGTGAGAAAAAATATTCTTGAACTGTATAACCTATTCATGAATGATGATGAACAAATAATGAAATATTTTTCTCAAATTCTCCAATTACATTTGTTAGTATCAAAGGCTTTGGTTCTACAAACACTAAAATGTGTTTTAGTGAAATCTCTCAAGAAGGGGGATTTAAAACCAAGCCTCCCACGCTGCAGTGTTAACAGCTCTCTTCTTTCTTTCTGAGCATATAATTTCTTGTCCTAGTTTTCACCTTGTCTGTAGAACTGGCATACTTGGTCGTGCGTCAGGAAGGTCACAGAGCACGCAACTCTAGCTGTGGGCAAACACCAATACAGCACCATCAGTAGTGATACTTGCTAACTTGGTGGCCAACTAATGACAATGAATATACAAATAAATAAAGCGTGATTAGCTTGGAAACATTCACCAAAGCAGAGAGAGCACATTTTTCGCTTTGTGTTATGAAAAGGTCTGATTCCTGCCTTGAGGAGAGAGTGCAGAGCTGAGGATCATGAAAGAAAGGTTTCCTCAGCTTTTGGTGCTATGCTGTTAGCTTGTGTCTTGTGTCAAGCCTTTTCTGTACTGTGGAGAAAAGAAATACCTCCTAAAGGCTCAATCTCAACTGTAAGACTGGAGATGTTAATAAGAAAAAATTTCCAGATTGGATTTATAATGAAATTTATGCATATCTCATAGAAATCTCACTTTCAACAAAACAATATGTTCTGCTTTTTGAAAAATGTTTTGAGAAACCGTCTGAGCTGTTCTAGTTAGTGTATGTATGTTTTATCCCTGCCTCACAATAACATTTCCTGTCTGTAGGATAAAATTGTTTGTTTTTTTTTGAATAGGAGTAAGATATCTGACTGCAGATGGCACTTTCTTGGCAAAGAAAATTATTTTTTTTGGTTTTTTTTTGTTTTTTGTTTTTTTTTTTTTGTTTTGTTTTTTGTTTTTGTTTTTTTGTTTTTTGTTTTCTTTTTCATCTGTTGTTTAAAGAAACTGGATACACAACCTCTGGTGCTCTGTTAACTTCCCTCTGATGGTTTGGCTATCTGAATTTTTAGGTTAACACCATTGTTTTTTAAAATGCTTAAAAAAAAAAAAAAGCATGACTAGAACTGACAGAAATATATTGACAGAAGAGCAAGGCATAGACTTCCTATCAAAGTAGCAGTAAACAGTATGTTCAAAAATTACAGAGCTGTGCTAGGTAATGTTGCTAGTTAGATTATTCCTTGTGAACTGAAGTGTATGTGGCATACTAGGAAGTATTACAGCGGGGAAAGGAGGAGATGGAGTTCTAAACCAAATAAATTTTTTCTGAATCTGAAGGGAGAAAAACAAAGTAAAGCTACTAACAAAATCCCCAGTCAAACCATTGCATCTTGGGATCAACATTTGTAGTCTTTGTACAGGCTTTGTCTAAGAATGTAGTGCTAACAGTCAGATCATGCCAACATATATGCATATGTACTTTCATAGTTTTGTACCTGAGGATAAGAGAACCCTTCACCTGCTGGGCCGCAAAGCCTCTAGCATCAGGTCTGCTCCCCTCTCTTTTTTCTGCCATGTTTGTTTATCAGTTTACAAGTTTGTCATATTTATACCTTATTCAGTTTTGTTGTGTTTTCTGATTAAAGTGGATAAGTTTACCAGCGCAAAGAGTTTCCCAATTAAAAAATTCTACAAGGTGCAGATTCCATAAACACCCTGCATAGATTTGTGTACTAGATTCTCTGGAAAATGATGATAAAGAGGCAAAGTAGTGCTAATTTCTCTGAGAGCTGGAATGGGTTTTGTTAATACTCTCAGGATGAAATGAGTCACAATATTTGAAGTTAGAATAGATTTTATTCTCTGAATCTCATTGTCAAGATCTTTTGGGGTATAGCTGTGACCCACACAGAGTGGAGAGTAGAGAATTAAATGTCTCTACCAATTCCCTACTGCTGAAGGAGTTACAACCATTACTCCTGGTGCTGGTTTTGGTTTGTTTTCTCTGTGTCTCTCATTATGTTCTTTTCCTGTGGAACATCACAGTTTTTGCTTTTACCGCAGATCATAAGTTTATTAAGTGTTCAGTGGATTTCTCTGTACTAAAACTCTATTCCATGATCATCTTGTTGGCAGGTATGTTCAGGGCAGTGCCTTTAATTTTTTGTACACCTGTTTCACCTGCTGAAGTCTGTAGATCTGAATTGGAAATGTGCATTTAACATTCAAAAGAGCCTAAAGCTGTGAAGCTAACAATAAGAAGCAACAGGAAGTTTGAGAATGGAAAGCTATAGGAAGAGATTCTGGTAGAGAGATTAATTCTCATTGTATTGGTACTATAAGGAACTATAGTAAAGGTTATGTAATTTTTAATTTTTTCTTCTCTTTTATTGTAATTTAAAGTTTCTGTTACCTTAACCTTCCTCCCTTTGGTTAAGAATTTTGATATGAACTGCATGAGATAATGAGGTGAATTATGGAGATGAAGATCTGAGTAAGGATAAAGAAAATATAACTACTGTATTCAGATGTTCAGTACTGTTCATAAGCTATTTTTTGTCATTTTTGAAATACATAATAAGTAGATCTGAGAATGAAAGTCAGATGATCTGTGGGGAAAAAGAAATTCTTCTGGAATCTTTCCTTATAGTACATGTTTTATATCAAAGACTACATAGGTCAGGAATGAATAAAACCGTAACTTCAGCAGTGAAATTTAGACAGAGATAGTGCTATTACTTTAAAAAAAAAAATAACCTACTTTGTATCTCCAGGTAGAATAAGGCTGTAGTCTATCTAATTAGACCTCCCCCAAGCTGCCTCTTCTATATTAACTGTCTGCAGCATTCGTCTCTGCCTTAATCCTTCTCCAAAACCCATCATTGTAGCACTTTTTTTTTTTCCAAATTAAAAATGCACTGTTTCTGAATCAGCTTTCTGGTTGCAGAGCTGCTGTGTTTATACCTATGGTCCAGATAAAGGGAAATCCTGATTAACTTGTTATATTTGGTAGGCTATCATTTGTATTTGGTAAGCAGGCAATTACCTCCTTCTTCATTTTCCTTATGCAAAGACACATTATTCCAGCCTGCTGGGGCTATTTATCTCCTCGATACTAAGGAAAATATTATCTTTATAGACTTCATAGATTTTATATTTACAGTGCACCAAATAGTTTACAACAGTATATCAACTAATTATATCTAGAAATAACAATGTATTACTTAAGTAAAACTATTTATTAAGTAAATGGATATGTAACTGATAAAGAGGAAGATACTGAGTGTCACTGCTGGAACAGTATATTTTTATTTACAGTATGGATGTCCTTGACATAACCACTAACTTCACATCCTCATCTACTTAGTGGCATACAGCATTCTTTCAAACTTGAAAGTGTTCAGAAGATTTGTCAGCAGCTCATGCTTTTTCTGATGAAGAAATGTGGTTTTGACAGAAATCTGCAGTTTTTGTCAGGTGAACAGAAAAAAGCCATGAACCTGTGTCTTTTCTGTCAGTAGTAGAAAGACTAAGTGCTTGTGAAACAAAGTCCTATTTCCTGCTGTATCTCAGATTTTCCATTAAGCGCAATTCATCAGCTGGAACAACTTTGAGCTGCTTTATTTTAAGGAGATACAGAAATACTGTGTTGCAGTCAGCAGTAGAACATTCTATATCTGTCTATAATCCAAATATACTTCTTTATGAGCCTGAAAAACTAAAATTATATAATTTTATTATTACTAATAATCTCCTGTTAAGCTATCATTTCAGTTTTCAGCTCCTTCAATACATGGTTCAGAGAACATCCATGGTCATAGAGAATGCACTCAGAAAGCCATTGCTGAAACTGTTAGATGAAATCATCATAAAAGATATCAGAAAAACTGTAAAAAGCAGAACAAAATTATGCTATTATATTATCACAATGTCTGAAGGCAAGTTGAAAAAAGAAAGTGAGAAGAAAGTTCAAGGAGATTGGTAAGTGCTCGATGTTGTAGCAGTCCCACTGATTTGGATCCACTGAACTACATGGCTTTGTGTTGATAGAAACTGGACTTAGGGCAGAAATAATAGGATTTTGTACAGTTGCAGTAATTAGGAAGAGAAGGCTTCACATTTAAGTGGGTTTTCTTGCAGTCCTGCTTGGATGTTCTTAGTTTTCTTGTGCGCATAATTCTTTCCTTTCACAGAATCTACTCATGAATTTCAAATACAGTTACAGATATAAAAGCAAAATAGAATCTAATGTAAAACACTGGATAATAAAAATTCTCCTATCTTCCAAAAGTCCTCAAACATCTCTTAAAATTTTGTTTTGTAGCCTGCCCTGAAATGTGGTTGGAATTAATGCTAATGAATATCTTGTCAGAATATAAAAAACCAATTTATATCTTAATGTACAAATGAACAGATAGAATATATCTCAAAGACAACTACTGCGTCTCACTAAGACTATTCCTAGTTGATGCCCTCTGCATTCAAATGAAAAGAACAATTGTCCTGCTCAGTGTTGCTCCTTAACTTCATCTGAAAGCAAATGTGATGTGATTATTTATTAACCTAAAGTGACTTGCTCAAAACTGAACATGGTTAGAACTAGAGTGATCAATATAATTAAAAACGTCCTGTCTTTCTTTACTGTATCTAGAAACACATGACAAAGGAGCAGGTCATTTAAGATCTCTTCATTTTTGTCTACACAGTAATTTAAACTTGTTCATTGGAACATGGAGACTTAGTTAAGAAGAATGACAGAGATGATTATTTGACTTGTGTGTAACAGTCTTAGAACTAAAGATATGTTTTTAAGTAGGGGATGTCCTCTGTAGCTTTCTTTTTCCCACTCAGTACTTGATAATATCCTTGACTTCTCTTCTCAATGCACCCCTGCATATATAGGAGCTAGTTTTTCTGTGTTTTGAAGATGTCATTTCAAACTCCACAACCCATTAAGAGCAGGCTTACTGAATTTAAAACATCCAGTCTCTGAGCCCACTGGAGAGGCAATATAATCACTTGGTCCTTATCTAACATTTTTCCCTTTAATTATACAGATTAAGGCTACATATATTGCATGCATCTGCTGGTTTGTAAAACTAGGAATTCCTCTTTAATGGATCTATGACTGTTAGTGATGCCCTTACCTCTGTTCCCTACCTTGCTGCTGTGCTAAGAATGAATGTCCTGCTGTTCAACTGGAGCCTTCGCATTTTGTGTTTGAAGATAATCCGTAGACCATCAACATCTTTTCACCACAAAGGTGGACATAAAGGTTTTGACAGTTGTCTCTTCTGAGTGTAGTCTTAGATTTTACAAGAATACTACTAAAAGGTTTTCAAGCTGTGATCATCTCTTCCTGCTTTGTATGGTATTGCTAAGGAAAAAACTTAGACTGGAATTTTTTATTTTTTATTTATTTATATATATATATTTTTAGCATTACATTCTGTAGTGTTTTAAGACCTTAAATTTGCAACTAAATTATATACTTAGCTTTACACACTTGACTTCTTTGGACTATTTAACAGCTTACACTGCAGCACATTTAAGTGTTTGCAGGATTAAGATCCTCATCCTCTCTGAACCATTAAATGTTTTGCAATTGAAAAGATGTTAGATTCCCCAAGGGGTTGTCTTTTATGTATAAATGGAGAGCATCCATGGCTTGCATCTGGGATTTCTCATCTTGTTTCAGTGATCTAATCTCTTTAGTGTATGTGTGTGTACTCATGCACTTAAATAAGTAGACATGGTAATAGCAAGAATGGACTTGGCATAGGGTGGGATGGGAGGAAGCTGGAGAAGGAATTGTCAGGTATTATTTGTCACCCATGTTGTGCACATTTTAAAACATTTTATCTTCTGGCCAACTCTATAAATTGCCTACTGTTTCCTTGCTCTCTGCCTAACAGAGGTCAGGGCAGTTTTGAATATTCCAGACTACAGACCACCATTTATTGTGCAAACTAGAAAGCAGTTAAACCTCAGAAATTTTTCTTTTATTTTCCTGATATTATATTTCATCTCCACTTCTCTGAGCCTCCCTTCAATGCTTTATGGTCTGGCGTTGTTCTTTATGACTTATGTATACAAATATATATGAAGTACACACATATGCATGTGTATGTTTGCCTTTCACGTATAAAGCATACATAATGATATAGGTAGATAGAGGAGGTTTATTTTTTGTCCTGTGGTTTAAACTGTTAATCTGCCTAAAGCATTTATGTAGAATTTTTACTGCATGATGTCATGCAGTTTTGTGTTTGGTGTAGTCACATTGCAGGCACCAAATTTTAATACATAGCTTTTTACGTTTGTGACGTATGTCAACTGATACTATCAACTCTCTGCAAATACAGAGCTTTCCATAGGAAAATTGCACTTCTGTGTAGCTTTTGTGAGTCACAAAATAGTTATATAATTAGCTCTGGCAGTATTAATCCAGCATTTCAGATTTCACTCCTAATGTGGAACAGAGATTACTAGATAATATGGCTAATATTCTAGAAAAATATGAAATTTCAAATATTGCAGATGTGTTCTCCACTGGGAATAAAAGTGGTAGATCTTCTGATTCAGAGGCTCTATCTTACATCTGTGATTTCACTTTGAAGCTGTTGTCACTAGATTAAATGTTAAGGCTGCATCTCCATTTTGTGGAAGTATGTCTAGAAAAAAAAAAAAACATAGCTAACATGATATGGTCAGTCTGATGTGGAATATTAGTGGCTTGAAATTGTTAAAAATGTTGCTGTGCAAAAGTGCAATAATTAAGTTTCACATGAGACCTTGTGCCTTGTTCCAAGACAAAATTCACATCTTTCAATGAATGCTAGCAACTGCTTGCAGTTTCCTTTGAGCTTATTGTATAAGTGCAAATTCAGTAGTTTTAACAGTATTTATAAATTTGATTGATTTTTTCATATACCCTGCAGAATAGTAATAGTTATCTAGACATATATCCATAAACGAAGACAAAGTACTGGAATATGTATGCAAAATGTTTATTTCTAAGAAATCCCATCATAAATCAGAAGACAGGTTTTGTAGATTTTCGCTAATGTTCTGTCAGGGAATATTGTGGTTTTCTTTTTCTTGACATTTTTTAAATGTTTGTAACCCACAGGCTCAAGAGAAGTCAATTGACTAATAGCAGTTGCCAAAACTGTTTAAAGGTGCATTTCTCAGGTGTTGTGAAGAGTGTGTTTTGGCAGCAATTCAGGATGTAGAGGTGCTCTCTGACCTTGATTCTGTGTCACCCAGTACCCCATTGCATTCCTGTTTGGCACAGTGGATGTGACTGAAGGCATTCCCCACTAGGAGTCTACAGAGAGAGAGGCTGCACACACGTGCACATGTGAATGGGCATTTGTGATTATTTCTGTGGTAGCTCTAAAGGTAATTTTCAGTAAAAAAGTGCCACAAAAGCTTGGTGAATAAACATTAAAGCCATTATATATATATATATATTGATGAGACAGCTGAAAGACATTGAGATCCATTTGTGCTGGAAGATAAAAACACCCTTTTTTTTTTTTTTTTTTTTTTTTTTAGAAAGCTCTGATATTGTGCGCTTTTCAAATACACAGTCCAGAAAATGAACAACAAAAATAAAAATACAAACCAAGGAGCTGGAATCATGCCATTTCTCATAGCAGTACGATAACAAAATAAAAGCTACATTTCTGTCATTGATAGGATTAGGTTTTTCTCTTCTTAAAATGTTTACTTCTGTGTAAAAATTTAGAAGAGAACCTTTCAGATGGAAAGCTTAGTTGCCTTTAGGAATAGTTGCAAACAAAATGTCTCAAGGCCAAAATCTGTTGTATTTTCTCAAGCAAAGAGACTGCTTTGGGCCAAAATTCTACAAAAACGTAAGAACAAACATTTTTCTTAAAGCTTTCCAGTTCATGTTAATCGTGCTTACAGAGCTACAGCAGCATCCTGCCATGAAATAATTCTTCCTCCTTTCCAAGTACTTCTTACTAGAGATTCATCAGGCTGCCATACATCTCGAACTGAATGAACTCATTCCCCACTGCCACCCTCGTATTTAGATTATTTCCATATAAGCAATTATGGAGGAAAGTATTACCATCACTTAAAGAATGAGATATCTGGAAGAATCTTGAAGACTATGAATCCCCTTGAACAGATACGTATGAGATGTAAAAGAGAGCTTTTTTTTTAATTACAATTCAGTTTAAAGACTTTTTTTTTTTGTATCGCAGTCAGACAAGATCTTTTATATCACTTGCACAGGAATATCTCTTGTTTTTTGTGAATTTCTAAGCCAGACGTAGTTTAAAGGGGGCAAAGAAGTGACTGTGTGCAATGATTTTATTTTCCTAGAAAGCAAAAATGCGCTAAATTGCCATAGTCTAAATCAACTTTAATAGAAATCTTAATACTTTGTAAATATGAAAACCATTCATTAATATTGATAGCATTCTTAGATGTCAGTATTTAAGCACATCAGAACCTTATCCTTGAAGAAGAAAAACACTCTTTAACGTTTTCAATTTCTTAAAAGTTCTTTCTAAATAGGACTAAATAGAAATACAGAAGGCACAAAATGCTGTGAGGTTTCAGGGCACAAGTAGCTTCTTGTGAGGGATGTTGTAGCAGAAATGCTAAGTCAGGGCTTGAAACAGTGATTGAGCACCTGGTGAGAAGCCAGGGCCATCCCAGGGGAGCTCAGGTGCATGCAATGCTTCTGAGTGACTGGAAGGGCTGAAGCCAGGATCCACCCCTTCCCAGACCTCATTTAAGGGTTGGCAGTGGATATGTGACTGTCTTGGTGGAGATCCCTGTCTACTTGAGGCTTTTCAAGGGTAAGCAGTGGTTTCCCTTTGTTTCTGTGTCTGCAACATTGAGCATATCCTTACTAGCTATAGCCTAGGACTTTCCTGCTATGCTGCCATTGCTGTTCTTTCCATTGTGTTTTAGCATTACTGGTGTCATTTAAAAAAAATAGCTTTAATGATGATTTTCAGCAACTAATGATAGCTTTCAAACCAGCTTTCCTTGACTAAGTTAAAGGTAGAATGTTATTCTATTGTGCTATTTATAGGCTTAATTTTAATCCTTAAGCAAATATAGTGTTAGAAACATCATTGAGCAAGTAAAGGCCGTCATGTGTTATCTGTATGTGAAAAATATCTCTTGCTTATGCAAGTGAAAAGAGGTACAAGCATGTAAACATATGTATAAGAAAAGGCAAACTACATAAATACATACACATATCTCTTACACGTGGACAATCTGGCTTTAAAGTGAAACTGGAAGTAGCTGAGGGGCTCCTTGTCACCTTGGTATGAAAAGCTCAGCTAGCTAATGCCTACTTGGTATCTTTTGGGAAGGACTAAGTCCTTGGAGCAGTCTTTAACTTCTTTAATTGAACAGTTTCAGTATTGAGGTGTTGAGTTGTAATTCCCTTGGAGTTTCAGGGAGATCTTATACAGTTACAAATTTCTGCTTATAATTAAGAGTAAAAATTCTTACATGCTTTGATATTATAGAAAATATTTACTATTGTCTAATTGTTGGATGAACAACAGGAAAGAGACTTGAAAGCACCATTCTAGAAGGAGGAAAGTGTGTCCTAACCTTATAAGCCTGTATGCTCTTATGCTTACATTGGTACACTCCTAGTTCATGAATGAATGATTTTAAATTGATGAGGATGTAGGATTTGCGGACTGTTGGTTTGTTTATTTATTTATTTTAATTCTTTTAGTATCTTGGCTGAGTTGTGCTGTGAATGCACCCGTGACTTTTCCATTACTTCTAACACAATTCTGTTTATGCAGAAATTAATGGCAATTTTCTCACTACCTTCAGCAAGAGCAAGAATAGCTGCTATATGTTTGGAAACATGTTAGTATGAAACCACACTGTGATGATATTTTCACAAATATCATCAAAAGCATTTAGCTACCCAGCAAATGCTGATGTTTTGTTCCCCATTTATTGTCTCTGAGTATTATACTTATGAGACAACACCTCTAATTAGGGTTCTAGTGCCGATTAAAAACGTGGTGAAAGATACTAACACAAGATTCCTATTAGTCCATATACATATTTCAGGTCCATAAGGAATGTGTATAACTACGTGTGCGGTTCTTATTTCTCCATGTTAGCTAGTTTAAAGTGAGTAATAATGTTTCAATAAGGCAACTGCATTTTTTCCTTGAAAACCATGATAGTGACTTATCAGAAGTCCTGTACAGGAGTAGTGGGTCTTAAAACAGGGCTAAAATCTTCTGATAAGTAATAACAGATCTGAAGTGCTTCAGGACTAGAAGAAATTGTCAAATATTTTTTTGTCTCTTCACATTCAGATGATTTTCCTCTGATGTTGAGTCAAGGTAAAACAAAATCTTTCTTGACACCTGTTTATTTGTATATGGCAATATGCTCCTCTGTATATGAAATCTCTTGGTTATATTCTTGACTTCAACTATGAGTATACGTAATTACATTCACTCAATCATCTTAAATGGCCATCTGTTGCTGTGTTTCTTAGTAATGAATGCACATTTTCATATGTATTTCTGTTTGAAAGGGCATTTCATCCTTTTTTATTTTTAAATGTGATTCATGAGCATATATAATGTGTAGTAAGCTCTTTGTTAGCCTCTCATATCCAAAAATGTGTGGAAGAGAAGAAATTAAACCATAGGACAGCACTGTGTGCTCCTTCATATCTGGTGTGGGCAGGATAGCAGCGGGCTCAGTGTCTGCCTGACTAAACAGGCAAATCTGAAAGAATGAAATAAAACTCTGAAGAACAGATAACTATTTGGTCCAGTTCTTCCAAAAAAATCAACATGGGTGGTTTTTTTTTTTTTTTAAAGCGTGATTTCTTAAGGGAATAAAAAGTATGCAGGTTATTTCTGCCTTTTAGTTTCTGTCTACTCCAGGGTCTTGCTAACCAAATTTCAAGCAAATCTGGCAGACAATTAGAGATCAATGATTTTGAGAAGATACTCAAGATAATACTTCACTGTAATATAAGTGATTGTTATTCAATTTCATATACCTTTTGGGAAGAGTAGCCAGCTGTGCAATTAGCATTTGCTGAGTAGTCTGCAGGTGAAAAGCTTTGTATCAGCCATGGAATTGTTGCCAATTGCCCAAGTGAGAAGCCAACCTTATGGAAAGAACTGGTGGGTGGTGAAGTTACTTTGCTTCCTCGCACACCAGCTCAGCTTCTCATTCTCATATAATTATATGAGAAAGAACATGATACAGATAATCGGGTTCAAGGGAACTCCTCTTATTTATTATCTGAATGAAGTACATTGACGTTAAATAACTGTCATGAAGAAGTAAGTCACTGTCTCCCACAGGAAAGGTGTTCTTTTATCTTGTCTTGGAGACTAATAATTTCAGAGCTGTGGACAGGTCTCATCTTCTTTTCCATGTTTTTTCATTTATATATGCTAATGGCTATTGTCTCTATATGGTACCAGTTTCTTAAAGCCATTGTTACAGAAAATTAGATTTCTCAGAATTGATTGATGACACAGTTTAGAACTTAATTATACTTTTTAAGTTAGTAACATGTGAACTAAGATTGACATAAGAAATACGACATGAGGAGTAGACTTAACTTATTTTTGTGATAATACTTGTTTATATTAAACAATGATTTTTACTGTGATCCCTCAGCTGTTTTGTCTGTTTACGGGATCTATTGTATCCCTGTAAACAGTATGGGAGTTTTTCTCCCCAAGAAAAATCAAATTGTTTCTTGATTCTGCTAAGTGGAAACATAACTTGTCATCTTCAAGTTCTTAAGTGAGTATTTTAAGCCTTATGTATGAGTCATAGATGCAGCGCAGTTCATGTTGTTGAATGACGAGGGAAGAAATGTACCACACAAATACTACTTTCACTACTTATAATGTTCTTTCTAATTCCTGTGGAGGGGACAATGTATCTTGTGTGCACAATGAAGTGCAGGTGAGGAAGTGAATGGTAGGGCCTTGCTCTTGCAAGTAACTGCCTATGTGTATGTATAGCTAAATCTTCTACTGAATCTGTTCACATGCACATGTATGAATTTAAGAGTCTTAAGAAGATGCTGGTATGGAGAGAGGCAAAGTGGTTTAATTGCTCCTATTGCTCTACGACCTGTGATAATTTTCTCTCTACAGTTCCTGTATTTGAAGCCCTCCTGTTGCCCAGCTCCAGAATTAAGAACAATAGTGTGAAGTTTCCCTGTTGACTCTGTCCTGATTGCCAGCTCAATGGTGAGCTCAAATCTTATTTTATGTATGAAAGTTTAGGTGATGTTTAGAAATAGCTACCAAATCAGTAGCTTAAGACAGAGCAGAGGGGAGCAGAGTGTGAAAGGATGTGAGCATTTAGAATAGCTTTTCACGTAGATATTTTTGTGTTTTTGTCAAAATGGTTTTCAAATGTGAAGTGCTGAAAGCCCTAAGATTTGACAATGCAAGAGCACAAGTGACATTATTCAAAGAGACAGAGACAAAACACCTGGAAAAAAGAGTTGAAGTTCATCTGTACCCTAGTAAACCTTTAGGACAATAAACACATGCATGTAAGACACATGGTTTTACATCAGTGTGCTAGTTTGTATATTCAAAAGTTCTTATGTTTTTGCAGTCTGAATGTTGCCACACACATGCCAATTGGATGGCTATCTTAATGTGCAACAAATAGTTTCCCAGATAGTCACATTCAAATTGACCAATAACTTGGCTTTGCCTGAGCACGTTCCCATGTTTGGTAGCCATGTTGAAAAGCATGAGTACTATGGTTCTGTACGGAAAACAATAGTTTTTTTTTTCCCCCCTTGTGGTGATGTTCATATGATTCAAATTGAGTGTTGTCACTGAAAGAAGTTTAATTATTTTGCTGCATATGGTCATATGGTAAATTCTTATAGCTAGAACTATTCTTGCTTTATTTGCAATCCCAACAGGGTGTGACTGAGATAAATAAGCCAACCCTGCTGTGCAATATTCTAACAAAACACTTCACTGGGAGTTTTGAGCTTTCTCCTACTAATCAGATTTCTCACCAAGATGATCACTCCCCCAAATCAAGTATGGTCAGTGGACATGGCAGGTTACAACATCCAAACAGCTTAATGAATATCTACCCATTTAATTTTGGTTTAAAAGAGTCAGCAGGGTTGCTGCACAGGGTGGGATTATTGCCTTTGCATCCTATTGTTCTTGACTGTGGGTTTAATTCCTGCTTCAGTAATATTATTTGGTAATTATAATCCAAGACAGTACATTTGATCATGCTGCTTCTGGCAATGGAATCCCATTGAGCCACCTACTCAAAAAAACTGTGCAGAGGTTTCTTAACTATTTCCTGACATAAAATAGCGCATCTAACTGTAGAGCAACAGCTGGTATGTTGGGAGTATCTTCGTCTGCACCCTTCTGCACTGCCTCAAGCAGATACTGCCATACATAAAAGAATTGTAAAATAACATAAAAAGAACAATATGTGGAGTGAATATTTATTTCCACAGCTGTTTTCAGTCATCTTTTCTTATTCCTTCCTTATTCCTATTTTGCTATTTCATTCATTTTCTTGTCTCTCTAGTGATACCTGTGATGCAATTCTGAAACTCTAAAATACAATGTTCTTTGCAGAATCTTCCATTTGGAGTTGCCATTTGCTTTATAACTGTTACAATATGAATCATTATTTACTTATTAGACATATTATCAGACAGTTTTCTGGTCCAAAGCATTAAGAAATGAAAATAAGAGCAGGTGAGAACAGAATGGCAGATTACATGGATATCCATTATTTTTCTCTCTGGTTTATGCTTTAGATGTAAAGATAGATGAGAATCCAAAGTCAGCTCTGTGTATATATAGTGATAAATTTTCTTGATAGTTTTGTTCCGACTTTAAAGACTGAATTCTGCTACTGCTTATGAACAAAAATCTTGTTTATTTTCCTGAATATGCATTCAGATTATGGAGGGAGAAAATGATCTGTAGAAATATTATTGCAAACACAGCTATGAACAGGTGGGCTACTTAAAAGTCTTATACAAAAGAAAACACTTAGCCTGAAGGTTTTCATCTAATCACAAGTTCCTGTGATACAATAAAAAAGATACAGCTGTCTGGAAGATAGTTACATTTTTTTTCTAAAATGAAGACAGAAAATTAAAGCTTAATCTTTTTTTTTTGGTTCTTTTTTCCTTAATCCACATTGTTCAGTTGAATTTCTTTCTATTTTGCCTCTTTCTGTGGGCTGTGTAGGATGTTTCTTTGCAAACATAACTCGCAGGAACTCCTGAACACATTGTATTACTACAAAGTTTGCTTTGTTGATGGCTAAAGTATTATATGGAAGTTCTAAGTTTGACTGTCCTGAGACAAGATCATGGACTTTTTGGAGTAGAGGAGTGATTTAAACAAAGATCAGTCAACAAAAAAAAAATAAAATGTTGATGAGATGCTACTTTGGAAACAGTGGAATTGCACTAAAAATTTATCTTTTAATTGCCACAAGCAGTGCTAAAGCCCTGGTGCGGGAAGTTTTGAAGCCATATGGTGAACAAATCTATCATCTCTGCATGAATAAAATCTGTCTAAGCTGCGTCTGCAGGCTAAGCAGTCCCATCTCTTTCAGACACTTAGCATACCAAAGATGCTCTAGTCCCTTAGTAAGCTTTGTGGCTGTTCACTGGGCTTCCATCAGAGTTCCCATGTCTGTCCTATATTGGGGCATTCAAAAGTAGACACTAGACACATTGCTATATCATTAATAACTAGCAGGCAGATAAGAAGGGTAATATAGTAGAAGCACCAAGTTTTGAAACTATCACGTGCAACCACCTGAATTAACCTACTAGTCCTGTAGGTTCAAGAGCTGTGGAAGGTTAAAAAAAGAAAACAAACTGCTGTTAGAAAGCCTGAAATATTTGTCTTCTTTAAGAAAAAATTATGTAAACCAGTAATGAGCATTTGAGTTTTTTAGATAATCTTTGCTGCATCAGTGATTAAAAATGATATTATACTATTATGCTGGTTGCAAAAGCTATTCTACTCATTTTTACTCAGTATTTTGCCTTTTCCAGGTGCAGCAGGTAGGGAATCCAGGAATAAAAATCTGAGAGAGAAATAAAATGGAGTTATTGAACTAGTTAATGAGTATGCTGAAAGCGTTGATCTTTTTGGTCTGTTTACAATTTCTCAAAAGAATGTTAATGTATTTTGACATGGAAGAATGAATGAACAGGAAAAACAACACTAGAGTACTGGAAAAAAATGAAACAAATCTCAAGAGGAATGGGAAATGAGAAATTTCATGTTCCTCCATAAAGAGAATCACTCTTTATCTGAAGTCCTAAACCTTAGACTGGAAAGCATAAAGCAATGCATTTAATTTCCTGTTAATAGCTAATCACTTATAGCAGATCATCTTGGGGTATATTTCCTGTTAATGTAAATGCTGAGCTTCTGGAATGAATAGATGGCCCCTCCCAGGACCATTTTCAAAGGATGCTATTGAGAGATGCTGTCAAATCAGAATGTTTGGTTTCTCAGCACTTGGAAAGGAAACTCTTTTTAACTGCATGTATCGTAATCTGATGGTTAAAAATAATGAATACCATCTTTCTTTTCCTTTTTTTTTTTTTTTTTTTGTTTGAGGAGTAAGATTGAATCTTTCTGAAGTCTGGAAGCTTTACATTTTTATGTTGAATGTTCTGTTCAGCATCAAGGCAAATCCCAAGTTAAGCTATCAGAGCTGAAGAACAACAATACTGTTGCCTTATCTAAAGCTTTCTTTCAGCGGATTCAGAAACATTTGGTAAACATGAACAAATTTAAGTAGTTCTCTGTGAAGCAGATAGGCTTTTGAAAAATTTGACTGTAAGTGCTGGGAAATCATTAGCTCTTTATTATCAAAAGGCATCCCAAAGTGTAAGCCAATGAAATACAGAGTATGTTAGAAGAAAGTTGATTACATATTGCATGCTTTTACTGTCAGAAGTGTGTAACTTAAGAAAAAGCTCATGTGTAAAGTTAGTTTCCTTTCAGGTTCTGGTTAAATGTTCACTAGTGTTGATAGGAATTCTTTCATTTTCATGAGACTTGACTCCCAAATTCAGGAAAAAGATTTCTGAAATTGGGTCTGACCATTTCAATAAAAACATCTGAAATGTGATGTTTTTTGAATCTAGGACTGGAATCTCACCCTTAGTCATATATAGGCAAGTAATGACAGTGAGGCAGGAGCCACCCAAAATCTTGAGTTTTCTGGCTCATATGCTAAGCCCCAGCTGAAATCTACGCTTGGTCACTTAGGTGTTTGATCTTTAAGAAGTTCTCTTAACCTCTATCAAATTTTGTTGCTTCTATAAAATACACATTTTTTAGTGGCAGTATGCCTGGGAAATGAATTAAGTCTCAAGAAGTCTCAAGTATTCTAATGAATTGTTCTTACTACATACTTGGTGGTTGGCTATTTAAATTCAGCATCTGAAATACAGTGTAAATAACATCTCTAGTGAGTTGTCATTACACATATTGGTTTTACTCCCTCTCTATACCTGGTTGGTGTAAAATAACCCCATCAATCTTGTAAAAAGGATCCCTTGTTTCCCTCCTGCTTCCCAGTTACCACTGCTGTCTCTCCATAAGTCATGAATACTCCTAGCACAGCAGGAACACATTAATGATTTATTTTTTCTTGGCAATATCCTTATTATAAATGATTTTTTTTTTACCATGTGGGTATTCTCACTGCAGGACATTGCTGCTAATAGATCCCCTTGAGCATTTGCAGTATATACTCCTCATTCAACTAGATCCCAGGTGCTATGCATGTTAAATACCTCATCTATAATCTCTTTAAGCATTAGGTTTCTGTCACAATCTCTTTTGTTGGCTGGGTAATTTCTGGCAGCAACAGTAAAAGCAGCACAAGACTTTTCTAAAATTCAAGTGAGAAGTTGCTAGTTGTAGTTATTCACAGCTGTCTGTGGGGATGAGTTCATATTTGGGAGAACATCAATTCTGGCACCCTTTATTTCAGTATGGCTTCTCAGTTTTATTACCTGTAAGTTTTTCTGACTTCCTGCATCACTTTCAGACCATCCTGTTGTTTGCTGATACACCTCTCAAACTCTGACGTGGAGGTTTGGGAGCATTAAAACATAAGCAAGCAAATGGAGGCAAAACTGCATGCCAAACCTGAATTCTTTCAAGAATTATACTCTTCATGCTTTCTGCAAGATTTTGTTGGCAGAGCTCTACTAGCATGCAGGAATCTCTTAACCTGGGGAAAAGGTTTCAGTGGTGAAAGAACATAGGAAGTGGCTGTCTGGCTGGGCCGTCAGTGTGGTACTGAAAACAGGACGTGTGCTGGGCTGTGTAAGGTGGAGGCTGTCTTGCATCATGGAAGGGGAAGACTGAAAAGCAGTGAGATGCCACTTGATTGGGGAAGGAGTGAACCAGGAGAAGTGGTTCTGGGTCCTACAAAAAGAGGCCTGTCTAGTGGACTTGCAGTTGTTTTATCTTTTGTTGGTTATTTAGCAGCTGCAGAGAGAATATAAAACTGTGTTGAAATTAAAATTTACCGTGTATCAAGAGTGTGTAAGCCCCTTGGAGTTCATACAGGAATACAGGGCTGAGAGAGGCTTGTGCTCTTTTTCATCTTTTAATATATACACACAACTGGTTTTATTGGAGATGGTTGAAGGTTTACTTTATAATTTTTCCTGGGAAATTTCTTTCATGTATGTGTTCTTTTGTGCTTTAGCACACGCTCCTTTGTAACTGTAATTAGCTTATGTTTGTGTGTGATTAGTCAGCCATGAAGGACCGTCTTCTGTTTTTCTTATGTACTCCCTTGCAGAATAAGATATTAATGAATCTAAGTGTTTGAACATGACTCTATATTGCTACATATGTGCAATATTTTGTACCATTTATTCATCTTCATGGAAAATAAGAAAATGTTTTGAATTAATCTTATTACGCTTCTGGGAGAGGGGCATGTGGAAACAAAGAAATATATATTGACAGTACTGTGGCACTATTTATAAACAGAAACTGAATGATAAGTCATCTGTTTTTTCAAATAAATGCTAATTCACTTAAGTGACCCACTGTAGTGTTTAAACTACAGTAATATGTCTGCTCATAGGTGGAGAATGAAACACAGAGTGCTATATTTCATCTACAGCATAAACATGACATCTTATAAAGAAGTCAGGAGACTTGCAGGTCTCACTGAGAAATTGCTAACAAAGTTCTCTTGATATTTTAGTCTAATTCTAAACTGCTGATACATTTACTTTGAAAAGAGACAAGAAAAAGAATTGGATGGAAAGCTGCCCCGAAGGAAGTCATTTTATTTATAATTTGTAGCTTTAAATTATTCCATTGAACTTAGGTACGTTGCTCTGAAAGTAACACCTTTTATTTATTCTGTGGAAATGACAACAGATGCAAAAAGCATGATGATGCTATTTGTTAAAGAAAACTCTCAGCTGCAAAATACTATTTCTCAGTGTAGTCATCATCATTAGCTATGCACTTTCACCAGTGATGAACTACTGCCTTCATGCCAGACTTGTCTTTCATGTTACTGTCACCACTGCTGAAATAAACCACCCACCACCTCACTCTGCTCGCATCCATTGTTTGGTCTCGGTAAATGTTCAGCAAGCATCAGTGAATGTCCATGGGTGCATGTTTTCTGCATGAAGGAATTCAATGGCATGCCATTCCTTCATATGCAGTTCATAGTATATGTCAGCCCTGAAGAGAAGGACCTGGGGCTCCTGATGGAGCTTAATGGTTTTAAGTTGAAGGAGGGAAGATTTAGGTTGGATATCAAGGGGAAGCTCTTTACAGAGAGAGAGAGTGGTGAGGTGCTGGAACAGGCTGCCCAGAGAGCTTGTGGATGCCCCATCTCTGGAGGTGTTCAAGGCCAGTTTGGATGGGGCCCTGGGCAGCCTGGTCTAGCATTAAATGTGGAGGTTGGTGGCCCTGTATGTGGTAGGGGAGTTGGAGATTTGTGGTCCTTGAGGTCCCTTCCAACCCTGGCCATTCTGTGATTCTGTCAGATGCTATTTTGTCAGGCTGTCCCTCTGTTTACCTCTATCATATGGCAACTAAATTTAATAGAGTACTGGCAGAAAGGTTCAACCCCTACTGCCATACCACCAACCTCTGTCTCTGATGTTGTGGGACATTGTAATAAAATAGGAGGAATTACTTTTGGAGAAGCCTTTTATGTGTAGAGTACATAGGCCTCGTATGTCCTGCTAAGCATTTGCTTTCACTTACTACTCTTAGCAGAGGCAGAAAAGCAGTGTTGCTCACCCATGCAGCTGGCAGCTGTTTGGGCAGCAGAACAGCAAGGCAGGCTCAGAGGATGCCTGTAGCATAGCTGTGTCCCAGCATACTGCATGACACACAGGGTAGATGGCCTTGGAGGTGAAGAGATAATAAGCAACCAGGTTGCTTTGGCAAGAAAAGGGAGGTGGGGGGTGTTGCATGCTGTTTGAAAAGAAAGCTAGGTGACAAAGTGGCAAGTAAGTACTGCAGTAAAGATGGTGGCTGGAGAAATGGGGAAGAAACCCACCACATTGTGCATCAAGTTACTGCTGATCTGTGATTTCTGTTGTGTATAAGGCTGATCAGGACCTGTCACTCGTTAACTCATCTCTGAATCTATTAATTACCCTCCTTGCTTTTTCCCACAGAAAGTATTTTCCTATGGTTAATTCATTTACAATAAATTTACTTGGTTCGTCCTAATACACAGTTTCTCAAATGCAGCACAGTTCTGCTTCTTCACAAGCTATAATGATAGAATAGTTTCAATGTTACTTATGTCGTTCAAACAGCGAGCACATTCTCTGGATCTAGGTTTATCACAAACTGTAGCAGGCATAGAAACCACAGTAATTCACAAGCAGCAGTAAGTCAGCTGAGACATTTGCAGTCTTCCTCTTCCAGATGTAAGAATTATACCACTGGCCTCTTCTACATTGTTCTTGTCATCAAGAGTGGAGCAGCACCAGTCTCTGTGCCTTCTCTTCCTAAACTGAGAAGATCAAATATACATTTGTTCCTCTCACTGGGACCCAAAGTCTTGGTAGGTTGAGCTAAGGTACTGATTTCCTCCTAGACTTACAGTACTTAATCTTTATATCTTTGTTGGTTTGGGGCTGATCTATGCATTTCCTGAACTTTCTGCAATTTTGATTAGTTCTCTCATATTTCAGAAAAGATGATAGACAAACTTTATATATTGCGTATGATTCAAAAGCTTTCAACAGTGCCTCAGGTGTATAGCCCAACTTGGCTCCCTAGCTCCAGCAGACTTCAGTTGGAAGAATTGTGATGAAATATGGTACAGAGTAAGATTATTTTCCAGGCTGCCAAATACGTTAAACTTTTTGAAAATATTTTGGAAGTTCTCCGTTTATGAGTAATAGCTAACCTTTATTTAGTAAAAACGGTAATTGACACCACTGTCAGGAAGGAATGTGATAGGCTGAAAATGTTTGGTTTGGATTATGGTGTTTTTTCCTTCTCTTCCAAAGAAAAGATGATTGAATGAATAGTGTTTGCTGGGACAAAATCATTCTTTTATTGAAAAATAAAATAATGAGGGATTAACAAAGCAGATGGGCTCCATAGTTCTCAGATAATGGGTCTGTTTTACCAGAACTCTTTACAAAAGGAATCTGCATCCTGTTAAACAGTGTTTGTTCTGAAGCTCATTCAATATAAAATGAAAGCATTTGAAATGTAAATGCTTTTTCTATTTTTGAACATTTAATGAAAAGCATCCCCTTGAAACTCTGACAAACCTTATAACTCATCACTTCAGTATTGGTTTCATATTTCATTTTGTGTGTGCCAGCAGGAGAGCAAATTTTTGGCTGGAAATATCTCATCTTCCACTAAAAACGTTTCCCTTTCTTAATGGAATACAGGTAGAAGGTATAGGCTAAATTGCTGGAAATCTACGGAATAGCATAATCCTTGAATATTGTTGAACGCTATTACAGTACTGACAGTGAAGATCATCCTAAAATGCCTAAAAGCAAAAGTGACATGTTGACTCTTCTGCATCAGAGAGCTTCAGTGAACTTCAAGTTGCTGAGGAAAAACTTAAAAGAGGACGTTTTTGAAAAGTCTCATGTTCCAGGGATGAGGTCCAAACTTGGCTTTACAGCCAATGTTTATGTAAACATTTACTTGAAACTATCTCGTCCTTGTCCTGGACTTCGCACTATTTTTTGTCTAGTGATATATCTATAATCCACATGTTCATCAAATGAAAAGTGATAGGATATCTTCCTCTTTTCCTCTGGCCACATACCAAAGTCAAAACTACTACTAAATTTTGTAGGGAACCATATCACAAAAGCATGTTGGGGCATGTGGGGGAAGATAAAGCCCAGCAATATCTTAGCCTACCACAGTGTTCTGTGTTTCTGCACTCTCATTTGGAGGTGATTTGGATGCCCAACAGTTCATTTCCAAACAGACTGTGAAAATGCTGAGATGTAGTTTTGTAGGTTTATTGCCATGCAGAACTCCTCAGACACCTGGAAGTAAATGGCAATTGAAGCTGAGAACCGGATTCTTGTGACTGATGTTTTGGACTTAGGTCCAGATGTTCCTCCAGAAATTAAGTTGTTGTGGGATAATAACTGTTTAAATACTTGGGAAAAAAAAAAGAAAAAAAAACATTGGGCAAAAATGATTAGTTATTGTAAGAAGAAAAGGTTTATCATGGAGAGAAAAAAAGAAATCTGCACCTGCACTGTTCAATATAGGCATAAGTGACCTGAGGAAAAAAGTGAATAGGAAAATGAGAACTTGCTGAATATCCAAATTATTCAAGTTAGTAAAAATGAAATGGGCCATGAAGAGGTATAGTGAATGGCTGGGTGGTAAAGTGGCAGATGGAATTTTACTTTGATAAATGCAAATAATAAACGTGTGAAAAGGCAATAATCTTAACTATACATGAAGAGCTCTTATTAGTTATTGCCACTCAGAAAAGATAACTTAGTATTGTAGGTGGTTCTCTGGAAATATAATAATTTTAATGCTCTGCTGCAGAATGGTTAGCTTTATTGGGAAAGGAACAGAAAACATTGCTATGACCCTACACAACTCTGGGATGCCCAGAATCTGTGTATGCTCATTTAAAGAGAGGAGTGGTGAAGGTGCTTGTGATACGGAACAGTTGTGAAGCCAGGGCTTAGGAAAAATGTGGTACAGGCAAGGAATATGTTAAGCATTTATTAGACTTGAGGGGCTGAAGAAAACAAAAAGAAAAGTAGGAGGACATGCCAAAGTAAGCATTAAAGTGGCAGGTTAGACTCACTCTATTTTTCCTTGGTTGGTTGATTTTGGTTGTTGTGTTGTTGTTTTTTGTTTGTGGGTTGTTTTTTTTTTTTTTAAAAAAAAAAAACTATAGCTGCTAGTTCCTGCAAGAAACGAGACTTTTCTGTAGGTATCTGTAAGTTTGCTGAAATTCTGCTTTATGCTTAACCTTAGCTTATGTTTATCTCGCTATCTGATTGAGACTTTCTGGATCTCAAATGCTTTCTTATAAAATATATGTAGTTTTACTTTGTCATCAGGGCACCTTGTAACAATAAGGAGTAAGGCAGCCAGAGAGCACGAATGGAAGTATCAAGGAGTGAATGAACTGCCCCGTATGGGTGCTGTTACAGTCTTAAGCTAATAGAGATGGAAGAGCTCCTACTGCACGTGGAGGCTTTGATTGGGATATGCTTTGGAAAGTGGAAAAAGTGCAGATTTTAATTTCAGCATCATTTGATAGTAGATGTCAGTAGTACTGAGGCATTAGAAATATCCATTTGCAGAACTATTACAGAGAATTAAAATAAACCAGTCTAGTTATGGAAAGCCAGCAGTGTGATGCTCTCTTTGATTTACTGATTTGTGCTGTGAAGTCATGTCCCTGTACACCCTCTACAGTATGCCATTTTCTCTTGAAAACAAACAGCTGCTTTTGTCTTGAAGACTAAATTTCAAATTGCAAGCTCTTTCTTAGGTTTGCTATGTTAATTTGTGCTTGTCCAATATGTATTTTATTTACTTAATTTACACCATTGATAGAAGTGAATAGTAATATAACAGTATTCATCTTAGAGCAAACAGCAAAATTATTTCATGGAGAACTACAAACTTTACAGTATATATCTATTTAATTGTATTAATTCTTTAATAGGAATTAAGAAAATAAGGAAGTTTCTAAGAACAATTTATTTAGCAGATCAAAGCAGAGTGGCTTCTCTGTGAGTTAAATTGTATGCATGGATAAATTTCATAATCAAACTTGGAAAAACAGCTATAACAAAACCAAAAGTATTTTGTTACTATTAGGCCAGAATTAGGAATAAATCAGAGTATTTTTCAGTGAAATGCCATTTCTTTCATGCAAAATTGAATATGCTTATTTGACATGTTTGTTAAGAAGCGTAGAAAAGTTGACCCAGGGAAGTTCCAACCTGCTAGCCTCGCCTCTGTGCCAGGGAATATCTTGGAGCAGATACTCCTGAAAGCTATGCTAAGGCATATGGAATAGAAGAAGCTGATATGGGATAACCAGCATGGCTTCACCAAGGGCAGGTCCTGCCTGGCCAATCTTGTGGCCTTTTATAATGGTGTAACTGCATCAGTGGACAAGGAAAGAGCTACTGATGTCATCTACAAGGCCTTGGACATAGTACCCCCCACAACATCCTTCAATCCAAATTGGAATTGATGGGTGCACTGTTCATTGGATGAGGACTAGGTTGCAAGATTGTACCCAGAGAGTGGTGACTAATGGCTCTGTGACCAGATAGATGTTGGTGACAATTGGTGTCCCTCAGAGGCTTTGCTTTAACCAGTGCTCAATAACTTCATCATGAATGACATCAACAGAGGGATTGAGTGCACCTTCAGCAATTCTGTGGATGACACCAAGCTGTATGGTGTGGCTGACATGCCCAAGGGATGGGATGCCATTCAGAGAAACCTAGACAGGCTCCAGAAGTGGGCCTAGGTGAAGTGCAAGGTCTTGCAACTGAGTTATGGTAACCCCCACAGCAGTACAAATGGGGGGATAGAAAGGATAGAATGGGGGCTTGGGGATACTGGTGGATGGCAGCTGGACATGAGCTAGTGATGTGCCCTCACAGCCCAGAAAGTCATCTGTATCCTGAACTACATCAAAAGAAGTGTGGCCGACAGGGTGAAGGAAGTGAGCTGATCCTGCCACTCTGCTCTGTGCTAGTGAGACCTCACTTGGAGTACTGTGTCTAGATGTGGAGTTCTCAGTACAAGAGAGATGTGGACCTGTTAGAGCACATCCAGAGGAGGGCCTCAAAAATGATCCAAGGGATGGAATGCATCTGATAAGAATACAGGCTGAAAGAGCTGAGGCTGTTCAGCCTAGAGAAGAGATGGCTCCAGGGGGACATGACAGCAGCCTTTCTACATCTAAAGGGGGGCTATGAGAAAGAAGGGGACAAATTCTTTAGCAGGGTCTGTTGTAATAGGGCAAGGGGAAATGGTTTCAAACTAAAAGAAGGAAGACTGGACATAAGGAAGAATTCTTTTTTTACAATAAGTGTAGTGCAGCACTGGAACAGTTTGTCTAGAGAGGTGGTGGATGCCCTGTGCCTGAAGTCTGATGTAAACCAGTGACCTGTCATAAATGTTTTAACAAAATTAATCAATTTTAAAACCTTTGACTTAGGAAGCTACAACTACTCAGTTGATCGTGTTACGTCTGAAAAACTTCCTGGCTTTGAATGAAGATAGTTGATCTGTTTTGAAATTCACTCATGATAAAGCCTGTAGTGAACTTAAAAACAACATAAAGATTATTCTGTCATTTTTCAGTTTGATTATTGTTAAGTTTCAGAACTCATTTCTTTTTTCTTCATAGAACTGAAAAGTATGGTCCTGCCTATCTGTATGCATGTATCTTGTCCACAGAGTATTCTATCTAAATACGTTCTGTGTGAGATTCTGGATTTATTATTCAGTGGAAAGGAAGCTTCAAGCCCTGTGTGACAGAAAACAAGTTGTGTTCTTTTTTAGAGTCATCCTGTTAACTCCTGACATAGTAAAACCAGAATTTCAAGATGTGTTGTTTTAAGAACTTCCTGTCCTTTGAGTTGTGCCAGGGCAGCTGTTGTGTCTGGGTTACTAGAGTGAAAATGAGCTGCTAAAATAAAATATATATTACATTCCAAATTTAAGTTAAATTTGATAAGAACCGGCTACCTAAAATTGAAAGGCACTGAACTTCTCAGATAATTTGATTTTTAATTGCTTTTACTTTACATGAACTTAAGATAAAATCCAAAATGGATTTAAATCTTCAGAAAAGAAGTGTCCTGGGTCAAGCAATGGAACAAAATAGGAACAAAATAGTAAGATTAGTCAATGTGTGTTAATTGCTGTGAGATTCTTCTACTGCTATGCTATTCAGTTTTCTTGGACTAGGCCTGTAAATGCTATACAAATAATATAGACCTATCGGTGAACTTCTGTTCGCTCTGGCTACTGTGTGTTTAGCCCTACCAGCGCAGATTTGTGCATTCCCAAGTGATTTCTTTTGTAAGTGAGATATAATATGTGCAAGGTCTAAGTAGCTCATGTCAACTAACAGATGCAGAGGAACACTACTATAAACCCTTAGCTGAACAATGTCAAAACAAATGTTATTTTAGTAGTAAAAGAAGTGATGCTGATTTCTCCTTAATCACATTTCAGTTATGATTGAAGAGACTTAACTGAGTCGGACCAAGCTGATTTGGGCTATATACAGAGTTTGGAATTTCAATTACTTCGTTCAACTGCTGCCAGCAGCAGTCAGGTGTAGCTGGTAAATGCAAGATAGTCTGCATTTATTCAGCTGTTGCATTTGAGATGTTCTTAAGCTCTGAGTGGAATGGAAACAGCAGTGTGTTGAAGGGGCGCTGAGAGCAGTGCCAAACCACAACCATCATCTCCACTAATTTACCACAAAGAGGACTGATAGATTATCTTATCTTATTTCTGTCTATTACTGAGTAATCACAGGGGGAGCATATTTGATATAACTCATTTGGTCTTAAGTGTTGGACTCTGTACAGGAATAAGTTGCTTCTGATTATGTGTGAAATGGTATAGAGATACAGCTGTGTGTCCCATATCCTTTTGACTGCACTTACATATCTGATTAAGACAGACAGTTCATGAGGAGTACAGAGGAAATGGTGCCCTTGAATGTGTCTGAGTAGTAGGTACAGGAAAAAGATGACACCAGTGATTCATACGGAGAGACAGTCTCAGAAAGGGAACCCACAGCTTCATCTCTCAGGATGGTGACCTTGACTGAGCATCTGAGCTGGCTACTACTTTCATTCCTGATTTCTTGGTGGTCCAACCTCGCTAGGAGAAGCTGTGTTGCCATAAAACACTTCTCTAAGAATTAGTAGCTATCATTTCAACTCTGTCCTTCTTCCCTCTCTGAGAAATGGAGAGGTGGCTAAGCAAGTTCTCTGGTGGATGCTGTATTTGTTCTTTATATTAATGTCAGCATCACATCTCCAGTTGCTTTTATATTTTGATCTGAGCTAGTACAGACCTAGGTGTGAATGAAATAAATTAAACAAGCTAAAGATCTCTGACCTTTCTGAGACTCACAGTTCTGCAGAACTTTTCACCTGTCTCAGCATCCCGATAAAAAAAAAAAAAAACTCCTGTACTGTATTTTGCAGCATAGATGGGGTGGAGAAGTGAGAGGATGCTCTTTGCCTAAAGTGCAGTAATACTGTTTTGATCTGTTGTTGCTGGTGTTGTTTTTTTGTTTTTTGGTTGGTTGGTTTTGCTTTTTTATTGTTTTGTTTTGCTGAGGTTTTTTTATGGCTGGTTGGTTGGGTTTTCTTTTGAATTTTCTTGGAGACCAGAATCAAAGCTGGAAATTGGGCAGAAGGGGTAGGTATTTTACTAACAACAAATAAATTATTTTTTTGCTGTTTTGAAAAAGGAGCAGTAGGTGGAAACTCGGTCCATCTGCAGTTTGCTTTTCAGTACCTACCTATACAAGGAGAAATGTGTCTCTTGCTCCAAGCAGAGAAGAGCCAGTAGTAACTCCGGGTGGCAGCTGGAGGCAGTGTTATGATGTAGAGCAAAGTCTCTTCAGCCAGATTGTCTGAAGAAGAGCTTCAGGAATTCTACATTTTAGAGACAGAAAAGAGAATGAACTGAGATGGAAGTATAAGTTATCAATCCTTGGATTAATTCATACTGAGCATGTCAGCAAATGAATGTGTTGTCATGAGATTTGTAGATTCAGAGACAAAAAATACATTCCTGTGACTCTATCCTGGTTATTCTGTGGCTATCAAATTTGTTCCAGGATGGTGTTGTGACTGCAGGCAGCTTAGGTAGCACATTCCTGATGGATGTTTACAGTGTTTCTGTGTTCCCCAAAGTTAATATTCAAAGTAAATCAGTACCTTTCTGCATATTTCAGATCTGTGATATATAAACTGCCTCTGCATTGTTTACTGTTAAGATTGCTAATTTCTAGTTCCCTACTGTTGTTGAGTTAGTTTCCTCTGATTAGGTAATGTTTTTTTTCTGCTCACAAAGTAAACATTGTTATTCTTGCAAAGGTGCACTGGAAATAAAAATGAAACTTTCAAGTGTTAATATTCATTCTGGCAACACTTAACTGTATGTCCATATTTACAGCTTTTTTTAGCCATCTCACTCTGCAGGCATGCTATGCCGATGAAGGGTAGTTTATCCAGGAGCAGAAACCTCAGCACAGAAGCCCGTAGAAGAACATTTTAATCTTTGCTCTCCTCTACTCTCTGTTTTATTTTAAGAGGGATAGTGAGAGCTTCCACTTCATTCAAAGAAACATTTAGCTCTTCAAAGCACTGGCAGTAGTTTATCCATCTGTACCTTCAGCTATCCTGGTTCACATCAATTTGAACCCTGATTAACTCTGGGCAGCATTCTCTGCCACGCCAATTTCTGTTAATTTCTTCTTAAAAACTGTTCTGAGTTTCCAGATGATTATCGGTAGATAACCAGTGATCATCCTTTTCTAGTTTTACTACATTTTTTTCAAGAAAGAGCACTGAGTAAATATTTCAGAGTATTTGAAATATCTGAAGCCTTGCAGAACAGAAGTTGCTTGCCTCTTAGAGTGAGGGATATTTGTAGCTGATCACTTGATGGAGAAAGAACTGCAGCTCAAATTACATCTAGGGAAGGGTATGCACCCAGATAACCTTTGCCAGCTGACACATCTCAGTGTGGATTCAGGGCTTGCTTTCTGTGATTCCACTCAGCTTTCACTGAACTCTGCCATGCTGCTGTGGCTTTTAACATCTAACCCTCTACATCAGCCCTTATTAAAGGTCATCTATCAGACAGTGAGCACATAAGATCTAAACCTTCTTGCTATGAAAGAATCTTGATTTTTCTTTTATCTGTTATTATGAGCTTGTATCGTTGTTTTAGTTGCAGTGGAAGAATTTTACTTTTTGGAATATCAATATGCAGTCTTTCGTGTGCCAAAGATGCTATCTGGTTTTATTTTGATATAAATAGCTTTCATAACATTTTAGAAACAAAGTTGCCCATTAGATAGCTCACCCTTCTGAAATTTTCACTATCCTTTGGCCAAGACAGCTAAGAGTCATGTTGTACTTGCATTAAATAATTACATTTAGAACCAGATTGCATACACGGATACTGTATAAAGAATGCTATTATTGGGTTAGAACACCAAACACTAGTCACTGTACTGTGCATATTCATATTTTACTGACTCAGATTGCTTGCCCTAAAGCTTTTACCTGTGTAGCTTGCATTTATTCAGAAAGTATCTATAATATGTGCTTACATTTTAGCAGCAATGGGTTTGATTTCTCCTTTCATAAATCAGTTACTAATTGCTATGCGAGCCTTAGTTAAACAGCAAGTAATAGTAATGCCTTTTTGACTGTTTTCTTGTTATAATCAAATCACTGATCACTCTAACAAGCTGTTCCTCCTTTCAAGGAGAACCATACAGCTGATGTGAAACATCTGAAAGAGTCAGAAGGAGAGACATACAACATTATTAAGGTGTAGCAGATACACAGTTTTATGTGCAAAAGAAGTGTTCACCAGCCCTATGTGGCATCACTGTCTTTGAGATGGCACAAGAAAGGATTGGAATCAAATGGCTTCCTGCAAGTTGCATTTGGAGCAGCTGTAAAAATCTGTTTTTCTTTGAAAGAATGTCTTGAATGGGACAAAGTACAAAGTGTTATGAAGGATAGGTTTCTATATACTTTCCCTTCCTGCATCTTTAATGGTCCCTGTACCTCTGAGCCATGAATGTGGTCTCAGAAGCTGTTCTCTAAACAAAGTCATATACTTAATTTCTTAACATTAGGATTTCTTAACATAAAGGATTATGAATATCAGTCAGAGACAGTTAAGAGAACAAAAAGAAGAACATCTGAGTGTTGGCTGAAAAATATTTATAAACAAATTTGAGGCTTCTTTGTGCACCAATCTACCTCACCTGATCTGATTAATTATCATTCTTTTCTTTTTTTTGTCTGTGTAAGCATATTGAATAATGAAAGCAAACTATTCACCTTAATAAAAATATATTTTGAGTCTTACAGTGTGACACATTATTGTAATATAGCTGTTGAATTAATGATTTCAATTTATAAATGAATAAGTGATTTAGAGCTGTGCATATAATCATCTATTTGAGTTGTTACTAGGCCTTTGCAAGCAGTGCGTATTTATTATATCTGTATAATAATGTACATTGTACTTTATTTGGCTTCTGAAATGCTGTACAAAGAATCTTGGGAATTCAGAACTTTTAAAACCTTACTGTGAAGTATACAGTTGTGTGTTAGAAAATGATTAGTCAATTTACCTGAAAGAGTCCTGCCTAATTGAAATAACAAGCAGCATCTAATAGTAGAACTTTGTATTTACAATAAAAACTATTCAGAAATGCAGATCTTCATTACAAAGTCAGTGTTCATTTGGCTGTTTAATAGAACTATGCTTAACTAAATTAATGCAATGGCTTAAGGTTATTCAGCAGAGCCAAAATAATTATTCTCATCTGTTAGAGAAATATGAGGATTACTGGAAAATTAATTTGAAGGAGGAAAGATACTGTTATATAATTAAAGAATTTTCTTTATTAAACAGTTTACTGAATTCTAGTAAATTTCATCTGCTGTTTAAGAGATGAATTTCTGGCTAGGAAAATAACCCTCATCTTATTTAGCAAAAGAGAGCAAGGTAATAATTTGAAACTGTCTTTCAAACACAATTTGCAAAAATAGGTCCCTACCTCTTTCATGGAACGAGATATCCTGTTCATGGAATGCATGAAGTTGGAGTCTGTGCTAATCAAAACTGAGTCAGTTGCTCCAACCACAATATACTTCTTTGTCTATTATGCTCTCTGGTACTACTACCTTCATTGCTGCCTTTTTCTGCAGCACATAGTCACATAGTTTTGTCTCGGAATCTAGGTAATATTGGTGGTGGAGCATCTCCTCTACAAGGACAGGCTGAAAGAGCGGAAGCTGTTCAGCCTGGTGAGGAGAAGGCTCTGGGGAGACATGACAACAGTCTTCCTATATCTAAAGGGGTGCTGTAAGAAAGAAGATGACAAACTTTTTAGCAGGGCCTGTTGTGAGAGGAAAGAGGAAATAGTTTCTAACTAAAAGAGGGGAGATTTAGGCTGGGCATAAGGAGGAATTTTTATTTTTTTTTTTACGACAAGGATAGTGAAGCACTGGAACAGTTTGTCCAGAGATGTGGTGGATACCCCACGCCTGGAGACATTCAAGTTCAGGCTGGACAGAGCTCTAAGCAATCTGTTTTAGCTGTAGATGTCCCTGTTAATTTTAGAGATGTTGGACTAGATGACCTTTAATTGTTCCTTCCAACTCAAACAACTCTTCGATTCTACTCTATGAATATACAGGATGCATCTTGAAGAGATGACCAAGAGAAGTTTGTAAAATTTTTATCTTTGGAGGCTTTCAGGACTTGGCAGTAGCAAGGCCAGAGCTGATCTGATATTATATGAAAATCCTGTTTCAAGCAGATGGTGGAGTAGAAGTTCTTCAAAAGTCTCTTTAAAACTACATATTATGATACTGATCTGATTTCAGAAGGGGAAGGACTAAAGCTAAAAGTTTTAAAGAGTGAAACAAGGAAAATAAATGACATATGTATAATGACAAAGTTAGCTAGCTTGTAAGAAGTATGTTGAATTATTTAAACAAATGCACATAACCAATATAGGTAGAGCCACTGTTGCCTACCTGTTACAGTTTCTAGGGCCTGATTAATTCAAAATTCAAGGAATCCAATCCCACTGGAATCAATCTCAGAAAAGGGAACATCATGACTTCAGCAAAAATTGCTATAATGATATCAACGGAAACCCTGTTTTAGTTTTGTCAGCGATTTGGGCGAGTTAAATCCCATTAGTGAGAGATTTAGAATTTGGTGATAAAGACTGAGGATGTAACTTGATTTATTAGACTGAGACTATAGAGTGATAATAGTTTTAAACTACAGAAATACCAAATATGTATAAGCTGACTTCATACATATAAACACAATTGCATTTGTGATTCTTAGTGAAAGGGGAGATGTAGGAAGTGGGAAAAATTGCTGTCTGACTTAATTTTGATTTGGAACAACATTACACACTGTAAGAATGAGCTTTATGCTTTCTGTTGCTGACTGTTCTTTATTGTGTCGTTATTTTCTCTTCAGTTTTAAACAGCAGAGTGAAAGAACCCTATTATAATGAATTAGAAAATACAAAATAAATTTTATGATTTTTTTAATTAATCACATTCTAAATTTTATGGAAAAAAAACTGGTAATTCTCATAACAAAAACAAGTGAGGCTTCTAATTTTGTGTCATGTGGTACTTAAGGGTAAACTATATTGGAGATTTTTCAAGGCATAGTCAGATAAAAGAAGATATTTATGAGGACTAAAATTTGACAAGTGTGGAAGATAGTTTTGGATTTTGAATTAATACTTTTTTTTTACTGGTTTTGCTAATCCAGATAACCCATTTATTTTTGCTGTCTAATGTATTTTTTAAGAAATGGAGGTTGTCCCTGTCTTGTTTGTAGACTGTTTTCTTTCATCTCTGTGGAAGGAATGGTGGTAACTCCTTGAGTAATGCAGAGAACCTAAAATAACTCTGAACTGGCTTTCATTTCTTAACTCCAGCACCTGAATGCAGTAGAGTTGTGTTTGCATGTTGCTCAGTGTGAAGGTTAATTAGCTGAGATGGATGTGTCACCCTGACCTGGACCCGCAGGCATTGGCCCTGGAGTTTGCTGAGATCTTTCAGAGTTGCTCTGCAGGGGTCAGATACTCCCTTAATTCCTGTGCTTGATGAACAGCTACTCTCAATAAGGGAAGTGAAACAGCCATTTTACTGTAAACCAGGATTTATTCTACTCAGTCACTAATAAGATTTCAGAAGTAAGAAATGGATTAATAAAATCTGTGGGATTGTTCCTTGCTTCTGAAAGTTATAACAGGGAAACACTAAGCCAACATTAACCCTCAGGCACCATTCTATGTCCTTATTGAGGTAAAATGGAATATTTCCCTGTTTTCATGTACTGATAATCATTTCATACAGTACTGCAAATCTCTGTAATTTGATTTTCCTTTCTGTTGCTTCAGCAGTGGCTTTAAATAATTATGATTCACACTGCTTTTACACCAGCTTTGGTGGACTGAACAACTGTAAGAACTACATTAGAACTGTGAATACCTACTGGCATCTTCCTGATGTTTTTGAGTTATCACTGGAGCATTGTTACGGTACTTTGAACACGGGCCCTGAAACTATTTGGCTCAGCTGCCAGAGAAATACAGGAAAAATATAAATCATTGTCCCAGAAGTCTGACAGCCTAAGGAAGGGAAGCATTCTATTTCCACCATAGGCTGAAGACTGGTGATAAAGATCGTTCATTTGTTGTCAAAATCACAAGTAAACCTCAGTGGAAATTTTAAGCAATTAAAGTTTAAAAAAATCTTAAAAGGTGTTGAAGAACACAACATGCTCAAAAGGTCGTGTTAATGATCCTGTCAAGTGATTTTTTTAGTGTTTTTTCTTATAGTCTAGGTTTTGGTTAATAGTGCTTCTTTGTGATACAGCAATCGAATAAACTATAAATGGTAAAAGAGAATAGGATGAAAAATAAATAGGTCATGGTCAGATTTTATTTATTCACTTGTTATTTATTTATATGAAATCCCTTATTTCAAGATAGAATGTACAGCTACTGTTGGTTTTCAAGGTTAAATCTGGGTGTGATATTCCATCTGTGCTTGCTTGTCACTAAGAAGATTCTGCAGCTCAGACTAGATCCCAGCTTGCTTTACTGATTTTCCTAGCTTGTACTCTTAAGGTCTCCTTAATCTTATTTAAGTCTACGAAGGGCTTATATTTAGCTGAAAACATGAGGTGGTGTTGTGTAGGAAAATTTCAAGCCCTCTTACTAAGCAGCAGTAGAACTGAAAGGATTCCTGTTCCTTGTGAAGCAGGTAGCATGCTGCCATCTACCGGCAATGAAGCATGATTTTATTTCCTCAAGTCACTTTCAGGAAATATGTTTGACATTTTCCCTTCTGTAAAACTGTACATATCTCAAGAGTATAAACTTGAAAAGGATCATGCAAATATGCCTTACCATTTACTTTAGAGTCACTGTGGGGGATTTCTGTAAATCTTACCACAAATTTCAGCCTCTAACTTAACCTCTAACTTCCTTTTCAGCTGAAACCTAAAGAAATGTTCACTTTCTTAACATTACAGAAAAACTCACTGTATCGTTGTAAACTCTCAAAGGGTTGTGAGTTTCTTCCCAGAACAAGCAAAAACAAACAAACAAACAAACAAACAAAAAAAAAAAAAAAAAAAGGAAACATTTCCATAGACCTTCTTTTGGCCCATGCTCTAATCAATTGCAACTTAGAAATGCTGAAGAAGCTGTATGGAAGAGCTGCAAACTTAGGAATATTTAAGGAAAAAAGAAGTCTTCCTTCTCCTCCCCCCCTTCCATTTTCCATTTTTAAGAATAAAAACAGGGAAAAACAAATGTGAAAACTTCCCAGGCTGCAGCTGATTTGTCACCACCAATTTTTTCTTTCTTATGTCTCCAGTTAAATCCGCTTTGTACAGTCACATCTCATAGCTAAAGAATAACTCTTTATGATTTCATGATGAAACATCAAAAAAGAAAAACAACTGAGCCATGTTTACTCAGTTGAGAACTATAACTCAGCTCAGGGTTGGCTAACTTTGCTGGAGCTCTGGACTAAGTTTCAGCTGTGTAATGTAGTTCTGCAACCAGGGGTAACAGATTTTTATAATGAAATAGCTGATTAAACCAACACGCTTTCCAACAGCATGTAATTACCATATGTTAAGGTGAAAGGGTACTCTCATGTATTTATATACTTGAGTTGCGTTCTTTTTTACACTTAATTTGCACATAAGCAAATATACAAAAGCCGAGTGATGTAAATACATGCGGTTAAGTAATTGCCCTTAGTTACAGTTCATACCTTTTTAACAGCAATCATTTCAAGGCATGTGCAGCAGCTATTCAATTATTCTTTTGGCAGAGTACTTGAAAACTGAAATAGAACTGGACGTGAATTCTGCTCTCCTGACTCGTGTTTTCATATGGCACAAACCGAACATTCAGGAAATGATACTGTAAAAAGCATTGCTGCTTTGTATTCACTGGTTGCAATAAATATGAATTTAGTCAGAGCACAAAGTAGCAAAGATCTTATAAAAGTATGTTTGGCAAAAAGGTAGGTGCATCCCTTAGGATAATTGGTGATACAACAGCTCTATTTTGTTTTCAAATTAATGTTTTCTTTTTTCCTTAGTAAGATTTTCCTTCTAATATCCTTGTTTTCTAACATGTAAGAGAATCGCATTGAACTTGTGGCCTTGTTGCTAGGTTTCAAGCTGATTTTATGCAGTCTACTGAGACACTATTTTCATTTTTGAATTCTGAATCAAGTCCCAAGGCAACAAGGCCCTGTTTCTTAGCAACACAGATGGGTAGACTATATATTCCAGTGCTTTTGTACAATGGAAGAATAAACAACTCCCTGAATGAGGGTATGCTGCAAGTTGATCTCTTTGCTTAACTTCTCCTAGAAAAGAAGGAAGAGAAGCATCCTGCAGTACAGCATTTGAAGTTTGTCAGGAAGTCCCTGTTTTTACAATGAGGTGAGTAGAATCTATCTTTCCTGTGCAGTGCATCTCTCTGGGAGTCTTTGTTCATCACTGTGCATATGGATCTGTATGTACTTCAGATTAAGGAGTTTCAGTTTCTAAGCTACAAAAAATATGCATGGAAAATCAGTGGTAACAAAACTGGGAGAACTGAGGAGTGTGAAAATACACAGTCTTTTTGCTGTGAAATTAGTGGAAAAGCATAGAATTGCATTGCTTTTGTGGGGAACATTTTAGGCTTGGGAAAAAAAAAAAGAAAAAAAAAAGATAAGACATTTCCTCTGACTGTAAAACTTTGCTTTTAGGGGAAAACCAGGGCTGGAGAAAGCAGATGGTGGCACTGAGACATAAGGCAGAGGATATTCATGTGACTATAAATTCAGTACACATGCTGGTGTATGAAAAGAAGGATTACATTTAGAGTCTGAAAAGCATTGCATGGCTTTGAGACTTCTTGGCAGTGTAGGCAAACTTTAAATTTTGTTGTATCCAGACTGTTGTCACAGGGAAAGAGGAATCCTGAGAAGAAGAGAATCATACAATCACTAAGGGTGGAAAAGACCTTCAAGATCAACCAGTCCAATCATCCAGCGTTTCCCACTAAACCATATCCCTCAGTACATCTAAATGTTTCTTGAACATCTCCAGGGATAGTGACTTCACCACTTCCCTGGGCAGTCCACTCCAGTTCCTGACCACTCTTTCAGAGAAGTTTTTCCTGATGTCCATCCTGAACCTCGCCTGGTACAACTTGAGGTCATTCCCTCTAGTCCTATCACTAGTTACATGGAAGAAGAGGCTGACTGCCATCTCTCCACAACCTCCCTTCAGGTAGTTGTAGAGAACAATAAGGTCTCCCTTGAGCCTCCTCTTCTCCTGACTAAATAATCACAGTTCCCTCAGCTACTCCTCATAAGACTTGTGCTCTAGACCCCCCACCAGCTTCAGTGACCTTCTCTGCACACACTCCAGGGCCTCTGCAGGTCTGCACCTTTCTGCCCCTGATACATGTATAGGAGCAGATGCACAAATGCCCTTCACACAGTGCCAGCAGCAGTAAAAGTGCATAGTCTGGGTTATTACAGTTTTGGCACAGGGTGGAAGCCTTGGCTGTTCTTTCATACAGCTGGTTGCCAACCTTGGCAAGTCCCTATTTTACTTGTATCTAAATCTGGCCTGGTGAATCTGCTAGCATCTCTGTTTAGCTGCAAAACAAGAAAAAAACAAGCTGTTTTAAATTTAGACTTAGAACTGACTCTGTCTTCTGCAAGCTGCCTCCCCAGTGTCTCATTCAAAAACACAGCTTTGTTGGTAAAGTCATATTTCCATTTGTTTCTTATCTTTAGTGAAAGATTTTCTCTTAGGAAAAAAAGATATTCTGTTTTCAGAATGAATTAGACCAAAGAGGAGAAAGCTGTAAGGCTATGGCTTTCCTTCAAATTTCCTAAACACTGAATATTAAGGGAAGTAGGAAAAAAAGTTCGTATTGTATTGGGAACCGTTGTATTAACATTAGGATCTGTGTTTCTCAGGACACAAAAGAAGTGCTTTCAGGCTAGGATTGCAGATATAGTGTAAGAAGAAATGTAACGGGGTCTGGGAGTAGCTTCAGGATGACTAAGAGGAAGAACTGGGGTAACGTAGTTTTTGCACAGAGGTAAGCACTTCGCTGCCCTTTAAGGTCTTACAGCTGCTCCAGCAGTACCTCACAGGATGAAGGGCCAGAGGCATCCATGGGTGTGATGGAAGGGCCCCTGTCTCTCTAGAGGAGGAGGTGAAGCTGATGAGGAAGTGGTGGTGGCTGATGAGACAGCCCAGGGCAACACACAACATGTGAGAACACGTTGGCATAGCAGCGTGGCAGCTCTAATTAACATTATGGCCTGGGTGGGTCCAGTAATGCAGATAAATATGAAAATGTTTCAGGAAGGCTAGAAACTGGAGTTTCAGTGTTCCCTGATTTGGGGTCCATTTTGTCACTCACTCTTGTGCAAAGCGAGACCAGTGTGCACCCAGGTCTGCCCACCTAGCACCAATCCCCCATTGTGCTCTCATCCATATGCACAAGTATTAGCACAGGTTTAAACTCCTCTCAAGAATGTGGTGTTTAATGAGACAGATAAAAATGTGAAGGACAGGATGTATCTATGTTCCTACTTAGTGATAGGTGTTTTGGGGAAAACAAACAAAAAAGAACAACAAAAAAAACCCAAAACCACAACAAAAAAGGAGGTCATATTCCAGTAGGCTGATATGAATATGTAGATTCCTGAACATTTGTAGTTTGGGTTTTAACTGGGCTTTCTCCAGGGCTTGGAAGTTCATTTTTGCAGGTTACCTGCAGAACTGCGGAGAAAAATGTATGAAGAAGCAACAGTTCATCTAAGCACAAGTACTAAATAATGCTGAAATACAAGTACAGGTAGGTTATACAGATGAAGCTAGCCAGACTGCAAGTTTTGTTATGAATGAGTGTGCATGTTTTTGATTTCTTTTTGCTAGGGATTACAATGTCTGAGAATAATAATATCCAACGGAAAAGTTTATGTTCATATTCCACCAAAGTGATTGACAGTTTTCGTTTGAAAGTCAAATCAAATGTTGTGCAAGTCTTGATTGGGCTTTCTCATGGTAACAAACTGTAGTGCAGCAACCCAGAGCTAATTCAAATGTATGGCTAATACAGACTCTGGATTCTACCTACTGACTCTATAGATTATCTAACCCTTCTCAGAACCCACAAGGAAAGGAAAAGGAAAACTGTGGCAAAAAGTGACCTCTGAGTCCACAGACATGCAACAATTTTCCAAGGTTAGGACCAGCCAGCTTTTTCTCAGGAAAGGAAAAGGACTTGCCTCAGTTTGTAATTTATGTTCCACAGGTCAGCTCTTATAAGGCAAAATAATGCTTGTGAGGAATGATAAAGATTGGTGCATATGAAGACCGCAAACCACACAGCTATAAGCACGTGCTTTCATAAAACAAACACTGCTTGAAATTGTTTAAGGATCAGTTGATGAAACCACTAGATGTCAGTCTCACTAGCAGAAAAGAAAAAGGAACCAAACAAAATCCAGAAATCCCAGCAGCTAGGATCTAACTTTGTTACATAACTCTGTGTTAGTCGTGAATTATTTCAAAAGGACTTCCTTTAGGAGATCTGATTAATTCATTTTTGGAGCTTTCTCTTTTAATCTGCTCTGTAACTGACAAGGTAGCTTTCACTTTGGCAGAACTGAATGAAGTGCAGACATCAGAGCTTGTCAGTTCATCTTTACCTTGCTCTTCATGGCATATTTTCCTCTGCTTTACGCAGATTAATAGGTAGCAGCTGAATTCCTTGACATGCACAATGGAAGGATTTTATAGTATTTTTTACATTTGGCAGCCCTTACTCAGACCAGTTTCTTGTTGTATTAACTACTGTGCAAAACATGACAAGCAAAAGACACATTTTCAAGATGAAAATCAAATTGTGTTCAGAAAACTTGGAAGGAAAATGAAAAAAAAAAATCCAAGCTACAACTTGGATTTGTGCATACAAATAAATAAGTAAGTAAAAACTTGTGCATTTGTACATTTAATATTAGAACTGTTAAGGAACAGAGATTTTCCATCTAAAGGATTTTTTTTTTTCAAATTTTTGAAGATTTTCAGTATATTTTAAAATCTGATGCCATATAAGGAGAGAGAAGAATCTTTTATTAAAATTCAGTATTCTATCCTCATTAACTTTTAATTACATAACTTCCCATCTCCTTCTTCTGAGCCCTTTTGAGAATCTTCCCTACAAAGCAATTCAGCAAATTTATTATTTCTAAAGTAAAAAAGATAACAAAATAAAGAAAAAGCATTACTGTTCTCCAAAGCAAACATTTATATCTGGGCGTATCATTTATTGACAAACCATATAGATGGCGTATAGCCGATGTTTATGTTTCCATGGAAAAAAATAAGTTTTTTCCTCCTGTTCTCCTTGTGAGAGTTTTCCAATTACAGTTCTCCAATCAGAAAAAAAAACTGATGCTTTTGAGCCGGAGGAATCCCAGGAATATGTGCAGACTGAGAAGAGCAATCCTTGAGAGTAGCTCTGCAGAGAAGGACCTGGGGGTCCTCATGGATGAAAAGCTTAACGTGGGCCAGCAGTGTGCTCTTGCAGCTCAGAAAGCAAATGGTATCCTGGGCTCCATCAGAAGAGGGGTAGCCAGCAAGAACAAGGAGGTGATCGTCCCTCTCTACTCTGCTCTTGTGAGGCCCCATCTGGAGTACTGCATCCAGGTCTGGGGCCTCCAATACAAGAAAGAGAGCTGTTGGAGAGGGTCCAGAGGAGGGCCATGAAAGATGATCAGGGGACCGGAGCATCTCCCCTACAAAGACAGGCTGAGGGAACTGGGCTTGTTCAGCCTGAAGAAAAGAAGGCTGTGGGATGACCTAATTGCAGCCTTTCAGTACCTAAAAGGCGCCTATAAACAGGAGGGGAGTCAACTCTTTGAAAGGGTAGATAACAGCAGGACAATGGGAAATGGTTTTAAGTTGAGGGAGGGAAGATTTAGGTTGGATATCAAGGGCAAGCTTTACAGAGAGAGAGTGGTGAGGTGCTGGAACAGGCTGCCCAGAGAGGTTGTGGATGCCCCATCTCTGGAGATGTTCAAGGCCAGTTTGGATGAGGCCCTGGGCAGCCTGGTCTAGTACTAAATGTGGAGGTTGGTGGCCCTGCATGTGGTAGGGGGGTTGGAACTTGATGATCCTTGAGGTCCTTACAACGTGAGCCATTCCATGATTCAATAAGCTCCAACAGCTGATTCCAGGAAGTCCAATAACTACATAACCAAGGTATTTAGCTGTGAATGTGAAATCCATGTTCAGATTCTCGCTATGCATCAAGCACTATGGGGATTTCAAGGCCACCTGTCAGTGCTTAAATCTCTGGACTAGAGATTTCGTTTGGTGTAATTCCACTTGACTGAAGCCAGTGGTAATAGGCCAAAAAATCAGTAACTGAGGTGATGGTAATTATTTTATTTTGGTCTGATTTGCCTGTTATGCAACAATTTCTGTATTTGCTCAGATGGCAAGCCCTGTTTTCACTTTTCAGGTCAGTGAGAAATGCTTCATAAAATGATGATAATGTGTATTTGAAAAAATATTTCCAATGTTAAATGATCCCCTTGTTTTAGCCTTGGTTTTAACATTCTCAGAAGCTCTCCAGCAACAGAAATCTTTTAAGCTCATTATAGTGCACCAGACTGAACAGTATGTTAATAATTAATTGAGGTCAGTGGAAAGGTTTGAAAAATAATGCAAAGAACTCCATGAAGGAAAGAATGCAATATATTTATTACAGGGAACTGTATGCACTATGTTTTTTGTATGACAGCTCATTTTTCTAGAAGAGTGTTCCATTTCTATTACTATTTCTTATCTATATTTTAACAGCAGGCCACTGGACTCCTCTGAGATTGGGGCCACAGTGACAGGAGTTGTATAAAAGAAGATGTTTGCAGATGACACCAACCTGGGAGGAAGTGTTGATCTGTCTGAGCGTAGGAAGGCCCTGCACAGGGATCTAGATAGGCTAGATTGTTGGACTGAGATTCAATACAACCAAGTGTCAGGTTCTGCACTTTGGTCGCAACAATCCCATGCAATATTATAGGCTTGGGAAAGAGTGGCTAAAAAGCTGCATGGAGGAAAGGGATCTGGGAGTATTAGTCAGCAGCCGTCCAAACATGAGCAAGCAGTGGCCAAGAAGGCCAACAGCATCCTGGCTTGTATCAGAAATAGTGTAGTCAGTAGGACTAGGGAGATGATCGTCTCTGTGTAATTGGCACTGGTGAGGCCTCAACTTGATCACCATGTCCAGTTCTGGGCCCCTCATTACATGAAAGACATTGAGGCCTGGGAGTATGTCCAAGGAAGGCAAAAAAGCTGTGAAGTGTCTGGAGCACAAATCTCATGGGTGCTCCTGAGGGAACTAGGATTGTTTAGTATGAAGAAGAGAAGGTTCAGGGAAGTCCTTATTGCTCTCTATAACTCCCTGGAAGGAGATTATAGCAGGTGCAGCATGAAACTAATTTATTAAATCTTGTGGAAAGTTATTCCAGAGATCTTTTAAATTTGGAGCAAAAATAATAGCTTTTAAGCACAGGTAGGTCTCTGCTGACTTGTATATTCAGTTAAAGAAATTAGATATCAACAGAACAGTATGGAGTAAGGAATGTGAGCATAGAGCCCCTGTACTGCCACGTAGCAGGGATAAATGGTCTCAGATGAAGCTCAACTACTCAACAGTAAAGCTTTCCCTAAATTTCAATATTAGAAAAAGTCCTCTTCCAAGCTCTAAATTACAGACTGCAACTATTTCACAGAACTTACACAAATACATTTTGTTTAAAAGATACTTGATATAAGCAGGGCTACTAGCTCAAAAACCTCCTTGCTGATGTACAAATGTACACTGCTGGTAAGATGTCAATTTCTACCTTTTAATGGTGGCTTATTCTTAGGCAACTGGGCAAAGTTCAGTGTGTGCTTCCTCCTTGTAGATAAAATAATTCATGTTTGCAATCCTGCTGTAGTAAGGAGTCCATAAATGGGATGTCTGCCCATTACAGTTGTTGCTATAGCTTCACCTCTTCTAAGGATAGCTTAGTTGCAAGTAATAATAAGCTATATAGTAGTTAAAGTACATACACACCTGTGTACCATGTAGCATAAACACTGCTACGAAACACTATACTGTACAGCAAGACCACAGACAGAATAAAATTTTTTTCGCTTATAATCTTCATGATACAGGTTGGAGTGCTCCTTTTCTGGAATCCTATCTGATTAACAATAAACATAACTTTTCAAATCCTAGAATCCAGACTGCTTGCCCTGCAGCTTATAAATATTGTTTGCTTAGTCTTTTCAGTTCTGGGACTTGAACGACAGAAAGGAAAGCAAAAAGACTCTGAAAGGAGATTTGTTATATACAAACATTGTGAATGTAAGTGGGATCCTAGGCTTCGGTTAGCAAAGAATCCCTGGCCACCTAAATCTGTTCCATTTACTATTAGATTAAAATACTTTCTGCTTTTCTCCTTGTCAAAATATTTTATAATTATTTTTTATTATTGTTATTATTACTTTTTTTTTTTTTTTTTTTTTTTTTAACTCCTGAATTACATTGATTTTACAATGTTTTGGATCATACAGTGGGTGATCTTTATGGGACAGTTGAGAAGTCCTAATGAAAGTGGCACCATACTGGAGAAGTAGGGACACAAATGTTCAGTTTTCCTCGGTGTTTCAGGAATATAACTTTGATTCTAGCTCTTATTAACTGTAATGGAGTTTAATGTACCTTTGCTTTTCTGCTCTCAAAGATGCAGTTGGTGATGTGGTGCTAACACTGTATTTTTGGATCCTGTGCAGAAAAAGCTGTGCCAGCTGCAGCAGGAAGAGGCAGGCAAAGATTAAGGATTCATTGTGCTAGAGAAGGGGCACTGGATCCTTGTTCTCCAGAGGCCAAACATAATTGTTGATCTCCAGTGGTATTAGATGAGAAAAGACTGATGGGTGCTGTGAGAAACTGTAATCCCATTGGTTTGGGAGGGGCTGAATGGACACTGACACCCGGTTAAAATTAATAGACATAAGCCTTTTTTTCAGCCAGAGATAGAAGTACTAGTTCATAGCATGGGAAGGTTACCACCAAGTGAGATCCTTGCAGCATCCAGGATGACCCTAACTTACACAGGCTTACTATATCTATGCAAGGCAGTGCAGTATTGTCTGAGAGTCTGTGCTGCAGTGTTAATATGAGCAAGATTAAGTAACAAAAAATATGCTGCTTAGAACACTGACCTTCAGTGGAATCAATTATATTATTTGGAAAACTACACTTGTCTGAGAACAGCTTTCTGCTCTGATATACAGAATGCTCTATGATTACCTCTTGTTAAATCTCTTGAATGGCTCTATTTTATGCCCTAGTTTTGAGCAATGACATTCCCAAAGGGTGAGAAACGAGGTGAAGAAAGCAGCTCTGAATACTGTGGTGATGAAAACAAAGGAAGTACTGTCAAACAGCTTTGTTTTCCAGAACTGGTTCTTATTAGTTTAATACCAACTTGCATTTGGCCAGAATATCATTCAAAATACTTAACATAGCACCATTCATTTTGCTTACAGGCTTACATTTAAAACAGGTATTTGCTATCAAACTAAGATGGGTAATTTGTATATTATAAAACAATATATATTTTTTAAATAAGATGTTTCTATTTATTTTAGTCTGTTTTATGTTCAGTTGAATTCATTTTGGATCATTTTGCTTGAAATGCTTCTATATTGTTTTCGTGTGTGTGTGTGTGAGAGAGAGAAGGTATTTGAGGCAATCAGGTTTTTTTTTTCCCAATCACTCTAGCACCTAAGCCACAATAAATGAATGGTATGTGAAATAAGAAGCAAAATTTTCTGCTTGACCGAAACACTGATGGATCATTAAGGCTGGAGTGCACAGTACAGGTGCCTCACTCTCTGGAAGAGGCCACAAGTGGTTATGTGGAGTAACCACTGCTCAGAGTGGGGCTGTAAGGGGTGGCATTCTAGTCAGATGAAAGCAGAACTGCTTTTTAATATATTAGGAGATGAGTTTTCAAACTTCCAATGCATCCCTTCAATGTTTCCAGGCTGCTGCTGACACCTTACAGGAGACTCCAACATCTCCCATGCCTGACTGCCAGAGTCCCAGAAGGAAAGAAAATTGTTTGTGAAATGCATTTCTGCTTCTACCTGGTCTAGAACAACCCCTCAAAGTGGGAACGCTGATCTCTGTGGTGAAACTAGTTTGCTCTAGTACTGCATTTTCTTACATGGTACTTGATACTTTCCCAGTGTGACCTTATAGGATGATGACTGTATTTAAATGACAATGTCTTTCCTTTCACAGGAATCCCAGACTGGACATCAGGATGTTGAAGAGAAAGCAATGCAGTAGAGACTCCACAAATGTATCCATGCTAATGTACCAACCTTATGGTTCTCTGAAATCCGTACATCTGCAAACTCTATGGAAGATACTAGCAGCCCTGAGCTCTGTCTGTGTTATCCTGTCAGGGCAGGTATGAGCTCTCTAAGAGTGCTGACCCACCATAACAAAGCAGGTCTATGTCCTTCAAGCACCACAAAAATTGGCACAGTGAGTTCCCTTCATCAATGACCTTCAAATAGTTTAGTGAAATATTTGTGGGTTTTGTTTGTTTGTTTTTGTAAATACCAGCATGGAACAGAAACACATTAAATGCACGTTAGGTTTATAAGAGAATATTTGATTTCTTTCCCTTAAGCTCTAATATTTGAAATATCATGGATGGCAGTGTTATTAACTCTTAAAATTACTTTTTATATCTGTCTATATACATTGGTAAAAATTACTTACTGACTCTTATAATTGATTAGTTCTTTTCTCTCTCCAGTTACTCAGTCATTTGGAGGTAAAACAAAATGGCACAGCCCATCATACTCTTGAGAACTGGAGCTGCTGAGGACCATCATGAGCTTGCTTCGGAAACTGCCTGCTGTCTCTACCCATAAGCTGGTGATTTACAGACTGTGTCAAAATTAACCCTCTTGTGTTTCCTCATCTTTCAATAGAAAGATTTGTTTTGGTCTTGACTCTGATTGAGTGTTGAGTCTGGATTGAGTGCTAAAGCTCAACACAGTCAGGTAATTTCAATTCCTTCCAAGAACAGTGTGTGGGGATGCTGAACTTTTAAGTCACAGTTTGCATTGCTAAGGGGTCTGGGGACATACCCAGATCCGGATTTGGATTCAAATCCCTAGATTTAGACAGTAAGTGAGCTGCAGAGAAAATACACTTCTGATAGTGATTTAGTGTAAGAAAATTGTAGATTGGATTGTTTTTTCCTTTGTCTGAAAGACAATGATTTATACACCATTGTGAAAATCTTGGGACGCTAGAGACAAATCCTTAAGCAATGATCTTATTGCTGTCTGTGTTGTGGAGTTCAGCATTTTTCCAGAATTTACCAGATGCAGACCTTAGTGAAGAGAAATTTTTTTTAGGATGTTAATATTAAAAAAGATATGTTCTTTGTTAAACACATCTTCCTACTTGTCAGGGAGGAACTGCATTTTATTTTCAAACGCTGATTTAGTTTCAGATTTGGAGTTCCCCAAACCTGAGTTTTGAAAGAATAAAGTCCCTGAGAAATTTCCCTGCCTTTGAAGTTCCCTATTTTCTGAATGCCAGACAAACCTGTTCTAGCAGATGGTGCTTTCTCTGTACTATCATGCATGGCAAATGAAAGATTTAGTACAAATCCAATGGCTAGAAAATTTCAGAGGGTAGGACCTGGATTTCTGGCAGACGTGATACAATAGCATTGCATCAATGCTAATAATAGGTAATGATAGCAGGTATTAGCTGAGCTTCTTGATAGTAACAGGGGAGACAGCATAATGAAGTAGTGCACGTAGAATTCCTTCAAAGGAATACTGCTAACATTGTATTTTTACGAATGGGAAAAGGGATAAACAGAGCAGTTCAACAAATTTCCTGGGAAGCATGAGGAAAAGGTCAGTTTCAGTCAAACTCTCACAAGTAAACTTTATTTCTTAGATGTGGAGGCATTTCCAGGCTCCTGAGGAAAAGGGAACTTATCTTGCCCTAAGCTCCATACATTTTAAAAAATGTGGATAGATGATAGCAGTCTATCTTCATTCTTCCAGGATGGGGTCAGCCCTTCTGCTTACTGGCAGTGGGGAGTGAGACAGATGCAAGTTACAGATTGGCCTTTCCTGGCTTGTGCAACTGCAGTCTTTCATTAGAGAAGCCAGGAAAATTCAGAGTTGTTCGTAAGTGAGGAGGGTGCAGGTTGTTGGAGCCTCTGGGATACAAAAGCTATTAAGGAAACTAAGGTACTTGCAATAAATCTATGCCTGGCTAATGCTGTTTACTGCCAAATGCACTATAACAGATATTCCAAGGATCAAAACTGAGAGCTGTGGACCTAAGGTTTCTTGAAAATGCTGTCTCAGTTTGTTCAAGTACTTTGATATAATTATTAAACATATTTTATCCATTTAATATTTGTAATATATATAAACACGAAGAAGGCAACAATTCCTGTTAAGAACACCGTAAATTTTCAATTTTCTCCAAAACTACATGGGTTTAACACTCAGTATTCACTCCCAGCACTTCTACTGTGAAAAGCAATAATGCCTCCAGTCAGCTGTGCGTGACTTCAGGCAGCTCCACTGCCCTTCCTGGCTTACCAGAACAATGTGCTGGCTTGGTCTGAAGGAGCTGGTGATGCTGATGTGTAGTATGACGATTTAGGAATTAGTTTTGCCTCTTGCTGCGTCTCCAAGGGCCACTGCTCACTGCAGTGGTTTGTGGAAGCACAGGGAAGAAGCACTCTCCATGCTGCCCCCACTTAGCATCTCTCTGTCCTTCTGCTGCATACTTGAGTCACTTCAGAGTATAAAGAGGGCCTGAGATATTTACTGTTCAGGCTGATCTCCATCCCCTCTGACATTCTTCACAAAGTTCTTAAAGCTCAAAGAAAGCAGAGCATGGTTTTTGTATCTAAGGCTGGCTAAAAAGTTGTTCTCATGCCTCAGCAGTTGAAGCAAAATCTCGTAATTCTTTTTACTTTCTTATTCTCATTGAGGGGGTGCAAATGCACTGTAAGCATTGCAGACAGCTTTGTTGGTCATTTGGGCACACAGTCAACTGCAGCATGGACACCTCTTAGCGCAGCATGTGAGTAATGACAAGTATCTGTTTACCAAAACTCTAATATAAAATCTATAAATGGACAGGAAGATTTCCAATGTTCAGGACACTGTTCTCTCTCCAGTAATATACTTCAAATTCAGTGTTACCTCTAAAGCTACTCTGGGACTGGATTTAACGTTGTGTCCTTTGATTTCTGGAACTGAGATCCTACTCATGTGAATGATTACCATGGTGATTAAAACCAGTGTTTGAATTATACACAGAGCTCCTAATTCTAAACAAAGGTCTTTAAACTTTTCTTTAAATTTGTTTATACTTTTTTTTTTTTTTTTTTGCCATGAAGTATACCCAAATTCAACTATATGACTGTTCCATCTACCTTCCTTTCATCACAAAGGCATACATTCAAAAAACTGAGCACAATTGTAGACAGGTATTAGTGGTTGCATTTTAAGTATCAACACCCTTGTCATACTGAGCCTTTGAAATACCAAAGTTTATGCCTTTCCTGTTAAAGAAAATAACTTAAAAAAAAAAAAAAATAAAGACATGAAACAACCTGAACAAAAATAAAATGACAATCTTAGTTTAAGTAATTATTATTAATTTATTAAGACCTTTTTGAGATCTGATTTACAAAATCTGGTAAACTTGGTGGACTTTTTGCAATAAAAAGTCTTGTACTGACCAAAATTGAAATCAGCATTACTGGAAAAAAATATTATTCTGCCAGATGTTTCTATGTTCCATAAAACTTTCCTTTGAGCATTATACCTTATCATGCTGTGCTGATAGCAGTGGAATGATTTTATTACCTAAGTAACACAATTACAGTTACCTAGCACTATACAGATATATGCTATTTATTTTATATAAGAAAGGAAATTATAATTTCCTGTAAATAAGGAACTTCTTTTGAAAAAGATACTAAATCTGCATTAAAAACCACACAGGAGAGATGTGAAATAGTAACTGAATGAGAGAGACCTAAATGAAAAATGTTCTGGGATGACTTGTTATTTACATAAGACCAATGTCTTTTATTTTGCCACCTATAACAAATAGCTCAGGAAGTGCTGGAAGTGTTCTGATTGAATTTTGCACATATTATTGTGAAGTGCAATAGGTAAAGTGGGAGGCTGGAGAGATGGGAGTTGAAATCCTCAGGGAGAAGGCCTTGGAAGAAGTGGGATGCCTTCAGCCGGAAAGTCTGCTGCTGCAGCAGGATGCCTGTAAATTGCTCTTTTAATAAAAAGACTCTTCAGTTTTACTACCATGTGATTTCCTGAAGTTACAAACCAGCAGGCATAGCGTGATATACACAAGGCCTATTCTGCCACTGCTTAAAACGAAAAGATTTATAAACATTGCATTCTATTTTCCCACTACAGAGGCCTTTTCTTGGTTGGAAAATAAAGCAAGGAAGTGTCTGTCATGTAGGTTGCACTGAAATTAAACTTATCTGTACCATTTTTCTTAGCTGTCTATTTTTACCTGTTATATTTTACTTTGTTAAAAAAAAAAAAAAAAAAAAAGAAAAAAAAAAGAAAAAAAATGCTACAGCTTATTTTCATTTGCTTCCTATGTACTTGTGAAAGATAGTGTGTAAGCAGTGCTAACATTCCTTGAATGTTCATTTCAAGAGGTGAATGAGAGAACACATGGCAGACACTGGAAAGTCAAAATAAATGGCCATAAATAGATGCATTCCTGTACGTGTTTTCCTGAGAAGATAATTGTTTCTTTCGAAAGTTAATTGCCTTTGAAAATGAAGAACAAACAATTACTAGTGAAAAAAAGTATGGCCAGAGAAAGCCACAGAATACCTAAGGGATTTTTGTTTTACCAACAGAAAAAAAAATTGGCCTTCTAGAAAAGGCCTTGAAGGAAAGGGAATATCACGGGCTGGTGTATTTTAAAATACTCTATCAATGTGCTCATTCCTGTCTGATCAAGTCTCTGAAAGCTGGCTGGTATACCCTATGTGAAACACAAGGCCAAACATGAGCTATGTAGTCACATAATGTTGGCTACATTGTACTGAGTGAGCAAAACATTTCTCTTGAATCCAGATAAAGCTGGACAAAGCGTTAAGTGAATTGCGGATCTAGAATTTCAAGCACATAGCAACGTGTATAGTGCTGCATTGATGTGTTATTAAAGGACAGAAAATTATCAAATGTGTTTATTGACATATTGTTCTTCTTTATCTATTTATTTATTCTTTTTTTTTTTTTTTTTGGCACCACACTGATTATCACAGGTCCCCTAAGAGTGGACATCCCTCAGTCTCCTGTGGGGATCTTTTGTGAAAAGTGAAAATTTCAGAAAAGTACTCCCAGAATTCATATCTACAAAACAAAAGAAAGGAATAGTTGGGATAGAAATAACATTTCTATTTGATTTCCGTGCACACTGAGTCAAGAAAGCTCTGGAACAGAGGTTGGAGATACTGAACAGGAGAGCACAGAGACCTCAGGGCATTGCACCAGGATGGTGGGATGGATTTCCACTAGCAGGATAAACAGAAGACCCAGGGGAAGAAGTACCTCAGCTACTGATTTGGAGGAGAAACTAAAAAGTGCTTTGTAGCTGTTAAAATTCTGGGTTGTTCTGGAGGGAGAAGTATATATATTATTAGCAACAAGAAAACAAACAAACAAACAAAAAAAACATGGGGTAGGTAAGTATTGGATTAATTAGTTGTTTTTTGTTTGTTCATTTGTTTTCCAAGTCAGAATTTCTATTTTGGGAACTATGCTTAATGGTAGCTAGGATTGAGGACAGATAAATAATCTGTGCACTTCACTGCCTCACATGAATCCTATATTTTACCTCATGCTTTATTTATCTGGTATCTACTCATTGCTAGGGAACAATTGTGTTAAAATAAGAGTCAGGAGAACATGGTCTGCCAAGATAATGCATCTGGTCCCTGAAGACATGCCTTTTCTAGAAAAGTAGGCTCCTTAAAACCAGATGTTAGGAAAAATTTATTTTTACCTTGGAGTCTAGCTTTAGCTGATTTGAAACGTGTTCTTCAGACCTTCTTATCAAAAAAACTTCTCCCTGATGCATAGAAAAAACTAACACAGTGTTGCTCCATGACCTTTTTTGTCACTTAAATTTAAGAAATTGGCTATGAAATAAATGTTATATTTACAGTATGACTCTTAATGTTGAAGCACCATCAAGCTTTCTACGCATGAATATAGAGGTTGAGTCCTTTTCCAGTAAGTGTGTCTCAGACTACTGAAACAGAAATCAGTCACAAGCTTTGATTTAAAATAGATTCTTCTGTAGACTTCTTGAGCAACACCAAGAGCTCATCTTGAACATGCACTTCGGAAGGGTGAGTGACTATTTTAGAAGCTGTCTCCAGCATAATACAGATCTCAGCAGCTTTTCAGAGAATCAGTATACTTTCAATACTTCAAAGAAGAAGGAAAGACTGAGTTTTATAAATCAGGTGACTCTGATGTAGAAACTGAAATTGATGGGTGTTTTTAGTATCCTTCAGACTGCTTTGTTTTCGCATATACTAAACTCAATGGGCAGCTCCCCATTTAATTTCAGTGATTGTATAAGCTGCTTTATTTAGGACAGGTGATGAAGGATTATTTCCTGTCCTCTTCAAAAATGAATAAATGCTGAGAGTATTCATTAAAAGAGATTATTATGGGACTCTTGTTAGTAATGGTAGTGCTTGCTTAGTGCTTGTATAATTAAACTTGGATAATTCATAATAGCTGACAATGGCAATGAAATTCTTAAGTCTAAAACGGATAGTATGAAACCATTTTAGCCTTTCGCTTATTCTATTCAGATCTTCAGATAAGCCCTCCAACAGATTTAAGGCTGTCTTGTTGGAGAGTAGATCTATGAGCTTAATGGATGTTGAATAATTAATTGATAGGTCGAGAAGATAATTGTGCTTTCTTGAAATTATTGTTGATTTACTCGAGTAAAAATTTTTTTTCCTCAGTTTTACTTAGATGCTTTTAGCTTTAATTATTGCCGTGATTGGCATTATTGCTGTTAAATGGAACTGTGGCAGTTTGCTTGTCCATCTTTTCCAAGAATTCAAAAATAAATCTGCAACATAAGAATAGGGAGCTTCACTTAAAACATTTTGAGATTCAGAAGGTTATTCTGGAATTATATACCAGACCAAAATGACATTATTGTCAAATAGGAAGTGGATTAATTTTACTCTGACACTACAGGATGTCAGTCTACTCAGAAAAATTCTGTAACTAGCTCAGACACAGTCCTTTCAGGCTGAAATTTGAACATTTACACAAGAAACAAAGAAATCAGGGGATTTAAATCCCTACTGCTTTTCATTCCCTGGAATGCGAAGTGATACCATGCCTACGTCTTACAGTGTAAAAAAAGTTCACAATCTGACACACTGCCATTTCCATTTATGCAAAGCAAGTGCAAGAGCTAAAGCAATCAGCTGATACTGGCATCTGCCACATGACAGACTATAACCTTTTGTGCACTGTGCAAATGACATGAATGGAAATCATTTTTCACGGGGAATATTTTTTCACAAAGCATTTGTCAGTCAAATGCCAGTAATACTTTTGAAACTGATAAAAGACAGAGAAAGACATTCGAAGCAATGGTCAACGTTATCAACTGATTTAAAGTAATTTATGTACCTGATATAAAACCTAGTCTTAAACCTTCTGGGAAATATAATTATAGGCCTAATATCTATGAAGCCTTCTTAATAGAGAGTGGCCTTTCCTTTTTCCATTTCCAATCAAAAAGCATTGATTCTTTGCAAATTTGAATCTTCATCTTCTCAAAGAGCTGGAGTTTTTCCCCTTCAAACTTGGGACCACTATATCTAATTATATTGAAATAACTAAAGGGTAGTAGGATTGTATTGGTGAAATATACTGAGACATGTCTGTACAGAACAGAAAGTTTTATTACTCGGTAAACCAAGTGAGAAGGAAATGTGGGCAGGTTGATCTGTCTAGACAGCCAAAAAAAGTAAAATGATGAGTCTAAGAATGTTTTTCTGAATCTTGTCTACTCCTATGACCATACAATGAAATGCCATTTCACATAAACATAAAGGAGATCTTCTGTCTCTTGGAAGATAGGAGACAAGAAGGCTTCAATTCCTTATCACTCACTTCCTGAGATAAAATACACTGTGTCTTAGGATAAGTATATAATCAGAATTTCTTGATCAAACTGTTATGCTGCTTATTTAATATTTCAGGGGAATAATGGAGATAGAACTATAAAATACTTAGTAATGAACATTTCACTTCTCTGCCGCCCAGTATCAAAACTTTTTTCCCAAATTCTTTGAGTGAAGCCAACATCCACATTTTTTCCCCTGGCATGCCATTGATGACATCACCATTGATGAAAAGTAAATTTGAAGAATCAGAGCTCTTCCCTGAATGCACAGTAGCAGACCTTATCTGCACAGCTGAGAGTTTGAAGGATCTCACACTGTGTGCGCAGGAAGCTCAAACACTGCTGCAGTGGGTGAGAGAGTGCTCACTTGAGCAGAGCATGGTGCAGATGAAAACCAACCAGTTGCCAAGTGGAACACACAATGTAGCTGTGATCCTGCCCTCTCTCTGCTTTAGATACCTGCCTTAAAGCTCTGGATATGCAGCAACTGAACTCCACTCCTGAAGGCACAGGAGGATTTGTTATTTTTATGTTAGGGGAATGGCTGGGATTCTGCATGCCTCTCATCTGGTAGCCTCATGACTAGAGCTTTGCCAGTTAGGAGGAAAGCCAGCTTTCAGTCTTGCTTTAGAATGCTGTGGCTTTGTTAATGCTTCTTCTATTGAAACGGGGCTTCTAAGGGACTGATGAGAGAACGGAAAGAATTAGCAAGAGGAAACATAATTCTACAGTCTGGTTTTGATAACTTGGTTTTTAAAGCTGCATGGTCTAGTTCTCCTTTCAGTTACACAGTTTCATACATACACCACTTACACAATTTCAGTGATTTTTTAAAAGTACATTGGAAATAAAAACATAGATCATATCTGTGAACTGGAATGTTGCATTTCAGATGAATCTGAAATAACTTGATTGAGTTGTAACTTAGGATCAGGACAGATGAAAACAGGGACTGACCTCAGTGTTGGTTTGGACAAGAATGCACTTTTGACACACATATTTTGTGTACACCAAACTTTGTAACATGAAACTAAATGACAAAATAAACCCATGTAATCCTATTGTTTAGGAGAGGTCACAGAGTTCAGGAGAGCATTTAGCATGTGTGGTGAAGAGGATATCAGCTTTGTAGAAGAAAATAATTGTGACATTTTAAAATATTCTCTCCTCGGAAATGGACATAAGAAAAATGTTTTTTTACAATAAGGATAGTGAAACACAGGAACAGGTTGCCCAGAGAAGTGATGGATGCCCCATCCCTGAACAGGTTCAAGGTCAGGCTGGACCTTGAGCAATCTGATCTATCTATAGATATCCCCATTCGTTGCACAGGAGTTGGACTAGATGACCTTTAAATGTCCCTTCCTATTCAAATGATTCTGTGATTCTGTGAATTCCTGTTTGCTTCTTCCATTGTTAATTCCTCTAACTGTGATTCAGTGCAGAGCATCTGACCTGTAGAAGGACATAAACTTAAGCTGTCCATACTGAAATATAATCCTGCTGGGAAATACACTTGAGCTCAGCTTCTGGGAGCCCTTTTGCCTCCCAGTGTGCATCACCTGGAAGCAACACCTTGCTTTTTTGAAACCCTGATAGCCATAAAAATGAGAACTTGGTACATAGTTTTCCATATCTTCACCTGTGCACACTCATGCCCACATCCTGCATATATGACAACAATACCTCAAGGCACAAGTAATGAATAAATGACAGAGTTTTTCTCAAGACCTCAAATTCTCTGAAGTCATACCAAAGCTTTAAGCTCAAGATTTGAATCTCTGATACTTTAATTGCTCGAGGAGGAGGAGGAAAACCTCCTGATACTCCTGCGTGACCTATTAGGGTGTTGCAGCTGGACGTTAAAAAAGCAGGCATTTACAGATGGCCATACCTCAAATGGTGCAATCAAGGAAATAGAAATATGTGCTACTTTCTCCATGACTGCTCCTAGTCAATTAACAGTTAATTGCTATATCCATCTTCCCCCTGAGGAAGGCTGTGTAGGAGGCAAAAGTATTCCAAAGAATCATAGAATCATTAAGCTTAGAAAAGACTTGTAGGATCATCTAGTCCAATTGTCGACCCATCACCACCATGTCCTCTAAACCATGTCCCTCAGTGCCACATACACCCTTTTCTTGAACATCTCTAGGAACAGTGACTCCACCACTTCCCTGGGCAGCCTTTTCCAATGCCTCACCACTCTTTCTGAGGATAATTTTTTTCTAATATCCAATCTGAAACTCCCCTGAGTATTTCCCCTTATTACTCCAGTGCTAAAACAGCCCTGTGCCTTTGCCATCCTTTTGGCTAAGGCATAGTTCATCAGCAAAATACATTCTTTAGGAAACTAGAACTAGAAATCTTCATGATGTCTAAAGAATTCTGAAATTCCTTTACAGTGCAATTTCTAATGAGTGTAGTAATCATAATTTGACCTGTGACTTCCATGTCAGAAAAATAATGCTGTTTTTCAGGCAAAACATATTAAAAGTAATTTTAAAATACTACTTTTGAAAGAATGAATTCTAGGATAAATCTCAATTTTTTTTTCCCCCAAAATATCACTTTTGACTAATTGCATGTTGGAAACCTTTTGAATATTTCAAATGTTGTGAAAATCTGTGCAATATTAACAGTGTCTCTGCTCACTTTGCTACAAAAAATAGATGGAAATGTATCAAGACAAAAGACAGCACAGCTTTCATAAAATTACAGACTTACATAACAGAAGAGAGTTTGAAAAAAGCAGTATTGAGCTGTATAAACAAACATCTTTGCACTTACAACACAAACAACCCGAGATTTTTTTGTTTGCAGTCATTACAGAGCACATAATCCTGGTAAGACAAACAGGCACGAGAAAACTCTGCCATCAATGCTGAAACCCGTTGTGTGAGAGTAGTGACACAGACTTCGCTCCAAGACAAAGTAATTAAAATATTTTTGGGTCTTTAACCTTTTTCCATTGGTGCATGATACTGAGCATTGCCAATGCTAAACAAATAGCATTAATGTGCATCTAATGGCAGCAACAGGGTTACAGCTGAGAAAATGATAGAGATAAGGAGATGTAAATGAGAGTTGGCTGCAATCAGTGCACAACATGCTTTACTTTGCAAAAGACAAGCAGGACAGGCTGGAGACATGAGACTGCATGGTGCTAGGCTGCTCTGACTGAGCATTTGGGCAAACTCAGCACATTTCCAAAGTGCAAATTGCCAGATTCAGAAGAAATAATAAATGCATAGAATTAATATTAGTGTTGGTGAGAGTAAAAGTCAAAAGAACTGAGATAAGCGGAAGGGTGAGTCTGAGAAATCAGTCATGAATGTTTTGAAAGATCTGATAATGTACTGAAACCAAACCTGTTAGATTCTTTATTTTCTGTCTGCTCTTCCTATTTTTATTTTCTCTTCTTCACAAAGCACATAATCTGGAGAAAAGTATTTCATTTTGGACATGCAGTGCTTTATCAAGCAGGCTCAGCACCACCAGATCCAAAGCCCTAGCAGAATGGAGGTTAAATACTTGGCAGTGAGCTGTGCCGTGCTCAGCTGAATCTTAAACAAAGCAGAGCACCTGTAGATTTCTTTTCGTGACAGTGGGGATAAAGCACAGTTGTCTGGCAAGCTAATGGAAGGATGCTCACCAAAATGGGAGATTGTGGTAGGCACAGTGTATAACAGCATCTTCCCTCAGTAGCTAAATCGTACACCAGACAGTATGAAAAGGAAGCAGGGAAAATGGTTAAAAAGGATTTCTTAATGTTTTTCTTGATGCTGCTTTTAACTTGGTGCCAGTGTCCAACTGCCTCGCTGCATTAGCAGTGCCTGGCCTTGATTACTGTGTTAGCTCCAATCTGCCTACAGGTAAATACCTGCCCTGTTCTAATAACTTGCCAAAACAATAACTCCTGAGCTTGAGAATTCAGCTAGGTGGATAAAATGTTGCACCTAAACACAGCCTGCACTGAAATACATCTTCTGGCATACTGGCATGAGCTGGACTTGATAATCCTTGTGGGTCCCTTCCAACTTGGAATATTCTGTGATTCCATGACAGTGTGAACTTTATCTGTATCCCATCCAAATTGATCTATCCCCTATCTATATCAGATTAAAGCAGCAATTGCTATAATTTTTATGCTATAATGATCTGCCAACATGGTAGCAACTTATAAGAAAGACAGACAAGTAGGAAATAGGCTTAACCCTTCTGGACTGTTGTATTATGTGAAGAAACACCAGAAAGGGAGACACATACACTCTGGGCTTCACCTGGAATCTTCAAACAGATATGAGTATTTTCCCCCTCACAACAAGCTTCCTGGCAATACTGGACACACAAAATAAAACAACTGGATTCTACATTTAGAATGGAGAAAAATTATCCATTTGTAGCAACGGAGACTTTGTCTGGTTCTGCTGACGGTGTCTGGCCCTGGAACAGTCTCTCTAGGGCGGTGCTCACGGTCCCAAGCTGCCGGGCTTCAAGGAGTGTGTGGACAAGGCTCTCAGACGTACGGTTTGGATTTAAGTGCTCCTGCGTAGAGCCAGGAGTTGGACTCGATAGTCCTTGTGGGTCCCTTTCAACTCTACCATCGGAGCACGGCCAGATGCGCCGGAACGGTGCCGGTTGCCAGCGGAGGAGGGAGGGCCGGGCCGCTGCGCTGCGCTCCGCCCGGGGGCGGCCCCAGCGCTATAAATGCGGCGGGGCTGAGAAGCGCTCGCTCGGCTCTGTGCTAGCTATGGCTCCCGAGCGGACCCCGCCGGCCTTCGAGGGCGCCGGGAAGGAGAGCGGGCTGCAGGTGTGGCGTGTGGAGCGGCTGGAGCTGGTGCCGGTACCTCCCAGCCGTCATGGGGACTTCTTCGTCGGGGACGCCTACCTGGTGCTGCACACCGTGCGCCGCGGAGCCGCCGTCGCCTACCGCCTGCACTACTGGCTCGGTAGGCAGCGGGGGAACGGAACGGGACAGGGTGGGGGTACCGCCTCCCTGCACGGAGCTGCGTCTGGAGCATCCAGGCTGAAGCAGGAATAAGGGGTGTGGGTGATGCCGTACCTCGCTGCTGTGCTGCCAGGGGGCACTGGGGATGAGAACGTTGGGTGTGATGGGGAGGTGTGTGTTTGAGTGTTTTGTGGTACGAGTTTGGAAAAGTGGTGAAGGATCAAGTTCAAGTCTTAGCTGTGTCTCGCCAAGAGTCACGAGTGAAATCCTGCCTCTGTCAGGATGGAGAAGTTTCTTATCTTTGTTTCCACCAAAACTTCATCTTAGCCTTTCTCTTTATGGTGTTGCTGAACTGTTTGGTGTCTCAGTGCTGCCTTTTCCAGCCAGGCTGATCTTGCTTTCTGATGCTAGAGATTGGAGGTGAAGTCACCAAGCTTTCTGTAGAACCAGTTCTCTTTAACATTGCTGGTTGCCTGTAGAGCCCCTCCCAAAGCAGCTGAGAAAAAGCTAACTGTGAAACAGATACCTGTCATGTGGGTAGACTAAATGGGATGTGTTTTAGGTCTCTTCCTCATCTGCTGAAGGTTTATTGGACTTCCTTATCTAGTCATCCATCTGACCACAGCCTGAGGTCAGTTTCTTTTCCCGTTATTGTAAGGTTTGTGTGTGGGCAGCCATCTCTGTGGATGCATGTAGAGGTCATAAAATCATTAAGATTGGAAAAGACCTCTAAGATCATCTAGTCCAACAGTCAGCCCATCACCACTATGCCCACTGAACCATGTCCCTAAGTACTACATCTACACTTTCCTTGAACAGCTCCAGGAACAGTGACTCCACCACTTCCCTGGACAGCCTGTTCCAATACCTGACCACTCCTCCTGAGAAGAGATTCTTTCTAATATCCGACTTGAACCTCCCCTGGTGCAACTTGAGGCCATTCCCTCTTGTTCTCTTGCTAGTTGCATGGGAGAAGAGGCTCACCCTCACCTGGCTACAACTTCCTTTTGGGTAGTTTTAGGGAGCAACAAGCAGTGTTGTAGAGATGAGTCAATGTGTATTAGTATTGCCGTATCTGAGTCCCTGTGGGTCTCATTGTGCTTCATCTGCTGGGATTGTTTCTGCATAAATGTTTGAGGCTTGTTCAGCTTTGCATTTGTTATTGGTTATCCAGCTGGTGCACTAGATAGATCAGGCTCTGACAAGAGTATGATCAGGGATGGCAGTGTGAATGAGTTTCTGGCAGACGAGTCTATGTCAACAGTGCTATTAGTCAGAAGCAAGGTTTGGCTTGTTGTGCCATTGCTAACAAAGTTAGAAGTACTTTAACTTGGGAGTTCAGGTTTAGTAGACCTGTGCCAGGGTAAGCTGCAAGGACTGCCACTGGATATGAAGCCAAAACAGTGACTGACACTTGCAGTAATTATGAGGCTGAAGACCTTTGGTTGTACGCATTGCATATATCATTCTGATAGGTGTTGTAAATAGCTTTGGGCAATCTGGCACACATCCCTATACAGCTGGCAGCTTGGCATTAGTGTGGCAAACTGCTGGGAAATCCCTCCCTTCTCATGGGACACTCCAGCAGTGGGTGGAGATATCAAAAGCTGCTGCAAGCTGTTAGCTCTGATCTGCCCTGCAGAGCTTTGTATTAGGTGCACAAGAAAGGGTAGTCATGTCTGGGGCAGGAGTCTGGGTTACTTTAGTAGTTTTGACTGATTCTTACCACTTTTTCCTTATGATTCTCACAAGGCCTCTTCCTTATGAGCAAATGTTTTATAACTTGTAGGTAAAGAAGATGTCAGAGGGTCTTTCTGATGTCTTCTCATTAGCAATCTGTGAACAGTAGCAGCAGTCAGTAACAGACTGAGATGGAGAGAATTCCTGTAAATTTCCGTATCTTACATGTCTCACCCTGGTAACTGTTCCTAAAAACAAAGTTGTTGTTAAAGAACTTAGTAAGTGTATAGCTGTCCATGCTCATTTACAATTACATACAACAGTAGAACAGATATGTCCATAATAAAAGACAATCATAAACTTGTCAGCTGATGAGAGATCTCTTGTGCTGTCATGAATACGGATGTGGGCTGAGACACTTCTGCATTTCTTGTTTTATATTTTCAGAGAAAACTTGTACTTTCTCTCTTCATAGTAGCAGTAAATTAAACTGGTAGGACTACAATTGCTCAGCTTCACAAATTCACTGGACCCAATTTTATGCTTTGCTTGAAAACTAAACCTGAATGTTGCAGCTGTAACACGCACTCAGGCTGGGAACCAAAAAATGTTCCCGGCCTCCTAGGTGTCCCAATTCCTGTGCTGAATGGGGGAAACATTTTCTCTTGAATTCATATGGTTATAGAGCCTTCTTTTTAGGACCATGGAGGACAGAGATATACGTCCTAGAGGAAATGTAAATTTCGGAGTCTGGGATTAACCAGTAGTCAGTTAGAGAACACACGCAAAGAAAACAGAAGTTACAGAACCTCTTCATCAAATATCTGGCTGTTGCCTGAGGACAGAGTCTTAAAGAATCACAAATCCCTCTTTCATTTACTTTCTAATGTTTAAACTTCTTACTCAGTTCAAGTGCACAACCTGTTTTAATAAGAGGAGTTTGTATGTGAGTGACCAGTGTTGCAGTAAAAGGGTTTATTTTAGGAAAGAAAATATCAGGTATATAATTTGACTTAACTAACACCTCTTCACAGCTTTTTTCTTAGTAAGGCTTGTGCCTGTGTACCCTAAAACTGCATCTATGGGCTGCAATGTTTTTTTGGATATTTGAGCTAATTATAACATACTGCCTTGAATTTCTGTCCCTGTTCCAACTATCAGTTTTATAAATCTGAAGTTTCATCAGTGAAAGCTGCTGTTTTACCAAGTATCTTGCATGCAGTGAAGTGTCAACCAGGTTGAATAATTTCTCAACAAGCTAACACAGATGTGCAGTGATGTTAGCGTGGCCACACAATCTGTGGATCTGCATGTGTGTAGTGTCACTATCCATTCTGGTCTTTGCTTAGAGACTGTGGCCTGGATATCTATGTTGCACTGGCACTTGAGGGATGTGTTAGCTAAACTACTCATCCACTCTACTGCTCAATGGGAAAGATTGCTAGCTCTGCAAGCAGACTGTTATGCATGCCTTGTGACAGCTACTTTGGCACATCAGCTCTGCCAGATACAGGATTTTAGGGATTTGACGGTTTGAAACTTTCATGCTTTTTTAAAAAGGAAAGAAAGAAGGAAAAAGAAAACCTAATTATTACTGCTGTTAACATGCTAATATGACTCTTGAAGTGAGTTTGAGTGGGAATATGGTGATGAACAGATAGAACCTGTTTTCCACCTGGCTAGAAAAACCAAAGTGGATTGATGCTCACTGATTTTTTTTTTTTTAAAGCAGGTTTTCCATGACTGTTTTACTGCATGGCAACTGTGAGAAAGAGATAGTAGTTGTTACCAGACTCAAACATTGTTCCAAAGCTATTTTTCTTGGACCCTGAACTCTATCGTGTAATTGCAAGCAGTAAATCTGAAGGGTATAAGGATTTAGTCCCAATGGACATGAGTAAGTGTATTAAAAACCAACCAAACACAACCTTACCACCAATTTTGAGGGGATCCTCAGACTGAGAGAGGACTTGCTATGTGGCAATGTTTTCATTGAGTGCTGGTAACTTTTTTTCAGACTTTTCCTGTGTTATGTCCTGCTTTCAGTAATTATGCTTTTCTTTGAGCAGACTCTTCTTCCCTTTGCCTCCATCCTTTAGCATCCCTTCTCTCTGTTTTCCTAGAAACTGTCTTCCTGGAGACTTCTAGTGTACCTGTATCGCCACAAAAGCCATAGTGGTTCTGGGAGAAGCAGAGGTGTCAGTGGGTAAAGAGAAGCTTGCACAAATGGTTCTACTGTGTCAATGAGTATCCTTGCGCATCTCTATCCCTTCCTCTTGTTTTGTTCATTTCTGTTACCCTACTATTGGGTTTTCTTGGACACAAACACTGTACTACACTGTCAGCTTCCTGCATGAGAGAGATCTCTATCCAGACTGCCAGAAGCTCTATGCTGGGAACTATTTTTCTATGACCTGTACCTAAGAGATCTAAGCATAATATGCTTGCTTGCATTTTCTAATATTGATAAGACTGCTCTCAGGAGTTATTTTACTCTATATATAGCTTGAGAAATTGCTTTCAGCTTAAGTGTGATATATGATTTACCATCTAATCAGGTCTTTGACATGACTGTTCCCGGTGTTTGCAGTTAAAGTCCAAAAATTATTACCTCACTCACTTACATTCACTTGAAATACACTTTCACTCTTTCTTAAAGAGAGAGGGTGCAAATACTCTTG
>JAOWBP010002978.1:15212115-15235849 GCA_028571105.1 Tragopan temminckii
TTTTGGAAGAGCCAGCCTTGCGAAAGACAGAGAGGTAGATCGCTGAAGAGTTGGTGAGAGGCAGTTTGGTGCCGTGCATCCCCAGACGTGCCTGCCCGTGCGGAGCATGTTTGTGAGTGCCAAGTCATTGCCGCGCCTCTCCTCGGTGTTTTGGATGTTAGCAATGATTCAGCCACAGCTGATGGACCAACGGAGAATTGCCATCCTTAGGAGCCTTGTTTTTTTTATGAAAAAGAGGTAGTTTTCTAACCTCGAGCTTGTGTATTTGTGCATAAGAAGTAGGAATGGCATCCTGACTCTGTCTTTGGAAGACTGCAGTAATTGAATTAAACTCTGTAAGATTTCACCAAGCTCCAGAACTAAAAGGGAGTTTCATAAGTGTTGCATATAGCTCAGGATGTGGTTGTTTTGTTTCACGTGTTATTTGGGTTTGTCGGTCTTGTGTTCTGTGGTGTGTGAGTATCAGCTATCTGAAGGGAGAAAACTTAAACAAAACTGCCTTATTTCAGCATTGATTTTCAATTTGCAAAGCTGTCTCTTGACAAACTCTGAATTCAAGGAAACTCTACACAAATTTAAGGAGACTGGAGTATATACATCAGTTACAAAGAAGAGACTGGGTCCGAGCACAGCTGTTACGAAAAGAAAGCAGGATGTGAGAATTTGTTGACAGTGTAGAAGCTGTCAGATACAAAGATAACTCTTTCTCAGAACTGTTGTCTGACATAGGAGGTGTAAAAGAACAAGGTGTTCGTAAGTGTTGGTCAGCTGTTGTAAGGTTCAGTGCTTGTTATGCGATTAAAGGGTGGTAAAGAAAGCATTCTGGAGGAATCCGTTTCACTTGAAATTGCCAATGTTGTCATCTGCAAATTGGGATATTAATCTCCTAAATCACTGGTGGTAGAAAAAGGCTATTAAATTCTAATTATTGAAGTTTGTGCGTGCTTGGCATTGAAGGATATATCTGCATTACTATTTTAATTCAAATCAAGGGTGTGAAATGAATTTGCAGCTATCCTTGCTTGCTGCTCTTCAGTTCACATCGTGGTGTGATTGGAAAGTTTGTGAGCTGTCTTCCTGTTGAGAGAGACTAAAACTGGATGATATGCTTCAATTGCTAGTGGCTGTTCAGTCTCAGCAAGAGATAGCATGAAATAAAGCTCACAAAATGATGTAGAGTGGATGTTGGATCCTCAACAACTGTTTTTACTTCTACTGTTGTTTTTATTGTTCTGTCTTCATTTGTTAATGTTGATATAGCCTAAGTCTCCCATCAGTAGAATAGGTAAATTAAGTGAGGTTTAAATGCAGCAGGACCAGGGACTGATCTATACACGTGACAGCTGTTACCTAAGCTGCAGGACTTGAGTTCTGTAGCATAAAGGCTGTAGGTCAGCTACAGAGATAGTAGGAAGGAAAACTGTCCATGGAATGACTTCAGCCTTTTTTAGGAAACTTTTTTCGATAGCTCACTGGTTTCAATTTTCATTTCAATAATTTCTATTACACTGAATGGCTCCCTAACTTAGAATGTTTCAAAATTGCTGTAGTAACAAAAGGAGAAGTAGTTTTCCTTCTTGTACGGGTTTTATTACCCTTATAATAAATAATAATAAAATATTGCATGTTTGCTGAAACAGTAACTGGGACCTGCTGGCAATAACTGAATTACATTTTTTCCTCCTACATTCACCTAGCTTTTGTGGCAATACAATTCATTAATGCTGGGCTTATGTTACCATCACCATACTTCAGATCTTTTTCTGTCTGGAGTGGTTGGTCTAAAATAGTCTGACTTGCATTGCTCTCTTGATCACCTTTCTTATGCTTCCTCTCTTGGTGTGGCAGAGTGATAATTATTACTGAAAATTCCAATTGCAATGGAAAAAACAAAGTTCTGCATACTTGCTTTAAATCCCCCTGTTCTCCAAGACATCATCAGTGAGCTGGGTGCCTAGTGTTTCTGTTGGCTAATTAAAAGAGGTTACAGATTTAAGCTGGACAGATGACTGCCATTCCTGGACATATATATATTTTTTCTTATTGAGTTGTTTCATACCTGTTGCAAATTAGCAGGGTGGCCACTTCTATCACTTTGATTGTGGCTTTTGGTTCCAACCGTTTCATGGTAGTTTCAGTGTGGCTGAAGAGGGATGTTTGGGAGAAAATTATGAAATCACATGGGTAACACAGACTGTTTTTGTGATTAGTATTTTAGCGGGCCTTTAAAAATGCTACGTATTGACAGCATTAACTTTTTTTTTACCCTTGATTTTACCATGAAACAATCCTCTTTTGTGTTAAAGAAATCATTAGTTTAAACACCTGAAGATCTGTATTTCTATCCTGGAGATTGCTAGCTGATCCTGTGTTCTCAGAACAAGTTTGCCCTAAAAAGCGTATTAGAACTGACTCAGTTGCATGTGCAGGTTCTGCTGAACATTGTGAGCCTGGTTTCTGGAGCATGTTAAGTCCTGAAATTATTTCATTGAGATCAATGTGTCCTGTGACAGTTTGTGCAGTACTGCTTGACTGCTGTAGCTTGTTGCCAGCAGTTGATTGTTCTGTCTTGGGAGCCTTTCATCCGCCCTTGTTTAACCCATGTGTGTTGAGTACCTGAATCGGTCTCCCCTGTAGATCAGATTATTGGTTTGAGACAGACTCCAGGTTAAGTGGGCCCTAACACTTTGCAAGTCTTACAGAATCTAAACATAACAGAAGTAAATAGGAGCCTAGTCTGAGTAATGATTATACACTAATAGTTACTTGATACAGAAGAATAAATTGCAAGCCATAATTGAATCGTTCTCAAAGGAAAAACGTTCTTTTTCCTTTTATTTTAGAAATGGGAAAATCTCTTTCTCATCTGCCGATACATACGTGTAAGGAAGATGGCTATGATGGAGGTACAGTGTCGGATAATATGAGGAATGGGTTAGTTCACTCAGAATCACACGGTGAGGATGGCAGATGTGGGGATGTGTCACAGTTTCCATACGTGGAATTCACAGGAAGAGATAGTGTCACTTGTCCTACCTGCCAGGGAACAGGAAGGATTCCACGAGGTAAGTTCCCTTCATTTCTTATACTTTTTTTTTTTTTAAGGCATAAATGTGTGCAGTAGTAACTATAATGAGCGATAGCAAATAACTCTCTAGAAAAGATATTTTGTAGGCATCTTTTCTTGTTAGCACTGAGCATTTTAGTGTTATTATGCTGTGTGAACGAAATGTATATCTAATCAGCTTTGACTGCCACCTGTTAGCTCTTTCCTTGTCTATACAGTGCAGCATGCCTTGCTTCTCTGCTTTAATCCCTAGTTTTTGCAAGTTGAATTTGCTGACATCTTATTTTTTAGACATTTTGATGTATTTTTTTTTAGGTAACAATTTTAAACTATTTGAAGAAATACACAACTTTGCAAAAGTAATTGCAAGTATTGAGAACATCTAGATATCACTAGACATGGAAAGAAGAAGAATGTAGGCCTGTATTAATTAAAGCTGATGTGATGTTTCCATGTAAAAAATCAGAATTAATAAAAATGAGGTTACTTACTGCAGAACTTGTGAGGAACAATTCAATCTTGCTCTTCCCTTGCTTGCCAATTGGCATAAGGGCAGCAGGCCAACTGACTGCTTTAGAAGAACAAGTAGTGCTTTTGAAAATGGGTGTGTGTGTATGCTGGTAAGGGTGCGAAGTTAGTAGTTAATAACACTCAGCTCTCCTTAGTAGATGATGCTTTGGTATTGTTATAACTTGGAGGAAAATTTCTTTTTTTTTTTTAAGTTGTATACTGAAAACCACATCTCAGAATTATTTGTTTGAAAAATACATTCTAAAACATAACATGCTTTTCCAGGATGATTGGCATGCCTGGGGTGTCCCTTGTTCTTTTTCTGCAGTAGAAAGACGCTTTCAGTACAGATTTGTTTTTCAACACTTGAGCAACTGGTTCGACAGGTGGATTCTGTGCATGTCAAGTATCATCCAGAGTCGTAACTTACTTGAAGCCAGAGTTTCAGGTTATCATTTGGAAAGGCTCTGTCTATAGGGTGTTGATAGACAAGATACTGGATTATTTTTTTGGTAAGAGCATCTGGAAAATTAAAATCTTGGTTTGCTGTGTACCAGAGAGAAATTGAAAGTTTTACCTACAGCATTTTTCCTGGATCCTGCATTGCTGTTTTTCTGCCCTCACTGTTTTCACTGCCCTGCACTTTGCTTCACATTCCATTTGTCCCATTTGCCTTTGCTGGGTATGGAAACACATGTATTCTCTGCCTGTTGCAGGAAGGAGCACGTGCACCTTTGCCTTCGTGACTGACAGTTTGCTTTTCTTGCTGCCTTCATTGTTCACTTTTCATTGAATAAAACGTTTTGCTTTATTACAGTTCCTTCCTGTATGGTAATCATCCTGTATAGCTATTTAGAATTTGACCTTTTAAGGGAAAATGCAGGGTACATGAAACCGGGTAGGAGAAAGTGGTGAATGCAGTGTGCTGAGGCACGGCCTTCTGCCTTTACCAGGGAAAGGAACTGATGGAAGGCTTTGTTTTTGTTAGAACTCTTATCCCATATAGTCATAATATTGGTTGTAAAAGCTCACAAAACTGATTTTAACTTGCAACTTCAGCAAACTGACTGCTGTACAGGGATGATGTGGCACAGATACATGTGCTTCTGTTGGATTAAGTTTTCATATAGTTCACAAATAACTTGTCTCCCTTGGAGGCAAGTGTTAGGGCACAGGGTGTTTAAACAGTTGCAGATATCAAAAGGGATTTATGTAGTAACTGTTAAATGTTATACAACACTGTGTTCTTTGAGTACTTCCAAATGCATCAAATAGGAAGTTCAGTGAAGTAATGTGACAAAAAATATCTTAACTAAAAGACTACAGAAAAGGAAGTTTGTTTGCTTCCTTACTTGAAATATTTAAGAATACCAGTGGCGATTCTTTACTTATTCCAGTGCAAGGAAAAATTCTGTAATAATGGGATTTCTGTGCTCAGAAGCTTATTTCTTTGGCTGGAAGATTTCTGGATACAAAGCATTTAATTTATTAAACATCTGACTGAATATTATAAATATTTGTTTTTCATAAATTATAATAGTTTGATTAAAACTGAAACTTCAAGTGGGTTATCAAAATAAATAAGGCTGTCTTTTTAATTATTCTTTAGTATTTTTAAGAAAGAAATCATATTTGTGTGTTTTGTTTTTTTTTTTTTTAAGAAGAGAGATGAGAAATCAAGGGTTCTCTGGATCATTGCATGACTGTTATGGAAGACCACAATATGGGCTATGATGATTAAACTGTTTAATACTCGCATGAAATTGCATTTTGGTACTTGGACAGCTTTAACTTTTCAGTATAAGATTGCTGAGCTGAAAATCTGCATTAAATTGGTAGAGCTGTTTACAAGGTTCATGTTTTTTACTAATTTATGCTTAGCAAAGGCTTGGCTTTGTGATTCAGATTGAAATCACTTCAGCATGATTGATTAGGTAGGTGATGGTCAAATTCTGTATTTGACTGAAAATGCAGATCAGAGTTCTTATTGAGGCATCTATGTACTAGTATTGGTGAATCTCAATTACATCTTTTTCTATGGCAGAGCACAAAACACATAAAGACAGGTGTCATCCATGTGTTTTTCAGTAGATCCTCTGTTCTTGGTTTCTGACTCTCTATAGTCTAACGTAGAGAGCTGAAATCTGTTTGGCACCATTTGCTAGAGAGAAAAGGAAGTACCTGAGGTGTTTTGCCTCTTGTGTACGAGTACAACATAGAGGGCAGAATCTGTTGCTGTTTTAGTGTTTGTCAGCTTTGCGTGTTTTTCTTTTTGGTGTTGATATCCATAGTCTTATTTCAGGAGGTGGCATGGGTACATGTGCTATAGCAATGTTTTACTTGAGTCATTAACTGGAATGTAAATGTTCATCCTAATTCAGTGCTGTAAAGTTGTAAAGGCCACTTTTTATTTGAAGTAATAGCAAAAGTAATGACTCTTCTTGTTTAAATTCTGAAACAGTGTTTTTATTTCTAGGGCAGGAAAACCAGCTGGTAGCATTAATTCCATACAGTGATCAGAGACTAAGGCCAAGAAGAACGTAAGTTAATAGTTGTGCTGCATGAATCTACAGCATTCAGTCTCATCTGGCTAAAATTTAATAATTCAAAAGAGATAAGAAGAATCAAGCAAAATCACTAACTCTGGGTTATTTTTTTTCTTGTTTGGTATTGAAAGAACTCTGCTTGTACTATCAACCTTCGCCTCTAGCTCTTGCAGGAGTTGTTTATTAATCAAACTATGTCTTGTAAAGTTGGTAATACTGCACGATGTCTTCTTGTCAGTATTTATCTGAATATCAACAGTTATTTTGCAACTATTTATCACTCTCTGTAGGATATTAATGGATCTAAGCAGATGCTTAGTCTTCATTATTAAAGTTCAAATCAGAGAAAGTGTTAACTTTGGGTCACTACTACAAAATAAGCCACCTAGAATTAATTTTTAAAGATCTGAGTTGCTAGTAGAATAAACAAGCTTGTCTTTCTCATATAACGCAATTTAAAAAGATGTATTTTCTTCTAGGATCTGCTCAACACTGTAATTAAACGGTTAAGGGTTTCTTTTTCTCACATACGTGTTCTAAATCTTTGGGTGTTTCTGTGCTAAACAGTAAATAATGATGTGAGAAAAATACAGTAACTTCACATAATAGATAACAGGTAGTGAATTTGATGTAGCAGTAGTCTAAATTTGAGAAATATTCATTTAGTGTTCTGACTTTGAGAAAACTGTAGCTGATGTAGAGCCTTTTATTTGTGTATTTTTATTGCTTAATGTCCCTTCCTCCTTTTGTGTTAATTGCAGATTTGCAGTTTCATAGCAGGGTTCTAAGATGTTCCTGATGCTTTCCCAGAAAGTGTTTTTGTTTGGTTGGTTTTTGTTTTTTGTTTTTTTTTTTTTTTTACAAAGAATCCCAAGTAAAACATAAGTGGTATTCTTTTCTGGGTATGTTTTGGTACAAGCACAGCATGCTGAAGATTTTTGCAGAATGAGGAAGGTTCTACTATAAATAAACTTTAAAGGAAGTGCTTTTATCTTAAAGCAAATGAACATTTTCCTCTTCTGTTTACCTCAAGTTTGTGAATGTTGGGATAACAACATGTTTTGAAACTTATTTTTTAATATACATACAAGAGTATCATCTCTATTTGTGATGTAGATGTGAAGTGCAGCATATTTTCCCCTCCCATCCCCCTCTTTGGAAATCAGTGGCAGCTCGAAACAGGCTGAATGTAGTTGTATTGTTTAGTCTTGTTCCTTATCATTTAAACAAGAGGAGTGGTGTGTTATTTTCCTTTAATGTGCTTTTAACTCTGAAATGTGCTCTTTTTTTTTTTTTTTCCACAGAAAACTCTATGTGTCTGCTTCTGTAATTGTATGTCTTCTACTTTCTGGACTGGCTGTATTTTTCTTATTTCCTCGCTCAGTCGATGTTGAATACATTGGTGTGAAGTCAGTTTATGTCAACTATGAACAGAGCAGACGTATAATATATTTAAATATTACGGTAAGACTGTCCATCTGTTTGGATGTTTGCAATATGTGCAATGAGAGATGCTGTTGGGACAGTTTAATATACATAGAAATTGTGGGCTAGCTGGTGGACTTAGTGCCTTAAGAAATACCAGCAGATACAATGAGCAATTTGAAAAATGTAACTGGACTTGCTGTGACTGCTTCCTGTAGCTATAGCTAATACAGCTACAGTTGTAGGCTACCACTGAGTCTTCTGATTTCGTGGGAACTGTGACTTTGGAGTTCTTTTGGTTATTTTGGGAATATAGGTGGAATATGGATATAGAAATGCCATTCAGCAACTGGTATTGTGTATCTGTCAAAACAGATTTTGAAGAAAAATTATTTCCTACTCACCTTAAAACTTTAAGAAGTTCTTTCCATACACTTTTGATGGAATTCTTCATGGTGTCTTAGAATAAAACAAGTAGCTATGATAGGAAGAGTCCTGAAATAGTTGAATTTCATGGAAGGGATAACTGAGAATAGAATGAAAAAGTCAGTATCTGTAGGGGAATAAAGCCATCAGTGGAGTTGTGAATGTATTGGGAAGCACAGTCTTCAACCCCTTCTCAGGGATACTTGTGCAGAAGTGTTGGCTCCCTTCCACCTTACCCAAGAGACCTCAGATGACAGGAAAGTATAGTTGCATGATTTCAGATATTATTATTTCATACGTAAGTTCAAAAATTTATGCTCTTCAACATGAGAAGTCCTTAAAGTTTTTTTTGCTTGCTTTTTTGTTTTTGTTATTTACAGAACACACTAAATATAACAAACAACAACTATTATTCTGTTGAAGTAGCAAACATCACTGCCCAAGTTCAGTTTTCAAAAACAGTTATTGGCAAAGCACGGCTAAACAACATCACCAACATTGGTCCTCTGGATATGAAACAGGTAAATAGCATGGGCTTTTGTAGTTGGGTGTATGTAAGTCTTCATATTTGATTCTGCTCAGTTGATTTTTTTTTTCTATTGCTTTTTTTTTTTTTTTTTAGATTGACTACATGGTGCCCACAGTCATACAAGATGAAATGAGCTACATGTTGTAAGTATACCAGCCTCTAAATATTGCCTATGTCTTGGTAAAAGTTGTGATGGTTATGGTCTTGTAAAATGAAATGTATTTCAGAACTGAAATGTGTTTATAGAGATGGTGTGCCATTTTTTGCATTAATTTAATAGTACTGAAAAATACTTAAACTTTTTTTTTTTGTGGTTTCATATACTGGCTTGCTGTACGTGGCTCAGCACTTCGAATGGTATCTCTATTTCAGCTGTTTTTGGCCTTGGTAATAGCATGGGCCAGCTACTTCAGGAGTGGGAACATAAATATGTTCCGATAATACATTCACTAATAAGTTTCTCATAAATTACTATTGTAGACAGAAGTCTATATTTAATTTTGTACAAATTAGAGGCTAGCTTTTATTTTCAACTCTTCAGACCATGTGTATATGATGGTAAGCAGTGTTTATAGCCTTTATTTAAACTTCAGGCTGTTATTTGTAGTTTCTGAAAGTTTATTTGACCAATGACTCGTATCTTGGTAACAATACTGAGTATTGGTTCTCCTGTGTTGAAATTAACTCGTTCTGTTCAGTTTGAACTCTTAACTGTTGAGACTTGGATGCTATTTGCAGTTGAGGATGCCAGCCCTTTTGTGTGGGAAGCTATAAGAGAACCTTATAGCCTTGAGAGTTGGAATAAGATGGAACAGGTGTGAGACAGAGAAGTGGAGGCTAACTTCAAATAAATGTAAAGCATTGTATTTCTGTCTCCTCTTAAAGACGTGTAGGTTAGTGGTTAAGTGATCCTGAATCTTGTGGATCTACTCACCCTCTGAATACTTCTTTTGTGGTCTGTACTGTTGCTTTAACTTCAGTAATGCTGTGAGAGTGTTGCAGCAGTTGTTGAAGCTTAATTTCAAGAGGAAGTGTATATGCTTCTGTAACTCTGTGTAACTGCTATGTAGGTACAGCTCAGAAAATAGAAGTCTGTAAAGTTTATCTTATAAGAAAACAATATCTGCTGTTGCGATTTGCAAAGATCACTTTGCATAATAGAGAAGTAAATAATTTTAAAAACACATTGGGGGTTTTCTAAGTCTGTGATATTCTGGGGTCAAGAATAAACCCTAGGGACTTCTTTAATAGAAATGGCTGATCTTACACAAAAGGATACTGAAGCTAGAATAACAATCTTTAATGGTAAAATTTCCTGTCTGTATTTAAATCTGGTAATGTGAAGTGAAATTGCAGCAAATGATGCCCATATGCTTTTATAGTAGAGTTCTTCACTAGAAGATGCTGTGATGTAGTTCTTCAGGTTAACTTCTAGCTAGCTTCTGAAAGAGAGTGGATGTAGTTTCACAAGACATTTTTGTTGGCAAGCATTTCATGTACATGTGAACATATTTCTTGTAAAAGCAAGACTGTGTGTAGAAGTAGACCTAGACTGAGTACTACTCATGGATGGTGTTTTTTCAACAAGTGCTTTAGTTGTCATTACTAGTGACTCGGATTTCTGGTTGAAGCAACAATTCTTGCTTTTTAGATAACTGTGTATAAGATGTTGATGTAAATCTAATAGCTGTTTGTTTTTCTTTTTTCAGTGACTTCTGTACTTTAGCATCAATCAAAGTGCATAACATAGTAGTGATGATGCAGTAAGTATGGGAATTTTCTATTTGTTGGAAGCAAGTTTGAAAGCCAAGTAGTCCTCACTGAAATGTTATTCAGAAATGTTTAATACAGTTGTCTCTATATCTTAGATAAAATGACATCAATTTACTTCCTAGTGTAGTATCCTCAGTTCTTTAAATGGAACTGTGGAAAGATAACTTCTTTTGGCAGGGTCTGGTAGCATAAACTGCAACCATTAGTACTGTACCTGCTCTGCAGCTGGACCGTGGCATGGAGTTCCTATGATCTCACAAACTTTGTTATGAGCTTTTATTTATCAGCTGCTGTTCAAAACTTGCTGAAAATCTCATGACCTTGAGGCAGTCAAAGGTTTTTGGTACTGTGCCAGAATCTGCTTTTTGTAGCAGATTGAATCAACAGCTGCCTGTTTTGGGTGGCTGGGACAGGTGGTGTGTAGAACAATGTTTGTGTAACTTCTGTAATCATTTTTGTTCCCCTTTCAAAGCAAAGTATTAATGATTAAACCTTGGCTTTACTGTCTTAAGGAAAAAACTCTGCTCAGGACCTTTCTTTTTTTTTTTGGTGACAAAAAAATCTGTGATTTGTGAAATTTGTGATGAAAAATCTGTAGATTGTGTTAACTGGCATTACTTTTTAACTTTTTTAAAAACTTTATTCCTAACGTTACGTTTCGTTCTAAAACTTCATTAAAAACCTATTAATGACTTTATAATCTTTTATAACTTTATAATCCTTTACAAAACAAGCATCTCTTCTGTTTTGTGTTTCTAAGAGTGACGGTGACAACCTCTTATTTTGGCCACTCTGAGCAAATATCCCGAGAGAAATACCAGTATGTGGACTGTGGAGGAAACACAACCTACCAGCTGGGCCAGTCAGAATATTTAAATGTACTTCAGCCTCCGCAGTAAAAGCACCTGTTGGTTAGTGTGGAATGACTGCTCTTGATGCTTGCAGAAATCCTTTAAATAGGACTGGTACTTTGTAAAGGAGAGAATATGTGCATGTTATGCAAAGGAAACATGGTGGTCTGTTCACTTTAATTGCAAGGAGGGAAAAGTTTCAAAATGTATATAGATGCACTTGTTAAATGTTGTGTTTTTCCCCTTCTGTTTGCTTTCTGTTACTGTAAACACTTCTGTCAAGTTGTGTGGTTGGAAGGAGAGGGGGAATTACAGATTCTTGAGCTGAATTGGGACCTTGCTTTTATAGTGTGGTATATCGATTTAGAGTAACTGTGTGTATTTGTCTGTTTAGGTGAAATGTGTCACTAATGAGCATTTTAGAAGAATTGATACTCGTAACTTCTAAGTTTATATTTTCAGTTCTTGATATTTGACTCTTGAAACTTGCAGTATAACTACTTATGTAACAAGATTGCTTTGAGGGACCTGGGTGTGAAACTAGTATTAGTAAACCCGTGGCAATATTTCTTTGGTTGGGATTCTACTTTTTGCTATACTTGATCAGAAGTGATATGCAGTCTATGAAAGCCAGGAAAGCTCTCATGGAGGACACTATACTTGAATGTGCAACTTTTAGAATCTGGCATCTTCTTGTTCATATTGCCCCCTGCCATCTCTGGGATGTTAGAAGGAGAATGTATGTTGCCAGGTTTAAAACAAGGTTTAAAAAAAAGAAATTCCCCCCCTGCCAAATCATTGCTGACAAAGGAAAAATTCAAGACTGGAAAGTGAAGGAGTTAAGACTTCAACAGTGTCATTCCATTCTTATGTTTTTCAATTAAACTGTTGAGTACAATTATTAAAGTCAGAATTGTGTAGTTAGGAACTAAGTGGAAAGCTGTTTGAGCATGGGTTTGGGCAGCTTGATGTAAATCTTTTGCATTTTTATTGTTTTGATATACTTTGTATCTAAGCTCCTTGTCAGTGCTAATACCTTGGGGTGTGTGTATTTAGTGCACAGGCTCAAAAAGCAATGCAGTAGTTACCTGAATCTCCGGGGTGCTCATAGTTAATTAACATCAGTTGTGTGGGTTACGATAAAGCAACTCCTTCTGAAAGAATAAATGTTAACTCAGAACAAAACTAATACAAAATAGTTTAATTGGTTTAGTTTGCACAATGAGAATTTCTGGGGTTTCTATCAAACACAGTAATTGTAAATTTCAGGTTCGAAGTTGCTTGACTTCTGAAAACTGACTGTTCTAAGGGCAGGGTGCAAAACTTTTTAGTTAACTAGATTGGGATTGTTTTAATTCTGAATTACATGAAGCTTCAAGAAAGTTCTATCGAGACATTGTAATGAATACTAAATTTTTGAAATGCTGTAGTTTTTACGCTGCCCATCTCCTGAAAATAAGCTATATAAAATGATTTAGCAATAAACACTATGGAAAAAAGCTACAGAGTAACTTCTTGCAACTAATAATCCTTTATGCTGCAGTAATTTGGTGAAGTTATGTGTCTGTATTATTTTTCATCAGTGTTTTTCAGGTGGACCTAAAGGTGGTGGTGGGGAAACATATTAGTTAGGTGAGTCTGATATATTTTTTTTTTTAAGGGGGAAGGAAAAAAAAAAACTATACAAAAAAAAATCTGTCTGAATGCAGTGAGCACTTATCCTGAATGTCTACGAAAAATCTGACTATTGCATTGGAACGTAAACTGTCAATTTCCTGTAGTTTCTGATTAGGACTGAAACGTTGAGTTTCGGTTTAGGAGAACTTCGGTACTGGAGTAATTGATTCTGGTGACTTACTTTACTTACGTTTTGAAAGTTATTCTTGTATCTAGGCACTTAAAAATCTTCACTATGTCTTAATCACAAGACAGACAAGTTCACAACTGGCTCTCCTGGTCTTCCTAGATTGTAGATCAGGTTCAGTCTTGTGAATGATACAACATGTGCAGAAGCTGATCTGACAGTCTGAAAAGATAGAGCTGATAACTCAAGACCAGACTAGAAGGAAGCTGGCTAGAAGCAGAGAAGTAATATCTACTATTTTATGTGACATAGAAGGATTCGCTTCTGTTGGAGCGTATGGGAAGAAATCTGTTTTAAACCATGTCGTATTTGAAATCAACCAGTAAGTGATATTTTTTCCCCTCTGTGTCTAAGTATTTAAGCCTCGAGTTTGATGTATTTATTTTTTTCTTGTTTCATTTTGATGTAGAAAAAAAGAGAACAGCCCTAGGCAGATATATATGTATTTTTTTGTACCGGTTTAAACCATTTTTTTAAACGAAATTTTATTCAAAGGAGAAAAAGTAATCTAAAATAACTGGAGTGGTGCAATGATGTACTTATTTGGTCACAGTAGGTAGCAGATGCTGTTTGAACGAGTGTTTTTTAGGGATTTTATGCTTGCTTATGTGGTGTTGTGACACAACTCAGACTGACATTTGAAAGTTTGGCAGACATGCTGAGCAAAATGCATACTTAATCTGTGAATCCTACTGCTTAAAATGCTCTGTGTTATCTACTTTAAAATAAAATGTGGTGAGTGGGATTATTCTTTCCATGGACATGGAGGGATAAAATATTATTTTTAATAACTGCTTATCACCTGGGATACCTAATGGGTATAAATTTTAACACTATTAATTTGTGGTGGGATTACTGAATAACTAAGATTTCTTACCTGAAAGTAGAATCTGGTAGTATTGGTGAATCTTCAAATTAAGTAATTTACAGGAGCATTAAAAGCATGTTGCTTTGTGCTTGCAATAACTGTCAGCATGTTGTTAACCAAATGAAGTTTTGCGAACAAGCTATGATTCAAATGAAAGACCTCTTATAACCTCATATTTCTATTGATTTTTGTTATGTAACAAATGGGAGCCTTATGGTTCACTGTAGTCCAAATGGTACAAATTCTAAATTCTTTCCAGAAGTTCAGCTTGAAGAACCATTGTCTTTCCTGATTTGTTTTCATCGGTGTAAGAGATTTTCTGATGGATTAACTTATTTTTCTGAAGTGATGAGTATTTCACTTGTAACTTATCCCTTAATCTTAGAATATGATCAAATGCATACATGACAACATTGTATTGTTATATTCCAAGGGATTTATTTCTGGTATTCTTTTCACTTGAACTATTTCTTGCAATTCCTGTAGCAAAACCTATTGTGCTTTAAAATAAAGCTCTGTTAGTTATCTGTTGAAACAGTGGTTCAGGTATTGTAGTGCAATGGCCCAATCCAAAACAAAAACCTTAATGTATTCCATATGCAGTAGCCGTAAAATTTCAAAATTTGAAGTTAGACTATTATGAAACACTTAAGTGAGTAAGGATGTTAGCTGGTTTGCTGCTCTGACCCACAGAACAAAATTAGATTTAAATATGATGCTTTAAAAATGAATGAATGAAGCCACTAAAACTTGAAGATTTGTTTATCCATCTTGGTATTTAGGGGGCAATTGCTCGCTGCTTAATTTCATGTGAAGACAAGCATTAAATATCTTATCCTGTGTATTGTAGCTTTGAAGTTCTTAATGCACTTCTGGTTTGTGCATGACCTTGATGTTAACGTTGTGGTATATTTTGCAGCCTTGTGCTGGCACAGTTAAGTACATGCCTCAGTTGACTTTGTTTCAGTTTGTCCTTGAAGTCCTTCAAGTGAATAAATTTTTTCATAGCAGTTCATTGCAAACATGACTAGTCTTTCTAGTGTGTGACTAACCACAGAACTTCTGAGCTCTTGGATTGAGCTGCTAGGGTCTTTAGCCATCAGACTGAAATGTTGTGCCCGCATGATGGGAAGGATGGTTCTTGTAGTAGTATGAGAGAGATTTATAGACTCGAAAAAATAATGTTATTTCTTGTTTGCTATTTGAGGCTTCCTTCTGGGAGGTGGAGAGCTGATGGAAGATTTCATTGTGGTTTTGCTTTTTTTCCCCCTTCTCTCTCCCCAGTCTGTAATGGCATATCTGTGCGTTACCGTCTTATGAAATGGGTGACCTTTTTCAGAGTCAGACATCTACATGAACCTTCACATCAGTGGGACTGGACAGGTAGTTAAGATACAACTAAGACTAGCAGTAATACTCTCCTCTGAACTAAATTTTTCTATTACCTCTAACAAAAAGCCAAAACTCTAGCAGTGCTTCTAGGCTTATTACTTCTGAAAGGGAAGAAAGAACAAGTTGAGTTCAGCCGATGTAATAAAATCCAACCAAACATGTTAAAAACAATTATTTGGGTATGGCAAAAACATCTGGTATTTGTCTGCTCGAGTAGCCATCTTCCTTTTTTTTTTTTTTTTAACCTTTAAATGGAGATTCTGGTAATGAAGAAGATTGCTTTGCTGCCCCTAAAGCTTTTGTCATGCAAACCTGGTTTTCTGCCCTTGGGTTGGTCTGTTAGACAGAAGCTGTTCTCTAAGAAGTCTGTACAGTTAGAGCTAATGTGTCCTGCCCTAAGGCACAGTGTGAGACCTGTGGTAAGGGTCTCACAGTGTGAATGTGTGTTTTTTGGATACTGAAACTGCTTTTGCTTTGTGTAAGTAGGGATGTTTACTGCCAGACATGCAAGCATTATGGTGCCTAACTATTTTGAGTCTAACTATGAGTGATTTAGTTTTTTGTTTGTTTTTTTTTTTTTGTTTCAAGTAAGTGAACTTAACCACTGTTAACATCCACTGTACAGAGTGTGCATATAATAGCTTGAAATATGTATAGAAATACTAATGAGTTATAACTATTTTTGTAACTTAAAAATTGTAAACCTGTTCTTGTAACTGTGTGGCAAACAATCTATCAACTTTAGCATGATAAATAAACACTCTAAAGGGTATTTGGGATACGTAAGACACAAGCTATCTTAATGCAAGTTAACTGAGACGATGGATCTTATTTAGAGGTTCAAAATCTGGATTTAACTTCATTATGGATATTTGGTTCTAAACAGAATTGTTTGACTCAAAGAATGATATTAAATTTTCTATTTAAAAAAAAAAGTCTGGGCATCTTTTTTTCTTTTTTAAAACTGACTTCATATTTTTCTTCTTCCTCATCCCCTATGCTTTTCTTGCAAGTTTTCATCTAGTCTCAATGGTGTCATTTCAATTTTTATAATTATTGGCATTCTATAGTGTAAAAACTCTGCAGTCTACCTTTTTTGATATTATGTTTTAATGTGTTAGTCCTGTAATAAAGTCTAGTACAGCAAAGCAACACATGTGAATGATTTACTGTTGTCTGACCTTGGACTACTAAAGAAACTGACTCAAAAGCCGAGGCTGTTGTGATGGGTTAACTCCAGCAGGCAGGTAGGCCCTCACCCAGTTGCTTGTTCACCTCTGCCCTTCTGGGGTGAGGGAGAGAGCCAGAAGGGCAGAACTAAGAAAATTCATGGGTTGAGATAAAGCCAGTTTAATAGGTGAAGCAAAGCAACGTGCAGAAGCAAAAGTAAATCAGGAATTTATTTGCTGTCAGCAGGCAGGTATTCACAATGGGAAGACAAACACCATTACCCCTAGTATCCCCTTTCTTTTACTTTCACCAAGCTTTTATTGCTGAGCATGACCTTCTGGTATGATATGGAATATTCCTCAGTAGGGGTTCAGCTGTCCTGGCTTCGTCCCTCTCAGCTTCTTTCCCTCCCCAGCAGTCTAATTTCTGTGGGACAAGGAGGAAGGGGGTGGAGGCATTGAAAAAGGAAGCCTCAGTGCTGTGTGAGCTCTGCTCAGCATTAGCAAAAAACACTAACGTGTTATCAACAGTCTTCTAGCCACAAACCTAAAACACATCATAAGGGCTGCTATGAAGAAAGTTAACTCTATCCCAGCCAGATTCACTACACCTATTTATAGTGTTATTTTATGAGCCATTATTGCCTAAAAGCTTTAATCTTTAACAAAGACTTTATTTGATGCATTCATAGCGTGTTCTCATGCTATAGGTAATCTGTTACAGATGTTTTGGAACATTTGTTTTTTTTAGAATTTGCACTTTTAGAAACCTATTTTTTGTATATTTATGAAGGCTACATTGGTTTTCTGCTCTAATTTTAATGCATAATTAATGAAAGTCATGAGCTGCGGAGTTTGGGGCTGTTTTGTTTCGGTTTGTGGATTTCTTTAAAATAGGAAAAAGTTAACTTCTTAAACTGCGTAGGGAAAAGATAGGGAAAAAATAACAATCATTCTTTCTATTTTCTTTTCTATACTCTTTTTTCCTTCCTGGAGTTGTCCAGTTTCCTATTTGGACAAGCCCTCTGTTGAATACTATAAACTGGAAAATGGGAAACTTCACTGTTTCATTATGTGTAAATAAGAGCTGAAAGACCTGTGAAGAGCTGCTTCTCTCTTGTGCTACCTGTATCGCCTACCTTGTGTTACCTTTAGCAGTGAAAAATTTGTTTGATCCAAATACTTTACATAGTTTGGATTCCTCTCATTTTATTTTCCAGCCAGGGCAGTTAGAGGAGTGCAAAGGTGAATTTCAAACCAGGCAAATTTCAAACTCTGTCTTGTCACATTCTGAAGAGTGTGAAGAATAAACTTATATGGGAATAGGTAAGCAAATATGAATTTGGACAAGTTTAAAGACCCAAAATTTCCTAGCAGTGCAGGCTTGTCAGTGTAACTAGAGAAAGATTTGACGTCTTAAAATAACCTAGTTTCAAAGATCTGACAGTGACAATTTCTGAATGATTTTGGAGGTTTCTCTGGTTGCCTGTAGTTTGCTTTTCCTTTTATTTCTCGATTTCATACAGCTTTCTATATGACCGTGAAACTGAGCACATACCTAGAAGACATTATTGTGCTAATGTGTTCACCTGAGGGAAGATTGTGTACACCAGTGATGAATGACACTAATTGCCTTCAAGTGTGAAAATGATGTCTATCTGGCAATGTAAAGAATACCAAATCATATGTTTAATTTTGCTGGAAGTCTCTTGATGTCAGATAAGGTAAAGATCCCTCTACATCTTTGTTCTGGTTTTGTTTGTTATTCTTTTTTCTTCCTCCAGGAATCTCTGCCTCTTAAGCCTGAAAGCTGAGATGACTTGCTCAGGTTTCCTGTCTATGGGGAGCAGGTGCCACACAGTTTAATGAGCTGTCATGGGCTCTCAGAGCTGACACAGCTCCATAATGGAGCTACTTTTTCTTGAGGCAGTCAATTTTCTTGAGGCAGTCGATCACCTAATACAGCAAAACTAGAACTTGATTAAGGAGCTTCAGCATCACTGTAACGTAACATTTCACTGACTGCAGTTATGGGTATCTTTCCTGAGGTTTTCAGGAAGAAACAATACTTGTAGCTGCACCAGCCATATAGTTGCTGTAGAAGAATAAACATAACTTGCTTTTATTTCACTTCCTTTGCCCACCACACCACAATACTGTTGTTCTCATGGTGATCAGAAGAGTAGCATGAGAGTTACCATGATGTATGTTAATGTCTAGAAAAACAATAGTTTAAAAATCTACTGTTTTTCATATCAATTCTTGGATGTTTGCATTCTACAGGGATATGTATTATTTCTTGAATGCTAAATATGTTCTAATTTTGTTTTTTAGGAATGTTACTGGCTGTCTGCCTGGGAATCCATTTAAGTGATTGAATTTGCTCACTCAGTTTGTGACCATATTTTTCTTTCAGTGTATTTAAACAGTGCTATTATGAGTTAAGATTTATTTCACTTCCCACACTGACAGTGATTTTGAGATATTTTTTTTCGTCGAATATGCAAAGAAATGTTAAAATAAATCCTAGATGTCTAAATATTATTGCAGATTCCAGAACTTGCACCATCTGCAGCTAATTCTTGCTGCCTCTCCTGGCCCAGAGATACGGCAGAGCTGCTATTTCTATTTTAGCCTGCTCTGTGATCCAGCAGGCCAGACTAACTTGTGCACAATTTATGGTCAGGAGAGCTTTGTGGCTTTGACATCTCTGCCATTGTGTGCCAGGATCCAGCTCTTCGGTGGTGGTGTTTGTGGTGGTCATGGCTGGGGTGTTGCCTTGTGGGCTTTGGAAAGGCCACTATTGTTCTTAGAAGCTCCCATTCTTTGATTTCTGTGAGGAAACGAAGCTGATGCATGGACATACCCACTGTCCTGCTCTCATTTAAAATGAACGCTGGGTTTTTCAAACGCGGGAGGGATTCTATTTCTGTCTCAAAAGAGCAGCAGAAATGCTGAATACAACTCAGTTACTTCGTAACCTTAATGAGAGCAGCAAAATTAGGAGCTGGAAGGTGGGGGCGATGGAGGAGTGTGTAGGGTCCTATCCCAAAGTGCAGAACCTCCTGTTCTCCTCCCACCACTATTATTGCCGATTTATTAATATACATACTTGATGGCTGGCAATCTATCTTCCACTCTTAGGGGATTCACGCTTTTTGTAAATTGAGAACGTGCTGCGCTGCTGCCTTCCCTCAATAGGTGGTGCCGTGACCTCGCTGAGCGCCCACAGCCGCAGCCGTGTCAGCGAGAATGGGGTGCTTCGGGTTCCGTTTGAGGAGCTGAGGGCTGCCTGAGGAGAGGTGTAGTGGTGAAGTGTTTCCTGCTTGCCGTCTTTCCTTCCCGGCCCCTCCACCACCAGCGCTTAAACGCAACCAGGAGTAAAAATAACCTTTCAGAAAGGGGTAATGCTTTCCAGTTAACTGTTCACAGGGAATGGATATTTAATCTTAAGAAAAAGAAAAGGAAAAAAAAAAAAAAGTGGTATATGGCTTTCACTCAATGTGTGAAATGCTCTCGTTCACACATTTAGGATTATAAAGCATATTGGACTTGAGTATGTTTTATCTGAGCAGCAGCAGGAAGACAAGCAATCCGCTCTGTGTCAGCACAGCTACACAAGGCTTACCAATTCAAAGTCCATTTTCCTTCCCATCACTCTTCTAGTGACCACTTGGTAGCCACAGCCTGCTTCGACATTCAAGCTGAACTGCTTTTGTTTCACTTAAGTCCTTTGCCTAGTTGTTTATATACTGCCTTTGCACTTTGCCTGCAGTTATCAGCAGTGAATCAATAACTTGGGGCTTTCTCTAAAGACAGAGAACCATTAAAGTAACGTGCTGCCCAGGTACACTGCAGGCTTGTACCTCCTCAGCTCGTGGCCTGCCAGCACCTCCTCAGCAGAGATTTATAAATTCAGCCCTTCTACTGAGTATTTGATGTAGTTCTAATCCACGATGGCAGTGTGCTTTTAGGAAATGTATTGAAAACTTATTCAGCATTGTGCAAATGTATCTGTATGGGTATCAGTTTTTGACCCTGTTCTCTACTAGAAGTCTTCATTGATACCCTATGATCCTCCTTAGATAGCAGTAGTGAGTGGTTAATAGCACACTGAAAACTCTATCTGAAATACAGTCTCTGACACAATTCCCTGTGTAGTTCTTAGCACACTCACTTGCATAATAGACCTGAAGCTTGTGTCTAGTAATTCATTTAAAATCAGATATGTTGCTCACTGGCTTGGACCCACTGCTATAAACCAAAAATTCCTTAAATCGTTCTCTGTCTCTCAAATTGTGACTTCTGAAAAGCAAACTCCCTTTATTTTGAAAATGTGGATATTCTTGGCCTTTTACTACAAAGAATCTTATGTATCTTAGAGAGATTATATTATAATATGTTAAGCATTGCTCTTAATGCAAATCAGTTTTCTAAAAGCAATTTTTTTATATGGAATTAACTAGAATATATTTGAGAGTTATGTGTGCTGGTGTATCTGGAATTGTACCTCTTTCCTGTAGACACTTCAATTTGTAGTAAAAGGATATCTGGCCAATGAAAATAGCCTGGAGCAATGGAATTATTTCTTAATAGCTGGGTGGAAGGGAAGTACTCTGGGAAAGAAGCAATGTTTAATATAGCAACAAATGCAATGAGCAAATACTTGAGTGTTTTGCGTGTGATCCTCCATAGTTTTCAGATATCCATAAGGCATGGAAGAGCATCTCTGACACTGCAGAATATATTTGCAGTGATCATCCGACAGACAATCTGTTCTGGAACTTCAGGTTAATGAGGGCAATGTTTTGCTGGAATCTTTTTTGTTTACCCCCTTTTGGTCTCCTGAGCTATTTGAATAATAGGCACTATCAGTACTATTACCTCACAGGGTAATATCTAACAATGTGATGTGCTTATGATGGGCTTCACAAAATACATCCATGGATATAATTTTTTCTGTTTTGGGAAAACAATCTGGGCAGCCTTTATATGGTACTGATGTTATGCTACTGAGCCATAAGTAATGGGTAGAATTTCAGATACGTTGATACTTGATAATTGATATATTTGGTCTGTGAACTAATTTCAGCAATCCAGAGTTTTCCTGGAGACACAATAAGAAAAATTTGACGCTAATTTCACAGCTGCTATTGTGAGACTCTAGCAGTTATGTTCATCTTGCTAGACATGAAGCCTGTAATGAATTGCTCTAGTGTAGCAGTACAAGGTTTATTGCTGTTGAATGGGGGTTGTTTAGGTTTTGTTTGTTTGTGTTGGTGTTTTTTATTGTTGTTTTTTCCTCTATCCTCCCCCCAGGCCTGATCTGTTCATTTCAACTGGTTATTGAAGGGACACTGCAGATGAGCATGTGCAGGTCCCTGGGTGTGGGTTCCTGCAGGACAGCAAGCTGCGAACAATGCTGCTGCCTTGCAGCAGCAGCGGTCACTCCATTAGGATGGCTGATTGATAGCAGAAGTGGAGTGAAACATGGGAGTGTGCAAGGAACTGCCAGGAGACATAAGCAGGACGGTACAGAATCTGACCAAATCTCATCTGAAATGTCAAGAAGAGCAATTACTTTATTACTGAGCTGTATGAGATGGTTGGCGATTCAGCCTGTGAGTGTGTGCACACATACACACGTTTTTCCCATGTGGGCTACTGATCCATTACATTTGCAGTCTTGCCTTTAAGCCTGTGAATGCTCTGCTGAAATCTAATGGTCAGAAAATTGATCATTAGCATAATACTGCTCTAAAATAGCTGTTTGGGGATCTGTCATCTGAAGGTAAAACAATACTTTCCATTTATCTCTGACTGTTCATTAGCTGAAGTAAACAAATTTTGCTCTTAAAAATCGATTCAGATTGTATGAATATGAATAGTGATATCATCAGGTGACTTTAGAGCTGACTTTGCAGCTGATGATGGTATAAAAAGACATAGAAGCCCTTTATTTCTACTAATTGCTGCTGATCATGTGGTGCTGCAACATTAACCTGAGATCAGTGAGCGCCTTCCCTGAATAGCACCGAGTATCCTTGAAAATAAAATGTTTAGAAGTCATATATTGGACCTTAAATGAGCAAAGCGTTGTTGTAATTTATGAAAGATGTGAATTTGTACCTAAAATATCACTGAAATACTGTTTTTATAAACAAAACCTTCCCTCAAATGAAAAACCAACTCACCTCAGAGCTGATATGATACGTTACTTAATAGATGTTTTGGCTACTCTTTGGAAAACAAGGTACTGGCTGTAAAGGTATATCCAGTATCCCAGTGGAAGCTATCAGGAGGGAAGAACAGATGTGTTACTTCTGCTGGATCTTTGCACTGAAATGCTGAATGAATGTTGGGTATATTGATAAGATGGACCAGTGTTCAAATATTCCATGGAAAGCTAAAGATATTTGCATTTATATAGAACTTTAGGAAATGAAGCTATTCACTTAAAAGATAAATGAATACATCTGAGCCAACTTCTGGCTTCAGTGTTTTAATCTTGAGTGAGAATATTGTAATAGAAAGCTGTGCAACTTGTACAAATTAAATTGTGCAAAGAATCACTGCCACTGAACTGAGGTAATAATAACTTTAAGAGATCCTGCATAGCAGTACTATCAGCATGTAGGTGTGAGAGGGAGGAATTGTAAAGTAGATACTTTGCTAAATGGTGCTGTAAAGTTGATTTTTGCAACTCGTGTAATTCTCAGCTCATCTTTCAATTGTGGATTTTTTAAAATCTTTTTTTTTCTGCAGAAAGAAGAATTATGTAGAAGTTTGCTTTTTTTATCTATTGCAAATCCCCCAGCGTTCTCCTTCATCAACTTAATCATTTAAATAGAAGAATAAAACAAATGATTTTAAGTCATTTAGGAAAATTGAAGGTCTCACTAATGAAATCTTAATTGTGCCATGCATAAGAAAAGCATTCAAATGCAGCAAAAAGAAGAGTTCAATTAAGATAGTTTTAACAGAATTGCAAGTAGCTGAATAGAAAGACGAACTCCTCTGTGAGAGAGTGTGGGGGAGAAGGGTAGGTTACCCTCCTCATTCCTAATTCTATTAGAAGTAATATAAAATAATCAGAATAACAAGGAAACAGTGTCATACACCTTGAAAATGCATTTTCAAGACAGTTCAAGGCTTACAGCTATACCCAGCTTAAGATTTTATCTGACTTTTTAATTTTTTATTTTTTTTCCAAATGCATTTGAAGTATTATCTTATTGGTGCATCATACAATGAATCATAGAATCACAGGATGGCCTGGGTTGAAAAGGACCACAATGACCATCTAGTTTCAAC
>JAOWBP010002978.1:15235949-15258270 GCA_028571105.1 Tragopan temminckii
CCCCGGCATCACGCGGCCGCCCGCCCCTCCCGAGAGCCGCTGGCTCCATCCGCAATGCAGCTGCGGCCGCCCCGCTCCTCTGCCCGACACCGCGCGGCCCGGCCCGGCCCGAACCGGCACCTGCGCGCCCCGCTGGGTAACTTCGACCCCACCGCCGGCTGTGCGACGCGGGGAGAAGGGCGAGAGGGCAGGGGAAAAATAAAAAAGTGTCACATACAGGAGTTCTGCAGACTGTTTCTCCCCATAGAACCTATTACTGCGGTAGACCCCAGGGACGGGGTGAGATTAATTGCTCCACGTTAGGAAGAAAATGAGAGATGTCATTAATCAAAGAAGTTGTAAATCATCCCCGTTTGGAGATGGAATTCGGAGATTAGCTGGGGCAGATGGCTGGCAAAAAACACAGCGCTCGCCAGGACTGGCGTAAATCACTCAACTTCTGCACTCACTAAACAGCCGATGACAGCACTATGAGCGTTTTCTTAAAGAGAAGTGCTTCTTAGGAAGATGAATATTCACTTCGTATTATGGAAGTGCTGCCAACTGCTATTATGTTTCCCTTTCTCAATAATTCAAGTACTGGGTTTTCCCTCCTGGATGTCAGAAAATTCATACCTGAAGAAAGAAGACTTTCCAGGCGAATATTTTCCATAAGAAACAAAGCTAGGCAAATACACAAGTGCACTGATCCTTGCTTCAGTGCCCTACCTGAAATACACAGGCAAGTCTGCCAGCTACTCTGTGTCCTCAGAGCTCTGCTAGAGTCATCTTTACTTGCAGCAACTACAGCAAGACCAACATTTGTTCCAAGTTTTTTTTTTCAATTTTATTTCTGCGCACTTTGAGGAAAGCAGTGAATCAATGCCACCTTTATTCATTACCTCTAAAAGAACATTGGACACACAGTGGAATCTAAATATTCCAAGCAGCTTTCTTTCATCAGTCTACCCTAAATTAGTTTCACAAAGCAAAAATGAGTTATGGCATGATCAACTTTAATCAATCTTGCATGACATCACATTGATTACCACGTCAAATGCTTGTATAAATATACGCTTAGCACCAATATCCATGAGCGAGTAATTGTGAAGTTGATTGCATGCCTTGCAATAACGTGATCAGTCTACAGTGGCATTCAGAAATTTGCAGAAACTTCAGTGATAAATTAAATATCATCATCTATTCTATCACATGAAACAGACTGCAGTCCAAAACATGGCATTTTCAATAATTACTTGAAAATTATTCAGATGTTAACCTGATAGGTAATCTAAATGTTTATTATGCTGAGCAGTTTAATTTTCATTAAAAACTTCTTTCAGTAAAATTCATTTTTTTATTATTTTAATTAATTTTAAGAAAAGCTATGTACAACATAGAAAGTTGTACTCAATTTACTGGGCACTGTACAGGTCACAGAGTCATCTTTCAATGACTTCAGCAAGGGATGCAGAAATAGTCTTGCAAGCTTCACCATTTCTGATGAACACAATCTGAGGGACAATGATGCTAAAATTATTTTTTAATTAAAAATGTAAAACTAATACTTCAGATGGAAAAGGGGGTCATTTTTATGTCTTAGAAATATCACTAAACTCTGTCAAAATAACTTAAGTTGGAAGACCTTTCTAGACTCCTTAATCAAGGCAGGGCAACTTCGGATCTAGACTGAGTTCAATCAGGTTTCAGAAATGGAGATTCCAGCTTTTCTGAACAACCTGTTCGATTGTGACTAATGCTTATTGTGCAGCATGTTTTAAAAAATGGGTAGCTGATATGACTTATCCAGCTTCTAAAAGAGATACTCTTGATGAAACCTACACAATACACAGTGGTCAAAGGATAACTTCCCCCTAACTTCCTATTTCTGTCAGAAAGAGCAAAGATTTAGGTCAAAGTCAGTTATATCCCATTTGGCCATACAGCTGATCATGCCACAGTTTTAAAGGTATCAGCAGCATCTACAAAATAGAATTATTTTTCCCAGGTGTTATGTGTAAACAAATGTTCAGTACTTAAATGTTTTTTGTGGTTTTTTTTCTACTAACAATAGCGATGTTTGCTTGAGACATAATTTTTCAGGCGCGTATGAAAGCTAGTCTATCTTTTAATGCACTTATTCCTGTGTAAAACAGGGAAACAGTTGATGCACAGTTCAGCCCTGAACAGCAGCTCAGAGAGAGACCAGGAAAGGGAAAAACTGACAAAATGGGTAACCTAGGTTGAAACCGTTTTCCCTTTAGTTCACAGAAGTTCTTGTTTGTCTGCCATTTCCACTATTAAAAGAGAGAAAACTACAGTTTCTAGCCTCACAGTTGTACTCAGAAATAATCATAAAATCTTTGAATTGTTTACTAATATTATCATTTTCATTCTAAACTATCCTCCTTAATGTAATTTGTGCTTTCTCTTTCTACATATCTATATATACTCATTGTTTATAAAATATATATATATAAGGCATGTAATGTTAAGTCTCATGAATACTGACATTTTTGTTTTTCACTCTAGTAGCAAGCCTGCAGGCATCTCTGAAACCTGCACTATTCTGCTATTGTGAAATCGCCATCTCATTCCAAACAAACCTAACAGCTTTTCAAGCTGTGCTTGTAATATCATTATGCTTTTTTTCAGGCCTATTGGAGTATATCAAGGATGAGAACTGAAAAGAAATCAGATCAACTGTTCTGGTGGCGAGTCTGTAAAGAACCAAGCAAAAATTTCTTCTTTAATCTGTTAAGAACTTATGAAACTTTCCAGAGTTTAGTGATACAAGGGAAAAACCTTCCTTGTGGAGCCTAAAGAGAAGATGTGTGCTCATAGGCAAGGAGCTAAGCAATTCAACATATTGGAGTAGGATAAGGAAGCTTTCACCTTATTTCAGCAAGTCTGCGATAAATGGACAAACTTGTTACCATTTTACATATTCTGTGTCTGATATGACATTAATTAGTTACTTCACTCCAATTTCCATTGAGCAGAAGCCTACCCAAGAAATCACCAGCACAGCAGACACTAATTGGTGTTCCTTTTTTCCATCTATTCATTTTCCAGCACTGTGGACACAGCATACACAACTCTGCCACTGACTGCTTTGAAATGTTTAAGGAAAAAACAATGGTAAAATGCAGATAGAATTACATTGCCCATGTCCATGAAGCAACTCAGTGCTTATCTGCACTTTTCTGAACCTTAAAGTAAGAAGCTATCATTGAACGTGTCTTTTTCTAACCTGATAGTATAACATACAGCCATTGCATAGAGCTGTAGGAACATTATTTGTCAGTCATGAGACGTGACAGCTCAAAGTCTACCTTATCTTTAAAAGAGCAGTATGGAAATCCCTGTATAGAAGACTGCACAGTTACAGCAGAGCATCCATTCATTCTTATCAACCTTTATTTTCTAATTTATCACATTAATAAAAACAGCTTTCAAAGTATGAGACCTCATGTGAGCCCCCTGAGTTGGAGGACCATGACTGCACTAATGATCAACCCCCAGCCAAGCTCAAATTTGTGTGGGATTTGCTGCTCCTTACGGATGCATGCAAGTCCATGGAGTCATATGGGATTTATCCCAGGATACTCAGAGAGCTGGCCAATGTCATCACAAAACTTCTCTCAATTATTTTTCAACAGTCTTGGGAATCTAGAGAGGCCCCAGTTGACTGAAAGCTTGCAAATGTTCCAATTTTCAAGAAGAGCAAGAAGGAAGACCCTGGTAATTACAGGCCTGTCAGTCTCACTTCAGTGCCTGGTAAAATTATGTAGAGAATTATGCTGGGAGTTATTGAAAAACACCTGAAGGAGAATGCAGTCATTGGTCACTGCCAGCATGGGTTCATGAGGGGAAGGTCTTGTTTAGCTAACTTAATTCCCTTTTATGACAAGGTCACCCATCTACTTGACAAAAGGAAGCCAGTTGACGTTATATTTTTGGATTTCAGTAAAGTTTTCAATACTGTTTCTCACAGTATCCTTCTGGACAAAACATCCTGTATACATCTAGACAAAAACATAATATGTCAGGTGAGCAATTGCCTGGTGGGTCAGGCCCAAAGGGTTGTAGTTCTGTCAGGCTGGCAGACAGTCAATGGTGGGGTTCCTTTTTAGGGCCAGTTCATAGAATCATAGAATCACAGAATCATAGAATAATAGAAGCTAGAATCATAGAATGGCTTGGATTGGAAAGGACCTCAAGGGTCATCAGCTTCCAATCCTCCTGCCACAGGCAGGACTGCCAGCTGCTAGGCCGAGTATTAGATCAGATTGCCCAGGACCCCCTCCAACCTGACCTTAAATACCTCCAGGGACAAGGCATCCACAAACTTTCCTGGCAACCTGTTCCAGCACCTCACCACTCTCTCAGTAAAGAGCTTCCCCCTGACATCTAATCTAAGTCTCCCTTCCTTTAGCTTAAAACCATTCTTCCTTGTCCTATCACTATCTACCCATGTAAAAAGCTGATTTTCCTCCCATTTATAAATTCTCTGTAAATACGTGAAGGCCGTAATGAGGTCTCCCCACAGCCTTCTATTTTCCAGACTGAACAAGCCCTTTCTTCATAGGATAGGTTCTCCAGCCCTCCTCCAGACCCTCTCCAAAAGCTCCACATCCTTCCTATCTTGGGGCCCCAGGCTTGGGCCCGGTATCCAGCTGGGGCCACAGGAGAGCAGAATAGAGGGGGACAATCTCCTCCCTTGCTCTGCTGGCATGCTTCTCTTTAATGTTTTCATAAATGACTTGGATGTAAGACTAGAAAGCATTTTGAGCAAGTTGGTTGGTTGACAATATTAAATTGTGAGAAGCTGTTAATTCTCTCAAGGGTGGAGAAGTCTTGCAAAGAGATCTAGACAAATTACAGAGCCAGGCGATCACCAACCACATTAATTTTAACATGAGCAAGTGCTGGATTCTGCACCTGGGAAGGAACAAACCAGGCTACACATACAAACTGGTGGACGATATGCAGGAGAGCAGCCCTGTTAAAAAGAATCTGGGGGATCGCAGCTTGAATATGAGTCGACAGTGTGCCCAGGCAGCCAAGAAGGCCAACCACAGGGCCAACCAGGGGTGCATCAAGCACGGCATTGTTAGCTGGTTGAGATAAGTGATTGTCCCATTGTACACAACACTGGTGAGGTCTGACCTTGAGTACTGTGCGTGGCTTTGGGCATCACAGTACAAAAAGGATCTAAAAATATTAAAGTGTCCAAAGGAGGGCTACGAAGATAGTGAAGAGTATAGAGGGGGAAGATGCATGAGGAGTGACTGATGTCCCTTGGTTTGTTCAGCTCAGAGAAGAGGAAACTGAGGGAAAGCCTACAGCTTCCTCATGAGGGGGAGCAAAGCAGTGGGCACTGATCTTCTCTCAGTGGTGACCACTGATAAAACCCAAGGGAACAGAATGAATCTGCTACAGGAGAGGTTAAAGTTAGATGTCAGGAAAAGGTTCTTCACAGAGAGGGTGATCATCCTCAGTGGTCTTGGCACCAAGCTTGCCAGAGTTCAAGAAGTTTCTGGACAATGCTCTAATAGTATGGTCTCATTTTTTTTATGGCCTTGTGTAGAGCCAGGAGTTGGATTCAGTGATCCCTGTGGGTCCCTTACAACTCACGATATTCTATGATTCTACTATTGTTTGTCTGCATAATTTTAAGAAACATACCTAGTTCTCCATGAAATACAAATTTCAGACAGATTTTTTAAACTATTAGTTTATTTTATTGATCTCATGAAAAATTAAATGTATGTTTACAAAGGGATATATATAAATATAATATATAAATATACACATATATCCCTGATAGTTTATGTTCCACAGGGCAGACAAACTAGATGGTTTAATTCCAACCTAAAGTCAGTATTTTAAACCTTCATTGCAAAGGAGAGGTGGTACAGAACCTGTGTGGATTGTACAGTCCTGAATCAAAGCTCCTGGAAAGTGCTCTGTACTGGGCTTGCACTTTTCTTTAACAAGTACTTACCTGGGAAGGTGAAACACTGGCATTCAGAGCACATCCAATGTGTACCAAACAAAAACCTGTCAATTTTAGCATTATAAACTCTGATTTATGAAAACAAGAACCTTTACTAAACACCATCAATGCACTTGTAATGGCTATATAAAACTACAGTTGGATATTACCCTTATTAATGATAATGAACCTTCTTAACATTAGTTAACTAATAGAGTATGAATAAGCTACCAAAACATTGGTTTTTCTTTCTTTCTTTAAGACTTGAGCATCTGTAGGGAGTTAGCAATTCAAAATATAAAGGTCAGTTTCAATTAATGATAGGTGGAATATACACAGAAGGAAAGAATTTTCATGAAAAGCTGGCTTACTGTGCATTATTATTATTATTGCTCATTATTCTCATCATTCCTTAGGAAACATGCAGATAATCCTAATTCAAGATAAATAGCTAAGCTGAAGTTTAAGGAGAATGAACAAAGTTTATATCTACTGTGAAGTATTGCATACTAAAGATACAAATGTTCCAAATTATTGCTAAATCAGAAACTGTAAAAATCCAGTCTAGTCACAGAAGAGCAGGGAGCCCTTTCTGGATTAGCCTGTAGCAAGTTAACACTGTATCCCCCAGCAGCAACCTTCAGTGTGCTTCAAGAAATCACTAATGTATTGATAAGAACAAATACAGCATTACTCATTTCAGTCTTGATGACATGCTACTTTTCTTTCCAGAGAGTCTCCTAACATAGCTATGTGGAATAAGCCCCTGTTTGGCCCTGTGAAGGGAAGAGACCTCTTTAGAGAGATCTCCTAGGGCTTTCTTTTTGTTCCAATTCTTAGTCATAAAATTATAGTGGGTTCACTGAAGTGGAACAAGAGCGAGTTTCCCATGGAGACACTATATAATAATATGAATTTCACGTAAAAGTTTTTAGGATCTGGTCTGGCAATGTAAACATTTACTTGGGCATTTTCATTTGCTGAAAGGAGGTACTAGGTGAGCTTATCACTCACTCACTCATAACACATATGAACTAAACATGACCAATAGAAGTGATCATTTTTTAATGCATTAGCTTTTCTGTGTTGGTTTGCTCAGAAATGGCCAAATGCAAACTGCATCACTCTGGTTTTGGCTCAGACAAATGGAAATATCACTGTTCTAAGGGACAGGATTGAAGGAGAGCATGCCCATAAAACACAGGAATGGGCACAGTGAGTTTTCTGTTTGCTTTTTTTTGGTCACTTTTACCATAACAATACCTTGTGTACAAAAGACTACACTATTTTCTACTAGACTAAAACATGGCATAGCATAACAAGAAATCAATTCCAAGACATTAAACCAGAGTACAATTCTAACACTACTGAGCAGAACTCAGCTCGTTATCTAAGCAAACAACCAGAAATACTGAAAGAACTCTACATGATATAAAATATCATGTCTATGTATGTCTATATATGTCTATATATAGGTCTATATAGGATTATTGTGGAACTGTGGATATAGAGTATTTATTATGTTTTTAGGGTATGCAAAATATGTAAATATTTTGTTCAAGTAGTCTTTAAAGGCACTTTACTGTCAGGCAGAGTACTGTCATTCTGTGAAGTGGTATCTCATAAACATTACCATAACATGATAAATCATAATAAGAACAGCCCAGCAGAAATGGTTGCAAGATTGTGCATAGAGCTATGTTTGTATTTCTTAAAATCCCCTAGGCAGAAATCACTCTGCATGTTTATTCATACGACTGGGTCTGCCAAAACCTTAGGGAATTTTCTTTTCTGAGCTATAGAAATGCTTGGCGAATTTTTGCAGATTTTATTCAGATCAGAGTTGATTTTTTTTTTGTGCATTTAAGTGATATTGTGAGGACTCAGCTTGTTGTGAAAGAATAGATACGGCTAGGAGGAAAGACAAAAATAACTAACCTGTCTCTCTTACAAAAACTTCTAACAAAAAATGCTACAACTGAGTAGCACTATCAAAACTTGAGTAAAAACATCAGAAACAGGATTTATAAAACCGAATGAGAATTAACATCTAATTCTCATCCCTGAAGTTGAAAACAAAATTTCTGGTGGCTTTGATGAGGGTATTCTTTCCTTCCTGCCAAATCTGGTACATATTTACAAGTCTAAAAAGTCAAGAAAATAGATGAAGTAATAAATATCAGCAACTAATGCACTATATACGTGTTTAATAACCTAATTTATAATACAAATAGCTAAACAGAAACTTAATATTTATTTTTTTTTTTCAGTGTAACTCTCTAGGCCTTAAAAGTTGATGATATTTGTTTCAAATCATCTAGAAAAATCTCACACTAAGGAGTTAAATGTTAAAGAGCTGGGCGCTCACTGCTCTTTAGATAGAAGAATCCTCTGGACTAATAAGTCTGCAAGGCCTCTAGGTTGGAAGGTGTTTGTAACAAGTATCGCTTTCTCCACGGCTTCTAACTGCAGTAATCACAGAAAAAAAAAAAAGAAAAAAAGAAAAAAAATCCAGAAAAAAAATCAGACCTGTTCAAAGGCTGCAGTGAATCAAGAGAAAGATTGCTTCAGTAGCTGAGATCTGGCAGGAATTGGGATTTTAGTTACAGTCTTTTCTTTCTTCTGACACATACCATGTACTGACAAGATTGACAACCATGATCAGAAACATGTCTATAGAATCTGAGATATATGTAATTACTTTTTAATATGAAAAGAAGACAGTTATATATCCTAGATTTAAACTTTTATTCTATTTTGATGCAGTGAATAAATGGATTAGAGTTGTGGGTTAAAAATTATGAGTACGACATTGACTAGCAAGTAACAATTTTCAACTTTATTACTTTTCTTATTTTTTTCCTCATACAGTTGACTCAAAGATCAAAAAGCTGTTTTATGAACAAGGACAATACTGACATCACCCCAATAAGGCACACAAAATCCTTATCATAGACTGAGAAAGAAATGAGAGAGATCTAGAACCCTACGTGCTATTTCACAATTAATAGTTCATTACATTAATTTAAATGTATTTTAAAAAGACTTCATGGATATCAGTGTGCCACTCTGAAGTAACTCTCTTAACTCTGTGTGGAGGGAATATAGTAAAAGTGTTCTGGTATCAAGATTAAGTCCTACTTTCAAAAAGCAGTTATGATGGCTAACTGAAGACCTTTTGAAAAGTCACAATTAGATACTCTCAAAATGAAAAAATTATAGCAATCTACCTAAGGAGTGGTTTGAATTTCTGGACAACTATCTGGCATAATCAAAAGCTGTTCTTTACCACTCCCTTTCTTTTTCTACAGATCTACAGAAAGAGCATGCTTCACAAAGCCCCTAGTGGCACTAATGATGCTATCGCTCCTTTTTGCTGAGCTGTCATTTCTCCTAATTATCATTTATATTGGGTTCTGCTACATTCTGATATTAATGTTGCCACATATATACTTTAATTATTAGGCAATGCTACACAGTACTTATTCATAAGAGAATTCCAGGCCCCCAGACTTCCCTGAAGCCTTGAAATGTTGATAGATGCCTTTAAGATGGTCCCTGTTTAATGTTCATTACCAGGAATGAGATGGCTGTCTATAAAGCCTTTAATTTTATACATGCAAATGGCCATTGTTTGAGCAAAACGGATAATTGAGCATCTAATTAGTGAATACTTGCACCCACAATTAGTCAATTTACAAGAGCAGATGCTGGCTTATGAATACAGCAAAACTGGTTCAAGTGGCATGGAAGTTCCCTTCATAGATGACTCCCTTCCACCTCAAATGTCAAGTTATGCTCTTTTTCCAGAAATGCAGGGAGGTAAAGAAATGTCACTGTCAAGTATTTCCTTAGCCTTTTGCATTTGAAAATAACATGGAAATAGAGTAAAGGGTCTTGAAAGTCTCTAGAAATTCCCTCATTCCTCAAAAAATAATAAATAAATAAAAATAAATCCCCAGGACTTGGCTCCATCATGTTTACGGTCACAGTGCAACCAGAATAAGCATTCTTGCTCACCCTGTCTTTTCATATCAGTCTGTTACATGGAAGGATGGAAGGTTTGTTGAGTTAGTTAGTAAGTGTCAAGGTTTATTCATACAAATTCTAGGTTCTATAGCATCAGTAAATTCTATAGTTAACTCCTGCAATGCATACTTTCAGACTGCTTGTTTAAATCAATAAGCCATCTTGCTATCTTATGCATAATTTACGTATTTCTTCCTTTGGAAGAAGGTTTCATTCACCTTGCTCTGACCAATTCATTTTTTACCAAGGAAGTTTGCTGACTGTGCTACCACAGCATAATCTGATAAAACTCATTATTTTTACAGATTTGGTCACAGACTGTTCTCTGGTAAGCACAATTAATTTCATTATCACTACCTCATCAGAAAGCAAAGAGCAGGCTAAAAAACAAGGATAACTAGTCTCAAATCCAGATTACTATTCTGAGTTGTTCCTTTTGTTTAGGACAGGTACATGTAACATTGGCAGAACATAAATTTCATTCAATATAATCATCTAAAGTTATTTTAATTGTTCTAGTTTATGATTGTACCAATCTAGGTTCATAGAAATATACGTGTATTGTTATATAAAATGCCCTTAAGAGAAAAGTTTTGGAAATCTGAGTGTCTTTAGATATCTTTACTGTCTAGTTTTCTTATTTTCTTCAAATCTCTCCTTTTCTACCAAAAGTTAAGGCATAGCAAAGTAGTGAATTGTAGGGGAAGAAAAAGTGATGAAAAATGCAAGATTAAAGTAAAACAGTAAGAAAGCACTCAGTGAATCAGAAAAATCAGAAAAGTTGTTATGTGTGGACAGAATGTACGGAGGTTGCTCTGAAAGTGAGGCTTCCTATTTATTTCCACGGAAAATACAGCAGGTAAATGAGAACAATAGCACTATTTGATAGAGGAAATCCTCAAACTAAAAAATATTATTTCTCAACACAATTACAACCATTAGTTGTCCATTTTCTCCAGCAAGACCCTGCATGCCGCACTCATAAAAATCTGCATGGCCATCTGGAAGGTGGCTTGTCTTTCACATCTCTGTCATCACCTCAGAAACACACACCCACCACCTCACTGTGTTCACATCCACTCTTTAGGCTTCATAAACATTCAGCAAGTGTAGATGAACATCAACATGTGCAATTTTTTCTTCATGGAGAAATTTAGTTCCACACCTTTGCTTCATATGCACTTTCATGTCAGACATCTTTTTGTCAGACTGCTCCTCTGCTGCCAACCATCACATGACAGAATGTAAAGATTATTTGTGGAAAGGTTCAAGTTCTACTGCCATACCACCAAAACCTGCCTCTGACCTCCTGGGCCAACATAATAAAATGGCAGGCATTACTTTCAGAGTAGCCCTAGAAAGATTCTTCTTCTTATTGAATCAAACCCACAAATCCACTCTGGAACAGTAAGTTGATGTTTAAAGTACATTTTGTTTATGTAGAGTGGTATGGGCACAGGTGGCCTGCTAATTACTGTGAAACAGAAGTAGAGTGTTCCATAACTTCAGGCAGCACAGTAATTCACTCACTTTACTAATACAAACCTGGTCAATTCTAATTTTGTTTTTTATAGAAATGAATGTGCTGATTACATTCGATTTGCGTGAAGAACGTTAAGAAAAATAAGTTTGTAACATTAAATATTGAAGGACCTCTTATGTTTCTATAATTAATGTTTTGTTGTTTGTTTTTTGTTTGCAAAGCTTAATTCTAACTCTGCTTTGTGATCTATAGAACTAAAATTTACTTATATCCTTTTTATCCTTTTCACAAATATTTGTACTTAGGCAATTCTTCTCAAAAGACCACCTTGTGAATCAGAAATATGTGAAAGCGTGTTTTGATTTAATACTCTGACTACAGAGTTTGCTTAAAAAAATAATTGAGATCAACTACAAATCTACAACTACAAAATCTAAATCTGCAACTACAGTCCTTGTTGGTGAAAAAAAAAAAAAAAAAGGAACGAGACAAGAAGTGATGACAGACAGTACAATGAGGTAAACAGTTCACACTTAAAATGAGTAGAGAACACAGGAATATTTCTCTTGGCAAACTGAGTGCCAAGGTAAAGTAAGAGAACAAGTTATTGCAACTGGGGCAAACCATCAGGGTGGTTATCGAGACAATGGAGGGAAAAGAGTGTTTTATCCACTGGATCACAAGCACTCTTTAAAAGCACTCTCAGCAGCCAGTAAGACACTGAAGAAAATCTGTAAATTAGTCAGGATTTGCTGTCCCAGGAGCAATGAAATGGAAGAGTTGTAACACTATCAAGCCAGTCATCTTTCCCTAGTGAAGCAAAGGGACATGCCTGTATTATGCTCAATACAGAGACACTCTACCCTTTGCTATGGGCAACTCTGATGTGACTCACATCAGAAGTGACTAACAGAGACGTGGTCTAAAATAGCCCTTTTCCCAGTTTTGTCTAATTTAGATAATGTGGTTCTAGGTGTGAACACATAGCACTGATTTATTACAAATCATTCCTGAGATTTTTGGGTGTTCATAATAATCTGAAGTTTGGATAATTAGCCACATTTAGTATTTTGGAAACAATACTATTTCTTAAAATACTTGTCTTTCAAAAGAAATTCGGAAACCTCTGGACACTAATCATCAGCTCAATTAAGCTTCCAAGCACCAAAGACTGTTCTGCCCTTTACAAAATTCAGAGAAGCAACCTCTAATGAGATACGGAGTTGTGAGTGCCAAGTACAGTCATATTCACTGAAAAGCAGCCCTTTAGCCACAAGTGACTGTATTCTTTAAAGACAATATGCAGCACATCTGCTAAGAACCAATAATGCAATTAGTAGCTTTAGTATATCAGAGATGTTGCTACTTATGCACTCCTCTTCAGTACACTAGTTAGCAGAAAACATTTTTATAGCTTAGCAACCAGTCTCAATCATTTCATCATCTATTTCATTGTCAGGCTTGGTCACTTTCTTTTTGCAGACTTTTAATAGAGTGCTTTTAAGTCCTGGGAGTGAAATACTCCCCACATAACAGGCACTATGCCAGCATGCTAACTTTCATCTGGCTTTCTGCACTTTTCCTCCAGCTGCCTTTCAGCTTGACTATTTCACAGTTACACAAGGCCATAGTTTACTTAGTAAACAGCAAGGAGAAAATTGGTGCTACATCAAAGATTGGAAAAGAAGCTTTCAGAAGAATGGTTGATCTTCTAAAGCTACAGTTAAGGCCACAGATGTTGTGAACCTACACCCTAGCTGTACCCTAGACTAGCATAATGCTTATTTCAGAATTTTACTTAGGGACTTTACTTGGAGCTAAATATGGAGAGCTCATTAATTTACTAGGAAAAATGAACAAACAAAATTTTTTGGCATAGGATTTCAATGATCAAACCAACAAGCATGAAAATAAGCTAACTAATTATGCCTAAAGTTCCCATTAATTGACCTTGAGGTTCGCAGTCACTTCTTATTAATGTCCATAAGACAGTAATTCGTTATTTGTGTCGTAATTCTGATAATTCATCTTGCCCTACTGCTTTAACCACCGATAGAAGAAATGCCATTAAAAGACATTCAGAACTCCTGCGTTAAAGCACTGGATGTTATACCTTAGTTACTCTGCAAAAAAACCTGACACAAGGTGTGAAGTGGCTGACAAATGTCTAACCCATGGCTTAAAGTACTGTGGGTGTTTTTGTAGCATTCACTTGCTGCAGGGAAATACTCATGTTCCATACTTCAATAGAAAGGACATTAGCATCCTTCTGAATGCTCCCCTCCCATTCTTTCCCACAGCATAGGGAGAATATATCATTATCAGCACTGCCATAGGGGTTACATCATGATGCAGAAGTTCATTTGGAAATTTTAATGTCTGAAGTTTGGGAAAAGCTTGGGATTATAAATTATTCTTGGAATCCTAACACTGTTGTGATGCAGCATTCAGGTCACTAACAAATCTGTCACCCTCTTACTCCCAAGGTCCTCCTTTCTGAGTCAAGTTTGTGTTGGCAATGGTGTAGGCATGCATTCCTACACTGGGATTCCCAAAGTGGTTAATGCAGGTTCTCAAGACAGCATTGGAAATCTGGAAAAAAAACAATCCATATTTTTTTTGTCTTGATTCCTGTAACCTTTTGCTATGCTAGGTCCTCTCTCCTTTCTGTACCAGCTGTAGATTTCTAAGCCTCTGAGTAAAAGAACAGCAAACTTTAAATAATTCAAATAAACCAGAGGAAACTTGCCCTCTCTTAGTAACATTGATTAAAGGATTTAATTGAATTACAGAACCTCAGATAACACGAAATGAAAGCAGAATATATCAAGAATCACTTTTTCATGCAGAAATCCCATAAAAGCGTGCAATGGCCCACACAGTAATACTAATCTGGGAATAGATGACAGAAGGCTTTATGAGGCAGAGCTACAAGGCATGAAGGATAGAAACTGCAATGAAAAGAAGATAAACTGACAAAGAATATACAAATATCAACCCTCTAATAACTGGCAAAACATCATTTAGTTGTTCTTTCAAAAATTTTTCATTCAAAAATGAAAGTACCTGATATATAAATTATTACTTTTGAATATTAAAATTAAATGTCATTTCCTGTATCCAAAGCTGAAAATATTATCTGCACAGTATACTTCATCTTTTATTTCATCTTTTCAGAACATATTATGGATTTTAATAAAGCTCCAAAGAAAAAAATATTACAGTAGATTTTACTTTGCATTTATTTAGAAAAATACTCATCTACTGATAAACATTAAGACTCTCTCCTATTTTAAATCTCCATCTAGGAAGTTATTCATTCTGAAAATGACAAATATCAAGAGCAAGCACCATCTCCATCTGTGGGCTATTGTATCTAACTGCACTCCTTGCTCCAAACCACTGCACTTTCTGCTGATGTTCTGAAAGGTGATTTGCTGATGAATACAATAAGTTACAATATCTAAAACTGTAGTCAGTATAAAAATAGCTCAGATCTTATTAACTATAATACTTCTAAATACGTCTGTTTTCAAGAGTGCTTGATTACAATTGAACTATTCAAATGTATGAAACATGTTTGTAATCATTTACAGCGTGGAAGTAACATTCTTCATATTATTTCATAAAATACTAAAAATCCCATTGATTTATGCCTAGCAATCTATTTTAAAATCCTCTAGAGAAGAAAATTTCCTTAACCACCACCTATGTTTAGTATCTTTTAGAGATGCATCATTATTTTTTTCAGATATTCAACAATTATTTTTTTTCTTCCTGCTTTGGTTTTTGAACTACACTAAAAGTTAACTTTGATGCAAGTCATATATCCAAGATTTGCTTTAGTTTTTGTGAGCGAGCCTTGTTAACTGAAAACTGGGCTTTAACTCTGACTTTTAAACAAATTTAATTGGAAGGTAGGTCAAGCATGACCATAAATGACTGGATAGAAAGGTAGTACTTGTTTATTCTTAAATGAGACAGGTTCATTAGTTAGAAGCCATGTACTGTGCAGGACAGGAAAAGAGAATAATTGAGACAAACAGAAAGAAAGTTCCATCTTCTGGAATCTCTGGTAAAAAGAAATAATATTGTCTCATTAAATCAACAGCTTATGCCTACACTTACCTATATTAAATTACTTGTTCACTCACACTACCTACTCAGTGCAACAGTGACTACTTAAATTATCCCTATATTCATATGAAGCTGGATAATTTTATGGTTGGAACTCATTTAGCAAGCATTTAAGCATTCTAGATCCACCAGGATGGCACAGTAGACACAGCTTTTGGGATGACTCCTGAAGTAACTGAAGGCTTTGGAAAAAAATTAAAAATTAAAAAGAAAAAAGAAAGGGGAAATTAGAAAGAAACAGCTTCCCAAAATGCTGGATTCAAAACACATTCAAATTTTCTGTGCTTGCGTTGACTACACTCAGGTGTTGTTAGCAGCACAAAGTGCTGAGCTCACACATTTGTCTTTTCCAAATGAACTGGACTTCTCATGTGACTTCTCAGGAATTTCAGTGGGGCTTTTGTCATTTTTCTTTGTCTTTAAACATACCACAGATGATCTGCTGGAGTGCAATAGTTCCTTTCTTTGTCAAGCCTTGATCACCAGTGCCTCACTACGGTTTTAATATAGATCCTATCCTTTCTATAAAAATACTGTTTAGAAAAAAATCCCCTTCCATATTTTTGTCTGTGTGTCATTATTTCTAGATAATGTTGCTATCTAGAGGTAAGTGTGACAGGAGATAAGATCAGAAAAAGGCATTACTACATTGAGATTTTAAAAACATCTAAGAGTCATGCTAATTACTGCTAAAATTTAGACAGTTCATTCCCTCTTTGCATAAATATATAACCAGGCCATCTGCTTGGAAAACAAAAAGGTTAAAAAAGTCTCAAGGGATAGAATGAATGAAGAGGACTATGTAATATAATGTAAAATGATTGATTCTGAGGTGGAATTAAAAAAAAAAAAATGACACTCATTTCAGTCAATAAGACTAATACAATATAGAGTCCGAACTCAACATTACATGCTGTAATGTATCATTATTTAGCATCTTACTTGGGAATTTACTTTCATTACTGCTTTGACATTTGCATAATGAAAGAATAGACTGTATACATAAGCGCAACCCTACAATATTTACAAAACATAGATACAATACACAACAATTTCCCCAGTACTTATAGCAAAATCTGTTGCATCACGTAGAACAGTCTATGCACAAAATTACAAGGGCTGATTTACTGTGTGAGGAGTTAACCTGTCATTACTCAGGTAATTTTGCATCCCTCTAATTATTTTACCAAGACCAACAATCAAAATTCCTTCTCTCTTTGTCTTAAGGCAGTCATCAACATTTGTTTTTCTACAGAATAACGTAAAATAAGACTCTTTTGTACTGTGACTCATAGAATGAGCCCACAATTTGCCCTCCTTCAAATCTGATGCCCAGAACTAGCCTGACAACTTAGGAACTCATACAGCTGTGATGTGGCATTGTGAAGACAGGCAACACTGACTGAGAGCATTTCTAAGTTTACAATATAAACTCAGCTGCAGCCTTAGAAATGGTGCTGATTTAGAATGTCTAAGAAAAACATTTAAAATTTTCTAGTGGAAAGCTCTAAGGTTTGCAGTAGTCCAGCCTCACCTGACTCATTAAATCAGTTACTATTAAGATGAACTAACACTCTAATGTGACAGCACCCACACAATTACCTTCTCCCAAACACTTCCCTGAAGAACAGGTTCCATATCCAGCACCCAGGCCCAGGCAGCAGCTCCTCCCATGCGGCAAAGCCTGGAGTGCAGCAGCTGCTGTGGGAGCACTGCAGGGCTATCTGCTGTATGTGCAGCAGCTCTTCTGTGATAGCTCTAAGTCCAGTTAACCCAGACTTAATTCAGGAATGCCAGTTATAAATTCAATATCCCCTTGTACACAGCCACAGCCAGAAATATCCTTAGGAAAAAAGAGCAAAGCTCCAGACAGTGCTATAGTTGTATTGTTAATGCTTCCATCACTGAGACCAATTCAACATTTGTACTACAGCCTATAGCCTACAAAATTTGAGAATAATTTATGCCTTATGACTGCTGGTGGTTTATAGCAATCACAGAGCAAAGAGGATCCTCTGAAACTCATATACCCCATGGTGGGTGTTCCCCTCTGCAGAAGCTGAGGGAAAATCACAAGCAGCATGGTAACAAGAAAGGAAACTTCTATGGCACTCAGCTGCTTCTGCTTTTCTGCCATTACCCTTCCCCAGCAGGGGTGCCCAAAAGACATAAATGAGGCAAGAAGTCCAGCTGCTCAGCTTCTCTCCTCCTCTGCCTCAGGGCTTTCTGCTCCTCGTCAGGCATGTGGCGTGCCCATGAGCACAACCTGCCTGCTGCTGTGGGCACGAAGGCAGGAAACCCATTCAAAAGGAGTTCTCAGCAACTCCCTTCCTGTTGTAAGGAGCTGGGACTGCAGCTATATGATTAAATTCAATGTCATTATGTTAGCAGCTTAAAAAAAAAAAACAAAAAAAAACAAAAAAAAACAACACAATGAAGTCTTCTGGGCCACTGTATTTCTCCATGTCAAGTAAAGTAGTATAAACAATGTCAAATAATTCTTGTGCTAATTTCCTTCATATTAGTATCTGTTACTGTTAACAAGCATAGAAGTATCTTAAAAGCATGCTGAAATTTGGCAGCATCCTTTAAGCTGAGAAATCCTCACCCAGGCTCTCCCACTGGGCAAGCAGGGCCCAGACACATTTCTTGGTGGGTAGCTGCTTTCTGGGTCTGAGACAGGCAGTCCTAAAGTGGAAAGCTTGTTAAAGATCAGAAGGACAATTCAGAAGCTTTGATTATTTCTGTTTGGATTTTGTGGATTTTATATGATCATTTATAGCACTAGGCAGCCAAAGGGATTTATTTATTTTTAAGGATAAGCAATCAGTAGTAACAGAAGCTAGTTTCCCACATGGCACTTTAGCACTAACATTTTTTTCATAAGTATTCCTTTTTCTTTTTGTTCAGATAGAGCCCATTGCAGATAAAACTGCACGACTGTCTTCTGCAGTTTAAACCTTTGTTTATGCACTAATGAATCTAACTAGGTGTCATAGCACACTTTAATGAGCATCACTCGCTTTCATTTAACTCTACAGCTTGCCATTACACTTTAGAAGAACTGTTGGTTTATTCATAGCAATCACTAGGTATTCTTTTTCATTAGATAGATACCAGTTTTCCCTGTTGTACCTTTTGTTATTAAGGGAACTATGAAATGTTAATACTGGCCTCAAAACCCAGGGCAAAAATGCCCTCAATCCTATTTGAAATGCAATTGCTTCTGTTGTAAATTACCTTAAAGATCTGAGCGCAAACAGCTTGAAATTTTCTTCATTTATTTATGAAAGAATGAGAGGAAGAAAAATCAAGAGGGTGGTTCTGTGTAACCGCTTTACCTTGTTAACTGAATTTCTCTCCTACTAATTTAATCAGCAGGACAGCAGTTATGAAAGAACCCATAAATAACTATTAAGTGCTGTCATATTCCTATCATGTTCTTAACTCTAAAATTTAAACCCAGGAAAGCTTACACTTTTGAGAGCTTAGCCCTGAGTCAGATTGCTAAGGGCTGTTCTCTAACAACTCGAATACTCCAAAGCAGCCCCCATGAACTGTGTATGTGTAGAATATATTGGTGCAGATTATGACCAAACTGAGCATTATAAGGTCTTACCAGATCCCAAAGGCTTAACTCCAGTAGAATTGAACTCATTTTATGTGACAATGATGCCAGGCACAAGTTTATATTGAATTTACATGTTTTCATGTCTTGTAAGTACAAAGAACAGACTTATTCCATTTAATTTAATAATCCTTTTATTTCCTGTGCTTCAGTTCTCTTTTCTCACAAGTTTGACAAATTTAAAGCAGTTTGCTAGTCAGAAGTTCTATATCAGTCAAAACTTTGCACAGTTCATAAATCAGGGTATATTTCTGTTCTTTTTGTTTGTTTTAACCACTTTATCTCATATTTGTGCCTGATTTAGGGTGACCAGCCTATAAATAAAGATAAACATGCAGATATTTGTATTCAGATTTCATTATTCTGCCACTTCACATATTGAAACCTGAAGATTATGCATTTATTTTACTTGACATTGCAGTCACATCATCATTGTACATAAACTGCCACCAATATTGTATCCTACAACATGTCCTAGGGCATAAATCTACCTCAACTAATTTGTTGCTTTTCAGACCCCTCCAGTAAATGTGGCTAAGCACTATTTATGTTTTATTACAGTGCTTTAGTTCTAGTCATGCTCAGAGTACAAGAATATTAAAAAACAAAACAAAAAGACCACAGAAACTTAAGGGTAATAGTGCAGATCTCATTTCTGTTTTGTTGTTGCTTTTATATAAATCCAAAGACTGACATATTTTATTAGGTCATTATTATACTTTGGTGAAATCCTTGACAAAGAACATGGCCATATTGTGTCTTGATTTATTTAGCTTTATGTATCTTCCAAGTGCTAAGACAGGCAAAACTCTGCTTCTGGAAATTTTATATTCATTTATTTGTTAACAGCTAATCAGTTATTAGTGCCAGGAAAATGTTTGGGTTGTATTTATTTAATGTATGCACACAAGCACTTAACAATAACTCTACTGCAAAATGCCATTATTTTCTTATGGATTTACCTGGGTGGGCAGAAGGTTCAGCATAAAGACCTTTCATTTAAATACTGTTTTGTATTTTTAAACTGAATTACTAATAGTGGAACAGCTGAATTTCTAAATCAATAATGAAAAGAAATACACACATGTTGTCTAAAAAAAAAACACCAAACCCTCAGTCCTGCAATTAAGCTGTAATATGGAGTTATATACTGCCAACATGAAGTTTCTCTTCATGCAGTAAACCTTCTGGTAAGGACCCTATCAAGACCACCTGTGTAGCAGAAAGTAAATCTCAAACTTTTGAACATTAATTTTTGAATTAACAATGAAGTTTGAAACATTTCTTTTTCTGCTCAGTTGAGCAGTATACTTGTGCTTCAATTCAGATGTTTAATTTTTTTGTATGTGTTTGCATTAATATCCAGTCAACTGTATTTCATATATTATAACACAAAAATTGAAAAACAGTATTAGTTCACTCAGGCCATTCCCCAGTGTATTTGCTACATAGATAGGCAAAACAGAACAAATAAAGCATCTTAAAATTTAAACACAACTCTTGAGTTGGAAGAAACTTCGTTCTGCCCCCAACTAGTACGAGATACAATATCTCATTCCAGCTCCAGCCATACGGCCTTATTGGCACTGGCAACCACAATTATTGCGGAGACTTTTTCCCCTCTTGTGCTTGTCTGGGTGAATGTAAATATAAAATACACAGTATCAGTGCCCTGCTGATAATTACTTAGAATAAACAACCAAGATGATTAGAATACCACCTACAGCAAGATGAATGTCTGAAGTAGAAGCTGTAATTCCTGAAGAACCTAAAATAATTGATAAGTAACTGATTATATACTGAATAATCACAACGGTGAAGTATATTACCTGTTTCTCACATTGGAAATGAGCAACAGCAAAGGAAATGCTTATTGAGGAGTTCATTTCATCATACATTGTATATAAGAAATAGAATTCATCTCCATATCCATAAAGTATTTTTAGAACACTAAAATTTACTCTGTGTTCATACGTGTGCTATGAAGCAATGAATTAATGAAACGATGAGGCATTCCCAAGAAACTTAACCCTAATCTCAAAGAGACGGCTGGTTTCTCCAGTAGGCTAAGGGCATTTTGCCCAAACTGGACACCAACATCTCTAGAAATCTTCCCCTGGTCCATGCTTTACAGTCTCCTTTCAGTTTTCTCTTCCTCTCAAAACCTGATTGATATTCTGTTCAAAAATTTCATCTCAAATTTCATAGATACTCAAATAACCCATTTCATTTCAGATTAACCATAATAATAATGAAAGAGAGAAAGAGGAAAAGTACATTACAGACTAGGGAGGAATTAGTAAGGAAGACAGATGTGGAACTGAATGAGTCTTCGTTACTTATACACCTTATCACTGAAAGGAAGCAATAAGACTAAAATCAAGCTATAAGACATCCATAGTTAAAACTAGAAAGTCTCTTCAGATTGTTTTGTGCTTTTTTTCCTCCTGCCAAAAGATTTCTGAACTAGAAATAAATTGGCAGCTTCTACACTTCCATCTTGCCCATCACCATAAAATAAGGACTAGTTTCTTTCATAAAAAGCTGTTGAATGTCAGAAGAACCCATTTCTCCTACTGAGTTTTCCATTCCCTTATACAACTTCCTCTGTATTTTCTTTTTCTCTATTTATTTTTATTTATATTAACATTTTTTTCTGACACCATTATTAGAAATTTTGAAATATTTACGACCCCACAAAAAATCCCCAGAAAGTTCCTGTGATATTTTACACATTTAGAGAGTCACAGTAGTAGTGTAACCATACAAGAAGGATGAACTAATGATACTTGGAAATTGTTTCTGGGTTGTTTACAGGGAGCTGTAGGACTCCTACATCTTTCCTGTAATCAATTATGAAGAAAAACTGAATGAACAATAAACTAAAAACAAACATTAAAAGCAATCCACGTGTTGTCATCTTGCTAACATATGGTTCAGGCAAACTTCACCAGAAATAATTTTAAATATTGAACAAATCTGTACTTGTGTACAATCAATGGATATATAGATATTATAAATACCAAAGAGCTTGGCTAAGTTATTAAACCAGAGCAAAGAAAAG
>JAOWBP010002978.1:15258370-15277351 GCA_028571105.1 Tragopan temminckii
CCTTCACCTGTGCTCCCATGGCTGACTCACTGCTTGTCCCAGGTGATCAATCAGAGGTTCAGGCCGTGACTCAGCAGTTCCCATACAACGTGTTAACTGATTTCAGGTGTTTCAGAAGTGTATTTATTTCTGATTTACATTATCATACAAATAAATTAAGACTTTTTTTTTTTTTTTAATTAAGCCTAGGAACATTTTTAATTCATTAATTGATTGCCCTAAGGCTCTTTTCTTAATGAAGGATTTGAATTTGCATTTTAGTTTAAATCCAGAACATCAGCATTACGGAATCTTAACCATCCAATTACAGTGAGTACATAAAATTACAGGCAAATAGAAGAAATATTACATATTGCATAAAATAAGTATAGCAGCTACAAGGAAGTATCTTAAAACGCGACTTGTTTGGTTTTTATATCCAAAAGAACCTACAGAAATTTTAAATAGAGATTTTATATATTTTCTACTTCCTTTCCTTCCACCACACTTTTCTCCTTATCTACAGTGTCTTAGTCTATTTATACTATGAAGGAAAAGATAGTAGATACATCCAGAATATTAGAAATGTGCAGCCAGTCCTGTAGAAGTAACACTAGAAGGTACAGAAAGAAGCACAGTACAGTTGCTAGACTGTAAGAAGCTGAACTTTGCAGTATTGTACCCACTTGTGTTTAAGAGGAGAGGAACACTTCTGTAGTATCCCAGTTCTGAACATATAAGCCTCAAGGATTCCTAATCTTTTGTTTCTCTGTCTCATCTTGACACTTTGAAGACAGGCTCATCCACTTCATAAGCAGCTTTACCTGGTTAGCATTCGTTTTCAAACATCCAACCATTATAATGCAAAAATAAAATGTATCTAGATCTAAAGAGGAAAGAGCAGGTTTACATTTGCATTGAATATTATATGCTACTGATAACTTTTCTGCTCAGCCAGAAACTCATTGAGTAAACCTAGTAGGTCTACAAAATTACTTCATAACTAAATTGTAGCTAGTAACAAAAAACATCCATACAAACAGAGCCACATCAGTACCAACAGACCCAGTTTGTGCACTCACATCTGCTTCACTGTCCTATCACTCTCCAGACAGAACACCATAGTGTTCTGCTGGCAATTTATCCACAGTTAGAGGCAAAATAACCAGCCTAGTAAGGAAAGGGATAATAAATCATGCACACTCTCACACCTGTGATCTCAGCCCTTCCCTGTAGGCGGTGTTGTACCTGAGGAGGCTAACATATAATTAGTGTCTCTGCTCCATTGACATGGGGGTTCTAGTGAAACAAGGTTCACTAATTTAGTTAAATTATACTTTTAAAACTTTTTCAAAAAAACCTATTCAAAGGAATAGACTGGAGACTAACAGTCAAATGTTGGGATTCAGGAAGGAGAGGCTACACAAATGCAAAAGATGGCCATTTATTTCTGGCATCAGTTACATGTCGCTAGTAGGGAGAACTGATCTCATGTGAGGGCGTGAAAGCCCCTCTCAGTACAGTGAGAAATCTTTGGTGCTAAGAAAGACACATTAAAACAGGCTAGAGGAGAGCTTTAGTTAATTAGACCATGAAAATATTCTTATATTCATTTCTTTCAATTATCATTACTATATATTTCATGATAATGTATAATACAGGAAAAATAGCTATAGCATGAGTTTGAATTGAATTTCAAATAAATTTGTAAAAAATATAAATATTACCATGCCTAGCTTTTGGAAAGTGAAATTTCACCATTTCCAGTCCCTCTCAGACCAGCAGTAAGTGCTAGCTAAGATGAAATGTAGATCATGTAAAATGAGTTGTTAGTCTCAGGATAGATCCTAGCAGAGAGACACAGACCTCACAGAATCATCTGTAGATAATGCTACCCTAAGTCTTTGCCCTGCAGACACCTACATGAAGTTTTGTGCTCGTGGGTAACATCACTGGCTCAAAGACTTTCTGGTTTTGGCCTTGTATTCTCTGGAGCAACTCATATTCATTAAGATCAGTTCATGTATAAGCATTTGCAGTGTCAGAACACAGGTTGACCACCTCAGTAGACTTGTTAGAAATAGAGGAACATAAAAACTGAATTATCCATTCACCTGTTTGTGGGGGACTTCTAATTCCTAATGGAGAAACACAACTCTGTGTCTGGCTGCCTATTAGTATGTAAACAGACAGCTGCTGTGCAATCCTTGTGCTGGAATTTTATTTTATTTTTTTTTGCTGTGGAAAAATTGTCCTGTGGAGGATATCTTTACACTTTAAAGCTAGAAGATGGAAAACTTCTATATTTATAAAAAAGAAAAACTCTTTAAACTATAAATAACCTTATGATTAGAAAAGCTATATTTTAAAAGTCTCTTGCCTTTCCTTCCAAAACAAGTGACAGACATATTTTCCATTTCATTAACTCTTAGAGACCGTGATACTGATGCTTCTTATCAAAGTCAGATATACTAATAAGTGAAAACTCCTTATATATGTATGAGTACTGATTAATGTTCATTGTATCAGTACTTGAACAGATTCCACTGCTCTGTGCAAGCCATGAGAACAAAAGAACCATTTTGTCACCGTATATATACATACATGAACAGATAAAAATCCATGTTATTTGTTGTCATGAGATTGTAGCATATCCTACCGCAACTGCTCTGCTTTTGTCATTATTTTGCCAGCTAGACCGTACCTATTACTTTGTGCAGGCGAACCAGAGATGGTAATGCCTTGATAGTGTTAAAGCAACACTGTTATTGCCTAATTTTAATCCCTTTCTCTTCCTGAGGCGAACCACTCCTGCTCTGCTTTTCTGCTTCTCATATGTCTTTAATCAGCCTTGCTGCTCTTCTCTTTACCTTTTCTAATCTCACTGTGTTATGTTAAATGTATTCTTTAGTTGGTGACACGTTAACTGATTTTATAAAATGATTTAGAGAATCTGTGATTTTGATCCTCATATTTTCTTTACTTCTCACATAAAATGGAGACAGCAATGTTGTATCTCATGTTTATATTTTTGGTAAGCAAAAAAAAAAAAAAAAAAAAAATTTATTTTAAAAAAGGGCAAAACAGAACTTGCAGAAATGAACTGAAATGAATTGTATTGCATGAGTCATACTGCAATGAAAGACCACATGTTGCATGTGCTTCTTCCCTAAATGCAAAAATAATCTCACATCTTAATCACATGACAACTTACAATTCAATTTTGAATGGAAGCTTGTTTTTCTTGTTCTAAGGTTTGTACTTTCACAGTGTTCTGCTGATTGTGTCACCAAATATGGTTCTCCCTTGTGCAGCAGACACATTACACGGAACACCAATGGAAAAAGCTTGTAATTTGTGTTAGGCTCCCTTTTGATTGAAATTAGATAAAGAATTTGTTATTTTGAGGACACAGGTGTCTGGCTGAGCCTCAACACCATTACTAGCTCTTTAAAATGCTGAGCTTTGGAACCTGGCCAGCAGGGTCCAGTGTCCCACTAAAGTAGCATACAATAGTCCAATGTAGTAAGACATTAATGTAAGTACAGAACATAATATTTATATGGTATGCTCTCAGAAGGAATCTATCAAATATATAGACATCTCATCTGTCTACTGAAACAAGTGAAGTGTTTTTTTGTTGTTGTTTATTATTATTTGTGATGGCAATACATTTAAATAATGTTTATAAACTGCATATGTATTATGAGCAATAAAAATAACAATAGTAATAATTATGTCAAAAATTATGAACTTTTTTAGTGGAACAAGTCATTTTGGAAAGAACAGTGTTAGCAACATAAATATTTGAAATTACTGAAAAAAATTACCTGAAGTTGGTGATGCTCCAATACTTATGAAGCCAACTGGAGACTGGGCACTGGCTTGCACAGGGTCAGAAATTCACTCAGTGAGACTTAGAAAAATATGGAAATGTGTAAAGCATCCATTTCTTTTCATGAGAGCTCTGGAATTTCAGGAAAATGGGTTTACCTGCCTTTAGGCTGTTCACATAATGTGCCTTCAGGGACAGATGGGTTACAGTGGTCAAAGATGGCATTTAAAATACCAGACTGATTTATTCCTGTAAGAAACCTTTAGAAGCACAGCAGTATGAAATTTCATAGCCTTTACTTTGAGTTACAACTTCATCTAAATAGATCTCAGAAATGGGGTAAAGGCTTACCTGACATAAACTGTATTCAGTTTACTGAACCCAAAAAAGAGCATGTGTTTTTTAGAAGATCCATAGACACTGCAACCAATGTTCATGTGCTTTAAATGTAACAAATTATTATAATGTCTCTTACCAACGCAAAGATTTTTAAACCCACTTCTATCAAAGTAAGTGCTTCCTATGAGCAGTCTCTCATTATTTGCTACCTTTATATCTGAAAACTTGAATGACATTTTACCAAAGCCTTACCTTTCCTGATTGCCATAATTAGGCTCAGCAGTCTGATATATTGTTGCCTCATCCCTCATCAACCAAAATTAAAAAGATCTCTCGTGGCAATTGCCTTGTGGAACTCGCTTAATCTCTCTATTCTCTGTTTCTTATCTGCTAAAGTGTTGGATTTTTCTGTTTCTTTGTTGTTTTTTTTTCAGTAGATGACTGAGTTGTCAGCTAGCAGCATAATCAGAGTATAAATGAATATTTGATGTCAAGCTTTAATTCGGGAGATCATTAGTAGAATCTGCGCATTGTAGAGAAACCAAACAGCTGGACGTCCTATGAAATTACAAGTAGTATTAGAAACAAAACTTTAACATTTAAGATACAATTACTTCCACATACGTAATAATTTATCAAGAGTTATAATAGATAACTATATTTTCATCAAAATCTTTGAACATATTCTTACCATACATAGCTATAATATACCTGTTACCGAGGAAAACAAACAGAAAAAGAAAAAAGAATCAGTATTTTCTCTTTTTCTCATTTATGTATTTTGTACACTTTGCAATACAGTGTGAAATTGTCTCTATACAGTTTCACTGATGGTTAACTACATTTTCTGTTTTATGCAATCGACTGCCAACATTGATTAAGTAGGAACAACTTGACTTGCTATTTTATCAGGATAGACCTTTAAAAAGTTCATCAAGGGTTGGTCCTCTCTATCCCAATCATCCTCACACAGAGCTGAAAAATATGCTCTTCCACATGCTCTTCCCCAGGTTCTGAATGGAACCATTTATGCATAATTAAAACTGATGTGCTATATAGCATTTTGTATTTATTTTAATTCTCATGCTTATTAGAATAAGGCCTTTGTAACAATCTGTAAACCACACTTCCATAATTTCATGCACTTATGCTCAGGCCCAGCTTTGTTCTGTCTGATCTAGTTAACACTTCAAGAGTCACTGAGCAAGGCTTTAACATCACACCATGATCCATGTGTTGTCTGTATCCTTGGTACTTCTTTTTCAGGAAAGCTGTAGCTAAAAGGTAGTTGTGTTTCTGATGCCTTTACGCTTTTAATCTGGAGATAAACTGATGCAGATTAAGTGATTTAATCAGGCTGTAATTCAGATACAAAGCCATGGTAAGAAATGGCAGCAGTCTAGCAGGAAAGTGGAACAGGGAGACAAACTAACACCAATGAGGCTTTCCCCCAAAAGACTGAATCTTGGTTTGCTGTGGCTGTCTTATTGCTCTGCAAAGCACTTTGGTGAAGTAACAGCACTGAATAATATGTGGGTTACTATGATGTTAACCTATATATGAGTCATAATCATACAGCTAAGCAACAGGGAACTTTGAGATAGGTACCACATGCCCTGGGAAGAGGGCGTGAGTAAGTGCCAGCTGTGCACCCTGACCTGGAATACAGAATTGACTTTATTTCTGTGAGTTACATAGCTGATTGTGGTTAACTATGTCAAATACATGAGCAAAGGCACGTACAGCTGATACTGAGGAATTCCAGCAGAATTCACTGGATCATGCACAGAGCAGGTGGGAACCTGGATATGCAACATACAGGGGTCCACCTACAGATGTGCTGGGAAGCTCTCCTTAGGAGAAGACATGAATTCAATGTCAATGGAGAGCAGAGCTGGCTTTGCACCCAGTCACTGACCCTGCTGGAGCCAAATGCACAGGGAAGGGCAATACAGAACCCCCTGGCTCTGTCTTCACCAGAACTGATGAACCGTGATAAACTGGGTGAGGGCACTTGGAGTACAGTCATTACAACCAGCAGTGTGCCTATGGTTTGGCCTCCTCTTGGACATAATCTACCAGTACTATTTCAGCTAATGAAAGCTGAATACTAGTCATACCTGCTGGAGGTAAAATATTATCCTTAGATAAGAACAGTTCAGCTTTGTACTCTCTGCTTCACTAATCTGTTATGCTCCTCTCAGTCTTAAGCAGTAAAACAATTTGATCTGTGATGAAACCAATCTGTTTTAAATTGACATTTTATATTCTAATTGAATATCAACAATTGCAGAACAAATATTTGCTAATGAAGAAGCAGAAAGTAAGAAGAGAGTTACTTCCTCCAAGTGCTCTTGTTGGGGAATTTTCCTAATATGGTTTTACAAGAAAGAAGAAATCTTAAACGTATTGCCTGTGTGGATATACTCGGGCATAGTAAACTTAGGCAGGGCTACCAAAAAAAAAGGAAAGAGAGGGAGTGGTGAAACTACACCACCCAGCACTCCCTACTGCATCGTGCGACACAAGGCATTGTGTGTTGGGTAACGGAGCTGCTGTACCAGCACAACTATGCACAGTGCACCTCCCATTGGTGAATCACAACTTTGGGGAACATTCCCCACAGCACAGAGCAGCCCACAGGACATGTGCACTTTGCAGAACAGATTGCATAATATTTCCATCCTTTCTCTAGGATGAGAAAGGCAGCTGAAAACAATGACAGCAGCTACGTATCTAATCTGCCAGCAAAAATAAACTGACACTCCAAAAATAACCTCTTCCTTTATATACACATAAGCTGACTTTCCCCTCTAAAATCCTTTCATGTTTGCTGGTGTGACTGCAGAGGCCCAGGGCCAGGTTAGAGCTGGTGCAGCTGGTGTCCATGCAGTGAGCTCTTGAACTGGTTTCAGAGAGGCTGCTGACCTGGTGGCAGACATTCCATCCTGGCCTCAACCCACCCCTGGTCACATGGTCCTGCCACCCTGGGGCTGTGGCTGATCCTGGTGACCATTTAGGATCTCTTCCTGTGTTAAGTTATTTGTTAGGGCAGTGGAAGAACTGGAATTGATCTCTTCTCTCTTTAGAGAGCAATAGGACCCAAGGGAACGGCAAGGAGCTGTGCCATGGGAAGATCAGATTGGGTGTTAGGAAAAGGTTCTTCATGAGATGGTGATCAGAATCTGGAACAGGCTGCCCATGGAATTGGTCTTATGCCTAAGCTGCCAGAGTTCAAGAAAGATTTGGACCAAGGCTCTCAGAAATAGGGTTTAGATTTTGGGTGATCCTGTGTGAAGACAGGTGCTGAAATCAATTATCCTTGTAGGTTCCTTTCAGCTTGGGATATTTTGATTACTCTGGAAAGGCTGATAGGATATTTCATTTGAACACATGAACAGAATAATAATCTGTTCAAGTGAAAGAAAAACATAGAGAATGAGCAGTAAAGGATCAGGACAATTGCCTCCAGTGATGGGAAATAGTGAAGCCAGAGCTGTTGTCCTAAAAAAAGAAAAAGGTTAAGTTTGGAGATGGTTGAAGATTATTAAAGATGGCTGAGTGATTCAGCTTTTGAGCAATTAAGTTACTGAATTTCTTTATCAGTAAGATGAGATTTCATCTATATTGTCCATTGTGATGAACATCTGCTTTAAAACAGAAAATGGTAAAAGCAGAAGACTATTTCCAGTTTATGAGCCAAAGATTCCACCATACTTTTTAACTTAAACCAGAATAACATTACAGAGGTGGTAACTTCCTATGCAGCAGTCTAGAGAATTGTTTGTAGAAAAGCTCAGTCTTGAAATGGTTGCAGGGAGCTGGATGCTGAGTTAGTTACTAACAATAGCACATTCTACAGGCAATGTAGATGTGTCAGTAGATAATGAATTCAGGCAGTATTCCCCATTTGCTCCTAAAGGGAAATACTGCTGTTCTTGACAGCACTGCACATTCACAGTCTTCTGGCTGTGCAGAATAACAGGTAAGGCTGAAATCAAGCCACAGTAAACCTAGCCATGCAACTAGTCAGGGATGGGAAAGAAGAGCCTGTGTCTTCCTTAAGCTTGAGGAAAACCATAGCTATAAACTATGCTCTGTATCTTGAAGTGAAACAATCTTCATCTTAATTCATCTGAACTATTCCGAGCTGTGAAGGCCATGAGGATGCACTTTCAGCTTCTCTGAAGCATGATTTCAGTACAACTTCTGTCCTTTTGACAAGGACTATTATAAGGATTTCCCCATGAGACATATAACATGCTGTCCATTCAGTGGGAGTTTTAGCTGATATTTACCTTGTCTAAGTCTATTACCTAAGTGGTTTCTGTTTCACTAGGTACATTCAATCTTTCTCGAGGAGATGAATCTCTAGTTCAATCAATAGGATGGCTACATTTGCATCATTCTTCATTGTTAGGTTTATGCTGCTCGTAGTTGATAAAAGGTGAAATAGTTGGTAGCGGCCAAACCTGAGAAAATAAATACAGAACAAATTTAAACTGGCAGCCAAATGTACATTTAGTTGACATGTACTGATTTACAATTGCTAGTAGACTTCAGTATCTTTTCCAAAGCTATAACCAGGCTGCTAAGAGAAGTGTTACCTTTACATGTGTTTAAGGAGGCTAGCATACTGGAGATTTTGTTACACAAGAGCAAATATAATCAAGTTTAAACCCCTTACAGTTAGATAGTTGAAGAAAACATTATGTATAGGGACTTAGAAGCCGGCACAAAGAATGAATGAATGTCCATGCAAGTTGTAACCCTTAGTAAAACCTAGAAACTGAACAGAATAACTTAAACCTAACTACAGATGGGAGCATGGCACAGTTGCCATTCAGCTGCAGAACTGAACCTTCCATAAAATACTGCACTAGTTTCCCTGTTTTTAAGGCATGGTCATAAAACAGTATTCTTCCTACTGCTAGGTAGTAAGCTTCATTGGGACTGACACCATTCCAACAGGATCATAAAACATCTCAGTTTCCTAATCCAGGCTCTAGTGAGCCAAACAATTCTGCTTAGGTCAAAATGAAAAATAGATCTCATACTGGACTGAAGCGAGTCTTTTCCTGACACTGTGGTCATTTTTGGTCTCTGTTCAAGGATGCTTAACTGAAACAAACCACCTGGTGTATCTTTGTGTCTCTCTTTCTGCTGAAACTTGCTTATTGATTGGTTTGGGGGCAGTAATGACATATGGTCTCTCCTCTGATTTCAGATCCATGAGGCAAATAAATAATCAAAAGTGGAGTCAAATTTGGCTTCCACAAAATGCTTACTGACTTTCTGACACAAATTTTCCTTTGTGTAGTTGGGAATCTCTTTCACACATGATGACAAATTTGTAATTCAAAGATGTTGAAATAGCCTTTGACATACACTCAGATTTTACTCTCCAAACCAAGTGTGTGGCTGCTCTCAAAACATATTTAGGGAATTTGATCACACCGGTACCTGAAATCATGTATTTATCTTTTCTTCTATGCCTCATATGCCCCTGTATATTTCTAGTGATTTTTTAATGGAAATTTTAGTGGCATTTTGGTGGCCCTTTCCCATTTTCCTTAATTTGGATTTCGTAGCTGTAGGAACACAGAAGTGAATGCAAAATAGAAAACATAATGCAGAAATATAATTCTGCTTTCTACATTCTTGAAAAGAAAGGGAAAAAAATCATGAAAAAAAAAAACATAGCAGGTAGTTTGAAAACTCTGAGTCAAAATTCAAGTAAATTTCCTTTCATTTTATTATTTCTGTATGACAGAAAATACACGTTGATGATTTTCACATTTGGTGTCAGAGAGTGTTGTATGTTTTAGAGATTATAGCTAGTTCATTCTGTCTGGCCCTGTGCCTCTTAACTCTTGAGTCATATATCAGCTGTGAGGTGTCAGCTATCACAAATCAAGTGTCAGAAGTGTATTTTCAGGAACAAAAATGAAGATAGAAAAGCAACTTTTCAGCCTGATCACGTTGATGGCAAAAGCTATGTCATTCCCAGAGATCCATGAGGTGGACTTGAAATGAGATATTAAATCAATGTGCTACTGTAATATATGAATAGAGCTCCTGCAAGCAAACCAAGTTTTCAGATAGGCAGTTCTGAAATCTCCTCTGCACTTGCACATTAGCTTAATTTATTCTCTGAAAAGGCAAGCTTTAAAATCCTGTGGTATTATGTATGTTTATAAAATCATATTACCACCTCTGAGAAGGTGCTAAGAAGCAAAGCTGTAAAATGCAGATATATAGACTTCTCCATACGGATGACTGCTTTCTGCAGTTGCTGACATCCAGCTCATCTTCTGTTTGTGTACAGTATAGGTATACCACAGGTATACCACAGGTATACCATGGGCTACAAAGTCAACATGGGGGAAAGGAGATAGGGATGGTTGGTAAAGCAAGCTGAAGGGAAGCTTAGCTAGGTGGAATGCAAGACTCTGGGATTTTTCTTCTGTTGATGTGCATCCTGCCATTCCCATTCCCATGTCCAACGGCAGCCAGGAAGTCCAAAGATGCAGATACTTACATCTGGCAACAAAGGCCAACATGAGAAGAGCAGTACTCTCTCCTGCACCCACACAGCTGCCACTTTGCAACAAAGGCACTTGTGTTGAGTTGAACACTTCAGGTAGTTGACCATATTCTAACCTACCAGCTAATTGGGCTCAGAGGTTGCAAGCACATCTCACGTATGCATGTGGGTCTCTGGCAGCTAGCTCTGTGGCCATCTGCCCCCAGACCTGTGGGTCCCTTCAACAAATGGTCTCTGTATTCAGGAGCTGACACTCCTGTCCCAGTCACCAGCTAACTTGTCATGAGGCTCACTGTCAGTCAGGCACATTCACTTAGTAAAGACAGGAATGACAATATGCAATAAAAAAATGGACAACACAGAGGCAGTCAAGCACAGGGCTTGGTCAGATATGCTCACTGGTTAGTGGCTTGCCCACATACAACCAACCCCTCTTACCTCCTTTCCACTCCATTTTCCCACTTGTTCCTGATCCATCTCCACCTCTTTCTTTCCCCATATTTCACCCCTTCCCTAAACATGCCATAAGTTTGGCTCATTTCCACAATTGTTAAAACATGCCACAGTAAATTTTACAGAACTTCACAAGTCCCCTCAAAGACTCAATTAAAACTTTCCTCATTCCCATAGTATCTACGATAATATCATTTTCCTTGTTCTTATCAGTGACAAAGCTCTGGCTAACCCTCTTCAAGGCTATGCTTCAGCAGGTCCTTCAATGGCCTATCAAACAGCAACCTAATATTCCCATATTTGTTATTGTTTTGTTATCTCCTCTTCTTCAGAGCCTGCAGTATCAGAATGTTTAATTTATTACTTTTCTTGTTTCTTCTTCTTGTGTTTTATGCTGAGAAGCTGTTAGCCAGATATCCTCACGTTCCATATAGCCTTGCACATGCCCTCCCTGAAGAACTACGGTCTTCTCAGAACACAAAATGAAATGAAAACAAATCAAATTGGCAGTCTGGGAAAATGTTCTTCAGTCTCCACATGTTTAATTCCAGTAGAGAGATAAAACATTCTTGTTCTTTACAACTGCTCACAGAAATGCCCAAACACTCTGCTTTGAGCATAAACTTTCCCAGAATTAGAGATTTCAATGACTGTGTTACAGCAGAGAAATTTTGTCACTTTTGAAACAAGCTGTGAATATCTCCATTTTAAAAATTTTGTCCTTCCAGAATTTCTTTGTTATTCCAGCAACTTCTACAGGTTTTAAATGTGTTCATCTCTAAATGGATCTTTTGCCCAAAAAAAAAAAAAAAAAAAAAAAAAGGAGTTACTCTTTGAGCAGTTGAGCCTATATTCTTCATATCACTATAGTGCCAACCAACAACAGAAGTTATCTCCTGTGTTGCAGAGGAAAGAATGAAAGAATAATTTCTTGTGATATTATCCTGTTTAAAGATAGCATTGCTCTTTGTTGCAATAGAATCCTCTACTTTTTAAAAAGAATAAAATTATACTCTATATTAGAAGAATGAACACCTTTTCATTATGTACTGACTAGAAACACTACTCTGTAGCAATGTACTCTAAAAAGGCCATTCAGACCAAGCTACTTTTGAAAGAAGAAATTAGACAGTAATAGGGTGATTAAATTTTCAATAAAATATTTTGACATCATTGGCATGATGATAATGAAATGCATTTTAATAGGATACTATTTCAAAGTAATGCAAAAGTAGACAAAAAAAGCAGACGTAACAGATTATACTCATTAAGATAATTTCATTGCAATTAAATGACAATATTTTCTGTGACAAATTGTTTTTTAGATTATGATGAGACAAAATATTAATTTCTAATCTCATCTCTATATATATCCATTAAAATTCTGCTGAACATATTACTCTGTTGTGAATAGAAATATAAACAGTGGAACCACTTTTGTACAGCAAATATCCTAACTAAAATGACTACTGAAGTATTTTCCTGAAGAAAGAAAACATAGTTGCAAAGTACCAATCTTTTAATAGTACCTTAAAACAGACTTACGTATTTTTATTTTTACTTGCCTTTACATGTTATGATACTGGTTTTTTATGGTACAGAAGTTTATCATACAAAAAAATACAAAAGAGATATATAGAAAAAAGAAAGCTTTTATTTACTAAAAAAATTATTAAAAGTGGAGCCAGCTGAATGGGTGAAAAAAAGAAAATAACCATAGGCATTCCATGGAAGATCCTGCTGAAAGGTGAGGGAATTTGGAGTGTTCCATTTCTTGGACAACATGTGAGTATTTATGTCCTTTACAATGCTTCACAGTTTGGTTTAGTCAGTGATAAGTAAACCTTCTAACCACTTGAAAGCTAAACCTCTCAAAAAGTAAGCAGCCCATGTGAACTGGTTGCCTCAGTCCATTTTCCCAGAAGAAAAAAAAATTGAAAAATCGCATCTTCTGTCACCTTTACCTGGCAGGTTTTCAGAAGAGGCTAAGGGTTGAGCATGCCTGTGATTGGGAAGAGGATATCTTTACACTGACAATGTTTTGAACATTCATCCCAAAATACTTGTATATCTCCAGGTGAGTTTTCTGGCAGGTTAAGAAACTTCAAGTTATTTTAAATCTTCAGTGAACCATCTATCATTTTTCTATACCATGTAGGTTACTGAATAGACATATGCTACTGAGGGATACTATATTTACTGTTGCAGTACCTAGAAGAAAAAGCATTTAACTTAGAAAGCCGGGGCAAACAGGTTTCAGGCAGTATGTACAGTAATTTCCTCAATGTTATCTGTTTATACTTGCGCTTCTGATGCTGCATATTCAGTTATCTGTTTATACCACAAATCAGTATCTATGCATAAATGGTGGCATGAATTGTACAGAAAGTTGTAGATTGGCTCCTGAGTCTTCAAACCAGTCCTAAAGGCAAGAGAATACCAGACGTCTCCCAAAACATGTTAGTGAAAGAATGTGGAAACTTTTAAGGTACAAGTGGATTTGTGTGTGTGTGTGTGTTTATCGAAAAACTTACATAACAATAAAACAATAGCACAAAACAATTGTTTATTGCATCATGAAATACTAATTATACTGTGTTGGCAAAGCCAGTGAGAAACTGGTTATCATCACTTGCATGTCTTCCCTAATGTAGGAAGTTAGTTCTCCTCAAAGGTTTATGCAACTCATACATCTGTCATTACTTTTCCCAAATATAAGTAGAAGTGTATATCTATGTATATATATATTTAAAGTCAAATAAATTTGAATGGTAGAAGGCAAAATGTTCCATTAATTCCACTGTAGGCCATGAGCAAGTGAAAAAGCCTGCCTATAAGACTTTTAACTGCATACAGCCCATTTGGTTAAAGCTAGTCAGGTCACAAATCAGAAATAATAAAGCTAGAATCTCTTTCCTCACATTTTTCTCTGTAAGAAATTGCAACACAGATCAGATGTAAACTAGATGAGTCAAAAATCAATGAGGCTGCTCAGTAGGTATCATTCTATGTTGGTATGTGCGGCCACAGCTGCACCTGCTGCCATGTTTCTAAGGTAAAGACAAGTGGTTTGGAATGTGATTTGTAAAAACCTTGTTCTGAAAGAAGCTATTCAAAAGCATTAAACTATAATCACTGGGTCATCCACCCAACTGATCAGAAGATTTATTATTCTTTGTCTAGATGTGTGGGTTGTTGGCATTTTTGTTTTATCTTCTCATCAATATCCAGTTTCTTGACTTTCCAGTTTATTTGTTTTTTCCTCCCCTAAAAGAAAGGTGAGAATATACAAACAGGATAAAGATGGGCTACTTTTCTTCAACTCCTGGAAGCACACAATGCAGCAAGCAAGCCATGGTTAATGCACAGCATCAGAATTGTGGAGGACTGGGCACAATTTCTAATTCAATTTTCATCTATCTACAGAACATAATCATCTCATTCATCAACTAATGCACAATTTAAGGTTTGCACACAGGTAATGAACAAGGAGAAACTGCAAAATATACACTGCAGAAGACTATAGTGTTGCAAGAATGACAGTTGTTGATAGCTCTGCAATATATCAGAAATACATCAGTTATAAAAGGCTGTTTATGTTTTATTCATGCAAAATAACTCAGAGCACAGGCCCTATCATCAGAAAATACATAGCAATTAAAGTACCTGTGACACACCATGCTCAAGCATTAAATGCATCTAAAAATGTTTACCACTGAATATCATTAAAATCAGCAATTCTGAAATACAGGGAATTCTTCATGGGGGGCGGGGGGGAAGAACATCTCAAAAACAGAACTCTTTTAAAAATCCAAACTCTTTTAAAAATCCAAATTAAGACAGCAGAGTTTTTGATATTCACGTTTTTACTTCTTAACACTTAGTATAGCCACAGCTCGAAGGAACACTGGGGTGCAGTGACTAGTATGTTACTGATAAGATAACAGGCAGGGTCATGAGCTCTGTTGTCCTGTTCCTGGAGTAGAGTTGCCTCAGATTACATACACCAACATGTACATTGAAACTACTGCATAGATCAGTTTGTTATATTCTGGGATTAGGTAGATTTGTGAATAAAATAAGACTGTGGTCCTTGTAATAAATCAAGGGCAAAACCAATAAAAATTGTAGTTGTTCTTAATTTTTATCAGGATAGCTTATACCTCTCTTTCCTGAGTTTCTCAAAAAGAAAATCAGAGTATAGGGAATCATCATTTTCTCTTGGGTGGCCTGATGAGCAGGTGATAGAATTCTAAAAAAATTGTTTCTGTGGCTCACTGAGATAGAGGAAGAAAGTAGTCCACATAGGCAGCTGTAACAGATCTGCAAAGCCTACTTTGCCTTATGGCAAAATGGTAATAGCCAATCTAAAGCAGTTACAAGCTTTCTTAAAGGCCTTCTTCCCTATCAGCAAGTGGTCAGTGCCCACGCTCTCCCACATTGCTGCTTTATATTCTAGATTAGACAGAAATCATTGCTTTTATGTTGCTTTATTTATTTATTTTTGTGCGGTTTGGTAGTTTAGGTTCTTTCTGGTTTGTTTGATTATTGCTGAGAAGTTTGGATATAGGTTGGAGATAAAAACAGAGCTGAAATGCTGTATCTACCTCAGTATTCAGGTAGCGTGCCACCAATTTTCAGGCCGGCAGACTGTATGAAAACAAGATCTATGCAATCACTCAGTAACTTTGAAGGTGTTAGCCAGTTTCAGCTGAATCTGAGAGATAAGAAAGTTTATACAAATTTCATAAAGATAGATAACCAGGCAGAAGAGACACAAGGGACTGAATGTTTGGAAGTCAATGTGTAATAACGTTCTATCCAGTAAGCAAATTTCTAACAGATTCTATCTGTGAATGTGGCAGCCTGCATGTTATTGTCAGAATACTCTGCAAGAAAAGATGTGAGATGTATGCAGTTCTTTTGTTATAATTTGGGTAAATAGTCATCTGAGAGGTAAATCTATAGGAAATGAGGCTGCATTAGTTTCAGTGCTCAGCCAACTAGTAGCTTTTATTTCTGAAGGTGAAATAAATGCAGTCAGTCTGAAGTTTCTTCAGATAAACAATGTGACGGGGTTGAAGAAGAAATAAAATTAATTAGTCTCTCGTGCATCTGAAGTCATGCAGATATGCTCAAGGAGCCTCCACACTGGTGAAGTGATTGCTCTTGATATTTCTAATTCCAGCTCTTGCAAGAACCGGACTCACCTGTCATATCTGAGCCACAGAACTCAACTTGAAATGTGATTCATCACTTGGCTTTCTTTACTGATGCACTACTGAAAGTAGTGATCAGATCACCTGGTTAGTGATCTATGAGAACTAAGAGCACATGCAGCTGTCCCATAACTCAGTTCAAAGGTGATGATCTCAAATTCTCTGTTCCTGTCATTTGATTGTTTCCATTTCATACCCCTCACAGTGCTGTACACCACTTGCCTATCATGTATTTTTATTAATTTTTGTATCTGTGTTTAAGCATACAGTCCCAATCCAGTGGTGTTTAGCACAATCCAATCAGTTTCAGGAGCTGGTAGTATTGAATGCTGTGCAGTGTAAAATGTGTAAAATACCCTTTCTATAGCCACAAGTATTTTGTTTCTGTCAATCCAGGCTCAGTGGCCCACTTCAGTAACACTTTCAAGTATCTCATCTCATATTTCAGCACTTCTAATGTGTTTGTAATATGTACATCTTGTTATCAGTAATACCACATACTTCTCATGCTTTTCAAGCTTGCATAGTGGGTGTGAGACTTTACAGGATTTCATATTATTGCTTATTCTCAATTTTTATCGCATTAATTTAGCCTATAATAAATAAATGATATTTAAGGCAACTATTAAGGAGCTTAAGGCACCTAATGAGTGAGTGAGATTTTTCCAGTATTTCAACTTCTTCTTAAATTATCTTTAACATGTACTTTCTAAATGAAAATAGCATAAAATGAAGAGGGGAGGAGAGGGAGAGAAGAAAGGAAGAAAGGGTAGGGGTGGGAGGGTAGGAGAGGGGAGGAGAAAAAGGCAAGGCAAGGGAAAAAGCTTTCTGCTTGTATCAAATCCACAGAAGGAAAGGCTAATGGCAGTTCAGAGATGTATTAATACAAAACAATCCATTGTTTAAAGTAACAGACTCAAAACCTGATGCAGATTTCAACTGTTACGATCCATGGTGGAAGGAGAAACAATGTCTCAATCAACTGTGTAACACCTTGACCTGCGTTTTGCCTTCTAGATTAGTCTAAGTGTTGGATAAAAACTGCTGCAATCAAAGGTGTAAAACTGTAGTTCAAATTTGCTAGGAAAATATATTTTTACTGAGATATTATATATTTACTCAGATATAGTCAGACTCAGTAACTCTGAGTAGTCAGAATTCAGTGTGACTTCCCAAGGCCATTTCAAAAGCCTTTTTCTAAAACTTATTCTTCATGTCTCCTGTAGTATGATGATTCAGATGAGTGTGCTTGACTGACATTATTATCTGATACTATTCAAAAGGCAAAGACTGTGTTCTCATTTTCTGTTTGGATAGCTGGAAATTCTGATACTGTTTGATGTGGATCAATATAAACTTGAGACTGAACCGAAAGTTGATAGTGAAGCCAGTAGCCAGGCTTACCAAATTCACATCATCTGGCATTTGCTGCTGAATATGTCATGATCATACACGTTCCAAACAAGCCAGGGTTTTGTTCAAAGGTTCTCACATATAATTTTGTATTTAGGAACCCACAGAATACCATGGTCATCCATGCTGCATTGGCAGCTTTGATGGGGACCTCAGGAAACTTGAAGACTGACAAAGTCTTGGCTGAAGAGGGACAAGGACCATGACACGGCAGCTCTGCCACTACTTTCAGATGCTTGACCGTGTCTGACTGCAGAGAAGGAGTCACCAGCAAGCAGCACACAGGCCTCTCCTTGACATGAGCTGGCTCACCAGGAATGAGGATGATTGCTAAACAAGACCTTTTAAACTCCCAGAAAACACCAGGAAGTTCCAAGGATAAAGAAAATAAACGGGGTGACATTGGCTCAGGTCATGATATGTGCAGACCATTTTTTTTTCTGAGTGTGTATTTTTGCGGGTGAGTTATTTTCTTTGCCTATCCTTTTGTGGACGCAGAGCCCAACATGAGTGATACTGCCAGCAGGGCTCACACCTGCAGCACCTCTGGACTGATGTTGGAGGCCACGTGCCCATTCTCAGCATCCAGAGCAGCCTGGAGCCATGCCCCGTCCTCTTGCTCACCCCATGCTGTCATAATTTGTACTTCCTTATCCTCTCCCTTGAAGTCTGCCCTTACGTTTGCCCTTGGACTTTGGTACATGGCCTCCTTCAGGCCTTCCCTCCCACAGCCCTAGACCTGATCCATTTCTGCTGTTGGCCTGAGGCTCCCAAGCTGGGCTGAGTTCCTCCCTGGCCCTCCGAACTCCTTCATCCCCAGCCATGCCCCGCTGCACAGCCTCATGTCCCTTGGCTGCCCCACACTCCTCGAGCAGTCTCCCTGGGCAGCCATTTCACGGACCAGCTGCAGGCACACAGGGAGAGCAACGACCTCAAGTTCATTCCATTCCAATATGCTTTATTTTGTTCCGGTAAAATGCCTGGAAAACATCTCACTGCTCTTGCCCCGAATACAGCGCAAGACCACTGTAAAAAGCGATGTGAGTTACAGAACCAAATGGCCGCCCCCGACAGAGGCACTGTGCCTATTTCCTATTGTCTTCATGCCGGCCTGTCACATTTTTAAAAATTGTCTCAAACAAAATCAAACACACACAGAGAAAACAAAAAAATCACATGTGTTTGTTCGAATTCGA
>JAOWBP010002978.1:15277458-15291772 GCA_028571105.1 Tragopan temminckii
ACAATATAACACAACGGAGAGAAGGAAAAAAAAAAAAAGAAAAAGAAAAAAAGCAGCTAACAGCCTTTAAAAACAAACAAGCAAACAACAAGATGACCCACAGAGTTTTACTAAGTGTGACACTGATTCCACAAATGTCATGGAAAGCTCAATAATACAGCCCAACCTGTCATGTTGAAATCATGTCAATTTAATTTAGATTTTAAAAAAAAATAAAAATACAGAAATCCCAAGCCTTACAAATCTAACCTTTCCTATTCTTCTTCCTATCAAACACCAATAACTGCTTATTTATATTAATCTTTTGGTGTGAACACCTGTTCAATTAACATAGATTTTAGTTATTAAGTTATCACTGGGTATAAAAATATCAGGAGAACATTCCTCAAAAAAAAGAAAAATCCATATAACTCTGCTTTGGAACTAAACCACCATCTCTTTATGACAAACACAAAATAGTGGTCTTCCCCAAGACATACAAGAAACAGATTCCAGAGCAATGAACTTGAAAACAGAGCTGGAAGGAGACTAAGGGCTACGTGGCTGCTGGCAGCACTTCGCGTATAACTTGAAAGAACCCATAGTTTGTTTGTTAGAGTTCTCTATCTCATACTGAATCTAGTTAAATGCACTGGACATAGTGGAGCTGGATGCAGATAGATAAGCATTTTTTATTATTATTCCCATATTTGCATAACCATAACCAAACACTACGACTGTGCATATCTTCATAGATAACTTTAAGGGCTCAGCAACGTCTGTATATTTATCAAGGTTAATGACAATCATTCTCATATATTAACTTCATCTACTCCATGGTTCTCACTACAAAAGGCCAAGAGTCCTTACACCCCATCGAAACACATGATTTCATTCATCAAAATCATTAACTGCAGGTGCAGAAGAGTCAAAGACCTGAGATTTTTAGAAGTTTTAGGATTTAGAATTCTTTAAATTGGTAAGAGATGGTTTTGAAGAATGGAAAATTCAGTACATAAGGAGTTTCATGTATGGCCTCGTCCAGAGAGTCGTAGTTGATAGTCTATCTCCAGGTTAGTGTTGAGTGGTGTCCCCCAGGGATCAGTCTTAGGACCAGTGCTCTTCAACATCTTTGTTTTGTTATGAGAAGGAGGAACACCAAGATTAGGGCTGGGGGTTAGAACTGGATGATCCTTAAAATTCCTTTCAGTTTAAGCCATTCGATGATTCAAAGTATTGATGAGAGCAGCCTAATTCCTGAATGATCTCATTTATGTAATGTAGCAGATTTACTGTGGAGCTAAACCATTTTCAAAACAGTTTATTTTCACTTGCTCTTTTCTTAGCACCACAGCATGACTGTGTGCAGCTAACGTTCTGTGACAGATATCGCCTGTTGCAAATTACTCCAAGAAAGAGAAACTACATGGCATGCTTCTCTTGTGATTTTAAAGCAAATTAAACTGATTTAATCCTGAAAAAAAAAAAACCAAACTAAGGACAGCAGCACTGATGGGCCTCTCAGTCCATCACAGTCCATGCCAGCAGGCCAAGATGCAAGGCACAGTACTGCAGGCTGGGGGAAGAATGGAGTCAGCTGCCCACATACTTGAGGTCTGAGGCCCGGAGAGCCAATTAAATGTCAGTGAGATCACACCTCAGGGAGCTGAGAGGCAAAAAAAAGCACCAAAAATCAAGAGGTATGATGAAAAACAACCAAGAAAACATTTTTTCACAGCAAGGTTCTTGGCTTGGTTAACGAGGCTGAAGAGGGATCAGCAATGCAACACCGGCTTCTTCAAGATTCCAGGCATGGATTGATTTGGCAAACTTAACACACAGTACTTAACTTGAAATCAGACAATCACATGAGATAACAAAATTTCAGAAGAGAATTAATTTTTAGTTGTTCTTACCCTATTTTGTATTCAAGCTAGAGGGAAACTTGTAGCAAGAACAGCTTACAGATGGAAAATAGCTCAGGTCTCATTTAGAGCTTAACAAGTGCTCAGCACTTTCTGTACAACTTCTGGCTGAATTAAAGCAAAGGCAGGATGTTAATCTCATTCACAAAGGGCCACAAGGGACCTTTAAAGATATGCCACATTATACCTTCAAGCAACATGTTCATTTTTACAAGTCTGAATTCAGCAAGAGTACAAGCCTATTTCTGTGGAGTTAATAAAAATGCAGTAAAATCACCACCGTTCTTTTCCAGAAAAAAAAAAAAAAGTTAAATTCTCCCCTCACAACCTCAGTTCAATGTGATTTAATAAACACTGGAATTATTTATCATAGCTTTATTTTCTAATTATCTCTCACATGAGAAATGTACAAAGACTCCTATTTCTCCATCTTAATTATTTTATTTTTAATACCAAGTGGGAAAAAGTATTTGCACATAAACAGGATTCCCAGACTAGCGAAGCAGCAAAAGCTCACCTGAACTTCTCTGCTTTTCCCCATAATTTAGATAAGAAACTACGGAGAAAATAGTGCCCATGACAACAGTGCAGCATTTCTGGCTCAGTCTTGGCTCCTTCTGAAGCCAACAGTAGAAATGCCAACAGCCTTAGCTCCACAGATGTTTGGTTTTCTATTTGCCTATAAGAGCTTTTAGACCTGTGCTGCCCTGCTGGTTAACAGAAATCACACCAGGAAGCACAAGTCTTTTTGCTGGTAGACAAGATAAAATCAAGTACAGATAATATGCATGTGTATTTCCACTGTTACTAAAACTCTTCAGACTGTCTTGACAGCATTATTTTTATTGGAACTCTTTAAGAAAAAAAACACATCCAGTAAATGGGACTATTTCTGGAAATATGCAAACATTTGGTTTCTCTCCTAAGAAGCAGCAACTTTTCTCAGTATGAAACAAAGTACAGTTACTTAAACAAGCCTAACCAACGCTTTGCAGTTCATTCTTTTTAAAATCAAAGGCAGATGTGCTCTAGTTCAACATTCATTATCATCAATACTGCAAAAGTGGCCATAGTAAATAAAAACAGAGTATCAACAAGCACATATTTCCCCCAAAAATAAAAGTAACAGTAAATAAAACACCGAGTTCTTATCTCCAACGGCTTGCAGCTGGAAGCACTGCAGTGCAGGGCTGAGTAACACTGGCTCAATTTCATGTGTCTCTCATCAGCTCCAACTATACTGTGAAAGAAAAGTGACATTCAGATTTCAACATATTTTTAAAACTCTTCCAGCTTACATAAATACAGAGGGCACTGTTCTCCTTCTATTGTATTTATTCTGTTTACATGCCCTCTCAGCTGAAAAGAATTGCTTCGAGACTTTCTTGTTTATTTGGAAAGTCCAGTATTCCTTACATCTGTTGTTCAAATCCTTTCCTGAAGTGTACTCAGCACACAGAGGCTCTTTGTTGCATTTGACTGCTAAAAAAAACAAGAAGCAAGAATGTCCTAACTCACCAAGGGCAAACAGCCATATTTTAATACTGCTTATAAAGTCACAGCTTGGAAGGACACCAAAAGACACAACCATCAGTGGTACCACGGTATGAAACATGGATGCATCGTCTGAATATTTGAACACATGAGAAATAACAGTGTTAATATTGCATACACGCAATAAGGCAGATCTCTCAAACAGAGCATGCACCTGCTAGACAGAACATTTCAATCACAACACTCGATAGCACACAAACAATTTTTACCCAGGCCTAATGTTCACTCTCACTAAAAGCCCTCTGCTGCCATCAAGTCCCTCCTGCTTTGGTTCATTAAACCAGGACAGGAATGACAAAGAAAGCTTCCTTTGCCCCCCACTGAGGATTCACAAAGGGAGCACTCAGCTTCCCTTGGATCATGCCAAAACCTTCACTGATACAGCACAGCTTATGAACAAAACATTTCAGCGGCACTGCTTACACCTCTGATGAATACAGGCATACAGGTGCTGTTTCTCAATCTGCTGTTCTCACATCACTGAGAGATAACTCAAGAATGATGAGAAAAACACATTAAATATTTCTTTGGGAGAGTGCCCAGAACCAGGGTCAAAGGCAAAGACACGAATTCTACTGAGCTGGGCAGGCTACTATATTTTCCTTTTTGCAACTTCTGTCACAAGTATTTCAAAATTATACTCCATCAGGAACACCTGTTCAATCCTGATGAAGTAGAGATTAAAACTGCAGTCAGAGTTTAAACTTCCTAGAAGTAAACATATTCCAGAGCCCAAGAAAGTCTCAGTCTCCAGGTAAAGAAGCTGCACTGCATATCTTGTTCAGGTGGATATAGGACTATTAAAAATTACTTTTGACACCAACTGCTATTTTGAAGCATCTCAGTATGAACCACAGATTCTGTGACACTGGGATGAACTCTTCTACCATACTGTCATAGTTTTGAAAAGAATAGCTACAAAATTAGATCAGAAAGATCCAATCTAATGGATTAAACAGGATATATAAAAGTTGGTAGCAAAGCTAATATCAAATATGTCTATGCTGCTTTAGTAATGCTAAGACTGGAAATAGAGGTATGTGAATTCATGTGTATGTGTGTGTGTACATCTGTATACACACATACATGTGTGTAAAATGGTATTATATTCATGGAAATTAAATAGACTATTACTAGAGCTCAATTACATATATGTAATAGTAGAAGAAAGAAAATGATGAAAATACCATACGGAGGCATAAGTATATACAGCCACACTATATATTTATAGATCACATTCTATACGCACATAGCTATAGTTATAAGGATATACATGAATGAAGGAAAGTTAAACATTCAAAAAATATGCCTTAGAACTTCTATACGTTTAATAGAATACAGTGTAGTATTGCGCTATATTTTTAATCACTAACAGCATGCTGAAAATAAAATATCAGAGGTTATATAGTGAATTAAAAAATAAAAGTATCTTCATCATGGATAAGAGATGCATAAAGAGAGCCAAGAACAGAGGTCCACAGACACTTAACAGTTTTGTGGAATTCATTGTCACAACATTCTCTGAAGGTCAAATGCAAAAGAGAAGGATTACAAATATTGGTAAAGCATAAGTCATTAACAAGCAGAAACCTATGCTTGGAGAAGATAAAACTGCTGACTATTAGAAGCCATTGTGACATCTCCGTTTCTTGTATTCTTTCTTAAGAATCAATTATTTGCCAGTGTCACAAAGTTTCGAAAAATTTCCATCTGCTCCTCTAGAAATACTCTTACAGTTTCTTTTCTATTCCCCAACATTTCTAAGAGGAAAAATTTTTAGATTTTACATTTTATTAACTTCAGTATAATCCAGATATTTAACTTCTTATATTAGCAACAAATAAAAAAAAAAGAAATCTAACCAATGGACAGCAGTAAACATATTAAAAATTCATTTATACTGAATGCATATTCATTTCTTGAAATTTTCAGGATATCAAGAGTTGAAGGAAACCTCTTTGCAATGTACCGAGAACTGCATAAAGTTATGTGTCCAGTGAGTGATTTAGAGGTCAGTAAAATGGTTATTAAACTGGTCAAAGTAAAATAAAATAGTCCCCATTTTCTGGTCTGATCCATATTGTTTCCTATACTGTAAAAAGTAGAAAATATCTCTATACACTAAAAAAATCTCAAAGTCTTCAAACATCAGATGAATCCCTGCAGAAGCATTAGCACTATCTAAGATCAAAATTGAGCTTCTTTCCATAAAACATGAAATGAAGTTTTCTGTCTCCTAACTGACTTTCACAAGGAAAGTTTTTTTAATTGTACTGGGGATATCAAAGAATATACCTTAAGTTATCCAGCATGGTATTTATCAGGACCTGGTCACACTGCACTTTTTCAGATATCCTGAACTGCGTCCTAACTTCTTCCACTTATTTACATCCTTCAGTGTCCAAGTCCAAATTTAAATACTGATAGCATATAAGCCTCTTTGTTAAAAGAACACTAACAATATGGAAGGTGAAAAGCATGTTTCATACATTGAAAACAGGCAACTAGCTCCCCAATTGTGGCCTATTATTTTCTACTGGAAAACTGTTTTTCAGAAATGATAACCAATGACTGTTAGCTTAAAAACTATCTTTTAAATTATTTCTAACATCTTTCTGAATTACTAATTTCTTCTGGAAGTCTGTTAAGACAAAGCTCTATAACAATACTGGTCAAATATTTGTTTTAGCTGCAATCTCAAGCAGAATTTGTTCCAAACAGTTGATGAAACCTAGAAGCAGAAGTTCAGTTTTTCTTTGCACTGTAAACCTCTTTCACAGGAATTTTCTTCTCGTTAGCATACTTTCCAATTTCATTTCTGAGAGAATATTTCTTTGTTTCTTTGTTTAGGAGAAACAAGCAAACAGAGATGACAAAAGTTAAATAAAATCACAAAAGTTAAGTAACTGATTATAATCATATCATCTGACTAACTTGATTTTACTTTTACATGATTACAGTAAGTGCTGTTTGTCTTCATTGTCTGTACTTTTTATTTAGCAAAAATTGGAACAAAAAGTAATTGAAAAAAGCCTCTGTTTCATCAGTAGCACTTTCATACACTCATTCAGACAAAAGTCATTGCATTCAAGTGGGAGACATTTAATTCCAGTTTTCCCACAAGTAATTCTTCTCCTTTCAAAAACAAATTCACAATATAAGGTCATTTGTAGCACAACTGTGTATAATACTTGCTCTTTTTAGCCAAATATGGTTGTTTCCAGTGATTTGGCAAGTTAACCAGGTTGCTGGATCAATAAAATTGCTATTTGCATGTCAAAGAACTAAGAGGCTTTCCTGAAGCCACAACTGGCTTCTTCTCCAAATCAGACTCCCACAAAAATAATAATAATAATAATAATCTGTATCACTATACCATTAAACTTTTCTAAACAAAAACAAAACTGTATTTGCCATAGATCAAAAATCACAGATCACTGGAGGAGGCTTGCCTAGGAAGCACTGCAATCTAAAGGATACAGTCTAAAAAGTACACAGAAGTGGTCCAAGAGGACTCAGTCTAATCAAAGTCTTTCCATAATCTTTAGAGTCAGTGGTACCATCCCTTCAATTTTTGTTCTCACTCATTTTCCTCATTTATGTGGACCATGCACATATTTACGGGAAGCTTGTGAAGTCTAACTAGATCAGCATGTAAAATATTGAATTACAACAAAATGCTGGTGTCAGCTTGTGCCAAAAATCGAGAGTACCACTCTCTCATTTGATCACGGGACATTCTGATATATGACAAAGACTGAGGATATGCTATCCTTTTATGTAGTTATAGAAACTAAGAGCAAGTATTTCTTCTTCTTTCATAAACTTTTTCTGTATTCAGGGGATAGAAAATTGGAAAAGTGGCATTATGTTAGCAGTTATAAAAGCAACACACCAAGCTGCATTACCAACAGGCCTCACAGAAGTCACGCTTTTACTACAGTAAAATCCTCACTTTTTTCTAAGTATTTATGAGCATAAATTTCTCTAAAATGTTCAGACTTAATATCAGACAAATTTAGTATTATCTGACAAATAGCTAACACTGTAAGAGATCACAAATCAGATCTGCCTGTTTTCTCTCTGAACTGCAGTCTACTAACATATTATTTGGAGGCAGACTTCAAGCAAACTATTACGGGAGGAGACTTGAGATAGTAGTTAAAGCAGCAGTGCTTTATGACAGGGTATTAGTCATATAATGATATGTAGTTTTTAAAAGCAAAAGATGGATTTACTTCAAAAACATTCAATTCTATTACTGAAAAGCAACCAAGCATTTAAACCTATTTGCAAATAATTTTCAGACATACAGCACACTCTTTTGTGGATATGCACTTAACTAAATGCAATTTAAGCCTCCTCTGCTGCTCTTATGTAAATATAAATTATAATTAACTCCATTTAGTAATGACTACTAAAGAAATAAAATGCATATTTTATTATGTGCTGTTTGAATGAAATGAAATCAGTGGGCAAACACACACAAATAAAGGTTAAAGAGCTTTATTTTCTTCAGCCCAGTATCTGAAGTCCCACTTCAAAAATGTAGGTCAAGTTTCATACTGATTCCAAAGTTTCTCAAAGTCAGCTTGCAGCAAAAGCCTGACCCATTTTAAGTTGGCCCATCAACAATTAAAAAAAAAAAAAAAAAAAAAAAAAAAAAGAACATGAAAGATCAGATGGCTGCATCACTTCTCATAGTATTTTTTTCACTAGAGGACTAATATATGAAACACATTTGAAACACATTATCATCTGAAGTCCATCCTCTGAAGATGGACACACACCTCAAGGATGATAAAGCAGTTCAAGGTAGAATAGGTCTTCCGTGTTTAATTTAATAATTCCTGCCGTGTTAGCTGTAGGAATTAACAAGTGTTAATATAAAGGTCAAGCACAACAGAAAATGATTACTTTTTCTGACCAAGATGCATTAGTTCCATAAATAAATAAATAACACACACACACAAAACAGAAAGTATAACCTTCCTTACTATTTTTCTTTCACTTTCACTTCCACTCTGAAAATATTAACATTATAGTGCTTCATTGTTTTGGGAGGCTAATGAACAACAATTCCTAATTCTAGCATCTAACTGTAAGCATTTTAAGAATGACAAGCATTAAGATAAGTTTTGGATACATCTCTTCTAATTAGTACAATTGACCTAAATTCTATTCCACCTGGGAACATTAATTGGAAAATAATCTTTTGCAAAATTAATCCAGAACATTTAAGTAAGAAGAGGAATATTTATAAGCTAAAAATCACCTTTTCTGAGGCATTTTCAAAAATATTTCAATTATGGTTATTAATTTTTTTTTTTCTGAAGACAGTTGCCAGATACATTTTTTTTTGTCTGTTCATCTTCTAAATCCAAAGTAACCACATTGAATGTACACATTTCAGTGAAGCAGAAGAAGGCATTTACTAGTCCTCTCTCTAAAAATCTCTGCTAATACATTTTAAAGCGTTATTTCAGGTATAAATATGGCAAATTTCTTAATATATATACTGCAGATTTACTCCGAGGATAAATGATGAGAAATTCAGGAAAAGTCTACTGATAAGAACAGCTGCTCTGGTAAAAGAACTTTCATATCCTGGGAATTTCTTCTTCTAACTTTTGCACTTTGATGTCTCAGGTTATAAACTGGGATACAACTCATAATTAACAGTCAAATATCTTTCAACAGGAGCAGCTTTGAAGATCATTTTTAGTATCAACAGTTTGCATTTATCTAAATTTTCATTTTCAAAGACAAGACTACAGTGCTCCCAAACATGATGTATGTGCACATGTATATGAACTTCTAATCAGATATATCATCAAAATTATAAATATATAAACATTTATAAAAAGAAATGCATAAACTATCAATCACTTTGATATATAGCTTAACTATCATTTTTATATATATTTATAAAAGGCCAAATGATGGAACAAAGTAGAATCACACTGATATCAGTTTCTTACGGAGAACCATCCGAAGCTCTCAGAAGACAAATATTACTTTTGAGTAGAAGATATATAGTACAGTCTTCACTTATTTTAACAACATGCTATGAAAATCTGAGGGAAAAGCACGACTTGTTCTACAAAGGAATCTTGGATAAAGCTCTTTTTGCACTATTTCACTTTACACAGAACAGACGTTACGATAAAATCAGATTTTCAGAATTACTTCTGTTGAAAGTTCTCAACAAATATCTTCAGAATTTCTGACTGTTTGTTTTAACATGTGTACTCAGGCCAGATATTTTATATCAGGAAAAAAAAATAAAACAACATATATTTTAACAGATGTGTGCATGTTCTGTTTGGACATTTCCTATCTAGCAAATGGCACTAGTTCACCTTCAGTGAAATCGATTATGCTTACCATGCAATATTTGAAGGGTACATTATATTGCAATTTACCTCTTTCCCCTTCTCTATGCATGTACTTCTCCAGCTGCACAAATTCAATTTGACCAGAACATCTAAGAAAGACAGCCAAGACAGAAAACAACTTTCCATTTAAAAAAAAAGTACATCTAAACAAAAACAGGCTAACCTTTTCCTCAGCATCAGCTCATGAATTTCAACAGAGAGGATAAAATTCCTCTCCTGCTGAAGCAAAAGGGAACTCTAATACTGATTTCAAGAATATCCTTCAAACTAAGAAAACACGTACGGAGTTTCACTAATTGTTTGTTTAGATAACTGATCTTTTACCAGGTTTTCTATTTACTTTTAGACGCTACAGGTAATTTAAAGTTTATTTGTCCGTAATTACTGTAAAAGTCTACTGCAACCTAACGTGTGTAACGTCTGTACCGCATCCTATTTCCAAGTATAATGAACCTCAAAATCCAAGATTGATTTTGGCTTCACCTGATCAATACTAATCTCCAAGATACATTAGGCTTTACATTGACCTAAACAAAAAAGTCATTACATGTATATTAGTCAAACTCCAAAACATTTATTAAATTAATTTCAGAGACCACAAAAGGTGTATTGTTACCACTGTTTCTGCCTGGGATTTCCATCCATCATCCTTAAGAAGATTTACATGCAACTAATAATTCACATAATCACATAGTCACTATAGTGGATTTCTCAAAACGTTTGACCTGTTTGCTATTATTTTGAGATTCATCTTCTTGTAACTAATTGGAGGAACAACACCAAATTACACAGTTATTGGACTATTAGAATCCAATCTTACATACACTAAAGTCAATCAGAGAATGCATCTCACTCTTAGAGAGAAAACTGAATTTGAAGACAGGGAGAAGTGAAAACCACGACATTTAGACTAAGCCCCACTGAAAGCAAAGTGTAAGAAACTCTCAGTTAAAGGATTCAGCCAGCACATTTTTAAACAAAATCACAAAACTCAGAAATGCATTCATATAAAGCTTATTTTGAAAAATACAGATTTTTGACATTTTGTATTATATTGGCTAACTTCAGGATAGGAATATAAAACCTATGTACCCATCAAAGTAATTGTTAGCATTATGGCAAAACTGTTATTGCGTATGTAGGGTAGGCTCCTGGTCACCTTCAGTCCCTTTTTGGAAACAAACAAACAAACAAAAGCTTCGATGTAATAGACACACAAAAAAAAGAGGGATAAATAAATATGAGCTACAATTTATAGTTTTTAAAAGTAAATCTAGTGACTTCAACTAACACATTTTTCATTTCTTTTTATACAAACTGTAATTTTGCCTCCCTAAAACATTAGAGATTTCAACAGAAGTGTTTGCATTTCAGACAGATAACACAATTTACACTTTGCATAGTTAAGAACTCGTACTGTTAATTATTTGAGGCAATAACCATGCGTTCATTCTCCCCCTCAGGCACATTAACCTAAATTAAATAAATAATTCTACAACCTAGCTCTAATGTTATTAGACAAAACTAATATTAAACATTCCATGAATGACTGTCCAGAAGTCTTAGCACAGTAAATAACAATGTCATACCATTCACAATACACAATTATTATATTTTTGTAAATTACTCACAGACACTTCAACAGTAATAGATACTATATGCAAAGAAGCTTAACACATCAAAAGTGTTAGCATTAAAACTCTTACGTTTAAATTTTCTGTTGCCTTAGCTCTAGGGAATTTCAATACTAAAAGACGTAAGAGTATGAAGAAAAAAAGGCTATTAGCAATCAAACAGAAAAAGAAGCAGTATAAGCAGTAAAAAAGACAACAAAAACTGGATCCAGCCCAGGCTGCACCACAAGAAGTGTAGTTAGTAGGGTGAATGAGGTGATTGTTCCCGTCTGCTCTGCTCTTGTGAGATCCCATCTGGACTACTGCATCCATGCCTAGGGCTCCCAGCACAAGAAAGACATGGAGCTTTTGGACAGTGTCCAGGGCAGAGCCATGAAGATGATCAGATGGCTGGAACACCTCTCCTACGAAGAAAAGTTTAAGGCATTGAACTTGTTCAACCTGGAGAAGAGAAGGCTCCAGAGACCTCATTACAGCCTCCTAGTCCATAAAAAGGACCTACAGGAGAAATGGGGTGAGATTTTTTATCAAGGCAATGTAGTGATAGGACCAGGAGTAATGGCTTTAAACAAGAAAAGGGGAGATTCAGATTAAACGTTAGAAGGAAATTTTTCACTCAGAGGATTGTGAGGCACTGGCACAGGCTGCCCAGAGAAGCTGTAGATGCCCCATCCCTGGAGGCATTCAAAGCCAGGCTGGATGGAGCCCTGGTCAGCCTAAGCAGGTTGCTGGCAAAGGTCCCTTCTAACCTAAGTCATTTGATGATTCTATGTCTAATGAAAAAGTAGGAGCTATATAACAGCTTGTGTTATTACTTGAAATGCAAGCAGTTTCATTGCAACTGACCAAAAAAACTCCACAAAATTGTATTTTTGTAATAGCCATTAAAATTCTTCTAAGGTTAAGATGCTTTTTCTTTCAAAATTCTTTATTGATACCAGAGTTTCAGCTCTGCAAACTTTTGGAGAAATTTTCCTAGCTGCCCTTGGTATTTTATTGTGAGAAAAGAATATCAGAAATTATCTACACTTTAGTTTTTTTAATATTCATCTTACAAAAGCAGTTTGTTTGGAAAGCATTCAAATATTCCACAATTTCAGGGGGAATTGATAAGAGTGCATTATGTCCTGCAGAGGTGGAGAGTCAGTCCCAAGCACAGATCAAGGCACAAGCCAGCAGAGACATTCATCTCCATCTTGACTTGAGAGTTCCTGAGGAAAAACAAGAATAGAGAGCCAGGCTGCACACAGTGTGGATTTAGCACAGAGAAGCAGCTTAAACCTGACATAGAAGAGGAGAAATCACTCAAGAGGGCTTAATCTTTGGCAAGAGCCAAAAGCAAAGATTTTTGAAGTTGTGTTTTAAACAGATTGAAGGGGAACTGGATTGCTACATTACATGCCATGACATTTCAAGATTTGACAGAAACTAAATGCAGCCATTTCCCTGAGCCCATACCACTGCTAAACATGCAAACCCTTCCATAAAAGAGATAATCTTCATCTCAAAAATTTTGTAGTACATCCCTATCCCTCCCTGCTGCCACTCAGTGCTTCAGAATCCACTTGCTCTAATGGACAAACGGTCTGTGAATTTATGAAAGTAAATTTTATTCAGGTTTTTCTTGTGCTAAAAATGTCCCTTATCCTCAGGTGAGTATTTCCTTTACTTTTTTTTTTTATTATTATTATTATTCTGAACAACCCCCTAAGTTTCTGTTACAGAACAAAACTTACATATGTTAAGAACATGAGGGCTAATTAACCATAACATCATTCCAAGGCCTCAATTTCATCATCTTGCAACATGAAAATTATAGTTTCTCTCCTTCCCGCCCACCTCCTAAAAAAAAAAAAAAATCCAAAAAAAAAATCCAAAAAAAAAACCACCTTTGCAGAGATTTGGTTTTCATCCAGAATTTTCAACAAAGCTTCTTCACAGCCACATATCACAAGTCAACCACGTGAAAGTTAAAAAGTATTCCAAAATGTTTCAACAGCAGATTTCAACCTGTATTATGCTGCTGACTCCCAAGAAGCCTACTATGCATAACTACCAAAAAGAGGCCTACTGACAACAATTTTAACAGTAGCATAGGAATCTCCATACTTTCACTAGAGAATTTTTAATGGTCTGCAAATGGAAATAAAGCTGAAAACCACCTCTGATATTACTGGGGCATCCTCCTTGCCTGCAGCAGCCTAAGGACAGGACACAGTTCTGACAGGCTGCAGTTACGATAAGTAAAGCCGACAGCTCAGGGGAGATATCGAATAAACTTATCTCATGAATAACTTCACTTCTGGAAGAGAGGGTAACTTTCATGTCAAAACAGTCCAGAATAGCACACTGAAGTCATGATGTATGTACATACTAGCATATCTTTTCCTGCACCACCTTCACCACAAATTTAACCCTGGTTGGCAACACTGACAGGTAAAAGTTGAAAGCACTAAGAAATGAATGAAGAAAGGTGGGTTGTTTTGGTGTTGTTTTTTTGTTTGTTTGTTTGTTTCCATGTTACTAAAGGGAAAAAAAATCCAAGCTGTCCCTAATACCATTAGATACTGTCATCTTTTCATGCAAATGAAAAGAAGCTGGAGAAGGTGACTATGCTATAAATACGAATTAATTTTAACATTGTTTTGCAGCTGTTAAAATTAAAATGCTTTCTTTCTGATTACATTCTGAATGCAATTTGAATACATTGATTAACTATTGATTAAGTGTAATAAAGCAGTGACTTGCACTTCTAGAATTTAAAGAGATAAGTGAAAGGTAGGTTCCAAGGAATTTAAATCATCTGACATTGACCAAATAGTTA
>JAOWBP010002978.1:15293998-15321241 GCA_028571105.1 Tragopan temminckii
GCAAAGCCCCCTGGGGAATGTAGTTGTTCTTCTGGGTGCCTGTCCGGAACTTGAGCATCAACAGTCAAACCCCCAGTACATTACATGATGTTATGATGTGGAATACTGATCACCAAAAGTCATAAAACCATGACATCCACTCAGTTAAACATATATTGCAAGTAGGTTAAGCTTACAGATTTGGAGTATTCTCCTACTTTCTATAAGAATAAATAAGTTAAAAAAAAAAAAAAAAAAAAGACATTTACTTATATGGCAATTAAGGTTCTTTAACACTTTAATTCAAAAACCACTCTTTCCTATTCTTATGCTTCTCACAAGCTTCCCTTTCAGCCAGTCGCTTCTTTGGTCTGGAAAATGTTTACAAAGCTTTGACAACAAATATTCAACAATCTCCAACATCTTTTACATGCCTCCAGTTTGACTACAAACACAGACATCTGCATAGGCAAAGAACAAAACAGACTGGTTCTGCTGAATCAGCTCATCTGTTATCCATCTCTTTATCAGTGGCTGCACCGTTATGTCCAAATACAGGCTAGAACAAAAAGACTGAAAAAAGGTATAGACTGTACTATTCCCTCTCCTTGCTCTTCTGATCCAGCAGCTCTGCAGTCCTGTAAATGAGGTGTCACTACCAAGCAAATACCCTCCAAAGCCAGACTGAAACGTGGACTTGAGGGCTGAAGGCTAGGCATGTGGGTATATATATATCTGGCAAAGCAGTTAAAACTGCTAACTGAAGTCTTTACTGTCGCATCTCACATTTTATCTGATAGCCTGAGTGGATATTGCAAGACATTTGTCAGTAATGGACAAGTCATGGCCACCATATCTCATCTATAACTTTTATTTAACAAAAAAATAAAAAAATCCACACACAAACCACTACATCAAAAGATAATAATAATATTTAATAATATTAATATTTTAAAAAATAAAAGTTGAACATCCAAAAGTAAATAAATACCAGAACTTGATTTGTGTACCTGTATCCATCACAACATAGGCAGACTGTAATGGGATACTTTTTCCCCACACAGCATCTCTGATGACATGCGAAATACCAGTTTCCCTAGTTTTTCACAGGTTTCTGGGGTTCAGAAGGCCAGAACATTATGCTGTTATTTCAGAAACTTAAAACCCACCCAAGTATTTCCAAATCACTAGGTATGATCCATTTTCCAACATACACCTTCCAGAAACACATTTACTACAGCTAAATGTTTTTAGCACCCAATATTCATTTCTCCTCTGAAGGGATTTATGCATCTTGCACCTAGTATATAGTTGTTGGTAAAATAAACAGGTTTTCTGGAAAATTTCATCAAGCATTGTTTATATGACCTTTTCCTACATCTTCTATTCTTCTGCACCCTTTTAAATTATTAACATCAATCACCAGGAATTCTTTCAGTATCAGTGTCACAGACTAAGGAACACATCTCTCAACCTTTCTACTAATAGATGCCTTTCAGGCCTTCTTGCACTACTTCACAGCCAAGGACAGAACTACTCTGTCACACCAGGAGCACACAAGTTACTTTGTCTGCCCTGACTCCCTATGTCATCTCTAGAGTTGGTGCTTTCACCAGTCAAGGATCCGTTTCTTATTTCTAGATACAATGTTTTGACTTCGATTATATTGAGTCATACACTGTCTGCATAAACTCATATTACCAACAAGTCTAAAATATTTCCAGGATTAATCTGTTCTGCAGGTTTCATAAGCAGATTTTGAAACTTAAAGTAAGGCTACTGAAAAAGACATAAAATATCTTTCAACAGAAACACCACAGTACTTAAACATTCTCCCTTTCTTCTTTCTGAAGTGTGACCACGACAAGTTTTTAAATCCACTTCATTGATTTTTCTTTGTACTGTGTGCTAGCACGGAGACTCCATTAAGTGTCCGAACAAAGCACAACTTTTTCTACTCATCTTTGTCACACATTTTTTGCAAATCATTATTATTAGACCTAAATATCCTGTAGACTTTTAAATGACCAGCTTTGATACATCAGCTAAATCTTTTAGTAACAAATTTTCAAAGCAAGTTCAGTTTTAACCATGAAGAACCAGTGAGCCAACTCCAGAAGAGAAACTCAGAGTAAAATAAGTAAACTTATCAAAATTGCCCGATGGGGACAACAAACTGTATCACTTAAGACTGATTTAACATCTTATCTTGTAATTATGCTTTAAAGGAGGAATCAGCTCAGTAAAAAAAAAGGTTAGGTAAGCAAGAAATACTTCTAAATTAAAATTTCTGTACAAGAAATAGAAAAACACCTACGAGATGCTGTAAGTAATTTACTGACAGAAGAATGTTTTTTTTATAAGAATGAAGACTTTGCTTCTATATTCATGAATGAGAACAGACAGCAAAATCCTAACAAAACCAACAAAATTTCACGAGGTGGAGAAGAAACACACGTGAAATATAATAGAGCAAGAAATGCATCTACTAAAAACAAAGAAAGCTTTACAATCATTTGTTTCTACCCTGCCACGAACCCCACAATTCAAACAAACAAACAAAAAAAAAAAATTAAGCACTCACTTTTTTCAAAAATTCCTACTTTTTTCAGGAATGACAAGAAAAAATGACTGGGATTTTCATAAAAAGAAAAAGATGGCTTAGAGAATGTTTCTGTAATGTGCATAGAAAGCTCTTCATTTAAAAATTTGGCTTCAAACATATAGTTTATGGGAGTAATGACTAAGCTTGGTATTATTTAAGAATTGAAAGATCACCTTTTAAATTATTGCTATTCTCTCTGATTTTACAAATTCAATCTAGCTATTCTACAGTCAAATACATTTCTTGGCATGCCACTTAGGGTGATAATTTTGGGGTTATTTCCCTTGATACTCTTCTTTGGAGTGGTGAATTAACAAGATGTTAGTTCTCGAAAAAATAAGATAAAGAACTGACAAATTCATTCCAAAAGACTAGCATTATCATTATATTCTTAGGGAAGCACAAAGTTTGGCAAGTAGAAATTGTCTAGCATCAGAGAGATACCTCTTGACCTATACAAAACAAGAAAAGAACACTTAGAAATATAATAAAGGTTTAAAAAATCACAAATTATGCAATTCCCAGGAGAGAGAGTAAATGGAGAGCTCTGATCAAAGATTTCTTTACACCAATTATTCTCCACCTCATGTGTCAGATTAATTAGGCAGGTGCTATCCTGCCAGCAGGAGAAAGTTTGCTACAACAGCCAAGCACACACACTCCTATTCCTGGCAGTTGCTGCCCTCACTGTCAAGTGCACCTGGAGCAGCCATCCCCTGTGCTCCCGGGGCTGCCTCCACAACAGGGGGGGTTGTGGAGGAGGGAAATAAATTCTTAGACTGCAATTGCACATAAGGAATCAGAAAATAAAATGTTAAAAAATAGGATTGGGAGGAGAAGGACTGTGAATGACACCAGTATTGGCCTGCAACTGCTGAATCCCACCTAAAATGATGTGGTAAGACCTGCAAAAAGTGTCATATATCAGAACACACCCTTCGAAACTTCCAGTACCACAGTCTACTAAAGTTAGTTGTCAAGTCCAAAATTTCTCCAGATATTTTTTCAATTTGCTTGAAATATGCATGAAATTTTGCTCCCAGACACATTTCTCTCAATATTAAAGCCAGCTTATGCTCCATTCTTTAAAATGAAAGAAATCTGCATCCAAATGTATATTGAATTCTCTATCAGCACTTAAAATGTTATTGCTATGGTTATAATGCTATCACAGTTGAATTTTGCACTTACTAAATTACTAAATAAAAACAATTCTAGTAGCCCAAATATTATATCAATGGAAAATTTTGAGAAGAGTGGTGTATTGAAATCTGTCCCAGAACACTGCACATTAGCTTTAAAAAAGAAAAATAAAGTCCAGTTTCAAAAGCTTGCAACTAGGGAAAGTAAAATTACCTCGCCTCAGATTTCTGAGCATGTTAAACATGCTCAGAACTTCTGGTTCTCTCCCTACACAACACAACACATTGTGTTCTCAGCTGCTGTCCTCAGCCACGTCCAGGTATGCTCTGCAAAAAACTATTGAGAAATGAACAATCTGGAGACAAAGCAACTTTTTTGAAAACTGCATCGGTCTTACTAATAATGCAGCCGCAAGACAGGATTACAATATGACGGTTTTTTGAATATATAGGGAGACTGAGTTAATAATAAAGAAAAAAAAAAATACTCGTACTCAAGTAAAATAATCACAAAGAACCAAGAATCTGTAGAACCAAGGAAGGGGCCATATTCCCCCTGCTCAAATTCAGAAAAGAACCAGTTGAGAAGTGCTATGCAATGTCTTTTCATCCTTGGGAGACAATTCCATAGTTTAATATATCATTTGGTATGGCTTGAATACCTTTCACTTTTAGTAAGTATCCATTACATAACTTCACTTTCTTTAATTACCTCATTAAGTACATCGGTATTTGCTCTTATAGCAGCTGTATTAGAGCTGCAGGGCACAAGAAATAAAACCAAGGAGAAAAAAATAATAAAACATTGTCTTTTCCATTTAATAAGTTCCCTTTCTTTTTTATGGAAACATTTGTATTAGTAGATATTAGTAGATACTATTTCAGCTCTATAAGATAATAAATCACACAAGCCTCATATTATTAAAGCCGACTGAACTGCCAGAGAGAAGCATCATCACTCACCAATGGCACAACTTGCCTTTAAGCTTTACTCATTCTACTCTATTTCTGAGGAGTCATTTTGCTGTGGAAAATATCATCCAAAACATAGAAACGATGAGTAAGAAATCATTCTTGATCAAAACTTTTTACTTAGGAAATAAGTCATGAATTTATTTTACTATTCTACACTGTTAACTAATCCAGACATATTTCTGTGGGAGAAAATAAGAATGAAAACTTCAATTAATTAAAAATTAATTTAAAAATCTGTGAATTATCATACATTCTTAGAAACAACTTCCAAGTTTCCAGGTGCTTTGTTTTTCAGCAGCCTGGATACTTAAGAATACATCCAGCATAAAATAGGAAAAACAGTTCAGTTACTTATTACATTAACATGAAACCATGTCTTCTGAGTAGTATGCGTACAATAGAGAGCAAGAAACAAAGTAATGAGAAGCACCAATATATTCACCACTGGCCATCACTACTGAAAAGGCAATTACAAATCACTGGTTGCTGGACCATTAGTGCCAGCTGTGCAAAAGCTCCCATCCCTCCAGGGTAGGCTGTGATGTATCAGAAACCTGAGATCTTAAATACACTGACAAAGAAAGAAAAAGAGAATCATTTTGATTACCCTTTTTTTCAAAGTCCTGATTTTGTAATAGTAATAACAAGTTCCTATTTATGCAAATAAGTTATCCAGGAGAACCTCATTATAATCCTTTCTGGCATCTAACTGGAACAATCCTATTCCAGGCTTTCTGCCACCCTCATTAAGACTTTTCTCCTTTTAGTGAAAATCATTTCTATTGAGATCATTTGGAACCATCTCTGTTTTTCACTGTGGAGCTAAGCTAAGGCAACTATTTTAAAAAAAAAAAAAAAAATCACTATTTTAGAAGCATCAAAAGCATTCTGCAGCATGGACTGATGGTCTGTACAGGTTTTGGTGCCACATTTTAGATATTAACCAACATTTTACAGGACTTACTATCCTAAAAATTCCTCAACTACCCAAAGTAGGCCATGTATATGGGAAAAGTTCTTCCATGGTTTAAGAGTAGTATATGATTAGCATCCATATTGTAATGTCTTATACTTTTAATCAAATTTTGAATTCTCCCTGTGACTTTATTATGTCACCACAGTAATTGTCTAGGAAAAACTCTTCTGAGCTTCTACTAACATAAAAGTTTCCCTGGGGTGCCTATTTTCATTGCTTGCAAAGGATTCTGAGGACAAAGAAATGCAACTCAGCTCAAGCAGTGTATCCACACAGAGCCAGAGCAAATACGCACATTGTAATGACTCAGTGAAGCTCCATAACACACAAATCACACCAGTAAGAAGAAAATAAAATTATTATACAGCTTTTATAAATCTTAATCTGACTTCCCATTTTTTTCAATAACCAAATAAGCAATAACGAAGAGATTGGGCACAGCTGCCAATTCCTCCCGTTTGGTGGAGAAATATTTCTTTCCTTTCTGAAAAATTAAACATTTCATTCCCAGGGACAGACACATGCCAGTGGTTAATTACGGGATATTTTACAAGAAGAACTAAAATTTATCATCAGCACAGCAGGCAAATATTGACATTTTTACAAGCATGGCCATGCTACAATTAAATTTTGAGTTGCAAAGCTCCTGAAAGCAGCTGCCACCCCAGGAAGCAGGGAATCCCAACACTTACTGCCAACCCCAGTTTCCTGATACTTATTCAAACTGGCAAGAAACATTCTTCTTACATTGCTTTCATATATTTGACAGCCTAGCCATCCATTAAATGCATCATACTGAGGTACTGCTGTATCCCTACATAATTCTTCCTGCCAGCTAGTGAAAAATAATATGATGTGCAGGATGCTGGGGGGTTCCCAGTTCCCACAGTGCTTGCTCATAGGTCCAAAAGGGGGAAAGAGAGAGTAAAAGCCAGAAGGGTGAAGGCACAGGACTGATGGGAGAAGGACAGTAACAGATTACACTGGTTAATGGATACTCTTCACTGAGAACCTGGAGAGCAGGGTTAGCTACTGAGTGGGTAACAAATAGAAATCTGTAGTGAGCATTGATGCAGCCACTTGCCAGAAGTCTGGGCGTGGGCAATACCACCCGCCATATGCTCACAGGGAAAAAGTAAGAGTAATTGGGAATAAACAAAATAAAGCAATTTATCAATAAAACCCCAAAATTCCATTTCTTTTGCTTTCCCAGAATTTCTACAAAGTAAATTTCATGCTAGCTATGGTAGTTGCATAGGTATAATTCAGTAATGTCATCTTCCTGAAGGGAAAAATGGAGTCACAACCACTGAAATGGATGTATGTATATATAATCATTACACATATATATGTGTATTATACACATGCACACATATATAACAGGCCACTCAATTACAGAAGCAATTAAAGAGGACAAAAGGCAGACAAAGCTCCTTGTCCAGAACACCTCCCCTGACAGAAGATGGGAGGCTAGGGAGGAGGTGGCAGGGGTTAATTACCAGCTGGAACCCAAATGCTTTCTTTTTGACAATTTACAATGTAAATCTGTTTAAGCAACATAATTTTAACTAAGCACCTGATTTTTACTAAACTTCCACTTCCCTCATTTTTAAGTTTTTCTATGGGTAGTCTTAAAAAAATTTTTTTTATTTACACACCACTAACCAGTCAGAGGATAAAAAGTATCAGAAACCAAATATTTAACATAACCACATTCGAACAGTTTCACAGCTGTGGTACTCTGTTCAAGACATTGTTCTCTGCAAAATAATGAAAAAATGAAATCTTCCATATAATTGGAAATCGGCATGTGCTCCAATCACTGTAAAGCATGTGTAATTTCTTTTAGTAAAACAAAGTCACCTTCAGTGAACACCATTTCATCTTTTCAGGGGTAAGTCTCGGTCAGTATGGAGGTGGTGTAAGACACAGCACACCCAGGTGCTTACCAGGCCCCTCTCTCACTGGGCTCTCTTCACTCTGAGATACCAACTGAGGGCAGAGAGTCAGTGAATAACCCAGAATTTTATCTTGTTAACCAACAGATCTTTCAATTCTGGGTTTTTTTAAATGCGCTTTTACTTTTGCCAAACGTTCAGACAGTGTTTTCAGACTCCACATGTCCATCAAGCTGATATTTTTATGAAGCTTTAGCTAAAATAGACCAGCTAACTAGACTCAAGATAAAAATTATTATTTTTTGTAATTTGACACATTTTCTGAATGCTCAACTTCATAAACTCATTGTCATTTCATTCTTATAGGCAAGAACTTTCCTTAACACATATAAATTCTGATTAGATAAGGTAAAATTATTAGCTGGAGAACTTGGAAGAAGAATTTTCTATGTACTACTGCAATAGCTCTGCATAGAAATCAAACAAAACATTCTCATGTTTATTCAGTGGTTAATATTTGGGCTTTATTCTTCATATGCTGTTATGATACTGGGAATTGTGTAAAACAACACTGCTTATTCAACATAGTTTTATCAACACATTTATCGCCTTGTCTTCTCTATAAGTAAATTCAGGTGATAGTATGGAATAATAAAAATGTCCCCTAATCCTGTCCAGTTACTCAACTATTGGTTTAGAAGCAATATTAAACTCACTCTTCCTGGCAGGAAGTTAAACCTTTTAAAATATTTATGTTTTTCACTACTCAATAGGTCAAAACAAATAATTGCTCATACCATTAAAGACTTCTGGGATAGAGGGAAACAACAGCCAAAATCCTTTTTTTGAAATCATTAATGACATATGTTAATGACCAAGGGAAGTTCATTAGAACTTATGTTAAAACATAAATTAGACTTCAGTATTTAAAAATATTAGCATTCAAGTAAATTGGAGAACAGAGTATGTTTATTTTAAGAAGGAAAACATTCAAAATAAAATATATATATTCCACTTTTATATTATGTTGAAGTGAAATGGAAAAATCAGATGTAAATGCAATCTTTTGTCCTTTTCAAGTCCATGGCCAAATTAGGAAGTGCTACCACATATGGTGAAGAATATGAAGTATGGGGAAGGTCCTCTGGGTTTGCTGTTCACCTGTCTCTTTTCAGTAGTACCAAACTCTCATTTCCTCAATTAATACCTGCCACAATCTGTAAACTGACATAACACCTCTGTTCGTACTATTTGGTTTGACCTTGCTATCATGAACAAGAATATAATTATGATAATGAACCAATTACTTATACAATATAGCAATCAAAAAGACTACCACTTCCTCCATTTTCTCATGATAATATCCAAAAATTCTAGTTTCATTTCATCATCCATTACTTGCATGCCATCATCAAAATGTCACTACATAATTAACATAGTTTTTGTTGCTTATTTACAAAATTTAAAAAATAATAAAATGGAAAACACTGAGGTTTTAGAATAATCATGACAGCACGCAGGATGTCTGACTTATGTAGGACAATAAACAAATATTTTAGTATTTGGAATATTTTACAGGTTGTAATCTTATAAATTTTGAATGACAACACATCTGTTTGTTAGCATAACCAACTGTTAATGCTACACTATCATATACATCGCACATTTTGCATGAAACCCCTCCAGAATTGAATAATTTTAACTCTTTACAGCCTTCTGATTATGAAAATGAAATATCCAGGGTTATTATGAGCATGGATGTGTCACACATAGCAGAAAAATGTCAATTAAAGTGATTTGAATAGGTTTTCACTCATTGAAAATCAGTAGTTAAAAAAACAAAACAAAAAAAAAAAACCATGACCTCATTCAGACTGCTGACTCTGTTAAGATGCTGACTTCACAAAATACTCCTGGCTTTGTTCCTAAAAAATGTGATTTTTAGTCACTTTATGACATTTTAGAGAGAAGAATCTTTCATCTTCTGATTTGAAATGAATCTTTCCAGCGTTGGTCACCATCGGATTTATGATCAAACTACACGGATGCAGAAGTTGCTGAAGAAAGGAACATTCTTTTGCTGTCATGACTACATTTTTATTCAAAGCTAAGTTTCTCTGGGATAGATTCATCTGTGATGAACTGTGGCAGCTTCACAATCAATTTTTGACTTGAGACAACCTAAGTGCACAGTAGCCAGTTACCTATTACTGTCTGGGGATGGTCTTTACGCAGACCTATTTATAACTGGAACAAAAGTATAAACCTGAAACTTTCTACATTTAATTTAGACAAACTGTAGTTTACTGTAGCTCTCATAAGAATTGTCTGTCTTCTTAGTCTACCTGTAAAACTACCTAACGCAGAGCACTGTAATTCTATCTGCAAATCATGTATCTGTCAAGCAAAAATAACTACCACTGATTAAAAAGTTTCAAATATTCTGCAATAAACATCCAAAATAGAGACAAATATTCTATATGGAATTCCTCCAGGTCTGAAAGGTTGTAAGCAATAGAAGCTAAACTTACCTTTCTGCCACAGAAAACATTCATTCTCTGCTGCTAATGGTGAACTTTAAGAATGACATGACTCCTCTGTCACAACAACTTTTGTACGGGCAACTTCTGGACAGTGAATTCAGAAGAAACCTGCAAATAAGAAGATAAAAGGTCAAAAGGCAAAAATTAATCATATTACTTCATAAATCCCTCTAACTAAGGAGACTAAGGAGAGGGTACCGATGAACAGTGCATTGTGGTGATGAACAGTCAATAATAAATTCAATATTGATATACCCAAGTATGTAGGAATATCAGCATATTTTAACGGCTCCCCCCTTTTCCAAGTTGACTTTGCCATACATACCACTGGATGCTTTCTAATTTCCCTGAATGGCTCAATATTCTAGTCTGCAGAGCTTAATCATGTCTGGAAGGTCATTCCACACATTTTTTGTGAATGTGAAAAATTGCTGCCAGGCATCTGTTTTTAAACATTTTTTTCCTCCCTTTCTTTTTTCTATTTATGCCATCTGATCACATTACTTATATCCATCTCATAACTCTAATTTAAAAGGACATTCCTCTGAATCATGGCTTAGTCTTGCCCATACATTTCCAGATATATTGAAAGAGAATATGATTTTCAGTCTGAGGTTAAGCTAACAAAAAGAAAAGTTAAAAAGTCTGCTACCTGTCAGCTATTGCTACACCAAATGATTAAGATTACATCTTTATAGAGGCTTATTGAAATAGAAAAAACATCCAACTTGGAAACAGATGAACTAGTCCAGGAAACCAATCAATATAAACTATATCTCATATATTAAATATAACAAACACTATAGGCTGAACTATTCTGCATTTATACAATGACAACTCCAAGTTTCTTTAGCTAGGAGATAAGTCCAGTAAACAAACTGCTAATTGTCTCTATTAGTGATTCTCTTCTACTCCATTTGTCCTGTGTTACTGGAAAGATCTAGCCCATTCCATTCCTTTACTGGAGTTCAGAAACATCCTCAGCCTTGCTGCCTCAAGTTTTAAGCTTCAGAATTCTACCTAATCTAAACTTAAAGAAAATAAAAATAAAAAGAGATGCATACAAGTCAGAGAACTTATGTTCTTTGCACCCTCATGTAGTCTTGCTACTTTGAAATTAAAGTCATTTAAACATTTTGAATGATTTTTTTTCCACCAAACTGACAATTTCCTCCACCCACCACCATAATACTGTGTCATAAGAAAAAGTTATTGGTGACAACAGTGGTGCCATCAGATCAGATAATTTTTGCTGGAAGGTCCAACAACAGAATGATACCTATGTATACTATTTATGTAATAATTTGGCAAAGAATTGAGGGTTTCTTTTTACTGCTCTCACACCTTTCTAATCTGAATTATTCATTATTATTTTACAATACCGCTTTATTTGAAGTCTCAAAATGCCAAAACAGCTTTACTTTTTTCTTCACAAAGAACACGCAGCCTTCTGGTACTATCAGGAAATAATGCTGCCTGTGTATCAGTATGCTATCAGCTCACAAGCAGGGGAGACCTGGAGCAATTACCCACTCGTAAGAGAGAGTGACATATCCTTTCCCTTTATTTGACTTTATTGTTGTTATGAGACAGGTATACCTGTTAAGCAATAAAACTCTCTCAATAACAGAAAGAAGTGGAAATCTACTTTTCTAGCCAATAAGACCCCAGACTAACGTGTTTAATACAGAGAATTTTAGTTCAAGCTGTGTGAGTATAATTTGTAACTTAAAAAAAAAAAACAAAAACAAAAAACTGAAATATCCACAGGTTAAAGTTAATATTTACTTTTTGTCTTCATAACTGACAACCATTTAAAGTAAACATCAAAAGAGTTTCAGATGAGTCTCACTAAAAAGCTGGTTATATACAAATATACAAATACAAATAAGTTCATTTCAGTAATATATACAGAATGGTCAGAAGTGAAACTCTGCTCTGCTCTGTATAGCCTATTTTAGATTAATTTGATAATGCGAGTTTGTCATGAGGCTGATACTTCAAATTCAGCTTGAAACAAATTTTTACACTCTGAGGAATGGAACTGTAATAAAATGCTGGCAAGTCCTTACCATATCAAATTGTTTCTGCCAGAGGACAGATTTCCTATTCTTGGCATTTCAAAATAAGTGAATTTGCATTTTAAGAATGAGGTACTATTCACATTCAGTAACTGTAAATCTTTATGGCTTTTTCTATTTGATCAAAGTGAAATAAATATCAACAAGCAAAAGTTCAGACTCTCACCCCCTCTTCAAAGTTGAAATGCTTCAGATTTCAGCTACAAGGCCAGTAAGGTCTATCAAGCCTCATGTGAGGGCTGCATTTGAAGAACACTACCCCTCTCAAAAGGAGAAACATGCTTAATGCTGTGACTCATAATCCTAAACCTTATATTTTAAGTGTAACTCCAGTGATTTAATGCACCTGATAGCAGATAAAGGTTCTTCTCAACATTCATAACTGAGTTTCTTTAAATTTTCAAGAATAAAAAAACTAGTTCTAATCTTCCAATAATTACAGATTCATAGAATGGTTTGGGTTGGAAGGGATCTTTAAAATCATCTAATTCCAACTGCTCTATTATAGGCACGGACAATTCCTACTAGACCAGGTTGCTCAAAGCCCCATCTAGCCTGGTCTTGAACACTTCCAGGGAAGGGGCATTCACAACATGTTCCAATGTCTCACCACCCAGTAAAGAATTTCTTCCTAACATCTCGTCTAAATCTGCTCTCTTCCAGTTTAAAGCCATTTCCCCTTGACCAGTCACTGCATGCCCTCCTAAAAAGTCCCTCCCCAGCTTTCCTGTAGGCCCCTTTCAAGTACTGGAAGGCCGCTATAAGATCCTCCCAGAGGCTTCACCAAGCTGAAGAGCCCCAACTCTCCCACCCTGTCCTTGTAGGGGAGGTGCTCCAGCCCTCTGACCATCTTCATGGCCCTCCTCTGGATCTGCTCCAGCATCTCTGTGTCTTTCTTGTGTTGGGAGCCCCGGAACTGGATGCAATACTCTAGGCTGGGTCTCACAAGAGCAGAGGGGCAGAATCACCTCCCTCGACCTCCTGGTCACACTTCTCTTGATGTAACCCAGAATATAGCTGGCCTTCTGGGCTGCAGGTGCACACTGCTGACCCATGTTGAATCTTTCATCAAACCAATACTCCCAAATCCTTCTCCTCAAGGCTGCTCTCAAGACATTCTCCACCCAACCTGTATCTGTGCTTGGAATTACCTCAACCCAAGTGCAGGATCTTATAAATAGTGGTTCCACTCAAAGCATACAAAAGATACACGTATTCAGTTACAGGCTAGATTTTCCCACCGTTTATAAAAGAATCTGCAACACACTGAAGAAGTAAACATGCAGACACTTGAAATTTATTGCCAGGAACATGAATCCCATTATTCGACTTTCAAATAGAAACCCAAGTATCAGAATGAGGTCATAGCTGACTCTCCTGAATTCCAGGATTTCAATCCTTCTTATTGCTTTATTCCTTCCGCGTAAAATCCTGAACTCCACTACCTCACAGTTTCTGCACTCAAGGCTGCTCCCAGCCTTCATATTCCCAACCAGTCCTTCATTGTTTGTACCAACAAATCCAGCAGATTGTACCAACAGATTCAGCAACACACTGCTCCTCACTGACTCTTCCACCACCTGCATCAGCATGTTATCTTCCACACACTGCAGGAACCTCCTGGACTACGTGCACCTGGCAGTGTTGTTTTTCCAGCAAAAGTCAGAGTGGTTGACCTCTCCCATGAGAACGAGTGCCTGTGATCGTGAAGCTACTTTCAGCTGTCTGTAGAAGGCCTCATCAACTTTCTCCTCCTGATCAGGTGGCCTGCAGTAAACACTAACGTTAGCCTGCCCCTTACTTCCCACCCATAAACTCTCCACTTATTTGTCATACATCCCTTGGCAGAGCTCTATACATTCCAGTTGTTCTCCCACATAAAAAGCAACCTCACCGCCTTGTCTTACCATCCTGTCTTTCCTAAAAAACACACAGCCATCCATGACAGCTTTCCAGTCACACGAGCTGTCCCATCATGTCTCCATGATCACAATGCCATTTGCCTATTTGTTCAAATAAAATGAGTAAAATACTTTACATATGAAAGTGAGATTCACTACCTTTTATTATTATTATTATTTGAAGCAGGTGAAAAAGCAAACACCAGTGACAGCAATGTGAAAATTTACAAACATCACTATCCCAATTATTTGAAGGGCCAACATGGATAAATGAAAAGGGCAGCCATCCAAGTTCTGCCTCAGCTTTCACAAAGAGTATTTTATTAAAATTCCCCTTTTCGTTATTCTTTCCAATACTTATAAAGAATGAAGGTATGAAATATTTAATTCCGATACCTTCTCATTTCCTGACATCATTACAATTCAAGATGACTATCTAGTCTGCTTTGTATCTGGTTTTGATGCGACTGAATAGCTGGTTTCAGGAAAGAGCAGCAACATTTCTGTGAAAAACAATTCTTTCAGATTTTACTAAAGCAACTGACAGAAATGGAAAGAAAAACCACCTTTTTATTTTTAATCTATTTATGGAGATTGTCCTCCATAAAACACCACTCTTTGCATTACAGTTGGACTATAACTTATATTCACTAAATATACGTTAATTAATTCTAATGACATTAAAATAACCTCCTATTTTGGTGTGACAACAAAATGTATAAAAAGCTATTCATTCTTACCAGATTTTTTTCATATTACTTATAAAAGGATCTTACATGATTGAATTTCACAATAGTGTTCCACACGGAGATCAAAACAAGCCCTTCTACAGAACAGTCACTGAACTCACTAAAAAAAATTAAATTAAATACAAGGTAATAGCTAAAACAAATTTGCTTTACGATGTGGCTATTAGCAGATAGCGTACAGTTATTCAATTTATGTTTGGATCTTACTTCCTTCTAGATTTAAGCGCTTCAACGAGCTACTAATTACCAAGTCCTAGAATTATTTTTATTTCTCTTGATGCTTTTAAAATCTAACAAAAGAGATAATGAAGGGTTAATTTTTGACATGAGCATTAATTAGCTGTGTGTATGCATACACACAGATATGGTTTAATGAAGCAGTGTCCTAACAATATGTTTACCATACTAAGAGCAATCTCCCTTTGTTATTACAGAGCCATTAGTAGACTGCTGCAAATTTATATCTCAAAGGACATTTAAAAGTTAACAACACATTACAAACTGTGTCCATTTCACAAAAATCCTGGTACACTTTGTTTTCAATCCACGTTTGGTCCTGACAGCAATTTAAAATCACCCTTAAGATGAGCATGCAGGGGAAAAAAAGAAAAGAAAAAAAAATCACAAAATTTTCATTGTCTTTTTCTATTCATTGAGTGGCATTTATGCATACAGGATTTAATGGTTTCCCCATGAAAAACTGAAAGTATAAAACCTATGTAAACCTGGAAAACACATGCTCATTAAGTGGTAAACTAAAATATTCCAATACACTTATGCTCCGGAAAGTGAGAGTAGATTTTTTAAACAACATACAGGGATTTAACTACAGAATTAAAATGAATTAAAGTCATGCAGCTAAAATTTACTGCCATTGAGAAGTTATCATTAAAACACATCTAATAAAATTTTAGTATGAATTGTGGTGCCTGAATATTTTGAATAGTCACTGGAGAGAAAAAATATTCTAAGGCTACACCATAAAGCTGAAGGACAAACACAGATCTTTGCAATATGTGTGTCCAGTAATCACGGCAATATCTCACATGTGATTTACAAATATCTAATTACTGGTGTTCTGTCCTTTATTTAATTTATTTTGACCACTTAAACTGTCTCAGAAGTGCCTATCCCTATTTGCATTTTAATGAATAATAATTGATATTTATTCAGCACATTCTATTTGCATCTCAAAGCTTCATTTAGAGATTAATAAGTCTTATAACTAAACCAAACTATTCATAGATATTCAAGATCTGAGAATTATTTACTAGTGAGTGAGCAAGACAGTGTGCATTATGATTTCGTCAAGATGCTGGCCTCAGTTTTAGCTGCTGCATTACAGTTACTGTCACTGGTGATTGGGGATGCCTGGGCTTTAGGAGGTTACATTTAGGAAGATGAAAAATTAAAGAGACTGGGATCAAGTCATGCTATTTCTGGTAAAAAAAAAATAAGGCTCTTGGATAGCTTGCCCTAGATATTTACTTTAAAGATAGGAACAGAAAAACAGAGCACATTTCAGGTCACACTGACCAAACTCAAAAACTGCAGAACACATCGGAGATGATAAGAAGATTCACTACTATTATAAACTGTGGTTTTTCAAACATTTTTTTACCTCAGTATCTTGCTGAGTCTTGCATCATTCCATCAGACAAAGCGTGATTCAGGGAAAGACTGCCAACAGCCACTACCAAGCAGCTGGCAAGATTGCCTGGGGATCCCTTCTACTAGAGCGAAGTTAAAGAACAGTTATTGTGCTAGTGTCTAAATTGGTAAGTACAAAGCTGTAACATTTTGGCAAGTAGTAAAAAAAACAAACAGTGAATAGAGCCTACCTCACAGAGTCCTTTTTTCACCTGCTTAAAGCTTTTATTACTGTCTGCAACTGTACGTTTTGCTGAAAATTTAGCTCTTACCTTTCAAGAAATCATAATCAAGAGATTGAAAACTGAAGATAAGGACAAATGTTATAACCTCTGACCTACTTAGTAGTTATTTTAGCTGAAAGGCTAAAGGAAAAAGGAACTTCTATTGTAGCATTGTATTAAATATATATACATATACATCAAAAATCCTAGGCTATTTACAAGTTTAATAACTTTCCCATGTAATTATTTTTAAATAATACGTGAAAATTGTCCAGGGTGTATCATATATTTTAAATTAAGTGAAAGGCATATAATGAAATGAGATAAAAGAAACAAGATCATGATATGTAGCAGATTTAAAGAAAGCATCTAATCCGTGCATATGATGAGAAGGTCTCTGGGCTCCAAACGGTCTGGAACTTCTTATAAAAGTATAATAGTGATATACAGGAATGTACTGAGTGAAGTCTTTGTCCCATGTCATCTTAATAAATGATCAAGGTATGAGGATGCACTATTTCCCACAACTGGATCTCTACAGTTTTGCACACTGGTTTTGAGAAAACATTATGATTGCTGTGGAGCTTACAGGATGAGCCTGCAGTAACTTTTTCAATATGCTGATAGTTTAGAGAACAACAGAAACAAGAACATATGATGTAGACATTGATGCGTGGACTTTTGAAGAGTAATGGATTAGTAAAAATAAACAAACCATATCCTTGTAAACTGACAAAAATGATCTTAAACTAGCCAAGTAATCTTGATGGCCATGTACATCAATAATTCTGAACATTTAGATGCAAAGGAACATTAATTCTGAAAACACTAATGCAGAAAAACATTTTATCACATTTTAGACTGTCAGTAGTTATTAAGACTGCTTTTAGATATATAAAGCCATTACATAGCTTATTATTTTCTACAGCCACGGGACTTTCCTCTAGAAGAAAAGTGCATTTTTAAACATTAAAATAATGAAGTAAATGGCATAGGGCTAAAAAGAATACATGATAGGAAGTATAAAGTGAGATGAACATAGAAAATCAAGCAGAGCTCAGAAGGCAGGGCAATGTCTCTATCAACTAAGTTAATTTAAACATCCTGTAGGAGGTTTCCTGTGTGAATTCAACATTAAGAAGAAATAAACTCAGAAAGACCAAAGGCTATTACTATAACTGGAAAAAAATAACAAGATACACAATCCAGGATGACATCTGAACCAGTTAAGAATGGCCAAGAGCTCCAAGTGCCCAGAAATCTAGTAGCAGCTAGAGGAACACTGAAGATGGCTGAAGCAGAAAAGGGATGTAGAACTAGAAAGATGGAAAAGAATCAACACTAGGATGGACAAATTTCTGTTCTATAACTATTTTCATGTGCAGTTCCAATTAAACGCATTTGTGTTTAAAATATGAAGTACTCAAGTCTAGTCTAGAGAGAAATTCTCTGAATCGTATGTTCACTGGAAGATAATTAAAAAAAAAAAAAGTTAAATAAGAAACAGCAGAAACCATTATTTTGAGCTTCCAGCCATTGCAGACTTCTTCACGTTTTATATTGGAGCAGATGCATAATTTAAGAATTAAAACAATTCACTCTTCCTTCTCCACAACCCTTCTCCCCACATCCCCCAGAACAGAAAACCCAAACACACCCTTCACTGTTACAAGCATCATAAGAAAAGAAAAACTTTTAACAAACAAATAAGACATACATTGCTTTTACCACAAACTAGCTTTGTTTTTTTTCCATACCCTTTCATTCTTCCTTCTATACGCACTGAAATTTTGTTTGAAGTTTTGCATACTGCAATTCATTTATGGTTGATTGACATTTTTCAAAAAAAATAAGAAAAACACCTATCACAATTGAAGAATATTAAATTGGTCTTCACTTAAGCATTCTTTTTTGTGCTTCACTGTGCTGGAAACTTGTTACCATTTCTCCCCAAGCAATTAAATCCCATGCAACACATAAAGGAGATGGAAGCAGTTGTCATTAGAATGAAAACATTTTAAACAGTTTTCAAGCTCTCATTAAGTTAAACTCTGGAGAAACTGCAAGTAAAACCTATAAACCACTTCAGGGTCACCTTTGAGGAATTTTTATCTTCTAGGCAAGAGAGTATAACATTTACTGCACAGAGTCCTGTTATACCAAAGGAACAGAGCTCAAACAGCAGTTCTACAATAAAAACAATAGTGACTGCAGTTCAATTTATCTATAAACAAAGAGGTTTGATTAGTACAAAAAAATCCCTGTAAGTAATTCAGAGAAAATTACAAATAAACACATTGTTTTCATAGTTCGAAGAAAGAATGAGCTTTTTGTTCTTGTTTTCTTCTCCAGACTCAAAGACAACACTTTTTAATCAAGCAAACAATTAAAACTTGTTTTTTTAATAACATCCAAAATCATACTATCTCGAATAAACTCCAAATGTGCCATTTCATTTTCCAAAACATCAACAAAACTGATATTTAAAAGAATTATTTCACAATTCTTTGGGAATATCAGCCATTATTTTTCAGGGTATATGGTCACTTCTATCCAATCCCCAACAATGAACAGGGCATTTAAACTGACAGTTCCAAGTGAACGTGTAGGCCAGACGCAAGCAGAGTTTGTAGAAATTCTATTTATGCAGTCATAAATCTTTACATAGTATTACATTCTCTTCTATATAAAGAGAAACTTTTGAATGCGTGGCTCAGCAGCAGACTACAGCAGTCTGATGTACATCTGTAAGTTAGGTAGTGTGGGATATGCAAAATAAAACAATTATCAAAAATTGATGATCAAGGATCATTTGGTTCTATTGTTCTATTAAAAGTCATGACTGCTGAAGTTACTAGAAATAGTGACAGCACCCTATAATCCACACAAATACTAAGGCTAGAAAAATGGCTATGATAGTCAAGTTTTCACTAGCAAAAGCAACGTGCTGCAGAAACACATTGCAAGGACAGTTTTTGTTTGCTCTTTTTAATGTTTAAAATTGCCTCTTGTAATTCCTGAAGCCAGATGAGTAGACAGGGTGTAAATAAGGCCAAATCCTACCTATTGTCACTGCGACTGTGACCCCAAAGGAAAGGAAAAGAAATACAAAACCAATCCTTCCGTAGAAGGAGACTGTGTGTTATCTGAGATTCATAACAAAAGGGCTTTTGAAGCATGTTTGGGATGCGTGACATATGCTCATCACAGTGTGTGTCAAGTCTTGTACTCTGCACATTTACCTCAGTGCACCGTTCCTAGAGATAAACAGTGATTTTTGCCTCACTGAGGAGGAATCTTTTACCACAGAGATGTTTTCTTGTAAGCCTCAGAAGCCTCAGAAGACCAGACTGAAAATGTGTTGTTTCTCTGCCATTAGGAATATAGTGGTAAACATATAGGTTAAAACAATAGCAAAGAGTTATCACTCAAGTAAAAAGACTTCACTATTTTGAGGTTATAACTGTCATTATGAGAGAGCACACACTTCAAGCTTCTATTTCAATTTACTTTGGAAATCATGGAAATTTCATCCTTGCAGGAATGACTGGCACATATGTGGGCATTTTCTGGACAGGTGGAAAATACTAAGCATGTGCTCTTCTTTGCATAAGCAGCACAAACAGGATTCTTCTGTTTAATTTGCTAAACATCAGGAATTCCAGACAAATATTTTATTACAAGCCTAACAGATTCAGAAAAACTAAAGCTATTACATATACATACATACAAAACTGTAAATATCACTAATATATAATTTTTACCTTCACCTTGTTTATTTAAGTAGGTCAAGTCTTTAGCCTTGATCTGGAAATAAGCGTCTCACAGACCTGACAGAGGACTGACCAGAATGTCCCCCAGAGGGTACATCAGGTTTCCAAGGGCCTTTTTTGCCCTTCTTGAGTGTTTTTGCTCTCAGTTTTATCTGAAACCTAAAGTTTGCTCTCTTTCCAGAGAAAGCTCTACAAAGTGTTCCCCAAGGGATATTTTCTCCTAGTACTGTCAGGCGGGTAGAGTATAGCTCAACTTGAGAAGGAAAGTGTGCCCCTAGACTTGCTGGAATATGATGAATGCATCGTTACATAGGGATTATGGGCATTTTCAGTGCAGAGACAGAACAAATCTCATATTTGATTTAATTAAGAATCCAAAAGTACAAGCCTGTGGTGATATTAGGTACATATAAAGTCTCTCACAAAATATTTAGCTACTTTTCAAGTAAATAAATCCTGAAGTGGCCATTCCATGACAACAGTCATATTTTGTTTAAGATTCTTAAATTATAATCTTCCACAAGAGATATTATAGGAAAGAATAGATGTATATACCATTAGGGCACAATAAAAGTAATACAAAAATAGATGTCAACATCTAAAACCACATGGTTGAAGTAGCATTCAATAAATTAAAAACAGTTAGAAAGTCTTATACTGGTAGTATGAAATTTCAGTGATAAAATGTGAACATATCAGTGAATCTTAAGTTTCTTCAGCTAAAAGGAAGGTAGGTTCTAACCAAATCTTGAAAAATTTACATTAGCTTAAAATGCAAGGAATTATTTTTAATTTTTTTTTCTCTTTTGTCAGAATGAGAATTTAGGCCATACTTTTTTTTTCCCTAGGGAAGTCTTAGAAATGCTTATTGTCCCCATTTACCAAATATAGCCCATAGCAATTTTTTCTATTATGGTCCATACCTAGTATCGCTCATGTATTCAAACTAGAGTATTTACTTTACTGAAACTCCTTTCAAGAATTAACTGATTAGCATGAGCGTACAGCCTTACTCCGTCTGCAGAATTAGCATATCCAACCCAAACCAATTCTCCTAGTGAGAGCTTTTTTGCTGTTGTTGGGCATACAAAGGACTTGAAAAACAATTCACCATGTGTGAGGAAAAAAACACACACAAAAAAACAAGAAAACAATAACATTCATTTTCATTACACGCAGTCTTGTGATTTCATGAAAGAACTGGATAATACATTAGTCTATTCTTCTCAAAGAAAGAATATATGCTAACAGAGAATACTAAACAAATTCTGATCTCTGCTGTGTCCACGCAATCCTGCTGAGTGCACTGAACAACTGCTGACTGAACAATCATAGATATACCGTTTGGTTCATTCGTACTGTCTGAGACACACAACTCTAAATCACTCTCTAGAGGACACTACCTCCATTAAAAATTAGGGATTTTAATTTGAATATAGTATATAAAATAAATGTGAAGTGTGAGGGAGGTGAATAGCTTCCTAAACCATTCTGAAATAGAAAAAGAAAAAAAAAAAAAAAAAAACAACTATTATTTGAAGTTTGCTATTATCAGAGACAGCAAAAAATGTTACTCAGCTTGCTATGACATGCCTATAGGATGACTAATTTTTGGGTGAAGCTGAACCCCAAATAAAATCATCAACTTCAGTGCTAGAACAGTGTTCTGAATATTATCTGCTTTTTCTTTTATTTCATATGAATAACTATAATTTCAGTTCTTTATTCATATCCTAATAATCTACATCAACATAGTGTGAGACATTACACATTAACACAAACTGTTCAGAGATAATGGAAAATAAATTTACCTACAGAAAACCATTCATTAATCTCTTGAACGATTAATTCATATTCATACAGATAATAAAGTATAAATTGTAAATTCTATCTATTTCTATTCTGAAGTGTAATATATAAATGTAATATGAGTTTGTCACAGCAATTGCTACTGCCCTAGACTTATCTTGTCAAAATGCCCTGAAATGCATAGAAAACTCCAAGCAATTGTCAAATGCCCTAGAGCACAGCTATATTCCTCTATTAGTTCTCCAGTAAGTGGAATCATTAGTGAAGACAAAGTCTTCATATGCATTTAAAATCAAATTTTAAATAATGAGAAAAAAAAGTATACAATATCATCATTTCCATAAAAATATCCTTCTGCTTTACTATGAATTACCTGGCAGATTGCCTACATTTACAAATGTGCACAGCCAATCTACACACAATGCTACATGATTTTAAGCTTTTCACTGAGGACTGTTGACAAGTACACTGAGTGTCAAACAGGGGATTCCAAATCAACTTTCTTATCACTCAGTAGTCAAGTAATGACAATAGAATGACAGTGTTTTCAATTACTGAACCACTGGCAACCAGTTCTGTATGTGCATTCTATCGAACTCAATTTTACCATGCTTCCACTACACTGGTCAAGGAAGGAATAAATACCACAGCTAGCTGCATAGTGCAGTTCCTTCCAACAATTTAAGGCTTAATACATCATGCACGTAGCCATGTTACCTGACAGCCTTCCAGGGAAGGGAATACAATGCAACACAAACCGCAATATTTTTCATTCAGACGTGTTTATCTATGTAGATCCATGGCTATCCAATCAAGGAGACAAGGAGGCATCCCGAAAATGACACATCAGCAGGGAGAAGAGAAAGGACTGGGTCCAGAAAGAGATGGCTTGGGCCAGACATGGTGAAACCAAAGGAAGCCCATGGTCACTAAGATCAACTTTGCTACTTTTGTATATTTGGGGAAAGCTGCCAGAACAATCTCAGCTGGGAAGAGCGTGCCAGTCCCTGTTCAGTGTTGCCAGATGAAACTTCTTTTTTTTTTTTCCCAACAACACCAGCCTCAGTCAAGCAACTTCCTGCAAGAATACCCCAGGCGGGTCGTACACTGCAGGTACAGACTCTGCTCCAGCACCACTGAAGAGTTTTCATGCTGAACAAGCATGCTATAAGTAGAAGAAACCTTTATGAAGTTATTCCTGAGACACATGCAACAAAACAGACCACCCCTGATGAATATTTATCACAGGGCCAGAAAATATCTGAATTTGACTAAAACACTCTGCACAAAGGTAATAAAAAACTCACAAGCTTATATTAGCACAACTGCAAAAAACACAGACTCATCTTCAGTTGAGTTTTGTAACAGCAAGGCAAGGCATAGAATAAGGAATTAAGAAGTACACACACTCATGAAACCAGTCAACATGAAGATGTAAAAGCATTAGGGTCATAAGACAAATTATCTTTGCATATTTTGGACTTAGCCATTGCACAAAGCCCAGCAGGAGAAAACATCCTCATCTCAAAGCTTAAAAGATAAAGCTGTCTTATAAACATTCCATTGTACTGCTATACTAAGAATCTTCTACTATTATTCAGAAAAGTTTTAATAAAGATTTTAATTGCAAAAATAACTTTGGCTAATCAGCATTCTGTTTTTCACTAAGGCAAAAAGCTCTATGTGCTTAAGAACCCAATATTTCTCAGCCTGCACTGGATAACTCAGTAAACACAAGTATGTGCACTGAACAACATGCAGTAATTACATCATTCACTGTTCTAGTGAGCACAGAACAGGGCTGAATGTACTCTGAGTGTAATGCTCTACAGCCAGTAAGTTTAATCAACACAAAATGATAACATTACTCTAAATTAACCAAAAATCAAGATAACGTAATTCAGTGCTGCTAGCATTCAATGGTCACCCAATTTTCCATGACTAAGTTTAACAAAGTATTATTCTTGAAATGAAACATGCTATATTTTGAACTGACATGCCCATGTACTTTAGAAAACACAGCAGTCTAACAAAAAATTAAAAAATAAAAAAATTAAAAAATTAAAAAAAAATCTGCTGTCTCTTCTCTCTTGTAGTCAGCTGCAATCTAATGACAACTTTTGTTCCAGATCCTCAAAGTCAAGAAGGAGCTTTTCTGGGACAGCATGCCCTAATTAAATTTATTTGCCATGGCCCATTTTTAAAGATTCAAATTAAATGTTTTTGAGAGATGAATGACAGTTTTTAAATTCATTTATTATGCAAGAATCATTCTCCATAGACGGTAAATGGAATTTCAGCAAAACCATTGTGACAAGCATTGAAATATGATTTTTATTTCCCAATATCAGTTATATATTTAAATTGTGTTGCTTCTGAGAGAAAAATATCTCAAATTAAAAAGAGGACTTGTAGGACAAGATACTTCCTTGAGAAGTTTCCCAAGCTGCATTCCAGTCACAGTCAGTCAGGAGTGAGCATACACTGTCATTTCTGAAGTAACAGCAGTCGTCTTATTGATGACCTACGCTTAACAGTTGTAAGTCTGTTGAATGGACTCAATATTATGGTCAGAAAATGGGAATTCAAACATTATGGAGAGCCATTTTGTTGAGTATTTACATTCCACTGAATTTTTTCATTTCCTTTTTTTTAGGTTTTATCAAAAAACCTGTCACAAAATTCTTTCAGCTTTTTGATAGTTATAGGAAGCTTTAAGATTGAATGATATTGATTTTGAATATCCCTGTAAGATTTTATATCAATTCAGATTTCTACACTTTTCATTAAAGCAACTGAAGGGACAAAGAGGAATATATAAATGGCTTTGACAATAAAAATCAAAACTTAACTAAAATAGAAAGATTTTCAGTCATTAAAAGTAATTTTTTATATTAACTAAACAGAGACAACTTGAATGTGAAAGTAAGCAGAATTTTGATCTAAGAAGTGTTACAATCTTAAAAATGATACTATTAAGATGGTAAAATAAATTTTATACCCAAATTTATATTTCAGGAAGAAACATGCACCACTTAAATGATTTATGTATTATGAAATTTGGTACTAGAGATAGTGAAAACAACTGTAAAAATGAGACTAAAAATAAAGCCTTTGAATGACATGAATGTATAATAACGTGCTCTCTCTTGTATAGAATAATTCAACCACTCATTAATATCCACAATCATGCATGATTCCTGACAATTTTTATTTCTGTACTCTTTGTAGGAAGAAACTAGAACACTTACCTTATCTTTGGTAGAAAAGATCCCAGACAAGTTCACGTTTCCAGGTAATCAACCATTTGTTACAGCTGACTGCTCCCACATTATTACAGACTTGCATTTTAATGTTCCTTCTTTAAAAATTGATTGAATTTATTTTTGTCTGTAGTCCTCCAAGTTACAATTCAACATACAACTAAGGGTTAACAGAGCTCTCGCAAACCTTCAGAGATAGTTATCAAGCACCTTGTACAGGCTTTTAATCTGGTTTGTTGTCATTTGTTAAGGAAAGAAACCTCACACATCCTGAGAGCTGACCAATGAAACACACCTTTGAAGAATCTGGCTCAACATTAGCTTGTCATTTACACCTAGGAGATGAAGAATTTCTATTTCCAAAGTACAAAGCCCAAAACCCTCCAAGCAGTTCCACCAGGGGTCCAGAGTCATCTCAGCAGGAGATCATTTTTCTACGGAGCACAAGGAGAATTCCTTCCCAACATCTAACCTAAAAATCCCCTCTTTCAGTTTGAATCCATTCCCCCTTGCCCTGTCTACCTGTGTAAAAAGTCACTCCCCCTCCAGCTTGTAAGCTCCTTTCAAACACTGAAAAAAATTGCCATGAGCTTTCCCCAAAGCCTTCTCTTCTGCAGGTTAAACAATCCTGAATCCCTCAACCTCTCATCATAGGAGAGGTGCTCAAGCCCTCTGATCATTTTTGTGGCACTCCTCTAATCTGCTCCAACTGCTCTGCATGCATCGTGTACTTGGGGCCCCAAGCCTGGACACTAAATATTCTACTGTCCACCAGAGCTCAATTTACTAACATAGTTAGATTTGAAAAATAAGTAACTTATAGATCAGTTTGCAGCTAATTTAAATAAATAAATAAATAAATAAAATTTTAGGCTCAAGCTTCATTAGACAAAATAAACAGTAACTGTTAAGTATGGCTGATAATATCCTTGGTGGTATGATGATGAAAGTTCTTTTCAGAAATTCACAAGCTACACTGATGTTTGTTATTATACTGAAAGGAATGCCTAAGTTACCTAGCAATAAGTTCAGAGTTAAAAACTTGCTGCCCTTTGACGTTATTTTCAAGACTAAAAGACAGAAATGTTCAAAAGGTATTTCTCCAGTATGTTAAGGAAGTAGAATGACACATTAGTATTTTACAGTGACAATGACATTTATTTAAAAAAAAAAAAGGTTATTATAAAATATTATTTCAGTACCGAAAGGAGATCTAAAAGAAAGATGGAAAGAACTGTTTATCAGGGTTGTGATTGGACTACAGGCAATGACTTTAAAAGAGAGTGAAGTTAAATTAAATATAAGGAAGAAAGCCTTCACTATGAGGGTGGTAAAGAACAGGTTTCCCAGAGAAATTGTGGGTGTCCCATCTCTGGAAGTGTTCGTTGCTAGGTTTGGTGGTGCTTTGGCAACCTGCTCTAGTGGAAGGTGCCCCTGGCCATGACAGAGGACTAGATAGATAATCCATACGGTTCCTTCCAATCCAACTCATTCTATCAAGAATTCTTTTTATGTCTTCAGAACCAGAAAACATGCACCACAAAGCATTAAAAAATACCAAAAGAGCTCCTCCTAGAGCCTTGAACATTGCCTTAAAGTTCTCAAAGTTTAAAATATAACACAAAGGAGAGAAGGAAAAAAAAAAAAAGAAAAAGAAAAAAAGCAGCTAACAGCC
>JAOWBP010002978.1:15328451-15397208 GCA_028571105.1 Tragopan temminckii
AGGCCAGGCTGGATGTGGCTCTGGGCAGCCTGGTCTGGTGGTTGGCGACCCTGCACATAGCAGGGGGTTGAAACTAGGTGATCACTGTGGTCCTTTTCAACCCAGGCCATTCCATGACTTCATGCTGTGCAGCCTTGTTCTTTCAAGCCTGCTGCAATGCTCTGGACAAGCTCAGCGATTTCACCTAGAGAAGGCCCCTAACAACACAGTAGGAGCACAGTCAGTAAATTGATCTGCTCCACAACTGTAAAACTGTATCACCATCCTAAAAATTGGCTGCTAAATACACATATTAAAGCTGTAGAAAAACAAGAAGGCAACTTGAGGAGGGAGAAGCAAAGGGACAACCCATGTACTTATACTGCCACTGCCAGGGTGCTATGACATCCCTGGAAAACCTGGATTACCAGTCAGGTTGGCATGGTATGACCAGCCTGACTGTGGCTGGTCTCGTGAACTATATAAATACCTCCTTCTACAAAATCTCCTAAGCTCTTACTGTCAACAACTTTCCCACTTTAAATACTTTCTATTTCAAAATAGTATTACTATATATTACTAGTATATTACTAGTATTTTAGTATATTATAAACTAGTATATTATAAACTAGTATATAATATATACTAGTATATATTAATAGTATATTACTATATACTATAATATAAAGTTTTAAAAAACATTATTTACTTTTCAAATATTGCATTAATAAAATTCTGCCTCTCTCTGCAAATCATCATGTATATCTTCATAAGATACAGGAAAATCTATGATGTCCACTGCATACCAGATCTACGCTTAACACAGGGAAAGGACATGTCTTATAAGGAAGGTGATACATCAGACGGAAAGGAATTGCTTATTGAGTGTCCAGAGAAAATCTTTAAAGAAAAAAAAAAAAGTTCTCACCATACCAATTTCAATATTATGTGAAGAGTACACAAAGTGCTCTAACATGCTCTATTAATTTTATGTCCCAAAAAAAAAGAGAGAGAAAAGAACAAATATTGGGTAGGAGGAAGGCAGAACTCTCTCAGATCTAAATAACAAAATAATTTTCTATCCATTACCATTCCAATTGATGAATAGGAAAGTAAAACACATGTGGTGTTACCTAGAATTGGAATATTTTAAGACTCCAGAGAATGACAGGCATTTTGCCTAATTGTTCCCCTCTCAGGAAATATGGAACAGCACAGAAGACCCAAGCCTTTAAGGAGCCTGAATATTTTCCATTTAGTGGAAATAAACCTCTCATCCTATGACAGCAAGACCACATTGCAAAATGTGCTAATTGGCTGCTCCCTCTGGAAGCTTAGTGCTCTCCACCTTTTAGTTCAATCCTGGCACTGCACCTTAGTGTGAGGTTATCACATTAGTCAGTTCCTGTTGTGAATTTCTGTATGCGTGACTACAGCATGAGCACAAAGTGACTTAGATTCATTCTGATTAGCAGCATTAGCTCAAAGTTCCTGTCATATGCTATTGAGCAAATATGACGCACTAACGTGTCATTATTCACCTCATATAAAATGGTGACAGATACTGTAGAAATACCAAAACTTTTCAGTTTGAATGGCACTGTCACTTTACAAATGCCTACTGCGACATCTTTCTTATTAAAACGTTACTGCCTTTTCAAAGAAAGGGAAAAGAAACCCACTTTTCATTTGTTCATGATAGAAAATTCTTTTTAAGCTTTAGGAATGCAAAAATAACCTGGGACAGGTCATAGCTTTTGCAGAGGTTTATCCCAGCATATATAAACAAAGTAACATGGATGTAAGTGCACGTTTTAGAGATATTCATATGCTAACAGAGGCTGCACAAGCTGTCCCCATGAAAGATGCAAAGGGAGCTAGCTGAAGAAAATCAGGAGGGACACAATTGTGTTGTCAGTCAACTAACTACTGCAAAACCGCCAGTGGAATGTAATAAAGCTAGACTTTGTCCACTGTAATATGTTAATCAAAAAAAACACAACTAATTACAACACTTCCCAATCCCTAAAGAACTAAAAACCACAGTCTCAAGTCCCTTAGAACATGGAATGCCAGGCTAGCCAGTCATGTGAAGCCTGAGCATAATTTAAATAGCATCAGGCCTGTACGCATTGAACCATTCAACTAATGCAATGAGCTAACTGTTCTTTGACTCAGAGTCATCTCAGAGATCAAAAATACATACATTATATACAACCTTCCTGAAAAACATCTACTAGAAATCGGTTTTGTTAAATATTGAGGTATTCATTGTTTCTTTAGCTATGCAGCCTAACACACACAAACATTCCCATTCTGTCAAACAGGCAAAAATATTTGGGAAAAAATTCTAATTTTGTTAACAGTCAATCTAGCTAGTAGTATGAGCTATACATTTTAAATAAAAACAAAACCACAAACAAAATCCCACAACCAAAAAGACTATATCTAAATCTGTGCCTCACTGTTTATTTTTGAAGTCAGTTCAGCTACCTTAGTATAAAATACAAATATTTTTATTGACTTTCCCCATTTCAGGAAACTGGAATTAAAATCTCAAAAATCAATGTTAGCAGCCACTCTAGGTCCTGCTTCCTGTTTCAGAAGCTTCCCAAGCTTCAGAATCTTGAAATATGACACAGAATGAAACTTGTGCTATGAATCCTAGCAAAGTAAAGTTATGCAACTGGAGTGAAAAAAACATATATGTTTTTGGCATTGCTAAAATGTTTATAGTATCCTTCTATTTATGAATTATTCATTAGTACTCACTATGACTCAAAATATGCGTCCCACTAAAATACTTTGTCCATTGCTTGGGCATTCTGGGACACTCCCAGTCAATGCACTGGCTATAAAAAGAGAGGCGGCTGTAGAAGGATTTTAGATTTTATTTTGTGAACTACCTTTTCACACTGCAAGGAGAGAAGCTTTTAATGCTTCTAATGCTTCAAGCAGTTCAAGCAAGTATTTAGGTAGACAGAACAATGCATATATACATATACATATATATACATATTTATCAGCCACCAACACAGTAAAATTGTATTGCTCCTGCTGCCTTAGGGTATTTTATCTACTCTGATTTTGTATTATAAGCATTTAACCTAATACCTCTTTTTTTGTTGTTGTTTTTTTGTGTTTTGTTTTGTTTTTTATCCTTGTACAAATTCAAAAAAGTTATTTTCAGGATTAGAGTTATTTTGGAGATTATTTTAAGGGATTAGACTGATGCATGTTTCCCTTCTCAGAATAATGATTATTTGCCAGACTTGCCAGCAAGTCTGTAACTGCATTTGATCTTTTATGATCTCATCAAATTTGTACTGATTTTTGCATATAGCTTCTATTTAAAAGCAAGAATAAAAGTATTTGTAAATCCCAGATCAGCCGTTTTTCTATGCCATCTTCCTTCTGCATATAAGAAGGCTATTTCATTCACCCAGTGTTTCTTTTTGTTAGTAAGTGAAGTTGGAAACACAAAAGCTTAAAATAGTGAGAACAAAATAAACTGGTCTCTAAATAAACTAAGAAGGTTGAATAAATTAGCAGATTATTGCATCTGAAGAAGTGGTTTTGTTTGTAATTAACACTTTCGTCTTTATATTTGTTCATCTACTATTTTGCAATGCTAGGTTTGCTACCAAAGAATTACAGCTCTGTGCTCCACTTAAGACTATAGAGCAAATTATATGCTTGATTTCTGAAAGAAAAGCATAACTCCACTCTATGACTAAGAAATATTAGCAGCTTTAAGGAGAAACACTTCATGAGCTTGTTTTGACAGTAAAACAAGAATAATTGGGCTATAATTAGCAACAGTCAGAAAATGTTGGAGCAACAAAACTGATTTTTGAAGTTATTAGGTTATTACTTAATTAGCAGCTTGTCACAAACATAAAGAAATCTTGATATTTAATCTATGCAAGAAGAATTTAAAGGCTAAGCCTGGCTGAATCTGTTTCTTCATTATATTACTTAAGCCTATTTACACAAAAAATTTTTACTGCAGAAACCACAAAAGCATACAGAAACACGTGTAATTTTTTCCATATCTCTTATGCACACTTAAAGATAAAATATAAACACTAGGCATTTTAAATGTATGAAACAAAATGCGTCATAAGATGCTAATGAGAAAATACCACAATAGAAAACATTCATGGTAACATTCCTAATGATGAAAATACAGTGGATTAAAAATAAACCTTTTCTATGTAATTCCACATAAATTTTATTTTTTGACATTAAGGAATGGTTTAGAGAATCACTTAATATTTGCTTATGCTATTGCAGCTTTAAGAGGGTGTTTTCAGACCATGTAAGAGGCAAAAAGTACCTTTGCAGGCTGTCTTAAATGCGAAGAAGCTATGTGATTAACAGAGGGAGTGTGGTCAAAGTGCAGCATCACACAGTTTAGATTCTAAAAAAAAATAATTCCAGAGGGCAGGCCAATGAGGTACTGGAATACATCAGCCCAGGAAGTATTCACACATTATCAATGCAGGAACTCCTTAAAAACAAGTGAAGGCAAGCACTCTTCATGGTGTGCAGGGGCAGGTAAGACCTCTCAGTCATTCATGACTCTTTGCCTGTGCAGTACAAAATTTGTGTAAAATTTAATTCTTGTATGCAATTCAATAAATTTAAATACAACCCAGCAAGGAGGCAGCACGGGGAAAGTGGATAAGTAATGAAGCACCAATACAAAGATCAAGGGAAGGATCAGAACCTGTAGTTGGCAGAGTAGGGTCTGGCTCAGCTTGCCAGTGAATGGATGAGCTTAAATTGTTCTGAGAAATCAGTGAGCAAATGCAGAAATTACCAGGACTAAGTGAGAAAGGTCAGAAGTGAGAGGCAGCATCCAGGAGAGCTGTGGTGGATGACAACTGAAGTCATTGAGCAGATGAGATCACAGAGGGGACAGAGAAGAGGGAGTGTGCCAGAGAACCACTTTGCAACAAATCCATGGCATCGAATCAGCTCCTCCAGTACCCTCTGTAATTCTCAATGTAGTCTTTCTTTCAGGAAGAGCTGCCTCGTGGGGTCAGCCGGGCCATGATTTTCTGATATGCAGAAACTCTCTATGGGGTCAAAATTTCTTCAAGAAGCAGGGCTACAAATGAGCAGTCATAGATCCTGCATTTGCACAATGGGAAAAAAGACACACATCAGAGCAGAGAAGTGCTGCTGTATTCAACAAGCAATTTCTATCCAACACTACAGCTCAGCCTCAGTGGAAGATGCAAGCAAATGCAAATATGGTTATTTGGGAAGAGTAGTGCAGATAGATGTATTTGGATTCTGATCATGTCTGAGTGGGTATGGTAGAAATCAGTGGCAGAAGACACAGTGGAAGATCCAGCTTCTGTTCAAGGTAGTCTTAGAAGATTAGAGCCTGCCTCTCTGGCCAATCTCCCCATATTCAACAAAAAGTAGAAATGGAAAAAAATATATTTAAGCATTTTTTGTCACCATTCACCATTTCTAAAATAAGGAAAAATTTGCATGAAACCCCAAAGAATTACTTTTTCATTCTGTAGCAAGATATGAAACCAAGCCTAAAATCATGTGCCATGATTTTAACTATACGTTTTGCTTCTTCCTTTTTGTAATCAGTGCAGATATTACTACTGTGCACACACTTCACACACAAGGGCTCTGTGGCCTGGCAAGGATCAACAGGCTGCACATGCAGTGTGGGCAAAAATGCAGCTGAACCTGCTTGGTCCAAAGAACAGAACACACTGCCCCTGAACATTCAAGTCAAGCAGACAGCATAAGCAGAAATTTTTTTATCCAGAGCAGTTTAAACAACAGTACAATACGAATGCAATTTTCTCCTTTTTTTTTTTTTTTTTTTTCCTCCCTGCAGTATTCTTCTTAAAAACAAGGATGCGGGAATGTCAGCAAACACCGAGCTCTGCTTTTTCAGGCAAATACCTCATGTACTCGACTATATAAATATTTAATAATTTTTGAAAGATCTGAATTTTTCTGAAGCCCTGTGCCCTAACTGCTCCTTCTGGTACAAAACCTGGAAGCCTTTTCCTAAGTCTCCTTTTCCACTTCTGTTTGTTGCTAAATAATATATTTATATTTAGCTATTTCCAATCCATCTGTTCAAGTACCATTATTTGTTACTTTTTGCACGTACTGTTCTGACTCTTTTTTTAAATGTGTTGAAGCATAAGGTGAAGTATATTCTCTCCTAGGTTTCACTTTGAGTAAATAAAGCAACCTCATTCGAACTCTTCCTGCAAGACAGGTTGAAGACGTCCTTGATGCTCACAAGTATATGTTTTTATTATATGATCTTCATGAGTTACTGATTTTGCACTGGCAAAAAAATTAACATCTCTAAAGGCTTTATTTTTAAGATCTTACATTAACCTACTCAATTAGTTCAAAACCAGAAACAGTATCAGTACATAATGCCCAGAAGGCTAAATAAGGGAAGGGCCATCTGCAAAAATATTCTTTTGCTCATAACATTCTTTTGGCATTTCTGTTGCCATTAACCATTGTTGCTTGCATCTACTGCTAGCTTTTTGAGACTGCAATTTAAATCTTTGACATAAAAATATTCTGTTACTTTTGCAGTGATCAAAATGCAAATCTTCAATGGTTTTCAAGCACTACTAAACAGTGAGAAAATATGCTTCTTACATTGTTAAAATTTCACTGCTTAGGGGAAAGGAGATTGAAAAAGAAAATTATTTATATACTGGATAACAACACTCTTGTAGCTTGCACATGAACAGTAGTGCTGTTGTCACTTGAGCTGCACACTGTTGTTCAGCAAGTGTACATGCATTTTTCTGTACGAAAAATCTAAGCTCAAGATAAGCACTCATTTTTTTTTTTAATATATTAAAAGATGCTTCAGAGCTTTAGGATAGTAACAAAACTGAAGAAAAGACTGATTTTGTTTGACGTAAAAAAAATCTGGAGAGACTCCTGTTACCAAAAAGGTGATGACTGTTACATTTTGATTTGACAACCTGACTCTGTCCCAAAGGCTATGATCAGTGCTGTTGTAACACAAGTCCAATCAAATATGTACCAGGCTAAAAAGTAATCACCTTCTGTGAAGACCATTAGCAGATTAAGCTTGGGATTTAAAAAAAAAAAAAAAAAGTTACATGCATTTATCAAAGGGCAGAAAACCAATGGCTTGTACATAAGCCATCTTTTCAATTGTATTTAGGTAAGTGATTAGTCTTTCTCTTATCACTATCATCTTACTATTTGACTTCATCGTGGTCATGATGTGACCCAAATACAGTTAGATATATCAACAACTTTATCAAGTCTGAATCCAGCTGCAGGCTTTTTAAGTATACTGATATATTAGGGATGACTGATGGTAGCTATCTTGCTTTGCTTATGAATTACTTTATTCAAATTAAGTGTGTTTATGGGAAAACTAACCCAAATTTTAGAAATCATGTTGCTGTATCAACTTTAACAATTTAAAAGAAAATGCATTGCATGAATGAACACGAACAGTAAGCCTGCAAATGCACATTGTTAGCATACCCTCAAAGGCTGCGCTGCTACAAAATAATGCCCTTGGACTTCAGACCAACTCCTACTACTCTGGATTGAGAAAAACTCACAGGGCAAATCACAAATAAGCGTATTGTGAGGTTGCCCCAAAGATTTCCTCAGTGTCATCTTGTCTGAGAGAAGGAATGAGGATTTTCCAAATAAAGAAGGCAGCAATTCAGTCCATAAACCTCTTGATCCTGTGAACCCTTTGAAAACATGAGGCCATCTGCCACAGAGACTTTGTTTCCTCCACATGCAGTATTCCTAGCCTTGCCCTTTGATTTACATGATGAGCTACTTCCTCACATTGCTATGAAAATTGGCAAGATTCAGATTAATCAACCTGAAACCATGCAGTAAAAGAAGATTCATTTTCTCTCCTTTCATGTTTTTACAGTTGCTTTATATTCTGTGGAAGCCTTCTTTCACTCTCTACTATGTATCGTAAACCTTACTTTTTCTTTACAAGCTCCTCATTTTTTTTCCAGTGAGACTGTTGATCTGCAGTCTTATTGTCTATTTTTATTTATGCTGGTTTTTTTGTTTGTTTTTTCATCTGGCACAAAGTTAGGTTGGATTTTGTCTTCTTTTTTTGTATAGATGCTATTCAAGCTCTATGGGTGAAGAAAACATTTTCACACTTTCTCTATGGCTAACACAGTTACAGACTTCCACCTCTCCTAGTCCTGTAAAGTATGTAATATGTATCTAATCTTTTCACTGTTAGTCTTAGGACACTGATCTTGTCATATGCCCATCAGGTTTAGTGGTCACAGGACAATAGGAGTTACCACTGAGAACTTTTATTCTCTTCTACATGTTTGCCAGAGTCTTACTTATATGGATCATAGTTTTGGAGTCTATTTTTATGAGCTTCATCACCATCTGGTATAGTGCCAATGTCATGAACTCCAAAATCCCTTCCATCCATTTGTACTGCAGCTCCAATTAAGGATCTGGCTGTGTCCTTGTCTCTAAAAATACAAGTCATGTAACTACAGTTTGATTGAATGACAGCTACCACATATGCTGTATGTTTTCTTTGTACTGTGATTACTTTTGTGACAACTAACTCAGAGTTTTGGATATTCCCTTATGAACATGGAAAAAATGGATATTATGCCACAAACCATACAGATCAATTTATGCAGAATCTGTACCCAGTGTTGAAACCATCAACCTGTCAAGTAGTCCAGACAAAGCCATGTATGTTTTGGGGCTATTTTTGTTTTATGATTCAGCTCTCCAGGTTAGGTAACAGTTGAAGTGCACACATGCCCACATACAGTTATAATTGGTACTTAGCACAAGAGATATACAAATTGAAGAAAATATGTCAATCCTTAATACTTGACTTTGTTTTCATTCTCTTATTTCTCTAAAGCACTTTCCACACTGAACTCAGGATCCCCAAACACTCACTGTGGTAATCTACTGGAGTCAAAAAGCTAAGAACTACCCTCTTGATGCATAAAAATAGCTGTTTGATAATAGAATCACTTATTTTATGGCTTAGGCTGGAAGGGACCTTTAAGATTGCCTACTTCCAACCCCCCTGCAGGGCAGGGCTGTCACCCGTCAGATCAGGTTGTCCAGGGCCCCATCCAACCTTGAATGTCTCCAGGGATGTGGAATCTCTGGGCAGCCTCTGAATGAAGAATTTCCTCCCACCATCTAAACTGCATTTTACTTTAAAAACATCCCCCCCCTTGTCCTATCATTATCATCAGACTACAAAAAGACAGCCTCCATCCTGTTTATAACCCTTTTAAGCACTAGAAGGCTGCAAACAAGGTCTCCCCAGCTCCTTCAATCCTTCTTCACGACAGATGTGCTTCAATTCTTTCGTCATGTTCATGGCCCTCCTCTGGAGCCACTCCAATAGGTCCACAACTTTCTTGTGCTGGGGGCCCCAGGTCTGGACTCAGTACTCCAGATGGGGCCTCACAAGGACACCATAGAGCGGACCAATCACCTCCCTCACCCTGCTGGCCACTCTTCTTTTGATGCAATCCAGGATACAGTTGGCCTTCTGGGCTGCAAGTACAGAGTGCTGGATCATGTCAAGCACTTTGTTCACCAGAACCTTTAAGTCCTTCTCTGCAGGTCTGCTCTTAAGGAGTTCTTCTCCCAGTTCGTATTCCTGTCTGTGATTGCCCTGACCCATGTGCAGCACCTTGCACTTGGCCTTGTTAAATCGCATTAGTTTCACCTGGGCCCATTTTTAAAGTTTGTTGAGGTCCCTTTGGATGACATCCCTCCCACCTGTCATACCAACTCCTCAGAGCCCACAGAACTCCTTCTGGACCTGAGCCTACGGTCTTCTTTAAACAATTCCTTTAGTTTGCCAGAATATTCATTTTGATTTCTCTGTAGAGAAATCAGAACAAGTAGGGTCTCAATGAAAATTATGCGTCACCTGAATGAACAAACTACAGTATTCAAGAAATACATTATATTGCTTCTATTGATTCATGCCAGGCTTTCTACACATTTAACATCTTCCTAACATCAATCCAGGAGTCAAAAGTTCCCTGTATTACCAATCATTTACTTCTAATCTTTGTCAGAAAGAGTGATCAGTAAGACAGCTCCAACCCCATAAATTCACAAAGAAATCCCATTTTGTTGTAAGATGTAAATAAAACCAGAAATTTAAAAACAACAGGCACCCCACACATTAAAACACAGTTTGGGCTGAATGTTCAAAATCCAACAAAGAGCATCTCAAAACACAGCAATTTAGCTGCATCTGACTGCCACAAAAGCTCACAAACCTCTACTGGTACCTCACAGGACTGTCAACAACAAGCAGATGGCTGTAAGTAAGAAAGACTGGGGATTGCTTCTTTTTTTCTTTTAATTTGAAACATATACATCTGCACAGTGAGCTTCCAGATGTAACCTGATATGCAATTTTATTACTTCAGGCCAATGTAACATCTTTCCATGCTTCTGCACACATACACTGTACGGGAACTCAAATGCACAGGCTTTGTGCTTTTCATCCGTATCATAGCCTTTGGTTAATGGATTATTTATTTCTTCGGTTCTACTTGAGTTGCCTGGGCAGGCTATTACCTCTGCAGAGCACAAAATTCTGTTGCAGAACACGAATCACATCAAATAGGACTTACTGAAAAAAATGAGTTATTTATTAACAGAGTCCCAAGTGAGTTATGTAATATATATATTTAGGTATCTGGATCTCCTTTTCAAACCCTTGTATCTGCACACCTCATAGTGTCTGACTAGCTTGTAGAACCCAGTACTTCCTTCAGCTATGAGATAATTATTTTTGGTTCATTTAAAAAAAAAAAAAAAGTATAGATAGATATATCAGTACCAGAGGCCCAAACACCCCAAGGATCTTTGCAGCTTTCAGCTCATCAGCACTTTTACTTCAGCACAGTTCACTGTCTTTGATCTCTGTTTGAAAAGACTTGCCTTGTGCTGAGATTGTTTCTTCAAAAAGAAATAGGCATTTGGAAAGCAGGAACTTACACAATATTAATTCATAATATTCAAAGAGAAGTACCAAAATTCCCTTATTCTTTTAAAATACATTATTTTATTTAAAAAAAAAATTAAGACAGCAAATCTTAAATTTCTGAGCTTCACATCAACTAAAAGCATTTCAAGTGCAGCTGCCATCATCAATGATTATGTTAAACAAGGATACTCAATAGTGTGAGACTTCAGATGCAGGAGAAAGTGTGCCAACAAGGGATCATGAAATCATTAGGCAGATCATCCTAGGGACTCTCAAGTCCCAGAATGACCCAGCAACCTATTATCATTGACTATTCTTGGGGCACATACATCCTTTCAGTTCTCTGCCGCACAGAAATTCTCATTTACTTTCTGGAGTCAAAATTATTGCTCACTCTTGCTTAGAATTCTTAGTGCTAATATTAATTAAACAGTTAGATTGAAAATTCAGGGTAATCATGTGGATATATGCACCACTGCTAAATCAGTGTTTCATTGCTATTTGAATACTTTTTGTCAATTTTCTTATTCTAAATAGAGAACACCAGGTTTGACATTGCTAGTTATCAGGTGCATGAGGATGGCTTGTAATTTGGGATCTCATTCTATGTGTGCATGTAGTTCTTAAAGGAAACATTAAACAGTCTCCTTGTTGCCCTCTGCACTTTGATAAAGTATGGAGTTAAGAAATCTACTTTAAAAAAAAAAAAACACTTGACAGTAAACAAAGATCTTGCTCAAAAATCATCACTGGTCTTCCTAGGTTCTCAATTGACATTCATTGTTTCTTGGGTAGAGAAGGAAGCATGAATGCAGCTTGATAAGAACAAATGACAGCCAGAATCATAATGGCTTATTAGAGAAATGAGCTGTTTACATTCAGCTCATATATATTCAGCAGATTCAGACTGCCTCATCACACAATTTCCACCTGTTCCATGGACATCTGTTTGATGAGAAAGGACTTGTTGTATCTGCATGTAGTTCCAACACCAAAGATTTATGTATGAAACACAAACCAAGTACCAAGTGTACTTCTTAATAATTACTTCACTCTTGAAACTCCAGTTATGAAACAGATTGTTGACTTAGCCATGAAGCAACTTGGATTTGTTCTTAGTTAACGTTCCATGACAGAGGTTAAAGATGAAAACAGCTAACAGTTAAATTATTAGAAACATCAGGGAAAAAAAGATATTATACACTTTATGGATCACAGTTATATAACTGCTTCCCTCCTACAACCCACCTGCTAGTAAACCTTCCAAACTGCTGCTAAAGAGATTCATCTCAAATTTGGAGTTGTTCTTCCTCACACACTCCTACAAAAATTCTATGATCCAAGGTCAGTTATAAGTGTTATTCAGTACTGAGCCAAGGTCCAATTTGTACTACAATATATCATTCTTTTTCAGTGTCAAAAAAGTCAGCACTGTTATTTGATTAACTGAATCTATTTCAATCTGAAACTACCTCTGGCTTCGATATTCTGACAAGATCTGTCTCACTGAACTCTAAACAATACATTCCTTTTGGCATCAAGGTAAAGTAGTTTAAGGTGGTTCTGCCTTCAAAAGGAAAACAGAACCAGACATATAGCATGTACACGTGATTAAAACTACCAGAAATGCTTGACATATATAAAGAAACATCAGGGCTTTCACACTGACAACATAAAAAAAAAAAAAAAAAGTTAAGACCCTAAGCCTGCATATATTTGTGACATGTTATACAGAAACACATTTCAGTAAAATTCAGGCAAATTTGTTTGAGTAAATTTCACATATACAGCCCTACTGAAATTTAGTTGGGGAACCATTGCCAGAGCATGTTGTGGAGGAGGCTTAGAGGCTTCAGATCACTCTGTAGGGTACAGCAGAGGGCACAAAGATAGCTACCTTGAGAAATAGGTTATCAAAAAACATACACTTGCCTTCCAAATGGATTTGCTTACTTTTCCTTGCTCTACATCCTCTGGGATTGTGAGAGAAAGGAAATTTATCTAGTGTGACACTTAGACCTAAACAATACAACACATAATTCAGCTTTTCCAGTAGCAGGATCAAAATAAGTTTATTTAATACATTGGTAAATAGCAACCGCTAATCAGCCCAACATCAAACAGTAGATTTGGCACATCGTGTTAATCTATCATTTGTTTGAAATTCAGGTGCCTGTTCCAAAGACTCTCCTGTACAGCTCCAACTCCCACTGGAGTATACTTGACAACTTTTCCAGTTTGCCAGAAGAATGACGAGGAAAGTCTGGATTTTTAATCCTGTTATGGACAATATAGTGTTGACACATGCTCTTAGACACGTGGTGCTTAACTATTCTTCCAAGTTATACCCTAAAAGACTTGGTAACATTTGTATGCCCACAGTATTTTTCAAGAATCGGATCCATAAATCCTCTAATGATTTCTTAAAGTCCTGCCAGAGTAGTAGGCATAGCTGAAGGAAGCCAAGACAAGGCACATTCAATAGCACCGTAACTACCACTGTGCATTCTTTAGCAAGGATAGATACAGAAACTTCACAGCTGCAAACCAAACACGTCCTAGTTTTTAAATCACTAACTGAAAACTTAATTTTCCAGAAGTAAGCCAGAGTGAGCCCATAATCAAAGAAAAAAAAAAAAACACAGACTGAATAATAGCAAGCTTTGCTGCTGACAAGGTAAAATAAAATCATTACTCTTCATTTTTGTTGGTATCATTAGATGTTATCATGCTGTGGTTATGCAGGATTGTACTGCATGCACACATACAAGCTTACCAAGACAAGTACATAAGAAGTTTCTGTACATGAAAATTTTAAGTCTAAAATGTTGAGTGATTTTTTTTTTTTTTAGCTTGAAAAAGTACAGGTTTTGACTATAAGCATTATCAATAATGACAAGGAAAAGAGCACATCAGTTATTTTATCCAGTAAGCTGAAAACAGCAAAAGTTAAATGCACATATTATGCTTTTGTGAAATACTGGTGGAATCATTAGAGGATTTTATAACAGTGGCCTGAAATTTCAAGTCAGCTGCAGCCTTTTATTTTTTTCTTCTCAGTAATAAGACATAGGCAAACTACCAATTTAAAAAACAGCGAATGCTTAATGCCATGCATGTGATGGCTGCACAGCATGCAATACCATGAATTGAATGGGAATGACTCTGTAACTGATACAAGATGATATTACACATCCTCTTCCTAAAAAATAAAAATTATTTTTGCATATATCATGATGTTTATGTCCACTGACCTCTAAGTGAAAACCTATCTACATATTTGTTATTAGATGAGTTCATAATGCCCTGTGCCTTTCACCATACCTACAACAACCTCCTTTACACTTCCCCTATATATAACAACAAACATCCTTGTCTTTTATTCACATTACGGTACAAAATACTGTGTGGGTTGTTTTTTTTTTTTATGTTGGGAGATTGGAAAGTGAAATGGAGGTCACTCAGTTCCCTGAGGTCAGTCAGCACTAATAATGTCAGCCTCTGGAGAGCACCAGCAGTGTCCCACTTCTCTGAAGGTCAACCAACGGCTGCAATTATTCAGCGAGGGACTAATAAGACAATTCACAAGTTCCTTTTTCTTCAGTAGTATAGGGCACAGAGCCATGCTGTTCCAATGGCTTAAAATTCTTGTAAACAAATTCCCCCCTTGAAAGGATAGAGAAACAAGCACGATAACTACAGTATCATAACTACTGTGGATACTGAGAGGTTCTTAGAGAGCAGTTTTGCTAGCTAACTACCCAACGTGGGGATTCAGTCAGCCACATAGCTTTCTTTTAACTTATAGTAAATACTTTATCATCAGCAGTAAAAATAGATTTTTTTTTTAAATCCAAGTAGATTCTTAAATAGAGTCAACACAATGAAGAGATGAAACAACAAGGTTGCAAAATCATAATTTTTGCCAAATTTTCTCAGCAGTATCAGTGTGATTGTCTTTAAAAAATGAAATAAAGAAATCAGTCAGCTTATGGCTGCAAGAAGCCTGAATGGTACTAGGCATACACGTCACAAACTACAGATCTGCCACTACAGAAAAGATCTGCAAAGTTTCATCATCAGAGGACCCAGAGCAAACACCAGGCTCCCTGAGTGCACTGTCAGGTATGCTCTGGAACAGTAAGTATTCTGTGCTTTATATACCACCTCTGGTAGACACTTTCTGGGAGCACTCTACACAAAACAGTAGCTGTCAAAATTCTTCAAACTGATCATCTCTTTCCCTTTTCCCAGTCTGTAGTTAAACAAGTCACTTAATTTTTCATGCTTGAAAGCTGCTGAACGATTCTCCACCCCATTTTTTTTTTTTTTTTTTTTTTTAACTTTTTCCTTCAGTAGGGAATAGCTACACCATGATGCTCTTGAACAGCGTCTCTGGGAAGACTACATCAAAGAGGTGCTATTCCTACAAGGATTCTCTTTGAAGTCTCTCTTACATGCTTCATTATAAAATACAGGTAACCAAATCAAATCTGTGCACTTGAGCCTTGAAATCAACATGTAACAGTAAAACTGAAAACCAAAGAAGTAGATTAATTCAATTATCAGAACTGTACACACAGACCTGCCCTACCCATGGTTAGAGTCCCTGTGCTGAGCACATTTCCAAGGTCCAACCACATTTAACACACAGCCTTCCACCCACACCTCCATTGCGGCTGCATTGTGGCCAGCCTGTCTGCCTTGCAGAGCTCCCCTGCACCAATTTCGCTCTCCGAAGTCCTGGCACAGAACATAGGCATTACTTTGCAAACTTCTCCCAATCCATTCTCTCATTCAACTTGACACACATCTCCCATTTAAGTCTCCCAATACTCACAATGACCAGATACAAAGTGTATTTCTGAAGCATCCATGCATGCGGGAAAGTGATTCACAAAGGGATTGGGCAAAGAGTAGGCTGAACTTTGGGTATCAGAAAATCTAAGTCATAGACGGTAATGCAATCCATGTCAAAATGAAAGGAAAAGATTTAAACCCAGTTTTCTGCATAAATTTTGTCTTTACCAACAGTTAAGCAAAACCCTCCCCACACACACAAAAAACCCACCAGAAGTATTATGACCAATATGTCTCTCTATCCTAAACTAACTTAGAAAAATTCAAGCAACAACAGTTACCACCACACCCGCATATCATTTTGTTAATGATAATTTACTTTTGTTTTATGATTTAGTATTTTTAGCCCAAGCACTGCTGAAGGTGAAGCTGAACAACTAAAAATAAAGAATATTACATATTACATGAACTACTGTAGTTGTACTTTAGTTGTACAGACTCGCACACCAGCATGGAATATCATGATGTTGCACAAAAATAATAACCCACAAAACCACAGAATACCCCAAAGGTGGCCTAAAGCAATGCAAATGAAAGCCAGAGTAAGCATATACTTAAAGTTGTAGGAGCTGCAATCAATATTCACAGCTTTGTGATGCCTTTTATGACACTGGCATACAATCCAGAACATCACATTAGGCATTATAAGTAGCATTATCTAAAAATAAAACACTGCTATTATGTTATGATGACTTCTATTTTGAGCCAGTTGCATCATTTTCTTGCTTTATTTGAAAGCATCTGGCTTCTTATTTCACCAATTGCTTGAAGCCTGTGGAAAGACTTTTGAGCATCTCTGCCAAAAGGCACTGACTTTACAGTTCTGCTCTGAAGAAATGCAATTCACTGTGGAGTGAATTGTTTCAGACAACTATTTTCTCTGTGAGACTGCAATCTTGCAAGGAAGACCTTGTCTTTACTTTTTCCTTTTTTCTTTTTTTTTTTTTTTTCTTCTTCCCCTCTCTCTCTCTCTCCTGTGTTACAACAGAAAGAAATTCACACTTTTTTTTCCTTTGAAATTCTTAGTGGAAAGCATTTATTTAAAAAGCAGCAAGGAATTTCATATGTACCTCAATGCTAAGATGTATCTAAGATCTTAGGGTGAAGTAAAGGTGCTGGATTCTTGCTTTAATTTTTCAGGCGTCTCATTTGCAATTTTCTGTAAGACGAGGCATAAAAAGAGTAGTTTCGGTGTTTCTGAAGATAAAACTGCTAACTGACTACAAGAGGTGTATTTTTAAAGATTTGAAAAGATCAAACTGATGAAAGTAAATAGAAATAACTTCAAATAATAATAAAAAGGTAAGAATTTTCTGTTCTGCATTAGAATTACTATTTGCACCATTCTACATTATCTCCACATATTCAGAAAGCACAAATCCTATCAGAAAGCATACATGCCAAAAGAAGACAACACAATATTATCTACAGATTGGGTTTCTATTAGTTGCTCACTCAACATGTTATGAAAATGTCTCTTCAATGATGTGCATCCACATGATAGCTAATTTTGACCCTCCCATGACAGTTCTCTCTGGGGCAAGTTAATGGGCCAGATACTTTGCTGCTTACACTTGGCATATTATAACTGACTTTCTAAAGGGATATACACCACCTGCATCTGAACTGCATCATTTGCCAAATTTAAAACGCAGATGATTATTTGACCACTTTTATTTGGAGGAGGAGAAAAAAATATTTCAGGTTTGTTTCATGTATTTTGAATCTGAGAATGGGAGGAGACAGAATATGACAGCTCCTTCTCCAGACACCAGTAATTACTGATCACTTGAAAATTATTTTTTTCCTCTAGAAATTACACTAAACCACAAAGCCTACTCTTTAGAGTAGTACTTCTTTAAAGTAAAACTAAGAGTGTTTACGTCTTAGAGAAGTTTAAAGAAATTCTCATCTATGTATTATTAAATCTGGACAGTGTAGCTACAGAAAAGAATACAATAAAATTACAGCACTGAGGTACAATTACATCATAATTTTAGTTAAAAACTTGTTTCTCATCTCACTGTCATTAGCAATTTCTTACATTCTAAAATTCTAATACATCAAGTAAAAGAGTACATCAGATCACCAAGGCAAGAGAGGTAAATAGTTTTTACTCCCTGAAACAGTCACTAGAGGAAAAGCTTAGTACTTAACAAAAATTTCATGATTTTCAGTATTCTAAATTCCATGGTACCTGGAAAGCTTAAGGCACAGTCCATGTAATCATCTGCTTAAGAATTACTTATCATCAACTTCATCAATAATTTGTTACTAAATTTTGTTTTATGAAGACTTGACATGCAGTTTTGAAAATAGACTCCTGGTTCACTATACCTGGAACTGAAATAATATTTACTCTCAAGATAAACATTTCATGGTTGGTTCTCAGTCTAAATTATCTCTGCTTATCAAAAGCACATTACTGTGAATCAAACATCAAGCTGCAATTGTAAACAAGCATATCCAAAATTAAAGGTTCATTACTCACATAATAGAAAACACACTGAAGTATTTCATAATGACACACAATTTCCCTTTTGACTACTTTTGATCTTTAATCTATGTTGGCTTCAGGTCAGCTGGCAAACAGATACCATGCACCAATTTCTGTGTATATATGTTAATGATGCTCTAAATCGTCCTAAAATGAAATTAATTATGAAGATATACAGAAAACAGACTTCATAGGATTTTCTTAGTGCTGGCTATGAACAAAATCTCAGGTGCAAGAGAAAATAATTCCTGATACCACAAGGGTTTCCTAAAATTGATCCTGATACTGTTTAAACTTGCAAAGCTTAACTGTAAGTGCCATCATTCATTCGCAACATCCCCCTTACAAGCTCTGATACACTGACTTGTTTTTTAAAACAGACAGCTCTGAGTTTGGAAATCAGCATAGGAAATTTGAGCCATGAAAATACTACGGCCCTTCTTTTTCATATGATGTAACTGTATTAGGCAGTATCACATGCTCAAAAATATTTATTCATGCAGCATGACACAAGCTTGCACAGTTGCTTAACTTCTCAATGTGTTGTGGGTTTTTTTTGTTTGTTTGTTTTTTGTTTGTTTGTTTTTCTCTCCATTCCAGCATCACTTGCTGGGTTAACTAAAAGATATCCAATGTAAGAAGTTACACTTCTCTGGCAATTAGCAGGACAGAAAGTCTGCATGAGAACGTATAAGCAGTGTTGGCTAGTGCAAGATTTACTTTCTCCTACAGTCACAAAAAGTTTACAGAACCACTGATCAACAACAAATGAAGCAGGTGGTCCATACTAAGATTCTGTAAATTCATATGGACCAAATTCTAACCCCTGTATAAAGCCTTCCCTGAACAAAATATTGCTACACTTCACATTGAGAAGAACCAGTGGGCAGCGTCTGATTTTAGTATCACTTTTGCAGCATTCAAGATGATAAACTGGAATAGCTGAACATTGGGAAGAACAAATATTGCTCTATGTGAACAGACAACTCCTTCATGTTTAAAAAAAAAAAAGAATGGTCTACTGGTTGGACATTTATAAGTTACTTGCCTACAAATTTGATAGGAATTTACCCATCCAACCTCAAAAGATTTCTTAAATGGTCACCTCCCACTATTTATTACAGAAGCTGAATTTTCTGTACCTGAAACAGAAAACAGACAAAACAGAATACCACTGAACATCAATAATTCAGATTTAAATCTTGGTTTCACCTCCAGAGTTAACCAGCTACCTTTTCTCCTTTTATATTAAAGCACAGAATCAGCAGTACGCCTATATGTATCATGTCATTTAGGTGTTCTAATTTCCAGATGCAAACAGTCTGGGCTTATTTACATATTTGTTAGGAGAAAGGTTAATAATTCTGTTTCGATTTGAATGCAACCTTAGTATAAAGCGCAAGCTTTATTTTCCTGATCCAGTTTCATATGCTGAAATAAGTGCTATGATAAAAATAAATGGAACTTTAGAATTTTGTCTTATTCTGATTTACACACGCACACAAAATCTTTGAATCTATTATTATAAGTATTATTATACCAATAAGGGATTGCAACTATCAATTCTTATAATCTAGCAAACTCTATTCTACTGTTACATACCTTACCTTGCTCATTCATTTTCATGGACTTGAAAAGAAAACTGAATTACGCAGCTGTCACTCAATTTAAATGAAATTAATATATTATTTTCCACAAGAAAAGCGAATGCTCACATAAAAAGCATTTTTTTTTTTAAACAGAGAAAATGTGAGAGCTAAATGACATTGAAAAAGAATGATAAGAGAAGAAATAAAGCATAGAAATATTATCTTATCTTTCAAAGTATACAAAGATTACAATAATATTCAAGTTCAGTTGAAGTCCTGAATACTGGATGATGCTGCTAAATATTGTAGATTTAACTGACCAAATTGAAAAATGTTCAATTACTAAAACAAGATTTATACTGTATATGTAAAATACTCTCTGATCTATATACGTTCTGTGTTTAACACCTTTAAAATCTGTTCACTTAAGTACACAGCAGCTAAAGGTAGGTAGGAGAAAAACATGGGTTGATTGTGGGATGATTAGTGAAGGATCTGATATACTTCAACACTCTCTTTTTGCCCTAGTCTTCACAAGGCCATAACAGAAGGCTTGGAAAGAGGAGCGAGAACCAGCAGTGAGAATAACAAGCCAGAAACTACTTAGAGAAACTACACACACTGAAACACATGGAGCAAATAGGATTCACCCATGAGCATCAAAAACTGACTGGATGTGACATTGACACCACTGTCTATGATCCACAAAACTGGAGGAGGACAATAGGAAAAACGCTTATTCTAGGTGTGGGCCCACAAGTCAGGCTCATCCCAGTGCAGTCACAGGAAAAGTCATGAAGCCTTCTTCAACATTGCTCACAAACACATGAAGGACAGCAAGGCAGTAACAAAAACATCCAAAATGGATTTATGACAGGAAGGTTCCTACGACAAAATGTCCAGCTATAAACATAAGGGGAAAGCAATGCAATATAACTTCACTTCAGGAAGGTTTTTCTTTCTGACTTTCACTCTGATCTCATTAATGAGATGAGGACTGAATAAACAGACTCCTAGACGGTGTGAAAACAGTAGACTGCAGTGCTCAAGAACTGGTAAAGTGTAATCTGACTTATAACTGGTGTTTAGCAACAAGCACAGTATGCCAGAAATTAGCATTGTGGCTCACACTGCTCATACTGCACTGCAGTTGAAGACAACACTAAATTAGGAAGGGTGCTCAACACACTGAATGGCATTTTCAACCCAACAGGCACATTAAGATACTTGAGGCTCACTCTCTGTTTTGTCTTTTTCTAATTCACCTGAGCATCTTCAGGTGAATAATGACATTCAGTACCTGGAGAGTACTTTTCACTAAAAAGCATTTAATATCAATGAAGTATGATTTGCATTCATGCATGGAAAATAGTTCTGGTAGTCTTTACTACATTATCCTATACTACAGAAATGAGAAGATTACATTCTCTACCTCAAATCAACAAACCAGAACCACTTTGCAATTTCCATTAAGAGCATTCAGCCAGTAAATGCTGCTTCCCAGAGCTATTCTTGATTTGCATACACTTCCAGGTTGACTAAAAGTATATACATTTCTAATGAATGAATTGTTGCATTAAAGACTGGCCTTTTTCCCATGTTACTTGCATTGATCTGTAACTGATGAATTCTGAAGAAGGCAGGTAAAATCAAGTTTGGAACAGAAACTTCTGCGCTTAGCAGCTCACATTCTGAGTTCCACATAGGAAAAGGATCAAAAGAAGTTCAGAGACTTTGGTGGCATCCATTTGCAATAATAGATGAAGCAATACAGCAAAGACAAATGACCCAGCCAAACCCACTGAAGAAGGAAATAACACGTTCCTCAGTAAGCAGAACTATGGGGCAGAGCAAACATCTACCTTTTTAAATCTACACCATAGGTATTCAAGGAACAACTCCAAACTTGGAGAAGCCTATAGCAAACACAGAATTACTCATTCCAGTCCTATACACAGTACTTCTGCTTAGTAAGAATGGAATTGAGGTTTCCAAATAAGCAAGTAGTGTCGCATTTTTTTTTGTTTGTTTTTAGAGAACTAGCTCTGGTATGGTCTCATGGACCAAATACCAGTTAAGAGTTTGAACCACATCCAATGCACTCCTTAAGAGCAACATCCAGTTTAGTTTCATTCAAAGGAAATCAGTTTGTGTGAGTGAGTTTTTCAACTCACAACCCAGTGCAAAAGCACACTCCTGTTCTGAATTAAAACACTAACGTAGACGTACCTTGGCCATCCTCTAGCACCATATCTGGCTTACTGTACTGGTCTTGAGAAATAAAAGCCTCTCAAACTGGCAACCTCAAAATAAAAAAAAGTTGTGGAAACTTTATCAGAGGACAATGGTAACATCCAGAATGCCTATAAAATATCTTAGAATGATTGAATTTGGTTTATATTGTTATCTGTCTTCTGCACATTTCTGAGCCTTTGCCTGGACATCATCACAGATGTAGCTTTTTCTGAAATCTAAAAAAACATTTGAAAATCTAAACTGTTTCCTTTAGAAATGGTAGAAAAATTCAAACTAAAAATTTTAAAGGTTTAAGATTTTTTTTTTTTTTAATTCTATGCTTTAAAAAAAATCCCATTTTATTTTTCTCTCCAATGAATGACAAAGGTCAGTTCATGAATGTCATTAACTAAGATGTCAACAATTAATTCTCTTCACAGTAGCACAGTCTGATCACCCCACTTCCTCCCTTGCCCACCCACAGTTATGTATTACAATCTCATGTCTGAAACTTGAAGCATCAAGACCAACCAAATCAAGTCAAATCTTAAATCTCACAATAGAAGGCTCCATTCACTCTAGGCAAATTTCCTATCTAGCAGAAAATATACATCATTTCCAGATTAAAAATCAAAACAACAACAAAAAAAAAAAAGCACCACACTACTACTGTGTTATTTGCACTTGGAGCGAATGCCAAGAAAGATGAAGTTTGTTATTAATAAGAACCCCTGCTGTTGTTTCAGTGAGCAATTTATCACTTTCACAACTAAGTAGGAGGAGGTCAGGCTGCAGATAGGAAACAATTCATTCAAGGTAGCATTTCTCCTTCCACAGTCAGCTGCTGCTGCAAAAAAAAAATGTTACTTAATGACTACCTATAATAACAATATGATCCTGTTCATTCATGCTCACAGTAGAAGGTACTGCTCAGAACATATTCCTGAGAGAATACAACTTCCTATGACTGATGATTTTTCTTCAGTCAAATGTCCAACTCAATCTAGGAAGTATATTCCATGTCTTCTGTGATCTGTACATGATTGTGGAATTTCATAATTTACAATATGGAAGAAGATTTAAAATACTAGGATAGCTGTGCTTTTTTTAGTAGTTCTGCTCTGATAATTAAGAAGATTTTCCAATACGCTTAGGGACTGATTAAGACAATACCCAGAAATCAGACATATTTCTATCTGTATAAAGCAATTCAACGATGAAATGCTGAATGTTTAAAAAGAAATGCTGAAGAAGTGGAAATAAATAGTCTATCATAAAGTACAGTACATGTGCCATCATATTCCTATTTAAAAAAAGCTTACATTCTTCCCTTATATCTAACATATGTTGAAAAATAGTGATTTATTGCTCAATCAAATAGAAATATTGAGTTCATAACTATAACAGATTAAAAGGAAATAAACAGGAGGCATTACTTTCAGAGCAACTTATGACTTTTCACAGGAAACAACTTATGTAAAATGCAGTGCAAAAAAGAAATGCATGCAATGAGGAAAATGCTCAAAGACTTAAGTCAACACAAATGTTTGATATGCCTAAAAACATGCAGGAAGAAATATATAAAAACGAGTTAAACAAACTATTACACCAATCACATTTCAATTTATTTGTTATGTAGAAGAACTTACTGGAAAGTAGTCACACCACAAGTACAGCTAGGCAATATTTGGTGTACCGAGCGATTAAAAAGGCACAGTTTTTGCCACTTCACAGAATGGACATGAGCTTATGATCAACTAATCCAGGCAGCCTGCACCAGTGTTAAGTTACTGTAAATAAGTGTTTTTTGATATTCAGAGGGAACCTCCTGTGTTTCACGGCACTGGGTCCCAGTTGAAAAAGAGCCTGGCACCACCCTCTCTTCTCCTTTCCCTCGGATATTTACATATATACACTGATAAGATTCCCTCCCAGGCTTCCTCTTCTCCAGGCTGAACAGCTCCAGCTCTCTCAGCCTCTCTCACAGGAGAGGTGCTCCAGACCTTTAATCACCACAGTGATCCTTCACTGGACTCCCTTCAAAATGTCCATTTCTCTCTTGTACTGGGGAGCCCAGAACTGGAGCCCACACTCCAGATAAGGGATGCTGAGGAGAAAGGAAGGATCAATTCCATTAGCCTTCTGCCAGCACTCCTCCTATGCAGCTCAGCCTTCAATAGCCTTCATTTCCACAGAGGAAATGTTGAACGTGGATGTTCATCTTGCTGTCCAACAGGACCCTCAGGTCCCTTACTGCTCCCTACTCTGGTGTATCAGCCACTTCCCCATTCATTTTTGCATCATCTGCAAACATGATGAGTGCTCACTCTGTCCCATCATTCAGATTACTAAAGATGATATTAAATGCTATTGGACCCAGCATTTACCAGGACACACCACTAGTCACTGGCCAACAGTTACGTGCCTCAAGTTCTAATCAAGATAGTCACTTCCAGATCTTTTTTCACAGTATCTGAGTTACAACACAGAACGACATAGATGCCATTTGGTGTCAGTGGAAGTGGTTCTGTATTAAATGATGTCACAAAGAGAAACATTGTCTCTTAACTGGAAAACAGTAAGGCATATCTTACAGAAATCATTTCTAGCCTACAGACAGTGAATACAAACCAGTACCTCCATGAGGAGAGCTTTAAAAAAAATTGCCTCACCATCTTGCCCACATCAAAAGAACAAACATCAGGATGGAGAATTCATCCCCCTTTTTTGTAGCTATCAGAGCAAAGCAACTGTAGCAGCCTGAGGGGTCAACAGACAGCATATTAAATTTTTCATTATACTTTTGCTTTTTTATTTTACCCTTATCATTCCCTCTCTGCTCTTCCTCCATCCCATCTCCAATACTCTGTTTTACTTTTATCCAGCTTTTCTATTTTAGCAGTTAAATGTTTTACTTTGTCCCCCTTCTGACCTTTTCTCTTTGTGCATCTCTAGCTGCACCCTCCAAAGGTTTTCATAAATTAAATATTACTGGCTTCGCATTACATTCAAATTTTTAGATACGAGGTCTGACTCATCCTATAACAAAGCTGAATAGATCTATACTTAAATATGTATGTATGTAAAAACTACTAGGAGAAAAAAATCTACAACAAAACAGCACAGCATTACATAATACATTTAGTGTCAAGAAGTATTCTACAGGTTGCTCAGAACTTCAAGTCAAATGTCTCCTCAGCTCTCTTTCACTGTTCTGCATTTCATTACCAAGCACAGTTTAGACAACATTTTTCTCACATTCTGTACACTGCTGTGTATTTGTGGAAATGTAGGATGCCAAAATCCAATGTTTACATTCACTGAATAACATCAAGTCCTACCTTAAAAACAGAAGGGAAGATGTAACGTGTACAAACACTACAAGTGCTTAACAAAGCAGCCCACTTGCCACTGTAGTTATTAGTACCTTTACCACCAGTGGAACTCTAGAGTTAAGGTATCTGTGGCCAGAGGCATGTAATTACCTTGCTTTTGCTGATAGAAGTCTTGTAAGCAGTTACTCACTTTGTCTCAATTAATCCTTTGATTTCCATAGGCACACCTTAGAGATGGGGGCAACAATTACAGCACGAAGGAAGTTTTTCCCCAAGAGGAGCTACAGTTTACTGGTCATGTCAAAGCATGCAGTATGCTTTGACAGGGCTCTCAATCTTTTTCACAGATTGCTAAGCATGCACTATAACTTGTTCTATGCCTTGAGTACAAGTAGCTTCTTGATGCAACCTACAAATCTGGCAGTGGTACACAAATAATTCTCTAAAGGCTCAGAGAGAGAGGGCAAGGGATGCCCTGGCCAGTCCAGCCATTAGTAGGATTTCCTCTGAATAACGTCCTCACCAAAATCGGACAAAGGAAACAGAGTCCACAGTAACAAACCCAGCATCATCCACCAGCACAAGCTCAGGACTGAAGTCTTGACTTCGGTTTGCAGCATCTCAAGTTAGGGTCCAGGGAGAAACACTAAGAGGATATATGAAGAAATATTAGATACAAACTGGTAATTTAGGGTAAGTCCTTCATTCCAGCTCTAAGATGGAGTTGATAGATGATAAAGAACTGTCAAAAAAATTGACAGGCAGCGTAGAAGCATGACCAATACATGCAAAGGCAAGTTCTTCCTCAGTGTTTTCCACCTTGGATAATCACACTTATACACGTATTTTTTAGTTGTTGCTGTTTTTACTTTAATGAACATTTTAGTCTTTGAAGTTTCAACTTCAACTTCATTTAGGAAAAGAGGGAATGGTTTTAGGACAAGGGCCGATGGTTTTAAACTAAGACAGGAGGGGTTTAGGTTAGATATTAGGAGGAATTTTTTCACACAGGGGGTGGTGACACACTGGAACAGGTTGCCCAAGAAGGTTGTGGATGTCCCACCCCTGGAGGCATTCAAGGCCAGGCTGAACGTGGCTCTGGGGAGCCTGGTCTGGTGGTTGGAGACCCTGCACATAGCAAGGGGGTTGAAACTAGATTATCATTATGGCCTTTTTCAACCCAGGCTGTTCTGTGAACTTCTACAAAATTAGTCAAAACAGATGACAGCAGAATAAGCTTCCAGGAAATGCATGCTACGAAAAACACAAGCTCTGAAGCAAAAAAAAAAATTGCTTGTGCAATTCAGGAGCTTCTCTTTCTCAGCATATGCTCACGAAAATTGAGATGGACCCAAATACTGATTTGAAAATTGACATGCAAATATGTAGCCTAGCTCAAAAGTTATATATTAGTTTTTGACTAAGAATTCACTTCAGATTGTGAGTTCTTTGATCTTGGATATTTAATTCTAATATGACAGAGAACTTTAAATCTATTGCTGTTGCTTGAGGGTAGGCATAAGGGCTATCCATATTTAAAACAGTTATGACAACAATTATAAGAGATGTTTAGAAATAAGATCTGTCATTTCTAAACTAGACATTCATTAATTTTACAACATATGTTACTTCACATATATTTGCCCCCTGTACTACTTATTAGTTGAGTAATCAATTACCAGCTTCCCAGTCTGTATGTAAGAACATTCATTAATTCCAGCAATTACAAAGGTTAGGGATTCTACAATGGCTGGATACAAACTAGTATCTTAAGAGTTTTACAGCTCTATTCCAGATCACTCATTTTCAGATGCTTCATATTTACTACTTTGTTTCAATCGTATTAATCAGAAATAAGAATGAGAGAATGGCAACTATGGCAGCACACTAAAAATAATTCCATAAGCCTTTTGTCACAGGGCATTAATACTATCCTGTAAAGGACCTTGGCTTGATTCCTAGCCCTAACAGAAGGAAAAAGAAAAAAAAGAAAAAAAAAGGTGATTCACATTTGCCTTTCAACACCAAGCTAATGGCAAACAGAATAATGAATGTCTAAAGAGGAGAATGAAGCATCAGCACCATAGGACCTTGAGAGTGAAGACTTCAGAGTATACCTTCAGCACTATGATAAAAGGGACAAAGAAAAGGTAGAGAGAACAAAAGCAAGGTCAAGAAGCAGACCAACACAAGCATGCATCAGAGGGAAGATAATACTAACTCTAAAATAATGTGATCTTATAAACATAAGATCTTAGAACTAGAAGATGAAGTCTCCTAAGCAACATATTCACGTATTCCAGAACAATTATGGAAAATACATATATACAGCAATTGAGGAAATATAGCATGAAATAAAACCATTCTAATTTAGGTGTTGTTACTATAGCCAGCGTCATTAATATCTCAGCAAGACTGTGAAAAAAATCAGTAATATATAGGGAAGAAAATCAAGAGTCAGGATTGTGTATTGGAGCCAAAAACATTCATGCATGAACATCTCAAAATATTTTGGTTTCTTTCTCTATTATTTTTAAAACTTTGGTTTTGGAACAAAACTTGACAATATATTACTGTTGATGAACATTTGGCTTATGTTCAAGTAAGAGTGCACTTAAAATAATAATTATTTTTCCATAATTTTTATGTGATCTTTGAAGCCTTACCAGAAATATTGCTTATAAATGCAACAAATCAGAAACCAGTGGTTGAACGGGAAGAAGGACAAATAAAATACCTATTGGAAGAACTTCTACTTACAACAAAGAAGAAAACGTGTAGAAAATTGAACATGTAACATGAACATCTCCTGCAATGGGATACTTATCACCACAGTTTTCTGCAATCAAACATCCCAACTCACACATCTCCAATGGTGACAATTCATTATGAAAAATGCTGCCTCATACTTGATCATTCCTGATGACAAGCTGTATTCCAGTGTCAGCAAGGACTTGGGGTGGGGAAGCAGCTACTGCTCACGTACAACATATAGTTTCATCAGTGATACAGGAGCAATCCTAAATCATCAGATTTGCAGAGCTACTCACTCTAGCCCTGCACCCTCCAGGCCCAAGCAATCATGGTATTTATGACTGGATTGGTCTCTGACCCAGATACAGCACTGATTATTGCAGCTTTCATTTGACAGTAGTAATTCTGACCTACTGCACTAATAATTTTGCTGTTGGGAACTAATTAACAACCAGAGTCTACATGTCTGCTCTAACCTACCTGTTAACAAGTTTGTAATGAAATTTCAATTAAGCTTCACCATGCACTCATTAAACATACATACATGTGTGTGTATACATGCACTGAAATTATGAGTGCAGTCATACATAATTAATGAAGATATTATAATAAATAAAATGTGCTACAGTGTGCCCTATGATGTACTTATGACTGACCAAGATAAGATAAAAAATAGAAGTGATTACATTTCTAACTACGGAGTATTTCATACAGGTCAATATAAGACAATTCAAATGAGGTTGAATGTCACATCTATGTAAGCGCAGCCCTCTGCAACACTTGTGTCAATACTACAAGAAATGCAAACTTAATTTTATCTGAGTGTACGAGAAAATGAATAAAGGTTTATTACATTACCTCAATGATATGAAATAATACAGTATACCTTGTTAGTGTCTTAATAGTGAAACTTCTAAAGGAACGAAATAGCTCAGATGCCTAGAGTGGAAAGTTATCAGTATATCCTTTTAGTATACTGGGTCTCTTACACAACTCTGAAACAATGTTTTCACCCATTTAGATTTCAGTCTTAATGTGCCTACCCACCAGAAGTCATACAGCCATGATTAATACTTAGAACAGAGCAAAATCTAAAAAAGAAAAAAAGGAGAAAAAAGTATAATTACGATAAATAGACAATACATTCTAGAATGTACAACTTTCTAAGTTAATAAATTCCTGTACGTTCTGTATGCACACAACTTCAACAATATATCAATGAGATTAGGTCAGCAGTGAAAGGAGGAGAAGAAAATCACTGTTAACCATACCCCTGATAAAACACTTCAAGATTCCATGCTAAGATTCAGAATAATCAAACAGAAAATAATCTTAATAGATTAAATCAATACTGGTTGAAGAAAAACATGCAGATTGATTGCTCTTCATTTCCATTTGATTGTTTCTGATTCAGCATAGCAATAGTAGTTAATGCCACATGAATGTGTTAGGTTCTGCAACAGTAGAAGAGCTTCAAAAATAGCCTGTATAAATTCACCTATAGACCACATTTTATCTGATCAATATCAACCAATCTTCCCTGAAGACAAACATCTGTCTCTCTCAATTCTATGAAATAGTAGTCACATATGTACTAAAGGTCCAGCATATCTTTATGATACAACTAAACAATTGCACATCATCAGTGAAGACTGAAACTTTTACTTTGTTTGGTTCAGCACTTACAAACCGGCACTCTGGGCACTTAAAAGTCTTAAACTCCACTGGTTTGCCTACACCAGACTCATCAATATCCCAGTTGGATACTTAGTTACAACATGCACTTTTACCTCTGAAAAAGAACACTAGATTTACACTATCTTAAATCATGCTCTTTGACCTTTTCTGATTACCAGTGCCCACTCAACCTTCTCAAGATGAATGGTGGGTATCTTCATCCAAGACAGTTCATTCAGCAATCACAATATTTCCTATAAGTTAGATAAATTGAACGGTCACTTAACAGGGAGAAAGGCCAACATCAATTGCAGCAAAGGTCATTCATTTCAGTTATCACATACTGTATTAAATTGTCATCCAATCTGAACAGCAATTTCATCAATAACCCATCCAACTAGAATGACTGCGAATGTTAAAAGCCATCCACACACACTCTGATGGACAGAGAGCAGTCAAGGAACTCCCGTAGCTCTGTAAAGCAGCAATAGCAAGGGCCGGAAACACTGGTTCTCATGCATCAGCATGGGTAAGAAAGAAAAAGACTTGAAAACTCATGGTGTACACTATAGCCTCCAACTGTACTGTAAACACTGATCTGCACTACAAATGAAGAGTAAAAATTCTTTCCATGAACCCCAGAGCTCTTACAAAAGTGCATGTGTCAAGTCATGGGAAATGTGATATCCTGAGAAAACAATACCAGCAGAAAGATCTTGATTCTTAACTACCTCCCCTGCTCAAGTGCTGTGGTTTAACACTAGCGTCAGCTCAGCACCTTGCAGCCACTCACCTACTTTCCCCAAATGGGATGAGGGGAAGAACTGGAAGGAAAGCATGAGAACTTGTAGGTTCTAAAGCCAGCATACTATGTAAAGTAAACGCTGCATGCACAAAGCAAAGCAGGGAATTCATGTGCATGAATTGTCTTAGGAAAACAAATGCCATCATTCCCAAAGTTCCCCCCCTTCTCTTTCTTTATCCCAGCTTTTATTGTCCAGCATGACACCACATTATATGAATGTCCCTTTGTTAAGTCTGAGTCATCCGTCCTGGTTCTGTCCATTCCCAGCTCCTTGAGCATACTCAGCTCTTCACCAGCAGGACAACACGAGAAGCTGAACAGTCCATGATTCTGTGTAAGCACTGCTCAGCAGCAACCGAGACACCAGTGTATTAGCATCACTATCATCATCAAAATCTAAATCATGGCATCATGAGAGCTTCTGTGAAGAAAGTTAACTCTATCCCAGCCAAAATTGTGACAGTCACTCAGCTTGAAATTCTGCTGTGTCATAATATTTTGAATACTTTCATGGAAATATGGGAATAACCCATTTTTCTTAGTCCTCCAAAGTCACTGGTCAGTTCTGCTGGCTCTGCTTTTACAACAGAGTACGATGCATGAAAAGCAATAGAACATTAAATGAATATGATCACTACCCTACATCTGCCACAGAAAAAAACTCCATAATTATTTTGACTCCATAAAGAGAGCTTCTTGTAGTTTATTTTGAAATACAAATAATTACTTCTACATATGCAACTTTGCAAAATAAAAGCAAGTTCAATGCTTTACAAAAAAGTCACAACACACTGTGCTTTTATTTAGCATACAAGCTTGCAAACAGGTCATGGAAATTACAAATTTAAAAAAAAAAGTCATACTTAGATCCCTCTCATGTTTTCAAGTAAATCATAACCTAATTTTCAGACAATCCACTCTGCCAGCAAATCTGAAAGCAAATGCCTGAGCATTTATAGACAAAATCTATATAGTCTACTCAGGAATTTGCAGAGTAACATCTGGTGTTACATCCAATCAGGAAAGACAGGCAATACCATATGGCGTTTTTTTGTTTTTGTTTTTTAATACAGTTGAAAACATTGAATATCCAGAATACCATACTTAAGGAGGTAGAAGAAGAGGGATGAAATCCATCCCTCACTAATAATTGGTATATATATATAATAGAATATATATATAATATAAATTATTTATTCCTAGCATAACCTCCCACCAGTAGTATTATGGTATAACAATTCTATCTGATATTAATGTTTAAGTAAAGCAAAATGATTTAGCATTGTTAAGTCCTTGTTTAGAGAAGACGGACCAAAAGGAAAAAATAAAAGCTTATACTTCAGGTAAACTCAGTATTTTACGTTAAAGATCATGTTTTTCAAAACCCCTGAAGTACTGTTTTATTTTAATTCACTCCAATGATGTTATTTCTGCACAATAGGAATGAATCATGAATTCAGAGTTACACTTCCAAGCTCAGAGAGTCAGCCAACATTCTTCTCTGGGATGAAAATAGCAGTAGAAGCTTTGAAGAAAGATAGATTACACCAAAACGTACAAACTTTGACAACAGAACTCTTTTTTTCTTTCCAAAACACTCAGAATCAATGATGATGAAATTGACACTCATGTACAGAAGCATTAAAAAGGAAACACAGGGAAAAAAAATACAGGCTTGATCAGCAATACAGTTTTTACAGTGAAACAGTTTTTATCAATTACTTAATAAATCTTTTGACAACAAAGCACAAAATGCAAGTAGATTTCTAAAATCTGCAGTAAGAAATGTTACTCTACAATTTAAAAGCAGAAGCTAGCAGTGTCCGACAAAGCTATTTAGAGACAGAGCTGTTTTACCTCTGGATTCTGAGACTGCAGTTATAACAACTTGTCACCAAATCAGCAGAATAAATGGCAGAGAACTCTGACACAAAGAGAGCACTGCATGAAAACACCATGCTGATAAAGTAACACTAGTAGTGCTGTGAGTTTCACTTAAAACCAACTCAAAGACTTCTTCAATAAAGGTATTGTACTGACAACCTTAACATATGTACTTCAACAACAACCAATAACCAAAGCCTTCTGCAGTTAACAACTTGGTATGTATGAATGAAGGATATTTTAAATATATCTGTGACATTGTCAAAAATATTTCAAGACTGTATTTTTATGTACTTCGTTTAAAATTCTCATGAAGATGATTACAAGCAACAAAGAGACTACACAATATCTAAGTTAAAAAGCCATATAAAACAATTACCATATTTAATATACTAAGAAGAATTATTTAATGTATAACTTATTTTCTTGTTCTTAGGTGCTAAGCTTTCCTTTGGTAACACTGGATTTATTAGTAATTATTTGAGTATCCCTAAAATGTTGTACAAGGCTATGACAGCGCTAGTAGTACTTCACAGCAGTTTTTACTGCGCCAGTGTTCTATCTTGCAACTGCAACAAACAGAGAAGAACCCATCTGTCCCAGTGTTATTCCATAGCTAAGAATGAAATGGATAAATTCCAAACTTTCAGCTTGAATTTAGTGATTAAAGATTGAGTCTAGAGCCATCTGCTAAACTACAATAATCTGTTAGATGTCAGAAATCCTGACAGTGAGAACAGACAGCAAAGATCTTCCAGCAATGAAAACTGTATTAAATAATTCTAAAGCATCATAATGACATAACTATTTACAAGAGACTACTTTTATTTAATCACCAAAAAAGTATTAAGAGTATCCTAAAACAGAAGTACTAGGCTGCACTGTTCAAGTGCATTTTTACAAATATGTCAGTACTAAATAAACTTTAATACTTTGTAAACTAAGAATCTCTTAATTGCACTGGCCTAAGTAGAAATACTGTGTATATGTCCAAGTGGGCCATCTAGTATCTTGTAGACAATGTACAATATATTTTATTGAATGGCAGTGAAACTGGAATGTTCACCTCACAGTTTGTGTTATTCACTACACCCTGTGGTAAAAACATTGCTTAACTTTTCACATTGTACTGAAAAAACTAGAGAGGGACATTTACAGAACAAGCTTAAAATTGAACAAAAGACAAAAATTATTAAAAAAAAAACTTAATTATTCACAAGAAGTCTTGTACGTGCATGGTCTTTAAAATGGGTATTCCTTTTATGCTGGTAGGAACAATTTCTTTATCTTTACCAAGGCCCAAGATTGATGCACTATTATCAATGCAGATAAATGAAGCAGCTTGGAATCTACTAAATTGCCTTTGTCCTTGAGTGGCTACAATGAATTAAATTTTAGTTTGAAAGCTTTTCCATTAAAACAATAAATTCTTGTTTTGAAACTTTTCCTGAGATCAGTTATTTCTAAACACACATGACATTCTCTTCTTCAAAAATGAAACAGCAATAAAAAGCTCTCTCTCTATATAAAATCACAGTCAAAAGCAGATGCACAAAAATCAGGCAGGCCAAAGGATTTCAAAATGGCAGGTATTACAACTGAAGAAAGTCTCAGCAATTTATTTTGCAAAACTAAGGAGCAAACTCCTTTTTGCCTGTACTGTGAAGAAACTTAAAAGTATTTTTTTCACTTCAGAGGTGGTAGGAACCACATGAGTAAACAATATTTTCATTACTTCTTTTCTATAGAAGACAATGGCCCTGAGAGATGGAAAAAGGAAACAGAAGTAGGTTAGGCACTTAAAACTGCACAACTCCTATACAAAATCTTGAACCATCAGCCAAAGCATGGGAAGTATTGGAACTAACAACAAATCTATGTGAAAAAACTTCCTGATGGCACGACAAAATAGTTAATAAAATAGCCTGCATTCCAAATGAAAACAAATATCAAAATATCTAAACTGATTCAGAATGTGTTTCTGTACATTTACCAAGCCTATCTACTGAAATTATGTAATCATTATTGTACAAAATAAGCTCTAGTAGACATTTATATTGTTCAAGGAGTAATCTTTTCCCCAAACTCTTCCAAAACAAGAGGATGCAATGTGCCATTAAGCTACATTTCATCTTCTTCTCTTTCTTTTAATTTAGGGGATTAGCTGCTGTTCCTCAACCAAAGCAAAAAGGCTAATGTAGCTATTGCACAAAATTCTCCTAAATTTTGGAATATAAGGAAAAGGAAATAAAATCAAGGCAATAATTTTAAACATTTTTCCTTTTTTGAAGTAGTTTTTAGCAGTTAAATCAGACAATGGCCACAGTACTGGTCATTTTCTTAGAATATGTATTGTATAAATTAAAGCATCTAAGACAAACTCCTCTAACTAAAACTGAAAAGAAAATGAAAGATCATGAGCTTCCAGGAAGATGTTCTACAGAACACTCTTACAAATAAAGGTAATGTCAATGACACAAGGAGGAATAAAACTTTAAGGAGGTTTCCACAATGGGAAAAGTTGCATCATTATATATTAAACCTTATCTATATTAAACTTTAAATGATACACCAAGATCTCAGTGCATTGAGATTAATAGTGTGCAAAGATTAATAAAGTGATACTATGAAATACATGCTGAAGGAAAAAGAAGACAAAACTTCAAAACTTTCGCATAATATGAATTAGAATGGGAAAAAAAAAATCGGATACTTTTCAGAGAAAGTATTTCTCCCTTTCCATCCAATTAATAGTAAACTGCAGATATACATACACATAAATATCAAACATTCATTTTCAATTTAAAATAAAAAAATGATAGTTAAATATCTTCTCTGTAAATACCTAAAAACTACAATTGAGGAAAATACAGCTTGCTTATTATCTTCAGTTCTGGAAAACAAAGATCAGATGTTGAGCGCTCACTGAAGTGCTAGCTTGAGTCACGCCATAAAAGTCACAAGTAAAGTTTTATTTTCTCAATGAAAAAAAATCCACAGAAATGCACTGTTATTGTGATCTTCATAATAAGAAGAAACATTCGCACTAGATGTCGTGCTAGAAAGATCCAAATTTGCCATTTTTCTTGATCAAAATCAAAAGGGAAAACTCACAGTATTATTAAATGAAATTAGGAAAAGAAACAAAGTTCTTGTGTTTAAAGATTGTGTAGATGCGCACTCATGCTTTTGCTTATTCAAATTACACTGAAAGTTCTTCACCTTCTTACAAAGTGGGGAAAAAGATGTTGCCTCTTAATGTCATATATTTGATGATATCACGAGCACTACATGTGACAAGGTGGCTTGTAGCCTGGGAAGTAGAGCATAGCAAACCACTTTCAGCTTTATCAATTTCCTAATCTGGCATTCCAGGTCATCTGCAAGACCGCAGGCTCTACAAAAACAGTAAATGTCTTCTGAAGAACCAAATATCTCTATGGAAATTCAAATCAAGTTTTGCATCGCTTTCATGATGTGACTGACGTTCAAAGTCTGTAACTTAAAAATTTAGAATACCATTACCAAAATGGTTCAGGCTTTGTTCTGTAATTTCAGTTTACCTTTGATAAAAATTCTCAGATGCTGGCAGCATGAGGAAAAAAAAATAATTCTCTAATTCTTCTATTGGAAATGGTATTAATACAAGATGACCAAAAGGTGAATCACTATTTCTTGTTGCAAGTAGGGACCTACGGCTTCTTCTCCAAAATTCTGAGCAGTTATTGAATGGGCAGTTATGACCTAGGTCACAGGGACAAACATCTCAATACAGCATCCATTAACCTACTAGACAGAAAGTGGATAGGATATGAAAAAGCTAACACACATTAGATGAGAAATTGCAGTAATTACAAATACATAATTTCCACTAAAAAACAAAAAACATAGGTTATACAGAGGCTTTCATGACTTCAAATCTTATATACAAAAACTGAATTTTGAAGAGCTAGTCTGAATGTTTCATTTCTCATCTAACTATACTCCTTCACAACTCCACTGAATGATCTGCACTGTACCTTGCATTTAAAATATGTAAGACAATAGTCCACACCACACCAAACATACACTATATCACTGTGATCACTTCCAAGGAGCAAAGGTCCTCCATTCCAGTAGTAATAGAAAATCCTCAGTTAGAAGAGACCCAAAGATCTTCAAGTACAATTCCTAGCTCCACACAGTAGTATCCAAAATTCAATTCCTATGTCTGAGAGCACTATCCAAGCATTTCTTGAACTCTGACAGGCTTGTTGCCATGATCACCGCCCTGGGGAGCTTGTTCCAGTGCCTGACCACTCTCAGTGAAGTGCCTAATGTAGTTCTGTAGCTTTTTTTTTTTTCCTCCTTTCTCCTCCTCCTAATAGTTTTCCCATGAAAAATCCCCACTACCTTGTTCTATACCATTTTAATAAAGGGGTGATTAGCAGTCAACTCTGTAATTGGAAAGTACATGTATCTGGGCAATGCTCACATCTCAGAAGAAAGTAATTCTCAACCTGAAGTTTGAATTTAAGTCACATTAAAGCAACTAGGGGAACCATTACGTAAATGGCAGATACTGTGTTGTCTGGCACAACACTAATAGGTTGATTTATCAAGAAAGATTAGAGTTCACTAAGCACAGTTCAGCTAAGTGATAGCTGAGGGGCATGACAGCTGACAAATACACTTCTTGAGGAATATAGTCATGATGTGAAGAAGAGGATTACAGAAAAAGGCAAGTCAGCTATAATGTAGTGCAGCATGCAGACAGTAGTGTAGCCTTTCAGTTACAATGACAGAAACCCTACTGTTTAAAATATTTACAATAAAAGTAAAGCAATGCTTGGAAAAGACATGGCAGATTGAGAAGAAAAAAAAAGGGAGAAAGGGTAATTATTCAGCCTCATTAAATTTTTCATCAGAAGCAGCAAACTATCATAGTTTGAACATTTCCTTTTTCATTAGAGAGCTTTTTAATATTGACATCCAACCAATTATGTTCAAACTAATTCCCAGAATACTGTGAAGATGTAGCTACTTTCAGAAGTTTTTCCAGATTAATGAACTGCATTATTTTTTCATTAGAAGCTGCAGTGTGCTCTGAGACATACATAGCAGGGAAAAAAAAACACCCTGAATAGAACGTATTCTCCAAAAAGCCCTTGGCTTTCTTAACGAGTTTCTTTCTTCAGGGAGCCTTCTTCATCTTTACTTTAAAAATTCAAAACCAAAAGCCACACTACTACTTCAAATGGATTCCTTGCTTATGACCTACTACAGTGAATTAGACAATTTCTGTGCTTATTAGCAGCAGACACAGGTAAAATGATAGAACAATTTTTTTTAATTTTTTTTATTTTTTAATTCTGTCTGGTGTTCTATGCTCCAGTCTAAGCTGTGTTCACTCTGTAGGTTAAACAAGTTCTCCAGCATTCTAAAAAATTAATAAACCCAAGTCAATGATAACTTGTTTCTTTTTAAATATTTACTCTGGAAAGGCAAATTAAAAGAAACTTTTTGATTCATTACAAAGAAAGAAGGATATCTTTGTTTTATAGCTTCTTAATGTATTTGGTCTTTCCAAAGTATGTATCTCTCAAGTGGTAACATTTACATAAAAGGCTAAGAACATCCCTCTTAAACTGAAAAGAAACTGCAACACTGAATTGCATTAGCAAATAATATAGGCATCCCAGGAATGAAATCTTTTTTTTTTTTTTTTTTTAACTCTTCTATTTAATACTTTAAGTTGCACCTTTTTTCATCTGAATTTGTCCTTACATTCGTATTTTATTTAAGGAACGCCTGCCTCTAGGAGTGCTTCTAATTTCTTTTAGGGGGTTATATAGAGACTGGATTCCATTCATAGTACTCATAGTGTGATAATAGTAAGCTTTGTAGATAATAACATACTTACTTGCTGAGAGAACAATACATTTTGAAAGATACGAGTGCATATGGAAGACTGCCTTTAGTTTAGAGAAGCAAGTTCTGGTTCAAATAAATTGACATAGAAGCTTTGCCAGCGAAACAGACTTCAGTAGCAAGTTCCTATCAACTTCCTTAACAGCAGCTCACATCCAAACAAGTGTTTACACATGAGCAGTAACAGCATTTACTTCACTTACACACATTCAGCTTCATCTGTTTTAGTCTAATACTGAAGATTTCCCACCAGTATGAAAATATCTAATATATATATATTTAAATGACAGTGATGAAGAGATTTTAAAAATCAATAGATTTGGTCATCCTTAAGATAGGTCTTTCCTGTTTGTACAGTAGCGGTTTTCTGTTCACTAAATTGTTTTTCAATTCCTTTACTTGTAAGGCTTCAGAATAAATAGCTAATAATAAAAACCAAGAGCAACAACAACAAGAAAGCTACAAAACAACAGCAACAATGTTCTGAAAAATCTACTTCCCTGTCCAAAAAAGTAATATTCTTACTACCCAACTTAAGCTGCAGTTTATGAACCCCTCCATAAGGGTATTAACTTCTGTGTTAAGAGAGAAACTACGCAGTACACTGTTCAAGGAAAATTTAATATTTTCAAGGGAAGACATTTTTATATAACACTCTCAGAGCAAAAGTGTAAATTTCCTTTACTGAAAGGCTAAGAAAAAGAAAAAAAATATATGACGACACCTTAAAATGAACATTTTCTTATATCCACATAGCAAAATCACAAATTTAGAGTTATTTCCATCGTATTTAATTGATCAGACAAAATAATTTAAATCTGTTATAAAAGTAGACCCAAGACTCAGCTATAATCTGTACTCATATATACCAAGTAGAATGCAATATCACTAGTAAATGTTTAAGTTACCTCTAGAAATACATCATGGTAACTGCTGATATGCTTTTCACAGTTTAAGAGAAACCACTCTCATGCAGCACAGCCCATAGACTTCTCCTTTCAGCTCACTACAAAGACATAACCTGAAATTCTTAGTCTTATGGTTCAGGTGCCCAAGGTATTCATGCTCATAAATCAAGTTGAAAAATGAAGAGCCACAAGCCATTCATCCATGTCAAGTTAAGGACTACAAATCTTCCTTGTATGCTCAACTGCTTTATCACTCTCCCTCTTCCTCCTTTTATAATCTCTTGCACGGTATCAAGCATATCTTACAGGTGTTTCCAATGATACTGTCTATAAAGTAACACTGACTTTCATTTAGGGTTCAAAAAAAGATGTGGTTACATAGACAACTTTCAACTCTTACTGTAAGTTATAGCAAGCAATAGCAAAGCTAGAATTTCATAAAACAAGTTAGTAGTATATTATGTTTCTCTTATTAGATGAGAATACAGATTCAAGATGTGCTACAGTTAGAGTGTGAAGGCCTAAATAACTCATCATTACATGCATTTTAAGGTAATGCTATTGGACCCATAAAACAATCTTCAGTAATTATTTCAGACTATCACACATATCTACATGTGCAAGCAGGAGTCCATATGTATGTATTGTTTGAAATGTCATGAGAAAATAGATTCAAAACAGATTCACTAGAAAAAGATATTTTATAATTTACATAAGTTATCTATTCACATAGCAATTGCTTTCTTCTCTCAGCCTCTTGAATTTCTTAACCTCAAAATTTCTGCATTAGGCAGAAACTAACTGCTGGTTGCTTGGTCTTGCTATTCATGTTTGCACTCTTCACTCTCATAACTTCTTTCTTTGTTTTTCCCAAAGATCCTAATCTCTTCCATTTCATCCTTTTTCACTTGCACATGGCAAGTACTGCACGTGTGCCAAGATGATGATATCTTGAGAACCATACAGTAACAATACCAAAACACACAACTTCATTTAGAATAATCAAACACATTCATATTAAGCTCAAACAAGAGTTTTACTGCATAGATAGAAGAAGGGATGACAGGCAAATCTGCCAATGTGGAAATGTTAAGTAATATTTAAACACAATTCTACTTCTAGGAATGTTTTCTACTAAAATTATCTTTCTCCCAACAATGCACATTGAATCTCCTAGGCATATAAAACTAGATTTTTCATAACATTGTTTTCCCCTGAAAACTATTTTCTCCTCTATTATCTTCTAGTATGACATCTTGGGTATCAACTATTCAAAGCACTTTTGTCAATTGAAGTTATTTGAATGTTCTATTACAATGCTAATAATTTATCTTTGTATCTTTGTAAACAGTCTCTTTAACAGGCCTTAATTATATAATTTTGTATAAAGCTGTGGTACATAGGAACACCAACAATTGAGGAGAATTCAATTGTGCTAGGCACTGTGCAAACACAAAAGTCGCTTAAAACAATCTCTCTCTGTTCTGTTCTTTATTTCTCTGATGGCTTAGCGGTAAAATAGCTATTCCCCAGCACACATAAGGAGAGTTACATTATTGCTCAGTAATACAAACATTTCATTTTGTATAACACAGGAAGAAGTAATAATCTCATTAAGAAATTTCTCATTGGCTTAGCAGACGTCATCAACCTTTTAAAATGTTGAAGTATGCCGCATTACATTAGAAACCATTTCCAATTAATATCATAAAAAAACTTTGTGCAGTATACACAGAAGTTATTACCTCCTTCAAAATACCTATGGAAGATTCTTAACAGCATTTGGTTGATTGAAAGCTGGCTGTTTCCAAGAGCACCATTCTCCACTTGGACAAGTCAATTAGGGCTGTGCCTAAGCACTGAGCTCACCCAAACCCAACAGTTTTTCCCCTTACATTCCTTTGACATAAAGATACCTAAACAACCTTGAGAAAACACACACACACAAAGTAAGCTCAAAAAGCAGATACTGTGGGATAGTGACAACTTGAAAAATCATTCCAAAATGCACAGTGATAACTGAGAGCCCACTGGTGGCTACAGTGAATGTTTGCTGGATTTTGTGTGAAATGCCAGGCACTGATACTATACATGCTGTATAGTATCCATATGAAAGTGGTAAATAAAGGAGCTTCTAGGGCTTATGATAATGGTAACAAAATAGTTCACATTAGCTTTTATTTGACTTGTATTCAGCAGGGGATTGGAACTAGAAGACCTTTGAAATCCCTTATAACTCCAGCTATCCTATGACTCTCTGAAACAGAACATTAATAAAAGCAGCATCTATCTTACTCTGTAACCAAAAGCAAGAATCAGCAAGATAAAAATCCTCAAATCACATTTTACATTGATAATTTAAAAATCCTGAATTTCTCTTTTCATCCTCATGGATGCGGGCACCAGATCAAGTTCATAATACACTAACTAGAGCTCTATTTTCCATTGAATAGGTCCTCATTGCCTTCTTTCATCACTACAAAGGACACCACCTGAACTCCTTTTCTGTCAGTCAGGACTCAGAGTATCTTTTTTCATTCACTATTTTCGCTGAGACTCCACATTTAATCTGTCTCTTCAGATCATTCCTTCATAATCTCTTTAAAATCAAGAGTTTTCTATTTACTGACATAGGCTTATCTGCCTCTCATCTCAAAGTTGCAATTACTGCAAAGTTCTTTTACTCTGTTCTTGAACATTAAAAAAAGGCCACAGTGCTGAAACAAAAGGAGATATTTTGTGCTCCATGACGGAGGAGTTTTGGCAAACAGGCTGACATAACTTTTGAAAAGTAAGCACTTTAACCAGAGAGCTATTAGATAGTTCATCAGTGATCATGCCTGTTTGTATGCATTTAGGTATATTCTGAAATGCCTACTGGACTCAGCTCTTAGGAAGGACTTCTGCCCACTCTCAGGCATTAATACGATCTAGGAACAGTCAGGCAAAAACACATACAGTCATAGGCACATAAGAAAAATAAATTAAGAATATTTATTCAGTGAAGTTCATGTATAATAGCAACCAAAGGTCTTAGATGAGGAGCTTTCCTCCCTTCAATTTCACTTCTGGCACTTAAGCCTTTTTAAAACAGAGCTTGCCTTGGAACATGTAACATTATAAAGCCTAGATATGTTTGTTCCATCTTTGGGAAGTATAAAACCAAGAAGTTAAAAATCAAAGGGGTTTTGAGACCTGAGTTTTTAATCAAGAAGTGAAGGAGAATGATGTGGTCTTAAGATCAGTGACATCATTAAAGAACAAGAAAGAATCGTTCTTAAGGTCTTCAGGTGAATTAGGATGCTTTTGCACAGTTCTCCAAGAAGATGGAGCCCAAGTAGAGATGTTACAGCTTGAAAAATCTCAAAAAGAGATTAAGGAGAGTCCTTGGCCTGCAGGGCCTGTAATGACCTTCTAGCCCCACTAGAAGCCACTTGGCTCACTGATCAGACAACAGTGGGCCTCAGTTCTCCCAAGAGGACTTATGTTTCCTATACCCAAATCGCCTCCTTGTCTCTGAATTTCCATTGCCTCACACTTTGAGCAAGTTATTACCTAAGGATCTGTTCTTACACACCATACTGAGATGCAATCATATACATAAAATTGTAGACTTATGTATTCTCTGGATAGAGATTGTTATTCACAAAAAGTATATTTAAAATTTTACCTTAGTTTGTTGAAGAGAAATGGGAAACAGCCAAAAGCAATTATTACACAGTAGATTAAGTCTATGTGATCGCACACCTGCAGATAGTCCAAATAATTCAGCAGAGTTATACTGATTTATGCTACCCGGAACTTGGTCAATAGTGTTTAAAAAGTCAGTGATGGCAAAGGTATTACCTCCTGGATTTTATCTTATCTCTTGAATAAGATAAGTCATATCAACTCAATGCTGTATCTCCCACTTGAAGAGCATAACATGCATTACTTCCTTCAAATTGTCAGAAAAAGCAATTTTACAATGCGATCGAACCTTGCTGATTTTGTGCAACTCTTCAGTAATAATATTAGTACCTGTAGGCAGGCAACACACCCAGTGGTGACAGCACATCACAGATCACAGCAGCAGCTTACTTAACAAAAATAAATGAAGCACAGGGTAGAAATAAAAAAAAGAATTTTGCTGCAGCTAGAAATGCTTATGCTTTGTTGCATGTAGAAAATGGATATACACGGTCTGCACCATGAAATAAAAACCAAGAAAAATATGCAATCTTGTTTTCAAAGAATTACAACTACGGTAATCTTTAGGAATTACTACCCCTCACTGCATTGCTCCAAAAGTAATGCCTTCTATTTATTTTCATGATACAAAGAGCACAATAACATTATTTGAGAGAGCAAATTCTCAGCTACAAAAAAAAAGAAGTATTTTTCAACATTATCACCACCACTAGCTATGTATTTACATCAGCAATAAAAAAGAGCCTGCACGCCACACTCATAACAATCTGCATCAGTGGAGGTGACCCACTGTTTCACAGCTGCTATGACAGCATCATTGCTAAGAAAACAGTGCCCACACAGTCCATCTTTCATCAGCTCAAACTTCAAAGACAGAAGGTGCCAAATACAAACCGTACGGTGGATGCTAAAGGACAGCCCAGCCAAGATTGGCCACATACTCCACTCTTCCAATTGGTATGGTGCCTGTACACCAGTCTGTAACAACTGATATTGTTGTGTTGCAAGAGAAAGGCATTCTTCCTCTCTAGCCTGTCACTGGAAGTTCAAGACTTCTGTCCACTTAGCACTGCCATGTCGTCATCAGAGATGATGGTCTGTCACGATGCCAAGAAATCCAGAAGGATCAACCCTTCCTTATCCCAGAAGTCAGTGCACACCACTTTACCCACTGAGGACAACATCTTAAACTTTTTAATCAATGAGGAATTCACATTCTTGCCACTCCATGGACCGCTGTTTTGACTCCAGCTCAGAATGGTGACACAATGTCTCATGTTCACAGGACCCACCTGCTGCAAACTTTGTGGTATTCCAACGTTGCCACCATCCTTTCCAATGCACTGAAACAGATATCTAGATCCACAGAGAGTTCCCTAGTTGTAATCCACCAGTTTGCACAAATGAGCAGAACAAGGCATTCTTCATTTTGTGGTGCAACTGCTGTGCATGGCCATCTGGAATGTGGCTTGTCTTTTATGTTGTTGTCACCACTCATCACCTCACTGAGCTCACATCCACTGTTTGGTCTCCACAAACATTGAGCAAGCATTGATGAATGTCAATGGGTGCCATTTTTTGTTCACGGAGTAATACAATTCCATACGTTTGCTTCATACATACTTCCATGTCAGCACCATTTTGTCAGACTGTCCCTCCGCTGCCATCTGTCACACAGCAACAAAATGTAACGGAAGGCTCAGCCTCTACTGCCATACCATCAAAATCCACTTCTAACATAGTCGGCCAGCATAAAAAAACAGGAGGCATTACTTTTGAATTAACCCTTATGTTAATTCAAGATCTTAGTCTATGGCAGACTGTATAAACAAGAACATTAAGTTGTTCTTGAGTATGAAAAAAGATAATGAAAATGGATGATACAATTTAATAGAAGTTAACACAGTACTTTTTACTGAATTAGGGTACAGGCGTGTATTTTTTCTTTTTCTACTGCATACAGTGTTCTTCAAAGCTTTGTAACAGTTAAGGCAGAATAAGAATTTAATTTGAAATATTTGAGGAACCCACAGAAATCAAACACAGCAATGAACCCGAACCAAGCAACTAATTACAAATCATTCAGCTCTGAGAGGTGCAACCACTGATGAACACAACAGGTCATCCCATGCAAGCAGGAGTTCCAAATGATCTAGAGAAAGCATCTATATTTTGAAATAGATCATTTTATTAACACGTAGATCACAAATGATCAAGTGCTCTTGGCCCACAACAAATATTTAAAATAAAAACATAATTTAAACTCCATTTTACCATAATATTTTTAATCTTTCATGCCTCATGAAAGTTCCCACCGTGCTTACCACTTTTCTACATTTGATTCGTATAAGTTTCGTAATACCCACAAATGCCTGAATTATTCAGATACTCTTTTAACATTTATATTTGTTAAAACTTTGTGAGCTATTGTTGTTGTACTGAAGATGGAGTCAAAAGTAATCCAAAATATAATGAATAGGAACATCTTAGATCCCTCTCACAAGTGTACTCTCACTTTTTTTTGTTATTTTCCTAAATTTGCACAGGAAATTTTCAGGAAATACAGACAGTCTCAATTCACATAACCATTAATAAACAGCTCAATGTCCTGGCTGATAAATATTTTTCAACTTCATAACTCCAGTGTTCAGTGATGTGTGTCTACCTCACATCAGGGAAATCACCACCCCTTAATACAGTACACTCTGTTCTTAAGAACTGCTATTATCTACCTCAAATCATCAAGCAGACAGACACAGCAGCTCAGCTCTGGGATCTAGTTGTTTCTTCATTTTGCTGTACAGAGCCAGATATTCTGCACTGTTGAAAACTTCGCTTTGGTCTATTTTAATGAAACCAGATGGCTTTGACCAGTGACAAGGAAAACGAAGGCAGCTGTCTATTTCCAGCTGAAGAAAATACACAGCATGGAACACACACATTTGGTAAGAAACCTGAAGTTTAAGGACTAAGAACTGTGATCAACTACATCCATCTAAACATCACGCAGTACACTGGAGGTCTACTAACGCATCATAATTCCAGCATAAATATGCAAAAGCAAATACTCATTCTCACTGCTCAAGATTTTGAGAATTTATTCAATTCCGTTGGATAAGTAGAAATAATAGTAATGGCACCCATACTGTGAGATGGTAGAGACTGGAAGGGACCACTGGAAATCATTTGGTCTAATCCCTCTTCTCAAAGCAGATTGCTTACAACACTTTCCATGCTGAATTGAAGATAAGTAAACCATAAAAGTGTTAACCTGAACTTTACAACATTCCTTGCAATTTTATAGGAGTAGATAGGAGAACAGTTGTAGATTGAATATTTCTCAGGGTTATAACTCTAAGTTCCAAAGTGCAGAGAATAGTCCCATAACTCATCCCCAACCCTAAAATCCAGTATCAGGAAACTATACCAGGTATCATAATTGCTATTTTATAAGAGAAGGAATCCCCAACACAAACCTCCTGACATCCGCAGATTATTTTCTGATGCATTCTTAACAGAACACACTGCAATAAGATAGCAGAGAAGTCATGGAGTAGCATACACTATGACACTTTTTCAAAAACTCTTCAGAAACAGAAAACAGATACATGCAAGTCAGTTCCAAAAGCTAGTGCCAAACTAAATTTAGTAACAAAATCAGCATGTTTCTCAATAAATGGACTTACGTCACATAATCATAAGGATTGGAGGGGAGCTCTGGAGATCATCTAGTCCAACTCCGTGCTAAACCAGGTTTCCTATAGTAGGCAGCAGAGGAAAGCCTTCAGGTGGGTTCTGAATATCTCCAGAGAAGACCTCACAACCTCACTGGGCAGCCCATTCCAGTGCTCTGTCACACTCAAAGTAAATAATTTTTCTCCTCATGTTCATATGGAACTTTCTGTGTTCCAGTTTGTGCCCATTTGTCCTTGTTCTGTTACTGGGAACCAGTTAAAGATGCCTGGTTTCATCCACTTGGCTCCTGCTCATTAGATATTTATAAGCACTGATTAAGTCCCCTCTTGGTCTTCTCTTCTCCAGGCTGAACAGCATCAGGTCTCTCAGCCGTTCCTCAGAAGGGTGATGCTCCAGACCCCTTATCATCTCTGTGGCTTTCTGCAGGACTTTCCCTGTCTTTTTTGAACTGAAGATCCCAGAATTGCACACAGTACTCAGTACTTCACTAAAAACACGTGCCAGAAGGCGCGCACACACACACAAAAAAAAAATCAAGCTGATTTACTAGACACAACTTTGGCCACACATTTCTGGGACTTACATTGCATTCACAGAAAGAAAAGTTAATATTGTCTCAGTTTCATGAGCTCACTACTGCTCAGTTCACTTTTATATCATCTCCTCTAATACTTCAGCTGAAATTTCAACACTTTGTGCTAGATATCCCTTCAGATCACTGATCAACTCTTGTCCTAGTTTTATTTCTAAAACCTCCCCACAAAGAGGAAGGGGGGAAAAAAGAATCACTAATATCCAACTAAATATCCTTACTATACCAACAATACCATAAGGATATGACATCCACTGCTAATAAAACCACAAACATTTCATAAACCACTTGCAGACAACCAGTAGATTAAGACAGTATCTGTGTGATGAACTTAAAAGAAAAACACTGGCTGAAAGCAGTTAACACTGTCTGGGATGATTTTGGCACCCTCTTTCTCCTGCAAAGAGGAGAGGGGAATGAGAGAGAGATTAGAGACCAAGACAGTAACATACAACTTTACCAGGCTAAAAAGATATTTTATCAATTATTCTAGATGTGTGGCGATGTCTAGTCCTCCCCAGGAGGAACACAGATAGCCCCTAAAAGCCACAAGGTTACAATCAGGTGAAGTGGTATATTGCTTCATTACAAGCAAAAGCTTATCTTATGACACAAGTCCAAGTTGTTCCTACAGGCTATTCTGTTTCCCCTCTTACTCCTGATTGAGCATAATACTAATTTAATAAAATATAGAAAATTGGAAAACAATACATTTTGTTACAAAGACAATTTCTGCACAAAGATGCCTATATTTGTCAGACAAAGCTACATGCAAGAACTCCCTCAGTGTAAATGAAAAGCACACAGCAAAGGTGTTTTTTTCTCCTCTTTTTTTTTTTTTGACACAAAGAAATAGCTAAGAAAAGGAGTGCAAAGATTTAATTAGGCTTCTAATGCACTACCTTATTCATTCTATCTTGTCATTCATTGCTAGAAAAGAACCGCTCTGACTTGTTTTTCATCACATTATTGTCAAATCACTGAGGTGATATATTAAAAATTATACAGTGAACATGCTTATACTATTCCTTACTGTGGGTTAAACAGAACAGAGAAGTCACAGAAAGGAACGCTTAAAAGGACAAACTAGCTGTTCACTAGACAACGTAATTATATCATACTTCTTCTAAACAAAAGTTCTTAAGAAGGGAAAAAACTTGGAGGAAACAAAAAACAATCCAGTTTTCTCCTGGTTTCACTGACTTCAGAGCACGTGTGCTATAGGCTAAGTAAACAGCAACTCCATAGCAGGTCGGGACCTCATTTTCACAAGCATTGGTTAACTATAGTTATACTCAATCTATGTTACTATTAACATCTTTAAATACAATCTATTAAATGGAGACAATAAAATGCTGGAGAGTTTATTCTCCAAATGCCTAGCAAATGCCTAAATGCAAAATACTACTATTATTACTACATTTTCCTATAAACTTGTGCACCTATTTTCTCCCCTTTTTTTAAGAGTGTATCATGTATTTAAAAATCTGTAATGGAAACAAACTACGTTTGGAATTTTTCCGTGGTTAAAGAAGAAGGAAAAAAAAGGTAATCAGTACCATTGTGCTACTCATCTTTCAGAAGGAAGTGAAAGTTGCAAAGGATTCTCCCTTCCTCAAATTTCTCTTTCTGGTATTATTGGAAAGCCTGTCTTCTTGTTTAAATGAATTCCCTTTTAATCCTTTGCTTGAGCTGCTGTATGGATAGAGCCTCTTAAAAAATTCAGGATATTGCTGTGATTCTGAATTGATCTGTTTTCATGGCAGAAGGCTCCATCCAGGAAAGAGATCATCTTCTCAAAGTTGTTTTTCAAAGAAATGATTAATTTGCACTCTCTATCTTATCATTAATTAATAGAAAAGCAAATTTTAAACAAATGTCTGCTTTTGGGATTGGCTTACTACTGTCAATGTACAGGAAAAAAAAGCTACTGTCAAGCCAATGTGAATTACTAACCAGCTTTTTTTTTTTTTATTTCCTAAAGGAGATTTGGAATCTTACATAGGAACTAGCACTATATTAGGGAACTAAATTGCACATATTCCTCCATGTTAAGATTCTGAATTAGTTTAATACACTGACAGACACAAGATAGACCTCATTAATTTTTAAACCAAAGTTAAGGTTGAAACAGTGTTACAACTGCAATCTTTAAAACATACACATAATTCATTAGCACCAAAGTAAAGGAAATTATCTATCTAGCGTGGCGCTGAATCCACATAGTCTGTTTGCCTTTGGCTCTTTGGTTATGAGATCTGGCATCAGTTGGATTATTTCACCTAATCCATCATTAGCTTTCACGTGTCCTATATACTGTGCAACAAACCTAAATTTAACAAACCCAACTCCCCGTCAATTACCACACTGAATATATTACATGTCAGCACACAGCATAAAGATTAGACACGCTGCGTTACATCCTTCTTTGTGAAATGCCAATATTTTTAGAGCACTGTTAACACTGCTGACTCCAACTGTAACAAATGGTCCTTTCCATTGTGAGCAGGCACTAGAGCCCTGACCTTTGCTATTTACATACAACACAAAGCTACTGAATAAAATCAAAAACCTCAACACACCCAGAAAACACTTTACAGGGTCATAAGTGTGGGGTTTTTTAATTGCCATATTTGCTTGGCTGGTGGAACCCTGGTAAGCGACCCAATTTGTTTTCCTAGAATCCTGCGCATTAACATCACACATTTAACTTTCTCTGCGTACACAAAGCACACAAAAAGGTTACAGCCTACAACAGAAACTAAACATACTGCTACTATGTTCGTGCAGCATCCTTACTTACCGGTCTTCCACAGATAGACGGACGAAGTTTGGAATTCGCTCTGTGCCCGAGTGCCCCAGCTCCCCAGCAGCAGGACCACCAGCACTCCCATGCAGCGGGCTGGCGGGGCGGAGAGCCCCGGCCCACGGGGGAAAGCAGTGCTCCCCTCGCTCAGCCCCATGCCTCCAGCAGCCCGCGTCCAAAGCCCGCAGCCCGACCGTGAAACCTTCTCCAAATAATATTCCCCTCTTCAAAATTTCTTCGCAGGGAGAAGCGGGCTGGAAGCCTCTGTCTTGCTTTTGTGCATATCAGTTGCAAAGGAAAAACTGTTTAACACACGGGAACAATAGAGTCCTTGCTTGCTCTCGCTACAGCGGCTGCTGCTAGTATGGTTGCTGCTCCACGCTCTTCCATTCAGCGGTTAGTAGCAGTTTTCCATCAGCTAAAAGAGAGACAGCTGTCCGCAGGGGGCTCCAGCTGACTGAGCAGGTTATCTTGCGCTGGGAGGCGGCAGCAGTCATTTACACCAGCTGGAGAGAGCGAGACAGAGAGAAACAGGGATGAGGAGGAACACAAATAACCCGGCGCTGTAATCTCAGCACAAAGTGTGACTGCAAAAGCCTGGCTTCCCAGGCATCTCTCCCTGGAACAGCCCAAATGACACACGCTAAGAAGAAAAGAAATCATCATCACACGTGCTTCAGAAACACAAGTCGAGCAACCAGAACAGATAAACTGAAGCAATATTAATTAGGAAAGCATCGCACACTTGTCCTGAAAGCAACATACATGCTGCGTTAACCATTTTGTAAGCAACAAAAAATAAGTGGTTACTCGTGCATTAAATAGACATTTAAGTCCCCGCAGAGGGAAATGAAAGGAACAACAAAACAAAAGAACAACCCACAACTTTATTTGCATATTTGTCAAATCTGTTTCAGGTAACAGCGTGCACCTCTCTAATGTGTGTGGATGTGTAAGCACATCATCTCTATGGTAGATGAGGTCTGCATGTAACATATAATGCAAAATAACATCCCTTCTTATCCATTAAGTATGTACACATATATACATGTATAAATGTCAACTGTGTAATTTAAAGTAATTTGAAGATCAAGTTATCAATCATTTTTAAAACACACACTGAGTTTTACGTATGAAAGTATTCAGGATACATTAGGCTGTCATGATGATGCAAAAACGTGCAGAGAGACAAAGCTTTTAAATTAGGCATTCTTATCTCTCCCACCCATTGCCCAGCGAACAGATGCAGTAACAAGCCTAAAGATCAGGTTTCAGACACCTATAAAGTGCAAAGCAAATGAGAAATTTTCAAGGAAACTGTTACCATATCCAAAAAGTTCCATTCAAAATGCAAGCAGCCACAAAAAAAAAAAAAAAAAAAAAAAAAAAAAAAAAACAAAAAAAAAACAAAAAAAAAAAACACACAGGAAGAGCACATGATCCAGAGTTTTAAAAGGATGGAGCTATTGTTGTTTAAAGAAGAAACCTTCAGTGAACCTCTCTTGGGACGCCTGTCATTTTGCACAACCTTCTCAGACTCAGCCTTTTCACATGCATTTGATTAAAATCAGCCATGATCAAATAATTCCCAAGTCTTTGCCTGTTTAAATATTCTGACATCAGAGCAAATTAGCAATGTTGAAGGTTGCAAATTCGTCTTTGTTTACTTTCCACTCTGTTACGCCTCTAAGAGGGAATTAAAGGCTCAGGGAGCTCTAGCTCTGTGAGGCTGTGATTAAGAGAGATAAGCAAGTGTGGATTACTGTTCCTCAGCTGTTGAAAAACAGGCAACAATCAGGAGATTATAGGTTGATAAGGGATACATAGAAAGCCATGATCTTAACAAATTTATAGCATCCTGATGCAGAACTTGCAACCTCAGCTGAAGCACTTCTGGAAATAGATTTTAATTGCTCCTACTACATCATACTGCGTTCAATTTAGGAAGCATTGGAAACCCTTCCATCCTGTGTTTTGTTGAGCCAGACGGAATACTGTCAAAACAGTGTCCCCTAAGTTTATAGAATTGTAGCAATTACACAGGTAAATGCAAGGTTAAGTTATTCACATGCACACAGTTTTTCATACCGCATTAAAAGTACTAAAATATTCAACCTAATGAAGATAATGCAATCTTCATAATTTCTGAAAAATATTACAACATTTAAGGGCTTAAAAAAGTTTTATAACCACCAGGAAATCTGTGGCAACTTCATTGATTTGTTCAGTCAAATCAAAACACATATTGCTTATACTTCGAAAAATTAAGATTAAAGATGTTGGCTTTTTAGCTGGAGATATACACCAGGAGGAAAAAGATATATTCTATGGAGTGATTAGGGGCACAGGCACCATATTCAGAGTTATTAACAGCAATGGATTCTACCTAGAATTTTTATGAATGTCTAAAGAAAACCTCTGAAAATATGTTGTACGTGACTCAGATCGTCCGGAAACATCATCAGGAAACAGATCATTCATATAGTTCACTCAGTGAATCAAAGTGGTTTTTGACAGCAGAGCAAAGCAGTATCGTGCAAGAGTGAATACACATACACAAACATTCAAACATTTTCTTGTATTTATGCAACAAAAGCACATACTTTTAAATTTTTGATAAATTAAAGATTATGAAAATTAATATTTGCAAACTACTCCTTATGGCTGTATTGTTTTTCTTCTAACAAAGATCAATAAAGTACAGAAAGCTAATTTCCCCTTCAATGGTAACAAGCTATGATGCACTTAAAACTGTTCAGAAATATGTCAGAGAGAAAGAAAGGAGGCAAAACTGGGAATATTTCTTATGTAGATATAACTGTTTGTCTAGAAAAGCAGTAAGGATTCTTGAAGTCTTTGGTAAACACTCAACTCTGAGCTATGTCATTTTTGCAGCCCAAACATCCATCTTTTAATCAGAACGGGAAAATACAAGCAAGAGGAGAATAGGTGGATGCCTGCAGACACCCTAACCTATCTTCAGGAATTAGGCCTCAGACACAGGAGACTACACAGATTGTATGCTTCAAATGCACTAACATGAGAGTGTTGCTGGCAGCCTTTTCCACGTCAGTGTGCCCAACATATTCTGACCTATTTGCTATAGTGTGCAAGGCTCTTCCCCCAGTGCAACCACAATTTCCAGCCCACAATGATCTAATGATGATCTAATGATCATAAATAATCAATTGTTTGCAGTTTAGATGTTCCCAAATACAAATTTATGTACTTCTGAAAAGAAACCTCTGACAAAGCATAGAAATAAACTACAATCAACATTAATCTCCGTATCAGTAACATAATGTCAGTGCTGTACCTTAGAGCATCAACAAATGAATCTTGGTAGACTTTTCTTCACATACATTTATTTATTTGAGGCACTGCAACTACACGGAGTCAGTAAACTGCTCTCATAAGTGAATGACAAGCTAGCACTTTTTTGTTTTCTAGGGAAAAATGACTGATCTCAAAGACACTCATGAAAACAAGGTAGAGTTAGTCATAAAATATTAGAATTACTTTGTTCTTGTTTTCTAGCATTAAACAGTCAGAGGATGACAAAAAAACAAATGCACCAAGTATTTTATTTAGTGAAAAGAGAAATGAGATCAAAATACAAATTCTATAGCCATCACATATGAAAAGTTGCCTGACAAAAAGAATCTCCCTGCTAGTACTAGAACATTCCTGTACTAGCAGGCAGTCCCATTTCATAAACCTGTCGCTGTTTGTGAAATGCCATGAGTAAGAGCTTCAAGATTATCTTATGTTCTGTGCTGAAGACATTGTATTTCTAAACACAATAAAATTAAAAAGCATAAAAAGACCACAACACACATATGGCAGATCAGCCTCTAGACTCAACAATACTCAGTAAGATGCATGTCCAGCATCTCTTGTCCACCTTTAACTTTGTAAGCCCTGCATAAGCCAGCAACTTCAGTAAAGCTTCAGTCTGTTCTTCTAGATGTATAGAAGATATTTTACAAACTCTTCAATTTTCCTTTCTAAATTGTCAGTGCTGTGTGAATACTCAAATATCAGAAAATTCAACCAGATTCTTTGGAACGAAAATTGTTTCATTTCCTATGTAGGATACTTAAACTCCTCCTAATCTGAACTCTGATTATTGAAATTTGTATCAAAGAAGACTTTCTCCCTTCACATAGCTATGAAAAGAACAAGTGTTGCCAACAATAAGTTAAGTTGATTACCTCTCTAGAAAGAAGGGTTAGAATAGTAGAATATCTTCTGTTGGAAGGGACACATAAGGATGATAAAATCCAACTCCTGGTTCCACACAGAACCACCCAAAATTCAAATCCTATATCTGAGAGCACTGTCCAAATGCTTCTTGAACTCCCACAGGCTTGGTGCTGTGAACACTGCCAATGGGAGCCTGTTCCAGGGTTCAACCACTCTCCTGGTGAAGTACCTTCACCTAATATCCAATTTCATGTTACCCCTTTAAGTCATATCACTGTGAGCAGAAATCAGCGCTTCTCCTCCATTCCCCCCCATGAGGACTTGTAGGCTACCACGAGGCCTCCCCTCAGTTTTCTTTTCTCCAGGTTGAAGGAACCTCAGCTGCTCCTCATACATCTCACCACCTAGACACATACCCATCTTTGTTGCCCACCCTTGGATGCTCCCTAATACTTTTCTGCCTATCTTATATTGCAGGACCCAAAATTGCACACAGTGCTCACATTAAGGCCATGCTACTGCATAGCAGAGCAGAGTTGGACAATCCCTTCTCTCAACAGGCTAGTAGTTTCCACAGCCCACAGTATGGTTTTAATGAGTTTCTTACAGACAATAACCAACAGATGCCCATTTCTGAGAAGAGTTCTCTATTTTTAACCTATTGACCTGATATTAGGACACTCTTGCATACATCCACTGTAAGGATGCAGTGGGCCCTTGGATATATCCACTGTAAACTCATACAGTGCAGTGCAGGGTTTGCACATCTGACTTTTACAGAAGGCATTAGGTGTGGCATGTTGCCTTATTTGCTTATTTTGAAAGCTCCATCATCTAAACAGCCCAAATAACAACTCAAATGAGCTTGTTTTCTCTCTGTTCCCCTGCATAAACTCACCAAAACTTCTAGCTCTGCATTTCTTAAGACCCTGACTGACTTGCTTGTAGAAATTTTACTACAGGTGGAAGTGTGTCTCATCTTGAGATGAGACCTTCAAGAATTTTACAAGAGAATTCCAGACCAGAATATACTGCACAGGGTCCTTTCAGGCTGTGGAGTTTTGAGCACCTCTCAGTAGACTCAGTAGTGGTCTATTATTTTTCTTTATGTGAAAGTTAGGGAGCCTAATTAGGGAAGACACAAGAAATACGATACATGTGAACAACCTTTGAATATATCATAACATACTTTGTCTCTCAAAACCTGGCAGATTCATTCCTGAATTCCAAAATGAAATGTCTTGTACAAAACCTGCAGCTGAAAAAATTATTCTTTAGGGAACCTAAGCATATAGCCTCTAGGTGTCACACTTGACCATGCCATAATATACTACTTAGGGATTTCTAAATCCCTACTCAGAAGGTAAGAAGGTGACAGACCTTGATGTTATCCTTTCAAGGAGTCATATTATTAAATATTAAATATCTTTCTTTCAAACCTGTAATTAAAAAAAAAAAAAAGAGAGAGAGAGAGAGATTAGCAATTTTTTGCCTCTTTCATACAAGTCACCCAATGTTTTGTTTTTGATGGACAAACTGTTTTGGAAAACATTAGTAGTACCACAGTGTATTTTAAACTCAGATTATTCTTTTGAAGAATGGATTTTCTGGACAAATTGGGAAATTTTTAAGTTATATATGTAAGTTTTGCAGAAGAAAGAATCATGCATAAGAAATCACTAAAAATAATTAAACATTTCAATGTTTCTAAATAATTACTTCAAAATCTTTGCAACAAGAAAATCTTATTTTTAGAACATGAATGAGGATTCTACATGCATAAATGCACAAGCAGCAGATGTCAAGAGGGAAAGAATTCCATCCAAAGGGACCTGGACAGGCTTGAGAGGTGAGCCCATGCCAACCTGATGAAGTCCAACAAGGCCAGGTGCAAGGTTCTGCACCTGGGTCGGGGTAAACCTAAGCACAGATATCAGCTGGGAGGAGAATAGCTTGAGAGCAGCCCTGAGGAAAAGGATTTAGGAGTGTTGGTTTGATGAAAAATTCAATATCGGTCAGCAGTGTGCGCTTGCAGCCCAGAAGGCCAACTGTATCCTGGGTTGCATCAAGAGAAGTGTGACCAGCAGGTCAAGGGAGGTGATTCTGCCCCTCTGCTCTGTTCTCATGAGATTTGATCTGGAGTTCAGGGCACCCAACAAAAGGACACTGAGTGGTTGGACTGGGTCCAGAGGGGGGTCATGAGGGCTGGAACACCTTCCCTATGAGGAAAGGCTGAGAGAGGTGAGGCTTTTTAGCCTAGAGAAGAAAAGGCTCCAGGAGGACCTTATAGCAGCCTTCCAGTACCTGAAGAGAGCCTACAGGAAAGCTGGGGAGGAACTTTTTCAAAGGGTTTGTAGCAACAGGATATGATTTTAAACTGGAAGAGGGTAGATTTAGACCAGATATTAGGAAAAAATTATTTACTGTGAGGGTGGTGAGACACCAGAACAGGTTGCCCAGAGAGGTTTTGGATGCTCCCACCCTGAAAGCATTCAAAGCCAGGCTGGATGGGCTTTGAGCAACCTAGTCTAGTGGGAAGCATCCCTGCTTATAGTAGGGGGTTCGAACTAGATGATCTTAAGGCTCCTTTCCAATACAAGCCACTGTAAGATTCTATGATCTAGCTCTAATTTGACAAATGCATTCTTTTTATTAAGGAAAATAAGTTATTCTTGGATAATTTCTTTTATTTTGCATTGTTTGTTCATTACTTTAAAAGCTAGTTGAAGGCTAGTACATTGTGAAAGTTTGCCTAGACAGTCTTTCATTTTTAAGGCTTTTCCTTCAGATCCAAAAAGACAAAATTTAGATATTATTTAAATGATTTAACTACTTATGTGCTGCTGGTTTTGAGCAGTTTTCTCAGTTTTGGAGCCAAAAATATTTTTAACTAACCCCTTTGCTAGGGAACAATAAATACCCCTGGCCTGGAACATTTATGTAAAAAAACATTCTTTATAAGAAGGCACATGTTAAAGTACTGCAAGGAGGTATACGAAGACCTGCTTGCTAGTAGATAGAGAACGGCAGAAGGTAACACTGAATTAACTAGTTCCACTTTGCCTCTACATTCTGTATGAATACTGCACTTTCTGTGCAGATTATACTGGCTCCAGCAGCAGACTGCATGAAGCAGAACTTTTGCAAGTATCAGAACTGGATGCAAAAGCGTCTCTGAAGTTCCTTATTTGGAAGTGTCATCTCTATCAAGAAATCAAGCTCTGAACCTTTTCTCATCAATTCAGAGATCTCTTTAGTCGCATCTGGTGCAGCTTGCCTATCAGTAGTAAAGGCAGCAGGCATTTTTTATTAGGAAACCAACTGCATTGATAGTAGCTTACTGAAAGAGACTTTGAGTTTTTCATTTATTCAGAATCTGATGGAGAAAGCTCTTATACTTAATTTTCTCTTGTAGAGACCACACCTAAAAGTAATTTAAATCAAACACAAAATTCATAAGCACAATACTACTTATGGTCAGGTTTTGTAGTGAGGTCTGAATCACTAAAGTACATTTCTCTCTCGAATACACTTCTCAGTTTAAAACTGCCAAATTCTCAGTGTCAGAGTAACGTTATCCTATAAGACAAAGATAGGAATTAGAAAAAGCACAAAAATGACTTTTGTAGTTGTCCCGTTCTTTATAATGAAGAGGAGAAACGATAGTTCCTTTCTTGCGCTAATAGAAGAAGAAATATTTTTCATGAGGAAATTGGTGAAATTTGTCACTTAGAAACTACTTTGGCATTCTGTGCTTTGGGGTATAAGCTTGAAATTTGCTTTTGTTAGAAGTGATCAGTGTCCTTATCACAAGCTCTGAAAATAAGTTTGCACTTGGTTGGAAATCCTTTTGAAACTGTATTAACAGCATGCAATTCTTTAGGGGTTGTTGAGAGGGAAAAAAAACTTAAAACTGGGTACAAAAGTGAGCATAAACATAGGCCACTAGTATTCAAACCTTGGTAAAGAGCAAATGACAGGAAGAACTAAGAAAACAGACTGGAATTAGGATAAGAAATGGAGGAAGTAGCGACAATCAGAATTTCTGCACATATTTTAATCTTTAGTCTTATTGCACATTTGATACATACCTATGGTTTGTTTACTCATGTAATTATGACTTTAAAAAGAATGAAGCATTTTTTAAATCTAGCTATCTAACATCGGTTACCTCACTTTCAGAAAAGTCCACTACAGACTTCACCAACAGAGAAAAATAAATAGAATCAGTTCTCAATCAACAAGCCCACTGTACTAAATTCTCACACACGAATGCAGGACATCAAGGAGGCTTTCCAAGTCAGCTCTGTTACTCCAATGTGTGCATATACTTTTCAAAATTTTTAAAATCAATGGGAACAGCTAGCCCCTATGCTGAAACATAAATTTATATTGAAAATAAATAAGCTTATCCAGACAATTTCCTCAATGGTAAAAAAATAACAGTTAAAAATGATAGCTGTAAAAATAAATGACTAGAATATACACAATACTTGAAACGCAGGCAGGAAAATTTCAAAGAAAACAGAGAATACTGAAATCCCTAGCAAGGAGAACAGAAAGACAGAGAATGGAATAAACAAAGAAAATCAGTGCCCATTATTGCTTTTGAACATCCTCTCCTGGGATAGCTTAGTAATTTGCACATACCAAATCACCTTTAAACAAAAGCCACCCTCAGTCAATTTTAAACCTTTTCCTTATTAAAATCCTATTGATTGATCATTCTTCATCTAAACGTTTGACAAGCCAATTTCCATTTTCAAGGGAAACCAGTCGTCCTCTTTTTGAAGACATAAATCACTCAAACATTGTTATCAGTTCTCAAGTTAACTAATTAATACAAATTAATAAGAAAATTAAATAAGGCTGCTATTTATTTCTTTTTCTCCTATCAGCCAGTATTTTTAATGGCTTCCAGAAATTGATGGATTCAGAAGTACTGACAAAAAATATGTAGCTGGAAGTAGCTTATAATGATTTGTTAACTTCATAAGAGTTCCAAATTAGCTGGCCAAAAGTACAGTGTGTGTGTTTTATGCTGACTTCAACAGATCAATAAACAGGAGGAATATAACTTGAGGAAACCGATTAAAGCATCTAACACCGTTTTGACATGAGGTCAAATTTAAAACCTATTCCTACCGACCAATCATCCCATTGAAGAGCATAGGTTACTGCCACTGAAATCAACTCTGTAGCAAACTACAAAACAAAAAGGAAGGTGACAAAATGAATTCTAAGCCCATATTAGTAAAAAGATTATACCATTTAAAACCATGTCACTATTTAGCCTTGAATATTAATAACTAGATGTGAAATGCTGGGCTGTGTCAAGAAAAACTCCCATTCTTCTAAGTGCTGCCTTTTCTTCCTCCTCTGCTGTTACAGCACTGTCCTCTCCTACGTTCCACTACAGCAGCTTTTCATTGACAAAAAGAAAGCAAATAACCAAGCCTAAGCAAGTGCAATAAGTAACATCACAACCACATATAATTGGATTTTCTGCATACAGATCACAAAGCACAGTCTGTGTGCTACAGAAAAATCTTCTCTAAACTATCAGCATTAGCATAAAAATTAGAGCTTCACCAGGGGGATCAAACCAAACTTAAGGTGATGTGACACTTTCAAGACAGGAAAAAAAAAACATTGAATTGTCACCATTGTTCTTCTCTATGGTGACAAAAGACATTATTGCCAGATTTCTCCAATCACAATTATACCTGCATATTCAAAAATGAGAGAAAAAGCTTTCCAATTAACTGTTAGTGGCAGCGCTGGTACTTCCACAAGTTGTTCCCAAAGGATTTGAAAATAACCGTAGTTTAAGTAACTGATAGCTGCCTCTATATACTATCTGTGGAATATAAGACAATTTATTTTGATATATTTTTCACTGAATAAAAAAAACAAGATGGAGACTAAAAGAACAAGGATTTTTCTCAGCGATTACATTCTTATTGAAATACTGCAGAAAATTTCAAAGCAGATGGCTCTAATTCAGAATTGAATTCAGGTGTTAGCATCCAGCTAGGTGAGTGGACCATGAGTTCCCCACAACAAAGAAAATCTACACGGATGAAGCGAGATGAGGAACTCAAAAGATGAAGTACTATTGAACTGCCACAGCAGTGTCTGAATGACACAGGTCAGGTAAAATAACAGCCTTCGTTCAGGTAAAGTGACTCAGGTTTTATCAGAGCCAAAAAAAAAGAAGAAAAAAAAAAGCACATCATGCATAAAGCAGAAGCCAAACTTAACGTAAGAATCTTGTTCCTGAAGTGATCTTTAGGACAAAGAGCTGGAGCTGTTCAGCCTGGAGAATAGAAGGCTCAGGCAGTCTGATAGCAGCCTTTCAGTGTCTAAAGGGCAGCTACAAGAAAGAAGGGGACAGACTCTTTAGCAGTGTCTGTTGTGACAGGACAAAGGAGAATGATTTCAAACTAAAGGAGGGCAGATTTATACTGGATATAAGAAAGAAGTTTTTTTACAATAAGGGTGGTGAAGTACTGTGACAGGTTGCCCAGAGAGGTTGTGGATGTCCAATCCTAGGAGCGATTCAAGATCAGGCTGGATCAGGCTCTAAGCAACCACATCCGGCTGTAGTGTCCCTGTTCATTGCAGGGAAGTTGGATCCAATGACCCATAAGGGTTTCTTCCAACTCAAACAATTCTATGATTTTATGAATAATTTCTGACTATTATCATCTTACTGTTTAATTTATATATGTCCATTTACATATATATAATATTTATATAGACATATTTAAATATATATTTAATATTATATCTATATTTAACATGTATATAAATGTTCCAAACTCAACATGCACATATACATACATACAAACAAAAAATCAACACAATTTATGGCAATTTAAATACTCTTAACATCCATATATAAATTCAGATACAGTAGACCTATTTACGCCTGTCTGGCTTTTATATCCGTATTTAAGCAGAAGCTTATTCCTTTGAGATTTCCCATATAGTGAGAGTAAAGTGATAATTTTTACCATATGTTTCCGAAATACTCTCAACAGTAGCCCAGTCTCTGTTGCTTAAAGATGCTTCTACACACACTCCAACTTTAATGTCTCCATCACACCTATTAAATTTAGGAAGTAATTTCTGTGTATAAGAAAAGGTATGTCTAGTGAGTTTTTATCAACTGCAAAAGAAAGTTTTTCAAATTTTTACATGAAGAAACACACACAAAAAGAAAAATCAGACAAATATGTTCTACATGCTTCTAAAGCTGTTAGAGAAACCATTGTAAATAATTTGTTTTGAAGAGCTTGGTGGATGATCGTACATTAAAACCCCTCACAATTTCAAGTTTTCTTACTGACATACACACAGCATATGTAAAAGTTTGCCCATATCTTTCACATACACATGTCTGAAGGAATTTAATTATTAACATTTTATTATTATTCATATTCTATATGATTTTGAATACATCCTAATTATTGAAACTTGCTGAATAGCAGGGTACATTGTACCTCACTTAGGCTAATGTGGTACAATTCAACAAATTACTTTCCTGACAATTACAAGGTTGCTATCACAAAGTATTACACTGATAAGATTCAGAAAAAAAAACTCCCTTTATTATGTCAAACAGTTTAAAGAAGCATATGCCTACACTAATTTCCCTCTCTGTCAGCAATTGGTTTACTGGCAGCAAACAAGAAATACTGATTGACTGCCAACTTTGTGAATCACAATTATTATTATTTTTTTTTAATGTAAAACTTAACTATATTGAGTTATCTAAGCTACCATGATCTCTAATACAAATTATTTTTTATTTGGCTATAGGCATTTTGGCAGAACTTCTAAGCTTCCAGCCAAGATATAATTTTCATTTCTAAAGGGGACTGGTAAAATGCACTATGGGTTCTCAGTCTCTGTTAGAATCAGGACTTCTAACTTCATGTTCTAAATTTAGATGAATGCAAAGCTTTGGTAAAGGGAAAAATATAAATACATTATTGGATCTTCAGAGGACAATCCTTCTCTCTTTCCCTCTTACACATACACAAAAAAGAAAATTCCTATTGTCTTTGGCCAACAGAGCAGTTCTTACTTTCTCCAAGTTCTAGGAGAGTGCATAGGAAATCATCTTTTGCAGAAAGGATTTTTGTAAGATTTTCATTGTAAGCAGTGCTACGAAAGAAAATTAATTGAAATCCAAAAAAAAAAAAAAAGAAAAAGAATGGCATTCTGACTTCATCAACATCTTTGGAATGCAACTCAGAAATCTAGTCTCAATTTCTCCTTATTTAAAAAAAAGTTTGATTTTTTAAGAAGTGCAAGAAATTCCTCTTCTGTGTTTCATGTTATCTTTCACACTGTCATCCCGCAGATAACCTGCAATTTCAAGTAGCAATCTTCAGATGCTATCAAAATGAAATGATCCCAAATGGTTTTCATAATGAAATACAAAAGATTGCATTCATTTGATTTCAAAATGGGCCATTAGCCACTGTAGTCTTAAACCATTAAAAGAAAGAACTAGAAATCAAACAATAAATAAACCTAATGCATACCTCTAAGCAGTAAGTAATTAAAATAGATAGTAAACATTTGCTTTATTGTTTGGTTGTTTTTTTTCCTGCTAAATTATGATTTTTGCAACAGTTCTTAAATGGTTTTAATTTTAAATGCATTGCAGAAATGAGATCATATTCATTGTATGCTCTTCATTAACTCAACTGATGGTGTTTTAATTCCTGCAACAAAGTCTGGTGTTCCTTTTACAATTCAGCATAGCTACCACATGATGAGACTAATTCGTTTCTCTACAGCAGAACAAATTATTTCTTCGCAAAATGCATACAATTTTTAGCAGAGATTATTGTTAAACTTTCAATATATTCCTTCTCTTACAGCAGAGTAAGTATTTCATTTTTAATTAGCCTTCCTGTGTCCTGATTTCCCTAATGAACTAATAACCCATATTCTCTCTGATAATAAATATGTTGAATAGACCTAAAAGAAGATAAGAAAGGATATTTAATGCAAGTATTTTGTCTGCTATACTGAAACACTTCAGTATTGTTATAAACAGTAAATGCAGTTTAAAAGACTAAGGGTTAGCCGGAATGAAAATAACATAAATTTCATCACAAATCACTGTATTATTATAATTTTTTGCCTAAGATTTGCCACACATATAACTGGGCAAACATGGTATTTTAAAATACATAGATATTACATGAGCAAAGCTGAATACAAAATTATTCTCTTCATTTATTTTCAGAATTACAACACAGCAACTATGATGCGAACTCTGGAAAATTGCATCTATGTTAAAATAATAAATACTGAGGTGTCAAGGGAGCATCATGATCTTGTCCTGATGCAGAGTTGAGTAAATAAGCTATAGATAAAAGTTAGTTGAAATAAGTATTCAAAGTAATAAACATTAGTATGGGACATGGATCAATAAGTGAAGAATATGACACAGAACTGCTATAAATACCCTGATACTGTTGGTAGCATTTCCTAACATCCAGCCTGAATCTCCCCTGGCACAGCTTGAAGCCATTCCCTCTGGTCCTATCACCATATACATGAGAGAAGAGGCCGACCCCCAGCTCACTACAACCTCCCTTCAGGTAGTTATAGAGAGCAATAAGGACTTGTGGATTGAGATAAAAACCACTTAAAAAGACATAAAAGGAAAATAATAATAAGCAATAATAATGATAAAACAGTGTACAATTGTGATGCATAATGCAGTTTATTACCACTCACTGACCAATACCAAACCAGCCCTCAAGCAGTGGCCACTCTCTCCAGCTAATCTCCCCCAGTTTTGCTGTTGGGCACGGCACCACATGGTATGGAATATCCATTTGTTTGGGTCAACTGTCTTGATTCTATCCCCACCCATCTTCTTCTGCACACCCCACCCCCTTTGGTAGGACAGCACAAGAAGCTAAAATATCTCTGGCTCTGTGTAAGCAATGCTCTGTAACAACTAAAACATCACTGTGTTACCAACACAGTTTTTCTCCTAAAGCCAAAACATAGCATCATAATAAACACTATGAAGAAAATCAACTACGTCTCAAGTGAAACCAGGATGGTGTGTTAACAACATCAGTGCTTCTGTAAATCTAAAACACAGCACCATACCAGCTGCTAGGAAATTTTATATATATATATATATATCAGCCCAGCCCAGAACAAATATATCTTTGCAATAAGTCCATTGATTTACATCAGACTGTAGTCCAAACATCCTGAATCAACCTGTTACAGGTGAAACCCTTTCTCACCTGAGACCAGTTCCAAATCTCAGCATCCAGGACGGTCCGGAGAAGCTCCACTGATATCAAAGACATTCCTGCTACAATTTTTCATTAAAAACAAGGTAAAATCATTGTTTACAGCATACTCCATCCATGAAAATAATGAACTTTTTTAACGCATGTATATCTGAACTGACATAAACTTGAGGTTGTCTGTACTTTGTTTTTTACAGTCAGCTACAGAAAGCATTACAGTTTAAGATTGCACTAAATATATATAAAACATATGTTGAAGTATATCTATCCAGAAACAGTATAAAATTAACACCTTAGATCTCATTTACTCTCCTGTACAGGAACTAGAAAATATATATTTGAACTGTACACTGTTGTCCTCAGAGATTAAAGTATTTCTTTCACAGTTTATCTTTGTCAAGTGAAAAAAAGTCAAACTATCAAATGAACACAAAATAAATAAATAAAATTCAGCAGCTGCACGGACTGAATAAAAAGTATACTTGGACAAGTCCATTAAAATAGAATTTTTTTCAATGGAAAAAAATATCTATCTACTTCATCAAAGCCAGATGTAATAAAATGCTATGAAAGTTAGCAGAAAGGAGTTCAAGGAACGGAATGAGAGAAATCAGAAACAGTACAGTAATCTTATCTCTAAAAAAATGAGCATAAACCCAAAAATGTAGATAAAGAATCTTTGCAAGATCTTTCTGTGCCCTCATCTTGATGGTAAAACTGTTCTAATTTATGATAAAGAAATTATATTTTGTAAAGTTTTACATCAAAAAAAAAGGGGGGGGGGGGGAGGGAATGATATTTTTACATTGAAAAAATATTGATTTTATTGAGCCAGTGGAGATTGTCATTTTTAAAGCCAATGCAAACTGGGTTAAATTTAAATCTCCTATTATCATGTAGATTATACTCTGATGAGGCATTTTTGCTGATATTCATTGCAAGAAATAAATATAAAATTAAATATATATATTTATTTTAGTGATGCTCTTAAAAATAGGCTTAAATATTATTTGGATCCACCTGCAGGCCACTGCAGAAAGACTGCAGCTGAGGAAATGAGACAGCAGGGAAGCCCATTCAAGCTGATCCAATTTAGATATGCAAATTTTATCTTGTGCATTTGAAAAGAACGTTACGGCACAGCATAATTTGCACCTTGATTTCCAAAGAATAATATTTCTAATCTAATGAAAACATGCCTTCATTGTTCACTTTCCCCCTCTCCAGCTTTGGTCCAATCTACTACTCTCCTACCTATTTGAAACTGTTTTCTTCCATATTTGAAACAATTAACTAACATAAAGAAAATGAAAAGGAAAACAGAAATGTATTTATTATTGTAGTCACCTAATAAAGACAATGTTATAAGTGCTTGACTTGTGATAAAATCTGTAACAGAGGGCCTAATATAAACACCACTCTAGGGATGAAATGCTAAATGAAGCAAGTGAAGCTTAAGATCATGTGTCTGACACAATGCACTGTTCATTTATTTTTATTTGCCTTGGTCATTCCTAATATTTGCTTAATGACTAACTATTGCAAAAATATATATTTTTTCCATCAAAGTGAGTGGAACAATGCTGAATGGCCCACACTGTTTACACTTAGAACTACCATCTACACATATTTCTTCTGATTCAGTGGTACTATTGACAGAACAAGACTACATGTCTTCTAATTCATGAACGTATATGCTATCTTAAAAAGAATTAGCATAGCTGAACTAGCATGAATGCTCATTACTGTTTAGTATATAGTAAACTCAATGCTTCAAAACAAGTTTTCTTCTCAAAGTGGCAGATGAGATCCTTGCCACCTTCCTTATAAACAAACCCAAAGCTTATTATTGCAACAATAAGCAACAACATTAGAGAAATGGATAGAAATCTGGAACGTCAAATTTCTAGGACTACATATACCACGATTGCACCACTTCTTACTTAATTAGAAAATATAAATTAATTCAGTAATTTCTAAATTTCACATCTTCATTACATATCATTATAATATAGGTTGCATAAGCAAACTGCAACTAGAATATTGTCCAGAAAATACATGGTTAATCTGCAGAAAATTAGCTCAATTGAGAACTCCTCCTAAGCTCTCCATCCAGAACAATAATTGGAATAACCTCAGTGCTGATATGAGTGGGAGCTAACACTGTCTTTCAATCAGGAAATCAGAACAGGAAAAGTGCAAGGCCAATGCTTGTGCTATTTGAAACAGAAAAGTCACAAAAATAAGTTCACAACAGTAAGTTTGCAGTTAAATGTCACAGGGAATGATGCTTTGCTGTCATGTAGTCTGGGCCAGAGGATGGTGGACTCCCTGGCATGTGCTGAAGTGAAAAAGCTGAGGGCAGTGGGTTGACCAAAAGGACACCAGGGATGTCTAGCAGCTCCCACCTAATGACAAATAAACATGCAGTGTGTTATGGCCCTTATCTTTAACTCTAGAGAATATTCTGCTCTTACCACAAAATCGGAAAAAAAGTTCTATATTACTGATAGGTTCATAAAATACCGTGTTATTTTGCGCTTGATTCCAAATTGCTACACCAGCCTTAGCACAAGTTTAATAACCACATGAGGAAAACTGAGTAAATGAGAATATTTCAGAAGTCACAAAGCCAGACACAACTTTTCATACTATGAAAGGTTGCAGGGAAGCAAAGTTGCATTGCATCTCTTTCAGAGGGGGTTAAAGAAGATACATGATATCTCATTAAAGTGTACTCATTCACGTTTTTGCAATGAGAACCAAGTCCATTTGCTATTACCAGCATCCTTAGACTGCTATCTTTCTTTAAGAAAAATTTTAGAGTTAATTTAAATAATTTCAAAAAGGGAGTGTGGTGGTATCTGATTTTTCTTATGTACAGTGAATATTTTAAAAGGAAAGGAAAAGTTTCAAGACTTTCCAGCGATTCAGACATATCAAAATAGCACAATACTTTTTCTGATATCCTTTAAAGAAAGAACTCATGACAGGAAAATAATTCTTATTAGAATGTAAAATTTTGTTAGATATCTTGAAAAATACTGTGTAAAATTTACTGTTTTGAAAGATAATAGGAGTGCTTGAAACTTTAATCTCAAGTTGCATCATTCATACCATTTTCATCATTTATTAATTTGTGAAGTGAAATGATTTACAAAGTGTAACAGTACTTACTATGTTCACTAAAATATACTTTTATCCACAATGAGGAAACAAAGATATTTATTGTTAAAACAAAATATAATTGATATAACAAAATATTTAACACTGATAAATGCTTTTATTAAATAAACATATCCTGTCCTGAAAGGTCTTTAACTAATTTGCAAACAACCATTCCTCTGTTTCTTAGCCATTTGTATAGCCTATGGGTTATATCAGAAAATGCATATCTTACTATATGATACAATTTGCATTTTTTCTACTAAAATACTTCCCTGCTATAATTTAGTTTTTGCAATGACAAGTTAATTCTACATTATAATTGTTTTCACTAACATCCTGTTACAATTAACACTTTCCTTTCCTGCTTTAAATATAGCCTCCATTTCCTTTTAAATATGCTTTCCAGGAAGATTAACAGATTAACATCCTGTAGATATTTTTCATTGTGCAAGAGGTGCAGGGAGAACAGAACTGAAGTTTTCCAAACAAAGACTTTGGCAGGAAACAAACTGTACAACCAAATTGAATGAGAGGTTATTTAACTTCATTATATCAACTTATTTAAGTAATAAAACAGCAAACCACAGTTACAGAATAAAAACTGACTCTGTAAAAAAAAAAAAAATCCTTTAAAATACATTTCACAGATTCACATACATATTTCTTTGTAGAAAAAAACTGGAAGAAGTGAGAGCATTAGCAGATGCCTTTTTGTCATGGTTTTATTTTTATTCTTTTTTTTTTTTTGTGTTCTCAGTATTCCACATCATAACATCATGTAGTGCACTGGAAGTTAAAGTGTTAATGCTCCAATT
>JAOWBP010002978.1:15397806-15466546 GCA_028571105.1 Tragopan temminckii
CCCCCCCCTCCCCCGCTGTTCCAGTCGCTGTATTTACAACAAAACGGGATGAGGAACTGCTTCCAGTTTAGTGATGTCATGTTTACTTACATTATAATGCTTAGCTCGTTGATAGCCTCCATTTTTTAATGTTAGCAGATCAGCAGAGATTTCGTTGTAGGAACTTGGTGGGATTTAGCAGTAAGAATTAATGGAGATGGCACATTAAAAGTACGACTGTCAACTTGCCAGTGGTCCCAGAGGGTGCGTTTTCTTGATGGCTGCTTCAGAATACTTCATGAAGCAAATGTCAAACTTGTCGAGGCTGTCAGTATGAAAATGATCCATGCAGCAAGGGTCTCCTTTTCCCGGGAAACAAACAGCTGCCTTATCACTGCAGGGCTGCAGTGACAGAAAACTGTCATCCACCATGAGAAATTTATATTTGCTCCTAATATCCTTTTGTAAAGAACTGTTCCAGTTGTACTCTGTTTTTTTGCACCACTCTTCTTTGTAAGGCTTGTCAGCAATACATTTGAAGCACATAGCACGGGCTTTGGAAGAAAAATAACTTCTGATTTAGTGCTGGTTGCTCACCTTTTGCTGATTTAACACAGAGGCTGACTTAAGACTCAGTTTATAGTCCCGAAAACTCTTTTTTCCTCCAAGTTCGGCCTATTGCACTGGAAAGCAAAAGCTTAACTTACACAAAGAAAAGCTGTCGTAGTTTCAAAAGTCCCTTTTTCCTGATGTATTTTTAAGAGTTAAGAATTTTTACCTATTTCCAGTTAGTGTTTTGCCAGCTAGAATGGTAGATGGTGAAATACCTCCTGTCTGGGCTGAGGGTTTAAAAATGCTAGTATGTAAACATCCTCTCAATGAGATACGACCTGCAATATCTATGAACTGTCACATTTTGATTGTACATAGTGATTTTTCTTATATTTATCAATTAGCCAATATTTAGAGTGATAGTTAGCAAGTATTTAGGGTGATTGCTTTCCACCTACCCGAGTGTGGAAAACTGCTTCCCTGAAAACAGTCTAGTTTTCTTTCTGCTGGCAGCAGGGACCTTCCTAGTGGTGTCTCAGGCACAGAGGCAATTTGGAACTTCCATGAGGTTTGTGATGCGACCAAACAAAGTATGCAAACTGCAATTTGGAGGAACTGTCCATATAGAGTCTCACAGGTCTTCTGACCATGTTCCCACTGAAGAACATTCTTTGTTCTTTTGGAGTCTATAGGATAATTATTTTCATTATGCTTGAGTACACAACGAACTCTTTTTCTAGTCATTATTTGCTGACAAATGTTTCAGACAGTTCTTCTGGGTTAAGTTAATATGAAAATTAGTAGTGTCTGAATTTGATTGTGAGTGTTTTTGAGACTGATTTGAGTGTTTATGTGGTAGCATGGAGAACTCCTCAGTCATTTCTTGATGTAGTAGCATACTTTTTATATTGGTCATTTTCTAACTGATTCAGATGTTTGTTTACATCATACTGCATTTATTAAATTTATAACATGGCTTAAACTTCACACATGACAAAAACAGCAACTTTATTTTATTAAATATACCTTTTATAGTAGAACTTTAGAAATTGCAGGTGTGATGTAATGCACAGATCTGTGAAATTGTGCATTTCCTAGCACAATTAATTGATGTGTGATCTGTTCTGTGTACAGAATACTGTCAGATTCCCCGTAGAGTTAAGAACTGTCTCATTCACTGTTATCTTCCAGAATTCATGTAAGTAACTAATGAAATAAAAAGAAATTCTCAGATGTTTCAGATGAAGTTGGATAGAAGGGAGAAAAAGAAGAGAAAGGGATATTCAAGACCCTATTTCTAGGAGGAAGGAGTTGTTTGTTTTTATGTCAAGATTTGTCTACACAGGAATATTCTAGAATAGTTACTATAAAAATAACTTTCCAAGTGGGGCTTCTTTTTCTCTGCTTGGAGCATCATTTGTAGTTGACCTTAAACATGCTTACAAAGGGGATGAATTAATACAACAAAATTGTACTCTCTCAACTGTCAAATCAAAATTTTCAGAAATTGAAACATAAAAGTCAGTCATGTTCCTCTAATTTTTGCCACCTAAACGCATCTAAATTTCAAAATATTGCAATTAACTTTAGCAGAGATACTAAATGTTCAATACTCTCATAATTCAAAATGTTTATTTAGGTGGCAGACTGTGGGCTCTCAGTTTTAAATTCTTGGCCCTGTTCTGCTTCTGTGACCCACTAATGCTCAGCTACCAGTGTAGATTAAGTAGTGTGAACCAGCAGATGCTCACAGGGCATTTGAAAACATCTGTAGGACATCCAGAGGATCTTGTTTCCACCCTGGTAAAGACCATTTAGAAATTGGCTGGTATGGAAGGTCTCCTCTCATGAGATGTCCAGCAGCAATGACTTAAAAGCTTCTAAACTGGTGTTTCATTCAGAATGTTGAGTTTAACAGTGCTTTTTAAAGCCATTAGTTCTTCTCCTTGTCACTGTTATTTTTGTAAATCTGAAAGAACAATTCCAGACAAGTACCTTAATGCATTTCAACATGAAAATATCCTTTGGGCTCTTGAATTCACTTTTTCAGTGAGAGTAGTGATAGTCTCAGTAATACCATCTTGAGGGATTCACTTCTTTCTACTATACTTACAAATCTCCAGATCTGTGTTGGTGTATACTTTGTGTGAGTGTATTCAAAATCCACTTAATGTTTGAATTGACAGTTGGCTGTAGTCAGAAAAGATACCGAGAGGAGTTTGATTTGTGACATCTGCTAGCAAAATCTACTTTGACAGTTTAACATTTTAATGACAAAAGAACTGTTCTGTTTCAGGATTCTTAGGGCAGAAAGCACTAGTCAGTAGAGTCATAGGGTGACCAGAAGCAAAGTAAATAATAATGTAAAATAGAGATGTGAGATACTAACAGGAAAAATGTGAACTGAATTTTGTGAAACAGAAACTGGAGTTCAATATTTCACCTGCATATTCGGTAATATGTAAGCCAGTAATAGCAACTTTACACACTGCTATCACCAATTATTTTTAACTTACAACAAAAATAAATAGAAGATTTTTCTTCACATTCCTTCAGAATTTAAAGCTTTATAATGGTAAGTGGTAATTAGTAAAACAAATATATTAAATATGTTTAATCTTCAGTCAGCCACTGTATCTTTATAATTTGGCTACATAGGTTAGTTAGCTGAAAACTAACATTTTTTAATGACATTAGTAACTTCAATTTAGCACTGTATATGCAATCGTTGGGATTCCTCGAGTTATGAACAAAAAGAATAAAAATTACTTAGAAATTTTGCGTTGTCAGCAAACTGAAGGAATAGCAAGACTGCACCTTGAAGTATGGTCAGTGTGTACACTCTATATTGTCTGTGCAAATCCTTCCCAAATTTACTACTGGTGATGATATTGCTTTTCTTGTATGTCATAGGAGATCATGCCTCAAAATCTGATAATTTTCAGTAATGAGCGAGTTGGTGGTTTTCAGGCCACCACCATCACTTTTTTTTTTTCCTGGCAGAAAGCAGAATGGGTGCCAGAATTGTTAGCTCATAATTTCCAATGTCCCCCAACAAGTCTCTTTTTGTCCTGACATCATTGTTCATATGGTAATGTACAGCTCAAGGAACTGATCTGGATGAAGATTCATGTAACAAAGAAAATATTTTCTTCCTTTGTTAATGCATACTGTAAGAAAGATGAACCATCTTTCATTTTGCACAAATTACCCATCTTTGGAGATTCTAAGCTCTGATTTCCATTTCAAAATAATACATGATGCTTTCTGTTCTTGGAAAATGGAGATGGGGTAAAAGTGCCTCTACAAAAAGCTAAGATATCCGATGCAAAGCATGTTCAAAAAGCTTTTGTAGCTTTCTTTTTTCAGAAAGTGTCAAAATAACAAAAAACAAGACAGAGAGGGCCCTTGATGACTTGCATGTAGAAGTCTGCCCACATAAATCCAATTTATACTCATCTACAGGTTTGAATATATTTTACCTGGTTGAAGCAGCAGAAAATGAACAAAAGAAAGAACACTGATACTGCGAAATAACCCAAAGCAGGTGCTTCTTTCTTTAATATTCATGCAGAGCAAATCCTAGACTTCCTTTAACCAGTCAACCATCGTTTCCGCTTCTCAGAAAGCACTGTGCACTGCAGCTGCTACTGTAAACTAGGAGATCTGCCAGATAGCAAGCATGACCTTATGAGCAGAAAATTAAAACATTTCAAGTCTACACAACGCTACTTTCTATTATAAAATCTCTTTCAATGGATAAAACCTTATTTTCCCAATAAGTAGGCCCAGGAAGCCAATGTTCAGCCTCATATCCCTTTGCCCTCCTGTAGTGAAGACAAAGCCCAGGTCCTTTTCTCTGTAGTCCGAAATTCCTGCATGCTTCCTTTACAAGTGGAACCCCTGAACGCTGGGAAAGAATTACCATGTAGGGTTTATATTGCCTGTATGAAGGAGGAGGACACAGACACTGGAATAACAGCAGGTTATATGCTAGAGAGGTGAATTGGTTGGCATTGAGGTCAGCAGAAATACAACTTCTATAGGTAATGACCTTCAGAAACATACAGACTTGCTGTTCCTTTGTTAACAAGCCTGACCTGAAGGAACCTTGCTGTTTTTCTGTTCCTTTTCTGCTTTTTTATTCAACATTTGCTGTATTCTGTATTTGGTGTAAGCAGACATCTGAGCTTAGCTACACATTGCTTCTTAGTTGTTTCCATGGGTGTACTATATACATCACGCTCTCTTGAATATATGCTACACTTGTAATTTCAACAAATCAATAACGTTAGGTTTCACAAATGTGCATAGACATGTTTTCACATCCAAAATAGAAGAACAGAGGTCACTATATGTTTTAAAGATAATTGAAAAAATGGCAATCCAGGAAGTTAAGAAGAAAGCATTTAGCCTTTAGTAGTCAGTCATAAAAGTATTTCTCAGTGCCTGCTCTATCCTGGAAGGGAAGAAGATTTGGAATTAAAATGATTTGGAGTATACTCTTCTTTAATAGAACAATGAGCTATACAGTTTTACTCTAATATTGTATAACATATTATTAGACAGTGTTTTTTAATAAGATTTTCTGGTCCTATTCTATTTTGTGATGTTCATGTGATCTTCCTATATGTTTTGTATCTCTAAATCTTTATTATAATTATCCTTATAAAACACTTTGATGTAGAGAAAGGAAGACTAGGGTGCAAGCAGATTTGCATAGAAGAATGAAGTTGCTGATTTAAAGCAGGAAACTACACCCTTGGTTCCTGGGTCCCACTCAACATCCCTAACATTTCTCTTTCTCAAATACTGACTATTCAAGAGTGGCGCTATAGCAATCAGAATACTTTTTCAGTCCCAAACATATGTTTGTTTGCTTTCCTTTAAGTTTCCAAAGTGAGGAAAATTCTCTGTATTGTATTGTGAATTAAAATACATGCAGGAAAAGTGGACATACTTTGAATGTGTGACAGTGGCTGTTCTTGATGTGATGATGGTTTGCAAGTTGCCTTATGAAACAACTTTCTCAGACTTCCGCAGTTTGTATTTTGGAAGTCACAGTTTTGTACTGGACACAAAATAATATGAGTTCCTATGGAAATGGGCTTTATGATGTCACACTTCATTTTTTCAGTGTGATCCAGCTGGACCCATCATGAATTATGAGCCCAACTCTTGGAGTTGAAGCTGTAGAATATTGTAAGCATGCTGCTGCCTGACATGCTCATGTTTCCTATTTTAGACCTGACTGATCTTCAGATAACATATGGTGGTACAAGTAATTGGAAAATTGGCAGACCTGTCAAGAAAATATGCTAGATGGGACAAAAATACGATGCTGCAGCACATAAAGTGTCGCTGAAGTGAAATTTACTGTCTTTTATCAAAGGGTGAACTAAACGTATCTGGTCTCAAAAAAATGAAACATTTTTCAATGGCAGATGCTTTTCAAAAGTAATTTTTAGAACAATGATGAAAGTTCTTGCATTTGAAAATAATTTAGTGGAAACCTCTGGTCAGGAACAAAGGATAGGTGTGAAGTACTGTCTGCTGCAGACTGTCTGTGTAGGGTTTAGTAATTTCTTTATGTAACCAACCTGCAGATTGGTCATGGCTATAACTGAGACTTTTGCTTCTTAAATTATTTTTCTACTATGAATGTAGATGATTAGCCTTATATAAATTTTGAGTGTTTTTATTTTTATTTCAGCTATTGAGCAGAAACAAATGCTTGAATACATGATGTTATTTGTTTATTTTTATACTTGTTGGTGAAGAGAAGGATGGCAAAAGTATGTGCAGAACTCCATGCATATGCATAAGTATAAAAAGTGTACTTCAGTAAATTGATTAATGTTTGGGTTTTCATTTTCTTTTACAGGAAGATGAAAATGAAGCTGAGGCTGAAAATCCATCTCAGGAACTGAATTTGGAACAGAAAAAATCAAAAAAATAGGGGATTGCTGTTCTTGTTTTAAACATTTGCAAGTTGTGTAACAGTGATTATAGTTTCTCAGTGTAAAATTAACAACAAAATTCTCAATAAAGTCATTGAAATTTAAATTCATTCTACACTGGGAAATTAATTATGTAGCTCCTGGTGATATGTGTGATTATACTAAAAGCTGAATTATCAAACTGAGCACCAGACCAGTGAATTCTAAAAGCTTTTTGAACATGGTATAGAAAGCTGATGGATTATTCATCACTAAAAACACTTCGTAAGCAAACAGTACGTTATTATTATTATTATTAATTCTACCAAGCAATGTTATCCTTAAAGGATAGTTATGAGTCAGACACATTTTGGTATTTCTGAGCAAGAGCTTTGATACTGAAAAGTGAGATATATGTTATGTTCTGAAGTTCTGAAATTTCTTCTGAACAGTGGTTAAAATAAGTGTTGTTGGGGACTGGGTGAAGGCAAAGATTTTATGGTTTATACAGTGTGTTTTCACATATAATTAGTTTTACATGTTTATGCCTTCCATAATTTCTAAGTTATTTCATATTGTATCATCATTTTCCTCCATGTAAAACCTTTCCGTCTTCACATGACCTTTGTCTTTTACTGAATGCCACATTTTTGTCTTGATTGGGCCATTCCACCCAGTTCTAATTCCTTTGTAACAATCTTTGCATTTAAACAGCATAAAATAACTTCTTCCTGCATCGTCAGATCTTAAGTGAATACTGAAAATCTAAAATAATAAAAAAAAATTCTTCCTAAAAAAATCTTTTTTATTTACTTCTGCTTTTAACTCTATGTAGATCACTTAAGTGGGAACGTTAGCACAAGAAACTCAGATACAGGTTTATAGCTTGATACTTTCACTTGTTGCAATGAAGAAAACAAGAATATTATTCTGTTTCAGAACTGAAGCTGCATTTGCTCAAGTCCCTTGAGGGAATTTTATCTTGCTCTAGGAGAATTGCATCTTCTTCTACTGAAGAAGTTTATGTCTTTTTCCCAGTCTTCCGCGTTATTACTGTTGTTTCTGTATATTTACTGGTAAATCAGATTGAAAATAGTATCAATTTCAATTTTCTTGCTTCTGTATAAATTATAGTATTATAGTTAAAAGGAACATACCTATGCTCAAGCAATATCTTTCATAAATTCTCTTCTGATTCATGAGCTTCAATTATGCATGTCTCTTCAACAAATTTCAAATTTGGGTTTATCCACCCAAATTATCATACAAAATTAGCAAATATGGTATCAGTCATGCAAAGTGGTCTATTTTTATTCATTTCATGGCAGCAGTTTTCTCCAGACTATATGGCAGCCTCAGACCGTATGGAAGGTTAAGATGAAAAAGGTAGATATTTGCTTTTCAATATTTTTATGAAAATACATTACTTGATCCTCAAACACCTGAACGAGAAAGACAGTACAGATGTTGAGAAATAGAGAAAAGTTCCATTTGTTGTATAATACTAAAGAGCTTAAAAGAAATAAATCATACTTCTACAAAAATCCAGCATATGTCACCAAAAGTCTACATTCAAGGCTGATAAATAGGAATTTGTCCTTAGATTAAGTTATTTAATTCAGACAGTTGTAAAATGCCAGAAATCAGAGTTTTCAACTGTAAAATAATAATAATTAGCACTGTTATCATAATCAGTTGGATTTGAGATGAAGCAAAACAATGACTGAGACAAAACGCTGACCTAAATTTGTCCCTTCTAGAAAAATTGAGATTTGCTGACTTGTCTATAGCCAATTTTTCTAAACAGAACTTTTTCTTTTTTTTCCTTTTTTTTTTTGTTGACTGATAGAGGTCCAATAAAGAGTATACATAACAGATGAGTTTATTTCCCTTGATTCAGAGCAAATTAAAATCTGCTGCCAAACTGATTTTTTGTACAGTCTTGCATTTTTAGACTAACGGTATGAATTCCATTATGCTTTTTTTTACTCAGTATCTCAGTTGTGTTTTGGACACAATGCACTGGTTAAAATAGATGGCTGCAGCCAGCCTACACTGTTACCACATGACAACATTCAATATTGTGCCTCAGGAGAACTATGTTGAAAAGCTGGTGCAGAATATTGTGCCTTTTATTAAAGGTATGTCCGTGCTGCGTTCAGAAGCCAACTTGGACACCGAAAGCAGTCTTATCTCCTGTAGAATGAAGCTTAAAGCATATCAGAATATGTTCAAAGGCTTAGAGAGATGAGATGAGGAAAAGTTTACACAGCTTTAATTAAACTGACTACAGCCATTTTTACAGAGCAGTACGTTCCTGAGTAGCCAGCTTTAATATTTTTTTTTATTTTCTTCTTCCTCCTCCAGCTCTGTCCTCGAATAATGAAAGCTGCTCTGAAAGTCTAGATTAAGAGCTATTTTTTTCCCCACTCCATCCCTGTCAAGAACGACAGTGATGATGGTCCCCAGTTGGGAATCTCAGTTTTCTCGTTTACCCCAGTAATAGCTATTTTAGGGTGGCTTAGAGGATAATCATGTTTTTCATGCTTGAGGAGAAACTGTCATTTTCCTCATATTAAAGCCAATTTACCACTTTTTGTACAGTTCATGATGGATTGCTGTTGGTTTTTTATTCATTGCTCCATGTTTGCTTTTTCTCTCCTGTGGGATGCCAGTGGCCTATCTGGGATTTTGTGAGACTTCAACGCTGTTTTATTCTATTACACACAATCACTTCACTCTCAGACATGAGCAAATTTGTTTATTACTACAATTTTTGTTTTTGGAAAAGATTTCTGACTTTTCAGCTTCCTGGTAGGCCTGCCTCTCCCCCATCCAGGGCAAGCACTGGGAGGTGCGGGAGCTCATGGCAGTCATACTCAAAACAACCTTTCTAATTTGTAAGAGTGTGTGTTAGGTTGTGTCATGGATACACATGCAGTAGGTTGCTAGTATTTAAAATGGATTTCCTTAATATAATACTCCATTGCTCTTGTCACACAAGCAGGATTTTCATTCTAAATGCAACACATTTGGCATTAGCTACAAAAGCAAAGCTGCTTTTGACACAGCTGCTACTCATCTGAAATAGCGGAATCTTAAATGTCATGCAGTTATAAGGATACTCCACAAAAGGAAATGTATTTCTACTATATGTGTGTCTTCCTACTGGTTAAAATGAGGATTCACAGTATTATTGGTATTTTGTTAATGAAATATTGAAATGTATTACTACACTGGATTTGTGGTGTTCATTTACAGCTTTTCTCCTGAACAGAGCTGATCATAGTGCATTACAGGCATGAAATGTGATATACAAGAGCTAATCCAAGCACAATATTTGTTTTCTGCTCATTAGAGAGCATTGTCATACTTCTATGTTAAGAAAATGATTTAAATATGATTATTCTTTCTCAGGAGAATCAGTGTTTATGCAGTGAGAATTTTTAAAGCAAAATAGAATACACTGAAAGAGAATTATATCACTTTACTACTTCTTACTTATTGCAGTCCCATAAGCCTTCTACCTCTGGGTTGGTTGCTCTGCATCAAGCTGCAGAAACTAACTCTCCCTGACATTAGGCTAGATAGGTTTTACTCTCTGGAAAGTGAACGTTGATTAGAAACTGGCTCTATTTCACACGACCTAAAGAAAACGAATTTTACATAGCAATGAATAGACAACTTCTTTCACCTATCTAAGACTGTAGTGTGAAATCATAGCAGGTTATAAATGTTTCCCCACAGTGCATTCAATGTGGATTCTGCAGTGATGCTATCTGGAAAAGGAAGTGAAATGCTGAAGGCAACAGCATGAAAATGCATGCAGCTATGGCATAATTCTGATTTGTTTTAGAAGAACTATTAATTTCCTTGTTACAAAGCCAAGTAAGAGCAACCCTTTAAAACTGTTGAACCATGAAAGCCATTTCCTTACGGGTTTTAAATCTGGGAACAGACTCATGAAATTTATAGCTTTGATGAGATATTCTTTGCCTGCAGTCAAAATGAGAGCCAGATCATTGGTTTCCCAGCATGACACCTATGTATTCTTGTGTGCAGTAGATATCATTAAACTCATAATAACACAGCTATCATCACATTAATGTCTAAAAGGTTCGGTGTTGATGTTTGGTTTAAGTCTTTCACTTATACCTACAGTATACTAAATAGCTGAATAAAAACAAAAGCTATACCATACCTATATTGTTCTACCATTCTGCACTTTAAACAAAAATGCAGTCATTTTATGCCTGATCAAATTTTTATTAATTTTGTTCTTGCCAAGCCATGTAGTTTTGAAAGAGCTGTAACAATGAACTAGTAGCACACCACAAATGCAGTCACAAATAATGGTACAGTGAGAACATTTTTTTTCTGGTTCATGCTGTAAAAAGAGTAGTGAACAGTATATACATATTGATTTAATAATTTTAAGTTTTAGTATATTATTGAAAGTTTATGTACTATATCTGCCATCTTGTGATGGAAGAGAACTGTATTGTAACAAGCCAATAGTACTTCACTTCCTATATTCTTCAGGTAAGGTAATGCAGTCTGTAGCATCCTAGCAAAGCATGTGGGGTTAGAAGTTATACAAAGAAGAAATTACAGCTGAAAGCAATTAATGTCACCAATCTGCTGCATGCTTCTGCTGGTTTCTTCTGAAAATATGAAGTATATCCCTTTTACAATATAACATTACCACCAGATTTTACTGTGAATATCTTACCGTTTGTACCAAATGAGCTTTTCAAAGAGAGCTACTGATAGAAATCAGTTTTCATTCTGCCATATAACTGAGCAGGTGGATAGGGTTTCAGAGAAACAACCTCATTCTCATAATGGAGCAAAAATGTTTGAAGAAGCACCAGTATATAAAGGGTAGTAATTTGTGGCTTATAGACAAATTCCTTATTACTGTGATCTGAAAAGCTTTTGCCTGATCAGTGTTAGAGTTTTTATGGGAGGTGATACCCATAGGAATTCTGACTAGAGGTAGTTTGTGAGTTGGGGCTGCAGTGTAAATTGACTCAGAACCAGCCAATTTCAGTGATCTGGGAAGAAAAATATATAGAGACAACTTCAATCTTTAATCATCAGTCTGTTGTGAAGATTTTACAGGCTACGTGATACAATCATTAGCTAGTGCTTAAAACCCTTGGGGAATATGAAACACTAATTAGCTGCTGAGGAAAAAGGATTTATAAATCCTAGATCATAACAGTTATATTACAGGAAAGACTTCAGGATGTTTTTCTTTTAATTCAAGTTTGAACTGTATGTCCAGTTTCAATACTTAGTATTTATTTAAAGGACCATTGTTTCAGTCACAAATGTCTGATTTCTCTTTACTCAGCACTAGATGTTTTATTTTTAGCATATTGCTACGAAATATACTTTATTAAATAATTAGTGAAATCTTTCCATAAATATTTTAATAGTTAACGTTTTACATATCTTTATATATTCAGATAGTATGAGGCAGCTATAAGGCCTATAATCCAGCTATCAGCTCAGTACTTTCAACAGAGCTTGACCTAGGTGGGAGGATAAGCAAGAATGATTTCTCTGTACTGTGACAAGACAGAAATGGTGATGTGGGGTCATCATGTGAAATAGCGGAAGTGGTAATAGTTTTTCAGACTTAGCAAGTAAGTTTTTCTATTAACAATTTTAATTGACAACTAGATCTTTAGACCCATGTTTTCTAGTTATTGTTGATAATCTGGTCAGATTTTGCTATTCATACCTGGGTATGATGTAGACATATCATGCCTGTTATCTTTTTATCCTGAAGACTGGAGTTCTGTGTAGTCCCTGATTCTGTCTAGAGTCTCAACTAAAGATTGTGTATGAATGTATCCCAGGCTTTATTTCAGAAATGGAAACGTGCACATATTTTTAAATTTTACATTTTATTTAGAAAAAGTAGCCTCGCGTTTATACATATGGAAAGAAGGAAGGATAATGCTTGAGGTGCCTCAAGGTTTTGGCTGTAGTACTGATAGGAAAATCAGTCATGTCATTATCTTGTTGCAAGTATATGTATTTGTACAGATATTTGAATACAGTCTAGAAATTTAGTTCAATAGACAGAAAATTGTTTTTTTTTTTTTCAAATACTAAATTACACTCAGTTCATGTATTACATAGAATGAGAAGAGTGTGATTTTCTAATACCACACTGCAGCTTTGCTGTTTTGAAATCCCACAGGAGAAGACCAAAAAGACTAAGCAGTTGAACATACCATTAGAAATACCACTGTGCCTCATGATCTCAGCCCCTGAAAATGGAATAGCCTATTTGCCTTGTTTGTCAAAGCTGGCAGTGAAGATTTAAAGAAAGACAGCAATTAAATAGCAGATTTGGTAGAACTGCCTTTGAACTTGTACTACTATATTTCAAAGACTTTGATCTTTAGATAAATTTATTGTCTCAGCAGAAGCATAGTGTCATCAGAAAGTCAAATTAATATAACACATTTTAACTTATGAATTGTATTTCAGTTGCTTTTAGTAACAATGTTTTACCTATGGTATGAGGAAACAAAACTGACCTTTATTTGTTTCTTCTACAAACAATTCCATGACTGCTACTCCAAAAGTAATGCCTCTTATTTCATTATGTTGACCCAAAGCAACAAAATGTAATGGAATATTGGCAGGAAAATTCAACCTCTACTGCCATAGCACCAACATCTGCCTCTGTTGTCATGGGCCAACATAATGAAATACTGGCAGCACAGGGGCAGTCTGACAAAATGGCATCAGACATGGAAGTGCATATGAAGCAAAGGTGTGGAACTGAATTCCTCCATGCAGAAAAAATTGCACCCAATGACATTCATTAATGCTTGCTGAACGTCTGTGGAGACCAAACAGTGGATGTGAGTGCACTAAGGCCACAAGATAAATAGAGGCTGGAGCATCTCCTGTGCAAGGAAAGGCTGAGACCTGGGACTCTTCAGTTTGTAAAAGAGAAGGCTGAGAAGGGATCTCATAACTGTTTATAAGTATGCAAAATGCAGGAGTCAAGTCGTTAAGGGTAGACTTTTTTGGTGGCATGCAGCAACAGAACAAGGAGTAACAGGCAGAAACTGGAACACAGGAAGTTCTGTACTAATACGAGGAAGAATTAGTTACTGTGAGAGTGACATGGCACTGAAACAGAGATGTTGTAGAGTCTCCTATTCTGGAGAAATTCAAGACCCATCTGGACACCTTCCTGTACAACCTATTGCAGGGAACCTGCTTCAGCAGAGGAATTGGACTTGATCTCGAAAGATCCCTCCCAACCCCCTACAATTCTGTGAGTTTGTGAGGTTGTGAGTGGTATTTTTCAGCAACAATGCTGTCCCAGCTGCTGTGACATGCAAGATTTTATTCATCGCTTGCAAAATTTCACAGCTAATGGTGCTGCCTGTGTTGAAAAAATAGTGTTTTGTAACTGAGAATTTGCTCTATCAAATAGTGCCACTGTGCTCTTCTATCTGTTGTAGTTTCCATGGAAATAAATAGGAAGCTACTTTGGAGTGAACTATATAGTTTTAGATCACAGACCCAATATCTGTCTTTTAATACTTGATACCATATCTGTTTGAACAAGCTGCTTTTCTAACTCTCTATATCAATAGTATAGTATATCAATAGTATAGTATTTATATATTTATATAAATCTTATTTTTTTCTTTTGCTTTCATAGATACATATTTTATGCAGACTCCATTCTTATAAGAGAAAACCTTCAGCAACCTGGTCTGATCTCAGGCTGACCTTTCTTTGAGCAGGAGGCTCAACTAGAGACCTTCTGAGCTACCTTCCAAACTGCATTATTATATAATTCTGAAATAATCATTTCATGTTTATATTCTTAACAGCTTGTGTGTACAAACAGTAAGGGAAAAAAAATGCTTTGCTTATAAGCTCCAAATGTATCTTTTTTCCCCTTGAGAATATGAGGAAAATGTCACTTTCCACTGTGTAACGGTAAGGTTCATGCTGCATCCAATTTCTCAACTTTGAGGAGAATCCAGGCATTGCCTTGGTGTCTGGGTGTTGAGGAAAGCTCTTGGGATTCACACTGACACTACATTTTAAAATAAAACTCTGTGCAGCTGCTGTTCATTCTCTAAAAATGATTACCAGATTTTATTACTCTCTTTTTGTGCTTCAGCAATCAGGGTATTTTGATTATTTTTTTTATTCCTTCAAAAATATATGACACTAGAAGCAGGTTGGTTTTTGTTTGTTTTAAATAATGTTCTCTCTTCGTAAATTTTCAACAACTCAGATATATACAGGTGATATGACAAAGCATCTGTGTAGCATTTCCTCAAAACCATTCGTTTTCTCATTAGAGTGTTCCTCAGGAATTCAATTCTAGTCATTTAAGATTTCAGCTTCTATTTGAGGACCACTTTTCTCATGGATTTTCTTCTGAAACAAGGAATATTCTCTCACTCTCTTTTTATTTCAACAGGGGCTTCTGTCGCCAGTCACTGTCAGAAATGTATTGTTTCTTGTAATTTACTCCTTACCCAGGCCACATTTTTGAGTGTCACTATGAAATATCCATTACTTTTTTGCAAGGGAGGATAAGCCACTTTTACAAATTAGGTATTACAATTTTGTGTTGCTCTTGTTTCCTCTTTATTATATCCCTTGTCTTGCTCAAGCTGACGCAATTTAATGTCACTGAGTTCTGGCAGTGACAAGAAACTTAAGGACATTTTTATTCTTATTCTTAGGAATAAAACTGTGTTGTTCTGTGCAGAATTGCTGCTCCACTGACATCAGTTCTATATCTCTGGAAAGTGACTTACCTCTGGACTTTATCACAAACCACACAAGTTTGAACTTGCAAGATGAAACATACATGGTATTTCTAAAAAATGGTGAAGAAATCTCCTAAATATACACTGGAAAGAATTTGTGGTTTTGAGTTTATGGCCAGAGAACACTGATAAGTGTATACTTTTCTTGTGTTTATCTTTTGTTGTTGTACTTTTATGAAGATAATTATTTTTTCATATCTTTATATCTCAGCATAGATGAAGCATTTGAGAATTGCCAATAAAAAGAATTTCAGGTAGAAAATAATGTTTTAATCAGTGTTTTTCTCTGATAGATAGTATTGGCTGAAGAATTCCCTGCATATCCTTTTCTTCAGAAGAATGAATGTAAGCTTTTGTTCTGTTAAGAGCTGCCTGTCTCACCCTGTGCTGTGTTGAAACTACTGGCTGCAGAGCCCTTCTAGTAGCTGTCACAATTCTCTGCTTTTGTGGAGGTTCCTGCTTAGTGTTTCGTTAAATCCATTTAAGGTAAATACTTTGTTAGAAATATAAGCATCCCAAAATGTAATCTACAGTGTTTCTGTGAAGACTTGTGAGCTAATTTTATCTAGGAAGGAAGGAAGAAAAAGAATAACTGACATTATAAAATCATATGTGCTGCTTTAGGGTACATCTTGCATAGTCTCCTATGAACACTAAGATGTGTTCATCTTTTGACAATCATTCATTTGAGAGTTCATGTGTATAACATCTTAATGAAGCCTAAGGTTTTAGCGTTTGTTAAAGAACAGCAGTAAGACATAAGGTGGTAATTCTCCAGTGAAGCTGTAGCCTCAGAAGCTCTGATTCAGCTGAGGCTTCCTGACATCTTTCCCTTGGGTCAGGTCAAGTGAGACTAAAAGCATTGCACATGTCACATATAGAGGGCTTTTGAAGACAGAAGTGACATTTATTTACAACCCTTTGGTGCCTGGCTTATCTTTGAAACACTATTGAGTACCTCACGAGGAAGAAGCTGTATATTCTTCCCCTCCTGCCAACGCAAGGTAAGTTATGTGAGCACAAGTAATGGAAGCAATGAATTTGGGGAAAAACAGAGCCATGGGTGAAGTCGAGTACAACAGACACTGATGTCAAGAAAAGTGGAGTGATTAAAAAAAAAAAAAAAAAAAAAAACAGGGAAAAATCAAAGCTGCCAAAAACTCTTTGGAGTTAAACCTCTGCTAGCATGGCAAGCAGTGGAACCTTTTGTATGACAGATTATTATATAAACTGTCTTGTTTTGCCATGCTAAATTGTTCTATACAGTGCCCTATGAAAAAGATAATTTGCTGTGTCATTGTTAGTACATCACCATGGCAGAATGGTTCTAGAGACCTGTCGGTTGTCATTTTGCAGGCTTTACTTAGCAATCTGCTGCTTTATCACAACATGCTGAGTAAAAACATAATTAGGAAACCAGGCATCCTGCCCCCACTCGCCTTTCTTACTATGTAAATACCATATTCATGAGTAATCTTTTCTACCTTAGCAATAAGACTCCACTCACATGGTACAGTTTTCATCCCCAGTGCATCAGCCATAACCCAGATTTCATGCTTGCTCCTACTGTATTTTTATCTGCTCCTGCTATATTGTTCGCAGTATAGTGTTATGCTAGACAGTTGTATGAGGCATGCTAAAGCATTTGGGCTTGGCATAGAGCACCGCCAACGTCCATCTCCTCTGACCTTCTCTTGCCACTCTTCTCCCTGCACTTGGTGAGTCTGTTCCTGATGGAGCCCACTATTTCTTCTGAGACAAAATGCCAGTTTTGTTATCATTTGAAAGAGTACTGAGCTGACAGTTATGGGTAACATTTTTTATCTCTAGTCAATTTATTGCTAATTTATTAACTTACATTAAGTAACTTTGGTTAGATAAAATGCAGCAAAGGCTGCATTTCTTAGTGTAATGGAAATACTAAGTCATGGCCTGAACATGTGATTGAGCACCTGGTGGGAAGGGCGGGCCAACCCAGGAGAGCTCAGGTGCATACAATGCACCTGAGTAACTGGAAAGGGTGCAGTCAGGATCCACCCGTTCCCAGACCTCACTAGGCAATGGCAACTTGCTGGAGATTCCTGACTACTGGAGGCACTCTGAAGGTGAACAGTTTGTTTTTGTTTTCCTTTGTTTCTGTGTCCAGAGCTGCTACATTTTGGTTTGTTCTTCTTTGCTGCAGCCTGAGGCTGTTCCACTCTGCTGTTATTGTTGTGCTTTCCATCACATTGTAGCATTAGTCTTCCCTAAATATTTTACATATTTAAAGAAATAAATTCTGTCAATAGAGCATACATGTATAGTCATACTTTTTTTTTTATTATTATTCATTGATAGCCTTTTAATTTGGATCAGTACAGTGAAACCCACAGTTCTGCTCTTGTTTCTGAATCCAAATCTGCAAAACCTTATCTGCCATGAAGTACCTTGAAGTAGAGACAAAAATTTAATTCTGAATTTCCATAACTGGAAGTATTTTGCAGTGCTAATGAATGTCTATGTAGATTTAGGTGTTCTCAGATTCACAGTAGTGGGAGCATGCGTGGGATTACACCAAAATGTGTGTGTATGTGACCATTTATTTGATTTCTATTTAACTTCATGCCACAAAATATGTTAGACTGTTGTATTTTTAAAGCATGTTACAGCGTGATTTAATTGTAGTAAGAGCTAGAATTTCAATTTCTACTATAAAAAACCTCCTTAATTTACTGATATGGTTGTCTTTATGAGGAAATAGGAGCTAACAGAAAAGTTCTGTTTTTGTAGAGATGCTAATGCAGTGCTTCAGTAGTAATAAAAACAAGCATACTTCATAACATCCCAGACAGTGAGTATTCATTTTAAAAATATTTAAGAACGTGGTCAAATTACATTTATGTCATAAAATGAAGTTGTTCTATGAAGAATTCTAATAAAATCACAATATCCATTTGGCATAAAAGGTAATTTAAAACTCTTGCTGTTTGTCATCTTAACTTCACTAATTGAAGGAAATGGTTTGTATGTCCTTTATGGGATATACAGAGGATGTTTCCATTGCCAAATCAACTTTTTCAAGGCAGTTACAAGGAAGATTGTAGTGGTTACTGAAGGATGAACATCAAAGTAATTCTTCTGCATTTAAAGACTAGCTCTTCTATGTATTTTCTTGTGTAAAACCTAATCTAACCTGTTGATTCAGTTTATATTTATGGCAAAGAAATAGATTAAAAAGCCAGACAGGAAGATATTTTTGTATGCTAATCATGCACTATGACCAAACAGCTGCATGTAACTAAGGACAGAATATGCTGGCTCTCTGGCTAATGTATTTATATTTATTAAACCTCTCCATAGCAACTCTATGAAATAATAGGTCCACAACTATGAGAAATGGCATATTACAAATATTCAGTTTGTTTAGCATATTAGTTTGCAAAGAGAAATAAAAATGTGAGAACTTTGTGTAATGTGTTGAGGAAACAGCATGTGTGATTCTGATTTTATTTTTTGTGAAGTTCTTGAAAAAAAATTCTTGAATCTTCTATTTTGGCATTAGGCATTTCTTAATTGTATCGGCCACTATACAAAATAATTTTTGTTTCCATAAAAAGACTTCAGCATATAATGTTAATAGCATCAAGTATTAAACCAAAACATTTTGATTTCCATACTGCCACTATATGGCTCAGCAGGAAAGCTCTTATTTCTGAGTTCCCATTGGAACTAGCTCTTGTACTTGCTAATTGCTATACCACTTTCCTGAAGCTCATCTTGACTAAGATCTAAGCTACTAGCAGAGAGGTTGACTCTGAGTGAAGCTCAGATAAAGGATATTTTTCACCAAAAATTGGTGAAGTGTAGTTCACAATCTCAAGATGCCTGTTATGCTGCAGGTACTCAACCATGTGCATGCATACTGTAATTACACTTGTAAAGACATTCTAGTGATACTTATTCACCTATTAGCTACTTGGAATAGCACTTGCAGCCACATTAAAGAGCATATATAGAAAGTATGCAGTCAGATCTTGCATATGAAATGATGAAATATATGCCTTTATTTGAGCACGTGATAGGGCAATCTATTTTTCTGTCACTTACATATGAGGAATTCAAAGAAGCATAAAGTTAAACTGTGAAGATTATTGATGTGTGAAGCTCTTTACGTCACACAAAATCATAGAATCGCCAAGATCATCCAGTCCAACTGTCCATCTATGACCAGCATTTCCCATTAAAACCTGTAAATGTTTCTTGAACACCTCCAGGGACAGCTGACATCATCACCACCCCACTGGGCAGCTTGTTCCAGCGTATGACCACTTTTTTGGAGAAGCAGTAGTTCCTAACGTCTAACCTGAATTTCTCCTGGCACAACTTGAGGTCTTTCCCTCTAGTCCTATTGCTAGTTACTCAGGAGAAGAGGCTGACTGCCACCTCGTCAAAACCTCCTTCAGGTAGTTGTAGAGAGCAATAAGGTCTCCCCTGACCCTCCTTTTCTCCAGTCTAGATATTCTCTCATTCCAGTTCCCACAACTACCTCTCATAAGGCTTCTGCTCTGGACCCCCACCAGCTTCGCTGCCCTTCTCTGAATATGCTCTATGGCCTCCTTTTCTTTCTTGTATGAAGGGGCCCCAAACTGAACACAGCATTCAAGGTTGTAGGCAGTCTATTTTCTTTGCTCTGTTCTCAGTGCAAGTCAAATCCTGCACAAAGTACAGATCTGGCCCAGGCTGTTTCTGAAGCGTGTACCGATTCAGTTACATCCTGTCACATTCCTGCACAATAGATACAATATCATATGAAGATTTGACTGGGAGAGGATGCCTGCTGGCACCATTTCTTCAAGTGATTCTGATGGGTTTTCCTTGTTCTCCTCACCATTTCACCATGTTTCTCCCTTACTTATGGACAATCACCCACAACCTTCCCCATTTTGCTTTGGCTTCTAAGGTGCTTTTCTCCAAGAAAATAAAATTACATGTTCCCTGTAATTCTATAGTGTCTTGGCACTTAGGCTTACCTGAAGTGTTGGTTAGTTTACTAAATGAGATTTTCTTATTTGGATTATTCTTGTTTTGGAGAACTTCTACTTTATTCCAAATGGAGAGTTCAGGTAGAAAACTAGGGAAGTTTCTGCAGTCAGGTTACATCTGGGGGCTAGTCAATACCAGGCATCAAGATATGATTTCTGCACTGTTCTTTGAATATGTAACGAAATGCACAGGGCCTGTACTCTGGGAAAGGTGTTTTGGATGGAAAGCTTTCTTCAGATGCTTAGCATCAGAGCCCCAGCCACATTATCTCAAAGGCTGGAGAGACTGGTTGATATGCCCTTAATTACTGATAATAGGAGAAATCTTTTGATATCTCTCTGGAGATATCTGGAGTACTGCCTGATAAATAACAGCATATTATGTTTTGATGGTTAAGAGAATTCTTCTGTTATGTAAAATTTTTATTTTCTGACTCGTTTAATCTTGGCAATAAATTATTCTTTATTGGAAAAAATAAATAGAATATTACTACTTAATTCCTCCTCTGACTAGAACATTACTATTATCTTTCTACTTGTTTCATTGATCCTTAAATGACGATTTTAATGTGTTAAAGGGTTGTATAGGAGAGCTTACGTATACACTGCTTATATTCTGTTTAATCAGTAAGCATTTTCTACTTTGAAGGCTGGACTTTCTGCACCACTGATGTGATCAAAAAGATGTGCAATTAATTTGCAATTTCATGAGCAGCTAGAGAAATCTTACTCAGGTTTCATTCTTTGGCTTTGGTCATCTTGTACAGAAACCACTGAATTGTGAAGGTATTTTTTGATGTGTTTTGAACATGGACATCTGTCAGTGCAGTCACATCAACTCTTTCCTCTGCTGCTAACGCTGCACTGACCCATCCTGATTTTTTTTTTTTTTTTTTTTAATTCAAACTTTGTAGCTTTGAATGGGTTTGTCTGGTACTGTTTAAGCTTGTTTGTATTTTGTCTGTTGCTGGGTTTCAGGGTGACTTTGAAGAACTGATGAATGTGTATCAAATAGATAGATGCTTTAATAAATGCTTAGAATAGGCTGTACTTTCATCTTTAGTTAGCAAGCTTCACTGGATGACATCTAATTCACAATATAAAACACTATTCCATGTGCTGGGGGTCTTATATAGGTATGGATTTGTCCCTTTTCTTCCCTCAGAGAATTAGTTGTAAGATAGATATTTATCAGAGATATTTTGAGGCTATTACAATTTGTTTCATTTGCCATCTTTTTTTTATCCAACTCTTGGGTATGACTGCAGGTACAAATCAGTTAAATTCCTCCCTTCATGTATACAAAAAATCATTTTATTACCACAGATTGTCAATCCAAACATAGGCATGAGTTTTGTCTTACTTACATAAATTTAACATTGTGTTTCATTGGATAACTGAATTTCCAAGGCTGCTTCTGACATTTGAGGATATGACTACGGCTCACAGAAACAGTATTTAGGTAACGTATGGTGTGTTTTGCCATTTGCAGGTTCCTAGCCTTTCAAGGATTTAAATGATAAATTTAAATAGGCAGCTCGCTAACTTAATTGCATTTTAAAAAATTATATTAGTTTTTACTGGGCATTGATTTTACACACTATCTGAAGCATTGGAGGATTGCAGTTTAAGTGATCATTTGCACAGCCTTCCTAGGCACAAGTCTTTTGAGATAACACACCTAGAAGCAAGGAGAGCTGTGTTTCAAAACAACACTGGCACAAAGGGGTGAGGGATTACTGTGAGTGATATTGCCAAGATCATTTCAACAGCATGAAAACAGCTGATAAACACTGTGGAAAAAACTGCGGTCCCCAGTTCACGGAGGCCTGCTTGTCCAGATAGGCTTGAACAGCTGCCAGTGGGTGAATCAGATGTCACTTGGGTTTGCGCATGAGGAGGAGACAATCTGTTCCAGCAGTGCAGGAGCCTGAAAAGAGGGAATGAATCAACAGGAAGAGACTCCACACACAATGTCCTTTTCATGTTACCAGGAAAACCGGTTTTATGCCAAATTACCCTGGGATCAGGATTGTGTCATTTACCTTATTGGAAAGCAATAGCTCCCCTTTATCAGTCTGTACAGAACTCATTTTTATTCCCATCTTTCCTTAAAAGAAAAGGATATGGTTTCTTTGAGAATAATGTTAAATTGGGTTTCATTCTATGAGAGCATGTAACTGTTGACAAATAATTCCATTTGCAGGCACATAAATCACTGTTGTTTTCATGATAAGGAGAACTTAGATTTTTTCTTTTGAGTTATTGGAAATTTTATGGGTTGCAGGCTCTGTTCTGCCCTTGGGGCACTGTCTGCCCCCCTTATAAAATGCCAAATTAAATGAGAGAAAGCATATTAATCTCAATTCTATGGTCTGAAGCTTTTTTCCTCCCCAGAAACATGCACATGAACATGCACAAACAGGCACTGCCACTCTGAAAGGTGGTTTTGGTCATTTGCAGGGCTACAAATGGCTTGAAGTATTCAAAATATCTGCTGAGGGATCCAGTAAGCTTTTGTGTTCAGCAGTGGACCTGTGTTCATTCCTTAGCTCTAACACTCCACCTTTTCTGTAAAGGTTTGTTTTAAATGATTTTCAGGACTCTTGAACATATTCATTTATTTTCTCCAAAAGTGACCTTTAAATAATGGCCAGTTTCTCTTAATCTCTGTAAAATTTGTATATTGGGTCCAGTCACAAAAGAAGTACTTTGAATAATCAATCTTGCTAGTCAGTGAAAAGCCATCCCTGGGTTTAAGTTTCTGAGAGGAACGATTATTGCTGGGTGAAAACTTTGCACTTGATGTTAAGCAAGAGGTATTTGTAAGAAAGCAACCAGGATGGGAGATAGTGGTTCCTGAACAGGCAGATATGGCACAACAAGAATCTCTTGTCTCACTGTAGTTCTCTCTTATCCATTCCCAACATACGTATTTCTAAACAAATTTGTTGCTCCAGGTAGCCTATTTACCACTCAGAAAAATTGCTATCAGGGCAGAATTGAATGTTATGTAAAATAAAGGAAAGCTTATTATCTTACTACACCAAATTAATCCCTTTATGTTGTTTGCAAAATATTTTTTTTTTCCACACGCACACTGAGATGGCTTTCATAGCATCATATCTTGTCACTCCTAACAATTGCACCTCACCCCATGTAGCACTTCTCAAATGTGTTGTGTCCCCTGTGCTATTCTTTCTATGCATATTTTGCCTCTGATGTTAATTTGAGCCATAAATATTTGAAAACCCGTAGGTTAAAAGAAACAATCAATGATGGTGTTTGCTGTCTTCATAATATTTAAAGTCTGGTCTGAAATGGCCGTGGGAAAGTTCTAGAAAAGTAATCAGCGTTATATTTATTGCAGAACTGTCTCCTTTATAATTATTATCGTTGTTGGTATTGCTATGACCATTGTATTATTGCACCCTTGTTCCTTCAGATGGAAGTCTGTCTTAAACATGCAGGAAACTTTCTATTTTTTTTGCTAGAGTGCATGAAATACTGAGATGTATTAGGGCTTGGCTGCACAGAGATATTCCTGTGTTTTCCAAATTACTGTTTTGCCCAAAGGTTGTAGATCCGCTTTTGGACAGGTGCAACAGAGCTCTCCTGTAGCACTGAGCTGTGGGTGTACTCTGCCCTGGATGTGGCGAGTGGGACATATACATGAAAAAGCTGAGGGCAGTGACCACATTGCTCTCTTGATTATAGGCACGAGCAAGTACAGCAATAGCAGTCTTATGCCCCCTATGGCCTCCAGCTACGAGGTCTCCAAAGCGTATGGGTGGTACGCAAGAGATAGTAAGCAATTGCTATTCTACCTCTTTCTTGACACTATTTCTGGCTTCAGGCTTTCTGTGTCACACTCATGACTTCAAACACTACCATGAAAAACTGAATTTCCTTTAGAGTTACATCTTCATACTGTTATCCCATTTTAGGAAATGATTATGAATTTGGAACATCTGCATAAAGGGATATTGTTGGCATGTTAAAAATGCACATTCCTTTATTGTTACAGCTTTTTTTTTTTTTTTAAATTTTCTTAGAAGTAAGCTCCCAGAGACTATACTGGAGTTCAGAATTGAATACTCATTAATTTTATGCCTCAAAATTAGGTGTATTTGTTCCAACTTTGAGGCTTCACAATACAGATGCTGTGAGACATCAGCTGCCCAGACCTTAAGAGCAGTTCTGCCCCAGCTGGCTCAGTGCAGTCTGTGTGGGCTGTCTACTAGCTTGGAACCAAGCGCACTAAGTTATATGTAGCTCTGCTAGTTCTGACTGCTCTTAGCTGGATAACAGCAGTAATAATAATAACAGTAATAATGTGAATTTTATTGCTCTGTGGCAGGGGAACCAGACTGATTGTGAATCCTGGAAGGTTTCTCTGGATTTCCCCCAGCATGCCCTTCATTGCCAGCAGTGACGACTGCAGCTCAGACTGTGCGCTGTCCTGTTGGTGGCAGGTTATATCCAGAGAGACTTTTGTGTAAAGTTGTCCCCAGAACTGTGGAGCTTAAGGTCAGGACGGCTTAAGCCTCAGAAGTACCAGGAATGCTTCCAAGCTCAACACTTAAAAAAAAAAAAAAAAGTTAGAATTTGTTCAGATATTTAAGATCATAATCAGAGAGTTGTTGTGGATATAAAGCCTCACAATTTTCTGTAGGTCTGTTTGGAAGCTTATGTAGAAAGAAGTATCCAAGAAAGGGATTATACATAGTATTCTGACCCGCAGAAAGGTCAGTGCTGATTTTGTTGTGACTGTTCTTGCACACCAATGTATTCACCTGTTAGCAGAGCTGACCAAACATCATTTTCTTTTCATAAAATGATGAGGTTGGGTACAGGTTGGGTAATCTGTTGTACTTTCTCAATTAGTTGTAATGAGAGACATTTAACTACGTTATTGGGAAGTTAATATAATTATTGGATACTATGTTGGAAAATTCATAATGATTTGAAGCTGCTGGCAACATTTAATGAGATTTCCTGTTTTGCTTTCATTCATTCAAGTATGTCCTTTAGCAGTCAGACTTGTAAAGGTTGAAATATATTGGCATGGAAGAGTTTCTTTAAAGTAGGTGTCATATATAGTGGGATCTGTTTATATCCCAAACCAAATCTGAACCTAATTATTATGGAAAATCTTTTTTGGCTTCTTTTTGTTTGTCTTTTTCCTCATAATTTTTCTGACATAAATGTGGAAAAACAGGTATTTTTCCTGATTTCAGATTGCTGTTTAATTTGCACATACATTCTGAAAGAAAAAGCATAATGCTCAACTGGGGGGTTTTTATACTTAAAATCAGTTACTGAATTGGGGAAAAAAAAAAAAAAAAGGCACATTTAAACAAAAAAAGATTCCATAATATTTGTTGGATGCACTCTTGGCTTTAGGCTTTAAGTACAACTAAGAACTGTGTAATTCTATATGGCAAATTTCAAAACAACATTTAAATAGAAAAGTAACCCAAAACAATAATATATTTATCCTACTCTGTTAGGAAAATGACTTGTGAAGAATAAAAGCTGTCTGTAGTTTTAAGCTTTGTCTTTTAGTGTAACTCTGAAATAATTATTTTTATGTTGTATAATATGACCCAAATATTGTATTTTTGTCAGCATGTCTAATAGGTTGCTCAATACCCTTGTTCTGTACAGGTCATTGAGCCCATTCATGTTCAATGATATACAGCATGAATGTTCATGGGTAGTTTGATACATCTTTAATAGTAGGTGAAGGAAATGGCGTAGGTTTATTTTTTGACCTTCTAGAAGTGTTTTCCCAGCTGAGTGAATTGCACTCCTGGTCTGATCTATGGAAAAAGAAATTCTGGAGAAGAAAATGTTTAATTACTGCAGATAAACCTCTAAGAGCTGCCCAGTCTTTTCCTGTGATTACCATTATAAAGCGAATTAAAGGAACATTTGTTTTAGATAAATTATTGTACAAAGTGAAAGGTCACTGTGAGCATTTTCCTCTCTCTTCTGAGTTCTTGGATTAGTTTATGCTGCTTTAATGATCTCATCTCTGCCCTCGATGCAAAATACTCTAGAAAAGTCATTCTGGTCAGGGCCCTTTGTTTGATCCTAAATGAAAGCACTGTGAATACTAGATCATAAAAAATATATACTAAAAAATTATTCCAGTGGATATTAAAAATATTTAAAATTGACAATTTACTTTTTAGAATGTAGTAATGTAACTTATGAAATTGTGGTAAGAATTAATATGAAGATAAAAAAAGTCTGTCTAGCCAGCAAGGTGCATATTGAATAGATAAATACAAGAAGAATCCTGAATGTCTAGTTGAAGATGATAAAGATTCACTTTGTTAATATAAAATGAATATTATCTGTGGACATTCTGGCCCATTTCAGAATACCAAGTTGCTCAAAGTCAAATTAATGAGACCCAGGACAGGCAGTCCAGGTATGTTCTCCATCTTTGATGGAGTACCAACACTAACCAGGGAAAGGCCAGTGGTCATTATCCAAAGAATGAAAATACTTGTGCTCTTTGGCTTGTCACCAACTGATGAGAGAGAGAATTAATTGGAGCAACCTGGTGATGTGTGACTGTCAGTCAGACAAACTGGGATCTCTGTCAATCTCTTGATTGAGGTGCAGGGGTGATGACCCTGACCTCACGCGCAATAACAGGAAAGACAAATAAATGCTTCTTCACAGGAGCTCTTGAACACAAGGAAGCGCTTCTGTGGTGTGCAGATGCTGAAGAACTGGCATAGGCTGCCCACAGGATATGGAGATACTCCTTGGGAAGGTGCCTTAACATGGGTCTAGGCACTGTTCTGAGTGGCTCTGATGGAGCAGGACTTGGCCAGATGGGCTCTGAATATTCTGTGGTTCCGTGATCTTACTTTTCCTAATTTTGCATTGCTATAGTAGTTAAGGATGTTGGCTGTAGGTAGACCAAATGAACAACTTTCTGGACTGTATGTTTCACAGGTCCACTCTCGTCAGATATGTGTGGTGCAGGATCCACGGGACTGAAGTTAGTTCTTTTGTTTTGCCTTTACCAGCCAAGTTACAGATTTGTTTAGGGATTTGAACCAAAAGACCTTTTTATGGCCCCAGGGAGTTAACATGTATGTAACTGCATGATCATTAAATATATGTCACAAATATTTTCTGTTTCTCATTCCCTAGCTATTTTTTCTTACTTTATTTCACAATGCAGTTTTGGTTGGCCACATGCTGAGTTTCTCACTCATTGCAGCATTTAGCAAGAACACTCTGGCAGATAGACTTGGTTTATGAATTCATTTTCATAATGTTCCAACATTCACATCATGGCTTTTTGCTTGACAAGTGGGAAATTTAAAAAATAATAATGAAATATAAGCGCATTATAACACAGCAGGAATTATTTTTGCAAAGTTAATGCAAGAACTGCGTAGTGGGAGAGTTTTTAGGTCAATGTAATTGAGCTCTTGGTTTGGGTTTTGTTTTTCTTTTTGTGTTGTTTTTTTTTTTTCTGCTATCATTTGATAATCTATGCTATTTCGTACTGTTTCACAAAGACATCATAAAGTGTTATCAGATGCAGAAAATGTACAATGGTGGCTAACAGAACAGTGTGTATGTTTTGTCCGAGTGCAATGACTCTCCAGGAAGAGTCAAACATTCAAAGAAATTATAGTGTAAGATCACTTTTCTGTCTGTATTTTAGAAAAGCTTGCTGCTGCTGTGTGGGGGAGTTAATAGCGATCATATTAAACAGAAGGACCTGCAGTGCCCAGGCTGGAGAGATGCTGCAAGTTTATATCATGCACAGGAGAAAATGACGCCATTATCCTCACAGGCAGTCTCCTAATATATGTGGCACTCATTTTTCTTCTAGGGAATGAAGCCACATAGAATGGGGCTAATTAAAGTTTTTCAGTGTTTAAGGAAATTTGCAAAGGCTTTCACTGATTTATAGGCTTTTTCTCTTACTCAGCAAATCATCAGAGACTTCCCTTCAACCCTGCAAAGCATGAGAACCTAGCAGTAAAATCTGCGCTGTTAGCTATCCCTGCCACAGCCTAAGAACTGTTGAATGGCATATTTCTACAAACCGGCAGCTGGATTTCTCCCTTCTCAATAAACTCACTAGAATCTGACTGAAATAACAGACAACCTGTCTCCCTTTCAGAGCCTCTGGCAGGATAAGCTATCCAGAAACATGTTTGCCAGGTGATCATCACACTGTCAGAAGGCATTACAAAAGCCTAACCAACTTCAGAGCCCATTATGCAGGGCAGCACATGAGCACAAAGTCATCAGTTGCGTCTAGATCCACTCACAGTTTGAAAGACACATTTGAGAAGGAGGTGCTTGCAGAATGTCTTTATTTTGATAATGTCACATTCTCTTTAATTTTATATGTGCAAAACACACTGTATGGAGTCCATACATGTAGTTTTAAATTATTCAATGTCCTGTTCAAATCAGTGACTTACAATATGGTATAGTGTCATATTTATTTTGAAGGTATTTATTCTCTGTTAGAGAATGACTGTCACAAGTGGTTATAAGTAATGAGTTATGACCTCCACTGGGACAACTTTGATAAAAATTGTAAACAACGTGTTTCAAGAGACAGATAATTTTGCATTTTTGCTAAAATAAGTATGTTCAGATTTGTTTTAATGGCAATTGAGGTTGGTGATGCAAGCCACGCTAAAAACTTCATTTAGTTGAATGGGTATTTTTCCAGCCTTTTTATCAAGAAAAAAACTCTGGACTGCAGAGGAAGTATGAAAAGATTCACAGAAATGTTGACAGAGTAAAGTGTAGAATGAATTTATGAAATATGTTGGAAGTAATAAGAGTTTGTACGCTGTCTTCATTACAGATACTGTGATTCTTGAAATATTTAGACATGTTTTCATTTCCTCATCACTAATTCTCTAAATATTAGAAATGAAATAAAAAGTAGTCTAAACTGCCTTCTAGATAGTACCAGCAAACAGGCCTTTCAAGTCTGAGATCTGAAAGGCTTTCCATTTCTACCCTTTCCAAACCTTGATTGGACTATACAGGAAATAAATATAGGGAATTTGGTGGAATTAAAAGCCCCATAACAGAGGAAACATTTTAAGTAGGCATATGTAGTAAATGCAGCAAAATCATCCCTTATCCTTTAGGTTTCATGCTGGCATACAGTGAAAGAAGCAAGAGAAAAAAGAGAAAGGACGTTCTTGTTTATTCAAAATTATGTATTTTTCTAACAGAAATGCTTCAGCTAACCTATAATATTGTTTTTCTGCTTTGTGGGTTAAAAACAAAGAATACAATTATAGACAATAAGGGAAATTCCAATTTATAAAGTAATAACTGGGAGGAGTGCCACTGCTTTCCATTTTGTAACAACAAAGATGACACTCTCAAATGGCATACTCTTAAAACAGGGCTTTTATGCACACAGGGCTTCCTTTATAGCACTCCAGCTCCCGCTAAAAATAGAAACTGAGAAATTAGACATGTAGTCTTCTTTTTGAAAAAAACTCCTGTCACATGAATAATTCATGAATCTTTCTACACAGATGGAAGTAGAAAACAAAAACTTTCTTTGGCTCCATAAAATGAGCTTTGGAATGCGAGTCACTGGGCTGTTTTCTAGAAACCTCACAAAGAAAGTCTCGTGCATATTTCTGGAGAACAGAAGACCAAGCATTGAGCATGCTCCCCCAGTAGCTGAAAGAAAATTACCATTCCTTAATAATTGGAATAATCATAACAACTTGAAAATAGGAGTTTCACCTTACTGTGTACTCAGTTGTAATTATTATGTGCTTCATTATTTTATTCTATTCCACAATAATTAAAGCTGCTTGTATTTCAAGTGCTGGTAGAGCAATTTTATCATCTCTGAACTATGGGTAATAACAGTACTAAACTATCTGAATATTCACTGGAGTTGTGAAAGATTGAAATCTCTGCTAATTTAGAAACAAAATATGAAAATTTTAAGTATCCCAAATTTACTTCATCTTTTTGTCACCAGAAAATCTGTGTTCACCTGAGACAATCCCCTATATAGTCTTTGTCAAAATCAGTCTAATTAATTGAACTGACATTTTCAACCTGAGATAAAAATTACCCCCACAAAATTTCCCAGATGCAAGAAGTATCTCTTTAATGTAGGAAAAAAAACCCGCACATAATGACGCAAATCATATCTCAGTAACTCATACTACCTTGATAAGGTACGTATTTTTCTTGTAGCAACAAAAATAAACAGCTGAGATGCTACTGAAAGTGGAAGTACAGTTATATAGAAGCTTATATGTATTATAGAGGAAGCATATGTAAAATAGAGGCTTGATAGCAGAAACTGTAGAAATAATTTAATTGTTAAAATAATTTAAATGTTGAAACAGTTCTCTCAGCATTTTAGAAGATAAAGAAAATTTCTATTTAAGATTAATTAATCACATAAAACTCTGCTTTGTGCCCAACCCCATCCAACTGGGAAACATCTGGCTTTGAGATATTAGAGATCATAACTGTGTTAATAGAGAGAAGATTCTGAAAGCAGTGAGGATTATTTAACATTTGTCTCTACAAAGAATGTGAATTGTCTTTTCTTAGTGATATTTCTGCTTCAACAATTTACAAAAAAAAAGTTTGAATAGATAAGAGACAAGAAAGTCCAGTACATATACAGAACTTCTTTGTAGTTTTTTAGCTACCAAGGACAAATTTTGCCATTAAGCTAAGAGCAAAAAAAAAAAAAATTAAACAACCAACCAAAATATCTTTTGCAGCTAAAGACTAGAAAGCTTCTAAATGTTGCAGTCTGCTGAGGCCATCTCAGGGCAATAACAAAAATTTCACACTATTTAAATCCAAAGTAGGTAATAGTGAAATTAATCTCAGGAAGTCTGCAGACTCTTGAAGGTTTCAGAAATTGTTGTCTGTTAACGTTTACCTGCAGTCTTTACGGACATTTTTTATCCATGCTTCAGCAATCACTGATCTGTCTTAGCAGTTATGATCTGTCTTAGGACTAATATGAACTTATCTTTTGGTGTAAATGTTCTTTATGTAAATTGTACAATGGAGAACCGAGAAGTTTTATATTCTTTTATTGCTTGATGCTTCATAATATGGAACAAAGGTTTTATACTGCATCTAGGAGATGCTGATACAAAGAAAAGGATAAGGAAGCAAATGAATACATCTTTAACAGTTATGGTAATTTACAAAAGGACAAAGGATCGATGTTTTTTTCATTGGTTATTGCTAACCAACAAGGTTTCGTAAAATGATTTTATGTTTCCTGTTAAGAGTCAAGCATACTCTCATACTATTTTCTGCAATATTGGTGCTGCAAGTTCTTTTCAAGAAAAATGTCATTTTTCTTCCATAACCTTTTCAACATTTAGAATTCAAATAATTTTTAAGGTAAAAATTAATTAACTTTTCATAGTTTTGTAGTATTCTGTAATATACCATAATTTTCCAAATGCTTCTACCAATATCTGCTGAAGCTTAATCCAGTCAGTGTTATAGACTAAGACAAAAAGTACTTTAGATCTTGGCATCCATCTGGAATGGTTTGACTAGCATATTCTCAGATGCTGCCACTATTTAATGCAAGAGTTGTGCCATTTTTAAGAAGTTATCATTATACATTTTAATAACTTTTTAAAAACTAATACCTGGATAAAGAAAGTATACATTTCCAGATCAGTCTGAAAAGGTTTTATCTGTTTGAATTCTTCTGCTTGATTCTTTTGTTGAATGTATTGTCAAAATTGTTGTATTGAACCTCCTCAGTAGTTTTCAAACTAATGATTAGGTCTGTAATTTTCTTCTACTACTTCGTTGTTGTTTTTGTTGTTTTCTAAATAACTGGTGCTTTAGAGTCAATAGTTGATGGGATAATAGTACTGCATTCTAGGCAAATATTACACTCTGCTAAAACCATGTTTGATTTCCATGACACAATATTGCTAATGGGCATGCATTTCAAGTGCCTTCATTAAATTAATAAAACTGGCAGTAAGTTGGTCCCACAGAGCTTGCTACCTAGTGCCCTGATCTCAACACGATAGTGTCTTCTCAGGGTCAGCACTTGCATCAAGCATGGAACTGAGAAAAAACTCTGTAAGGTTGTTTGATGCAAAGGAGAATAAAGATAAAAAGTTGACTGAAATCCATAATGGATAGGACTGCCATTTTAATAGAAGAGTGTTTTCAAAAGCTCCTCTCTGTTACATTGCTACTTCATATACTGAGAGTAATTAATCTTGATGTAGACCAATATTTTTGTGCTTAGGAGAGTCTTGAGATGGTAACATATTGTGTAGTATACAAGGACTGCATGGAGGACAGCACAGAAGATGCATAGGAAAAAGTTTAAGAACAACATTAAAGGATAAGAGTATGGCATGGTTAATCTTTAATATTTCTGACCATATGTATATCAGTACTGAATTAACATTACTGTAACATTATAATGACAAATATATTGACATTATCATGACAAATTTTTGTTGTTACTCCCAAATAGATAATTATAGACTTTTTGTTGTTCATACTCTGTTTTAGATGTATTGTTCGCAAGAATGTTGTTCAAACCCCTCACTGTTCTTCCTTTGAAGTGTATGGAACAAAAAAATATTATACCTCTAAATCTTTAGATTTATTATACCCGTTTGAAGCTTGCACCCAGGGGAATATTCTATCAGGCTTCTCAAAGGAGTTCTATTTGTTCTGCCTAGTTTAGCTTTTTTTCTACTTTGTGGCTAAAATGAAAGACTTTTCTATTAAAAGCAATTTTCTGAAATCCTCTACAGAAGTCAAAATCAGTGGGTTTAAGGATTCCTTTGGCAAATGGCTCCTTAGGCAACAATGTAGCAATTATAAATAATACCAATATGTTCATCTGATGGCTTCTGATAACAAGTCAATTCACCATTCCTTTTTTCTTTTTATACTATTAGGCACTGGTTGTTCAGAAAGGCAGAAATATTTGTATGAGAATGTGTGTGAGAAAGAAGAGTTGATTTGCATACCAAGCTACAATATGTAAAATATTGTACAATATGAATATGTACAATATGAAAAGACAAGATTGGAAATTTGTTTTAATAGATTTATAGTGTTGTTATGTCCATCATCTCCAAAAGAGAATAACACCAAGGAACTAAATCTAGTTAAAATGATTTGGTGTCCTCTAAACAATTTTCTTGAAAAATCTAATTAATTTATATAATATAAAGTGGAAAAGTGCCAGAACTAAGATTTTTAAGAATTAACTTAGATACTTCTATACTTCTTTTTTATTTTTTATTTTTAATCCGTCTGGAATTACCTTCAAAGGTCTTGATCATTTGTTAAGGAGGCAGTCGTAGATTCTTGGCTATCATGCCCCAAATCTGACTGATGTATGAGTAACTGCTAAAAAACTTCATAAAAGAGGGAGAAGAGGAGAAAAGCTTGAAATCTGTGTTAGTGAACCTGTGATTGTAACATGTTTGCTGCTAAAGAAGTGACGTTGATATGCATGGCAGATAACATAACATACAGAATATCGTATGTAGGTTGCTCTGAAAGTAATGCCTCCTTTTTAATTCCTGGGGCCCTACAACATATACAAAGAGCAAAATAACACTATTTATAAAAGAAAATTCTCAGCTACTAAACATTATTTTTTAACACAGGTGCTACCATTAGCTATGTATTTTTGCCAGTGCTGAGCAAGAGCCGGCACGCCATAGTCATAAAAATCTGCACCAGTGGATGTGACCCACTGTTGCTGTTGCCACTGCTGAAATACATTATCCACTGCCTCACGTTGCTCACGTCTGTTGTGAGCATGTCAGTAGGTGCAATTTTTTCTGCATGAAGGTATTCAATGATATACATTTCCTTAATCTTCATTTCCATGAAAGATGCCATTTTGTCAGACTGCCACTCTGCTGCCATCTGTCATATGGCAACAAAATGTAATGGAATGTTGGTGGGAAGGGTCAGCCTCTGCTACAATGAAATCAATGTCCGCATCTGACATCATGGGCCATTATAATAAAATTGGAGGAGGCCTTTACTTTCAGAGAAGCCCTTCTGCAAAGGCCTGGTATTCTAGAACACCTGTGCATCCCAGAACTGTTATTTGAATTACAACGAACTTACTTGCATTCTTGCAGTACTGTGTAGAAGATTATCCTGAATTGCAGAAGTACATAGAAGTCTCATTTCAAATAGTGCTTCAGTAATTACAACTCTTAGAGTAAATACATCTATGCAGAATGAATATAGTTTTTACTTTACAAACAGTTCTTCTATTATTAGTCTTGGAAGTATATTATATAAAAAAAGCGGATATTAAAATGCTTTCTCATCTATCTTCTTTAAGCTGTGCATGCACAATAATTTCTTTAACAAAATATTGTTGTGTAGATTGGTAGGGAGAATTTTCATTCACAAAAATTAAGGTGATTTTATTGGATTCAAAGGTCTTATGAAGAAGTTTCATCTCTTGCTTAGAATTTTCATGGACTCAAAGAGTAGGTGATTGGCTGAATCTGTAAATCAGTAATGGCTGTTCATCTAAATGACCTTCACTGTTGTTTCCCAGCCCGCTGTTTTCTCATCTTCAGCCTCAATAAGCAATGATTTTCAGCATCTTCTAGTTAATTGCCTGTAGTTATTCTGTAATTCCTAGCCAAAAACCAAGCCTTTCAGAATGCAACTAGATAAAGATTTCAAATTAATAGTTAATTTATTATTACAGTAAAAATTAGCTATATTGCTCATTTATTTTCTTTAAGTTTGTTTATCTTGTAATTCACAAGTTACAAAATCAGGAAATACCAAATCAGACACCTGACAGAAGACCAAGAAAACCTAAAACAGAATGAGTTCTTCAAGAAACATTGAATGATGCCTCCAAAAATATGTAATGCAGGTATTTTTAAAAGATAACCATTTATCTAAGCCTTGCCCGATGCTCTAGATGTAAATCATTTAAATAGAACACAGATGATCTGTAAAATATACTCCAAACTTCTCTTTAGCAGAAACAGTAATCAAACCAAACTGAACCCTTCCAGTACTTAATAGAACATTATGATCAGCAGGGAGACAGACTTCTTCCATGATTTGATAATGATAGAACAAGAGGGGATGTTTTTAAACTAAGAGTGGAGATTTAGGTTATGTATTAGGGGAAATGTTTTCACTCAGAGTGTGATGAAGCACTGGATCAGGCTGCCCAGAGAGTTGTGGATGCCCCATCCCTGGAGGTGTTCAAGGTCAGGTTGGATGAGGCCCTGGACAATCTGGTCTAGTGGGTGGCAGCTCTACCTGTGGCAGGAGGATTGAAACTAGATGATCTTTAAGATCACTTCCAACCCGACCTATGATTCTAGTATTTTATGATCTTGTAATGCAAGTTCCAAGCACTACAGTGTCAATCAGGCATTGGAAAGTAAACATGAAATTTTAATGATCTCTGTGATGGCAGTGTTTTCAGAGCATTACACATACATGAATAAGAAGTGGCCACAGTCTGTTAGATTAAGTGATCAGTATGCCATATCTTTTAGATTCTGCTTCCCAATAGTACTTATCTCAGTAACAATCCGAAACTGCAGGAGATGCTGAAGTTACATCTTTGTATGTGAGTACGTTGTCTCAAACTATCAACCGAGATGAACACTGATGATGATTTGTCTTGAGCAGGGTTGTAGGTGGATAAGTTACATGCAATTTGCCAAAAATGACTCGAGTGTGGGATAATCCAGAATGGATAAGAAGTGTTAGAAATGTAAAGCCTACTTTAAATTATGTTAGAGAACAGAACAATACAGACAAGTGAATGTCCAGACTGATATCATATAGAAAAGTTCAGCTTCAAAAATCTGTAGTATAAAGGAGAACTGTCTCCAATAGTTTTATATCATCTTATTTGAAAAGCAAAGGATTTAGTAAAACCAAAATACTCATTAAACGCTGTTGCTGAGTTCTCCTTTCAGTAACTGTTGTAAACAGTGAAAACCAGTGATGATGATGTTTCTTCACATGTTTGGATTTCAAGTACTGCAAAGCAATATTTATTTATTTAAAACCAGGTGTTATCTTCTCATTGCTGAATGTGATGGGAAGGAAAGAGAAATAATTTTGCTTGTCCTGATGTCGTAGTAATAGGCACTGCAATTTTCTCAGGGAAACAACTAAATAGGTTCTTTGAAAGCTTTTAAAGCCAGGCAAGGGAAGATTTGAGGCTTTCAAAATCTGTGTGAGATAAGAAACCAAGAAGTAATGTGTTCAGAACCATAAAGGAAAAAAAAAAAGATTCATTGCTATTTATTACTGCAAGTCATTCTCAGGACATCATCTCCAACCTCTCATATTCCACTGTCTCTATAGACAAATGCTAGTTACATGTTACAGGATACAGAACTCACAGATAGACCTGCAGAGGCTTTTGCTTCAGTGCATGATTGAAACACAAAAAAATTCAGGAAGAATGCCTTAGCAACAGGAAATATGAATGATTGAGAAGACATATCTATTTCCTAGTTAAAGAAAGAAAGAGGAATATATGTAGAAGTTGGAGAGTTTATGAGCTATAAACTAGAGAATATGGATTAGTTATGGTGAGTCAATTAAACAGAAAAGCAAAACAGCAGTGTGGAAAATACAGAGGTTCAGGGACTAATGTGCTTTTGCTAAGTATTTTGGGAAGTAACATGTACATCAAGGTACATGTGCTTGACAACATATGATTTCATGTTTGTATGGAAAAGAAATGAAGGAGATTACTGAAGAAGCATAGAATCTGGCTTCAAATAGAGGCTGCCATGTGGTAGAATTTTGGTGCTGATACAACAAAAACAGTATTTGGTGGTTTGTTACTGTCTTTGCAGAGAATGCAAGAATTTTGTCTTTCGTATATATAAATGGAATTACAGGGTGTATAACTGGCTTAATAACCAATTTCTCTTTCAAACTAAATTAATTCTAAGAGGGATTCTATCTAACTAGATTTTTCCAAATTATTATTTTTTCTGTGAAAAAATAATAGTCTAATTTAAGGGGTAGACAACAGTGTGTGTTATCTGTAACTTGACAAGCCCATCATACACATGAGAATGCAAAATTACGTTCTATCTATAGCTAGTGGTGTTAGTTAACTGTAAGACACAGACTGTTGTTTGAGTCCAAATTTAAGACATAGATAAAATATATTTGGAAACTGTTGTACTTCAGCCAACAGTTCATGGTACTGCTGTACATAGACGTAACTAATATGAGTGGAACTAAATTTCTTGTGAATATATTGTGTCTGAGAAGAGCACAAAGTCCAGTAAGAGTGTTACTCCCATTAGCTGGGGTTGCTTTATTCAAAGGGATTCATCTACTACAGACTTGAATTGCAGTCTCCTCTGCAGATGAAGAAAACCTGCTACAAATTTCCAGAGAGAATGCCTTGTAAGAAAAATAGTTAATATAATTGTAAAGTCTTGTTTGTACATTAGAGTCCATGTATAAAGAGACTAACTGACAAAAGCTATGGCATGTCAGTAAATATCTGAATTAAATTTGACCAGTGCAGTGGTACTAAACCTGCAAAAGTGCTCTCAATAGTAGATGTTGAGCACGCTGAAGCACCTTCACAAATTTCATCATACTGTCAGGCCCAGATGGCACATACGTTCTGTAGGAAATTTCTGTAGGAAAAGGCTTTTCAGTTCTTCAAAAAAGAGGTAATGCATTGGAACAGGTTGCCCAGGAAAGTGGTGGAGTCATTGTCCTTGGCGTGTTCTAGAAACATATAGATGTGGGACTGAGGGACATGTTTTAGTGGGCATGGTAGTGATGGATTGACTATTGGGTTAGATGATTTTAGTGGTCTTTTCCAACCTTAATGATTCTGTGACTCTATAATATAAAGGCTTTATTTGTTTTTGTTTTTCTTTTTAAAAAATAAAAATATGATGTTTCACATCATTATTTGAATGCCATGTTTACTAGATGACTCCTTGATTAAATTGGGGACCATGTTAGCTCTCCCCATGACCCGTCAGAAATAAAGAATTTGTTTACTGTAAACTGCTCACCACTCACTCCTATGCACCATCTGCCGCACTTATTCACAAAGAGCTGCACTTCTAATAATAGCTCTTTTAGGAAAAATAATACAAGATGTCTCACGTACTTGCATGGGATATAACTACAATTTTAATCTTCCTGGTTTACTTTACCCTTCCACATTAAAAAATGATTTACTTTCAAGAAATCAATTTATTTTTACATATGCAAACTTTTGTATATTAGGCAAAGTTTTGCATCGTCAAAGCAAGTATGGAGATGGGTATTAATTTGCCCCCTAAATTTGCCTTAACTGAAATGATGCATATATTTAGATTTCATTAGCAAAATAATGCTTTTTAGCCAATATTAGTATTTTTTTCACACAATATCTGTGAGGCTGTATTTTAGGAAAAAGGGGACGGATATGAAGAGGCAAGTGCTAGATGTAGTAGTATACCAAATGAATGCCTACATCTTATTTGCATAATGAGTGGGTACCTGGTCCTGGAGCAGGATCCAGGCTGATTTAAATGCCGGTTGGTTTAGAAATGGGAGCTGAGTTGGAATCTCAGAAAAGAATCTTCCAAAATGACAGACAGTTCAAAATCACTTTACTGTAAAGGCCACAGAATAGTTCTGTGCTTGAGACCTTTTTTTGAAATGTGCTCACGATCTATGAAGCACTTTCGAAGCCAAGAATATACTATTTTTTATGTGTTTGAGAACTTTAAGAAAATAGTGAATGTGAAAGGTAAATCTAGAAATCCTGGTATCGCTAGTATTGATAGCGATAGGCTATTTATCGACTAGGCTGTTTTGTTTGTTTGTTTTGTATGAACAAATTCACAAAATATTAATAATTTGTCATTTTTGAAAATTTCCTGTTGTACATAAGACTATTCCGCAAGACGAATGAGTGTCTGCAATTATTTAAAGCCATTTCTGTTCCTTCCAAACGTGGTACTACTCAGAAAAGAGTTTGCATGAGACCTGAGGCCCATCACAGTGGTAAGTTGGCTCGATTAATTATCCCAGTAGGTGCTATGCAGTCTGTTCCTCCATTATTCCCAAATTCATGAGTTTTTTCCTTGGAGTTTAACTAGAGAGGTTGTATCCATAGTGAAAAAACAAGCATGTAGCTTGTTTTATTTCTTAGCATATTTTTCTAAAATTATGTAGAATTAAATGTATATTGCTTGATGTGCTAGAACTAGTATAAAATATTGTTGAGAGTGGTTGGTTTGCCTCTGTGATTTTTACTTTGTGTGATAGAATGAATTAAAATAATTAAGTGCATTCATATAATGAATAAACAAACAAGTTTTCCTTCTGTGTTAAACAATTCCAAAATTATAAATCTTTTGGGTCTGAACACGAAACCTATAAAATAAAAGATTTAAGTTACTTTATTATATTCCTACACAAGTAAACCAAAATCTACTAGCTGAAGACTACACCAGTACAGACCAAGAACCAACTCTGCAATTTTCAGATGAACTCAGACAAGTTCCTGTCTTGCTGGGTTGATTGAATTCATTCCTATCACATTATTTTTGACTTCTTACCTTCCCTTATTACCCTTTCTAACTGACTTGGTTGCTATGGATTAGGAAAAGTAATTCTTAATGAGTTAAAATGTAATTAATCAAGCTCTGATAGTAAAAGAGAAAAGCATAAAGAAATAAAATTATCTATCAAACCTAGCTTATGAAAATAATTCTGAATTTAATAGCAAGTGAAAATGCATGGACTGTGATCTGGTCCAATATGCCTGCGAATTCTCATTTTTAAAGTTAATGCAATTAAAAATCAATATTAAAATAGACTTTTATTTCTTTTTTACTACTATAATACTTAATCTATGTTCTGAATGGTACAAATGTGGGGTAAAACAATCAAACAAAGGAAAACAAAACAAAATAAAAAAAAAAAACCAACCTGATCCATCAGGTACTAGACTTTTAATTTTGGGTGTAATTCAATCAAGATGCCCAGATGTTGAAGGATGGTTTTTAGTATTTAAATATTCCAGATTTTACTTTGAAAATTTCCAGCTCTAGTATATTTAGTTAATGCATCAATTTTGAATGTTTCTAATGTTTTTTAATATGAAATAGATACAATTTTTAAGTATATACAAGAATAATATTACAGCATAAGTATGTATTATATATCTAATTTTTAAATCTAAATTTATATATGTACATATGTATATGTGTATTTATTTATGTAAAGCCTCTCCTTTTCAATTTTGACTGTAACATCTGGATTACTTTTTTTTTCCTTCTTTCTACAGTAGAAGAATGCTGTGCTAAAAATAAACTTCTGTGCTTTCTCAAGAAAAATATCTAGGAGATCTCTGCTAGTCTTTTAATTATACTTTAACAACAATTTTAAAAAACAGTTGTCTATAGTCATTGCCTTTGCGATTACAGCAGAATGTTCTTTCTCATTCTGCTGTTTTCTCGTTTTGCTGCAGGTTGCTTATCTGCAGACTTGTTCTAAAAAATAAGCTGCTTTTCATTAAATGATTTCCAGCAATCAAATATGAAAATTAAAACAAGTAGTCTAAAAATATGTGGAGACCGGGAGAATTATTAGCTATTTTTCTTTATTTTACCAGGTTCAAAATGGGGAAACTAATTTTTCTTTCAAAGAAAATGCAGTATACACATTCTTCCAAAGGAATTGTAATTTTTGTTATGCTATTCACTTGATTTATTATTCACAAAGATCCTTTGAACAGAAGCTGGCCAATGCATAAGCCAAACTACTAACTTTAAAGAGGTTCTTTGGCTCTAGTTCTTACTGCGTTGTGCAAATCAGTAGGGAATATTGAAAGCATGTTAAATTTTGTATCTGAAAGTTAAATCAGATAAGTATAAACCTAGCAAAACATATTTTATAAAATGAAATCAAACACTTCACTGATATTATATGTTCTTTTTGTCCCAAGTGAAGCAGGAAATGTGTACTACTCATTCTCTCCTATATTTTTCATTGTTAATATTTTGCTTACTGTTTTTGTAGCTTGGAAAATAAGTAGGGAAATTATTCAGTTCAATCTAACTTAATTTTAATAAGGCTTAATATAATGATTGCCAAATGATGTTGATTACACATACTAAAATAGATGCAACATCAGGAGGGAAAATGACCGTATATAAAAACTTCTGAGACAGAAGGAATGGCGTAGTCTTTTCTTCCACCTTAGGGACAAACTTCTGCCTTCTGAGGTAAGTCACTTACTTCTTACTAACTCAGTATTCTAACCCTTAAGTAAGAAAAGTGTGCTGCTGTGTTTTGGAGACTGTGAAATATATGCTTACAAACTCTTGGAGGCCCTTGGATGGAGTATGTTTCAGTTGAACAGTGCTCTCTTTTGTCATTGATTGATGACAATTATATCATCAGAGAGACTGATGGTGTATGTGCTAAATTTTCAATGATATAATTTCTAAGTTTTTTTTTTTTTTTACAATGTTCTTGTAAAAAGAGAAAGATCTGATATCCAGACTTACTTTCTTCCAAAACCACTCTTACGGTAGCTTTTTTTAAATTATTTTTTTCCTCCAGAAACTCCCACTAGCCTATCAATGATGAGGAGGTAAACTGGCACCTCTGGAGGATACAAATTGTACCAAAGCCAGCAAAATCTCCATCAGCAAGGTGCAGCCTTACAGCTAGCTACTCCAGTCACTAGGGATGTGACTTTCTGAGGTCAGTCTTGTTTCAAGCCAGTCCTTATAAGTACTGAGGAGAGAGTTGCTTTCCTCATTATGCATTTTTTTTTCTATACCTGCTCCCCACAGTAGGAGGTATTAAATTGCCAGAATTAATAAGGAAGCAGTAATAATTACTTCTGGAAAGTGAAAGTACACATGACTAGGCAATTACATTATGATTTTGAAAATAAGAGTTTTTATTGGTTTGTTGTTGTTGTTCTTGTTGTTGCTTGTTTCTGGAAAAAAAAGAAGTTGAAATTATACTTGCATTTAGCGGAAATGAGTCTGTGTGACTGGTTAGGTATTTGATTATTTCAACATCTGTCTTTAACAGCTGAGAGTGCTGTTGCCTTGAGCAGAAGTCAGTGAGGTGAGAACAGATAGTGGAAAATAGACAAAAATTGCTCTCAGGCTACTTGTCACACTAACAAGAAGTCTAGTTGGAGAGGACAGAAGGTGTTGGACTCAATGGTGGATGTAATGGTAAAATCAGAAAGATCCACTGCAAAAACTACTTTTGCAAGTAGAAATAATTCCAACTAGTAGCCATTTGGTGTGAACTTTTCCCTTCCTAAGAATCATGAAGGTAAAGAAAAATGCTGATAAAGGAAAGTTGAGACTTCATTAAGCACCTTATGTTTTCCCCCCTTGCAATAGTCTCCCATGTATGTAAACATATCTTTTCTTTAAGCAGAGCCCCTTAAGTACAATTTATTCTATCTAATTTCCCCTAACATTTTCAGGACACAAGACCCCTGACACCAGTATCCTAAGAGACAGGTAAGATAACAAACTTCAACACTCAAAGGAGAAAAGTGATTTACTTTTATATTAAAATGTTTTTAAAAGTCTACATTTTAACATTACTTTTCAGGTTATTTTTAGGAACCCCCATGATTTTTCTATTCACAGAGCAGATGATGATTCTGCCTGTAGCATCCCCTCCTTCCTTCCAGTATTGATCACTCATCACTTAAGTGTTTCTCTATTATTATTTTTTTTTCGTGTCCCACACCTGCAAAACTAAATAGGGCAAGGAAACTGAGAAGTGCAGTCAGGCAGCCTCTCATAATAACTTGAGCCCAGAGCTCTGCTGTTAATCCAGTTTCTCACAGATATGCCCTTATTTGCCCCCAGCTAGGATTAGGCTGGATACATAGATCACAAATGTGGCATGGGAGGTAAGGAAACAGGTAAATTAGTGGTGTGTTAGATCAAAAGGAGGAATGCTTTGATATCTTAGAAGAATGAAGTAAAGAACATAGAACATTGCTGTTGCTATTTCTCATACAGAACAAAAACAAAACTATAGTACATGATTGGCATAAGATCCCAAACCTCCTTGGTGTGGTAGGAAGTGGAAAAAGACAAGGTAAAACTTCGTTGCACAACTATTCAAAAGATTTTCTTTCCAGAAGTAGTGAAGGACAACACCTCCATGACTGAAAGTATATGCCGTCTGCCAGCCCAGCACCTGCCTTCTGGCAGAATCCCCAGGACCTTAACCTTCAGAAGCCAAAATATCTGACAGAGAGAACATTCTCCTCTTAGTAAGACAGCAAGCATATTTGAATGATAACTACAGTTTCCTTTTACACTTCATATAACATAGATATCCTGCATCAAGAGAAAGGACAGAGTTTCTCAAAATAAAGCAAATGATGCATGAACAGCAAGTAAAATATGCCATGTCATTTCTCTCCAAACCTAGAAGTGCACCATGCTTTGTTACACAGCGTGGTCCATTTCTTTCATCTCCTCTTGAAGAGTGGTTAAAATACATAAAATACAAAAGAAGCAAAATTAGCGTCCCCAAATCCTCATCTTTCAAAAGTGCCACAAAAAATAAATGGCTCAAGTGAGACCCATTTGGAAAAAGTTTGGAGCAGTATCTCTCTGTTATACAAAGAAATGGTATTTCTATTATTTGAAAAGCTATTGTTTCGATGTCATTGTAAGTTAGAACTAATAGAATCTAATATGCAGCCATGAAAACTTTTTCTTAGTGAATGTATGGTCCAGAGAATAATGGTTTCTGGTGCTTTTCTTTTGTTTTCCTTATAGTGTCACAGACTATTGCAGAATATCTGTGAGTAGTAGAGAGGATTTTTTAAAGAAAATAGTTTAACTATGGCTACTATTCAGCCTATTATGGGCAACAAAGGAAGGAAGATGCCTTTAACTGGAAATATGTGTTAAACAAAAACAAACCATTTTACTATCCTGAGAAACAGATTGGAATTGATTGGAAAATAGATAGAAGGCAGATGGGAAGTGTATCATTACCTACAATGCAATTTTATGAGTGTCAAACATAGACAACTGCCCTACAATCCTCTAGCTAGCTCATATATTGTCCCCAGTGAGTGTCTACTCACCAGCCCAATATATCTCTCAGGTATCGAAGTTCTCTTGCACTCAAGTCTTGCAAATGCCTGCAGTCTGTCACAAATAATGGAGTAGAGAAATAAACTATTAATGATTGCAAAAGTGTGGTAACTCAGGATATAAAGTTCCCTGCAATGTGTAATGGAGCTCTTTAGCTTTTCTGAAAAAGGAGGATTATGAAAAGCAGATACACTTTTCAACCATAAACATTCTTAGAGAAAGAGAGTAAATCCTACCAGCTAAAAGGGACATATAAATGATGGTGATATAACATGAAACTTTTTTATCAGATATTTAGAAATCTTCATTTTAAAAATGTACTGAAGAGAGGAAGGATACCAAGGACCCTCTTGCTTTGCATTTGAAAAATACCTGAATTTTGCAGATTTGAATTGATTTTAAGAATGAGGAGAGAGATTTCATGAATCATTAGTATACTCTTATTGTTGTTTTAAATATCCTGCAATTAGGATAAAAAAAAAACAAAAAACAAAAAAAAAAAAAAAAAAAAAACCACAGTTGCTGACTGAACTTAGGTATGTGCTAAAGGCCCTGTAGGTACGTGCTTTTCTCTGCTGCTTATCTGTGGTGAAACTAGGTGACCTAAACACAGGTAGCTAAGGACTAGCATGAATCCTCTAGATCTTGTTAGTGATCTTGGACTGGTGCAGTGCTGGCATTGAAAGGAGCCTTGAGACAAAAGAAAAAAAAGAAAAAAAAAAACCAATTAGTATTTAGCAAGAAAACAGTACCATACACAAATGTATTTATCTGTCCTGTTAAAAGCCCTTTCCGGCCTCTTCTAAATCCTGTCTTTAGGCTGGGAGATGCAGATTACAGTTATTTGCATCATTAGTTTCTTCAAAAAATGATATGTGACAAGATTTCTGCTGGAGCATAAATCTTATCTCAAATTTCTTTGATGAGGGCTGTCTCAGAGGTTTTGAGACTTCATCTCAAAAGGGCAGAACACTGGTCAATGACTAGAGCTGTCCAGGTGGCTTCTTCTTCACTGATGACACCCTTCTTGTAGCACAGTTCCTCTGCTGATTTAGAAAAAAAGGTCAGAAATGCCTGTTTTATTTCCTCTGTAGGTTCTACCTTAACTGTTCACTTGATTGTTCTGGAAGTTAATATCGAAGAGAGAATCTGAAAGACATGTAACAGAAGGTTTGTCTCTGCAGGTATAGGGGCCAGGGGGGATGCCTGTGCAAGTGTCATGCCCAAGTAGTGATAAATACCATGATTTCTAAAAGCATTGAAGGGAATGGAGAGCCCATGTGTCATCTGCAGATGTTTTACAGCTGGTCTGATGTTAATTGACATCCTTGATAGCTAACTTTAAATCACTTTCAAAATCTCCTCATTCACCAGGCACTCTAACTATTTAAATATTTACTTGAGGGTTTTTTTTTTCTCACAGCCTCCCAGCATATTTCTAAATCTCCGTTGAACTGGGCCTGTCTTATCACAGAACAGGGTAGTAGTGAAAAACCATGTTCAGCAAGCAGTTCATTAGCAATAAAATGCTAACAGTCAGACACGTCGTCTGCATCAGTGTATATCAAGAGAATATCAGCCGTGCTTGACATGGCCCCTTACGCAGGCTCTGCCAAATCAAAGCATCAGTGTTAGAAACGGACTGTTCTTCTTGGTGCCAGGGATTTACTTAATGTTTAATCTGACTTCTTACCCTAAAGATAGAGCAAAGTAACCCCCAAACACCTGAGTTTTTCTCATTGTCGTTGCAACCACTAATGTGTGGGTATCTTTTTTTTTCAGGTACGTAAGGAGGATTCTCTTCTCCCTTGTTGCAGGATGACACAGCAGAACTTCTCAGGTAATCCTGCTTTGCTTGAGTATTGGAGATGTCATGGTGCAGGCCTGTAAAGTTCTCACATGAACTACAGGCTTAATGGAAGCACAGAATGCAGGCAGCTAAGGGCATTTGTAAAACTCCATACAAGCCTATAGATATACCCATCTTTTTGAGGATAGTTAATGTAAAACTTGTAGTATAGTAAAAACTGCAAAACCGACTTTATGCATGAACTGATAATGCCCTAAAAAAAAAAAAAATTCTTTCCCCACACGCGCTTAATTTTTACAGTGCTCTTGAGATAATTACTGAACTATTCTACCTAAAAGTATGTTCTCATATTCATTGCCTAAGTATGCATTTAAGTGTTCCACAGAATATCTGTGATACCAGTAATAAAAAAGCCACTCCTTTCCTACGAGCGAATACATCTCTAAGTAGCTGCATGGTGAACCATATTTCACAATTTTTTATATAGCCTTCCCTAATAGTTACCCTGTGCTTCATGTAGCCGCTTTCTACATTGTTAGCTTGGAGCAGCATAGCAGCCCGGGCTTCCTGGAGCTGCTCTTTTACCCACTGCCTGGGCTTGTTTGCATTCATTACCTTTTTGGAGCGAAATAATAAGAAAAGGAGAAGGAAGAGGGTGGCATACGAGCAGCTCCCTGTCATTTCTTTCTCAAAGCCAGGTGCATACTGCCCTCTTGTGGAACATTTAGGGTAGTTACCAGCACTTGATAAAGGCTTTCTGATTGTTTCATTTTGCTCCACTGAATAAGCCATATATAGTTCATATGATGTAGCGTTTCCAACTCCCTGATATTAATGCCAATCTTTCCTATTAACATAATGTGTGTGTGTATATATATATAGATTAATGCTGTTTTGCAAAACCAAACAAACACCAACAAAAAACCCACAGGTATTAGTATTAGAAAATTGCCTTTTCTTTAGGAGACACTAAAATACATCTCTAGTTATTTTTTTTTTTCACTATTTTAACTCAACTCAGCAAGAAAACAAGTGGTTTAAAAAGGAATGAAAACCTAGGTGTTTGTCTTTATGATGGTAGTACATAGGTGTGTTGTCCTCATTTTGGACTCTGAAGTATGTTAGGAAACCAATCAAAGAATGCAATTTATAGAAGAAGACTGCAAAATGCATTGACATCCATTCACTGAACAGAGGAACTCTGGTCACAGGGCTGTACCACCAACCCCTCTGGACTGCAAGGAGCTCCCTAGGCAGAGAAACTGATGCCCGCTTTCCTGAAGACTTCTCCAAGAGGAGAGCCTTCATTTCAGATGTGTAGTTGAGGTCACCTTCAGTTAAGTGTAGTCAAAAATGTTATTTGTGATTGAGGAACAAGGTGGCAAAGCAGTTTTATTACCTTGTTTACAGACAAAATTTGAGATGGATCTACTTGGGCATGAACATCCTCTACATCTTATATATCATACAGCACGTTTTATCCTAGAGGAGTATACTGGCTAAGGACTAAACATCCTTCTGGCTCCTCCTGAGAATCTCTATTGCAAACTTTATCCCTGATCTGTTTCTGGAAATGCTGCTTAAATTCACCAGTATAACACACCCATCCACCTCTGCTGAGAAAATAATTCAGTTCAGCCAGAGCACTTATCCCTGTGAGCACCAATTATTTTGGGGGTGAGTTATGTAAGAGCTTCACAGTCCTTAAAAGCAGTTTTAAGCAGACTGAGTTTCCTCTTGCAAATTAAGTCCTGCTTAAAAAACTGGGTAGGAACTCGGCATTTGCTCCACTCCTACCCTTGGAGGAGCACAGCCCATATCCAGAACAAAGCATATAAGGCCTTACAGGTATCTTCAGTGCAAACTCTGCTCCCAGGAGCCACTGCATAGCAAACAAACTGCACAAACAGAAATGCAGGCCCCAGCCCCTGCACACCAGCTTCTCTGTGTAGACAAGCCTTGTGCTCTCTTGCTTGTCGACAGGGTATTCTCGGGTGAAAAGAGGGGATCTGAAGAATCAAGTCATAATCAGCACGCTTTTGTGAGCCCCATGAAATAGAGTGAGGGTTACAAAGGAAAAGCAAGTGGATTTTGAGTGTACAATATTTCAAGAGAGATTGGAAGAGGGCGTTTTTACGATATTCTATTATGTCTCCTCTTTAGAGAGAGGCAAAGTCAGTGCCAAAGGAATAGTTTCCCGAAGAGCTATTTGTTCACAGGATGGATAGGAGCTGACAAGCCGACTGTCAGAACGGCTTCTTTGTCCTTGGAGCACCAGGTGGTTTAACAGTGTAGAGAAGTTACATGTTTTTACCAAAATGACTGCTCATTCCTTTTTAGATGGCTTTTCAGCACGTTTCAGTGTATTTTCAAGGGCTTTTAAAGGAAAAAAAAAAAACAAAGTAGTGAGGGGAGGGTGAAGAAAAGAAAGACAAGGTAAGATTGGGTGTATGTGTGGTACAGAGGGGCTTTTGCCATGTCCAAAAGAATGCTCAGTGGAAGAATTAGTATAAATATTCAGAATACTGATAAGAATTGTGGTAGAATCATGGTTATAAACAGCTTTTCTAGCAGCAGTATTAACAAAGCTGTGCACTTTCTGAAAGCATATTTAAGGATGTAAATAGCAATATTAAAATTGTATTCCAGAGACTTACAGGATATTTTAATATAAATATAATATTGTTTATTTGTTTAATAAAATGTGTGAAATCTCAGCCCTTCATAGCAGGTAAAGCTATCAGGCTGGAAGTTTTCTGAACTTTTGTCCTTCACACATCCAGAAAATTTTGGCTGTATCTTCCTTAGGACCCTTTTTTGGGTATAGGAGTACTGCAATTAGATTGTCTGTCAGTCTTCTTCTCCCCAGGCTCAATAATCCATCTCCTCAAACCCTATTTGAAGCCTTGTCGTTTTGCTTTGTCTTGTTTTTCATTGAATTCCTCTGAATTCAATACGAGAAAGTAAATTACTGACTGCATTTATTCTGGGGACAGAAAAATACGTTTCTTCAACCTGAGGAGGTTATGGCAAGTGGGGGAGTACTTTCTTCTTATGGGATGGATGGATGAAAGGATAGGTGGGTGGGTGGGTGAACGGCTAACTAATTTGAGTTTATAAGCAAATAAATAAGGTCTATTTAAAGCCATGGAAGCTTGAATCAGATGGGGAGAGAGATGTTCACTAATTCTTCTTTTTCTTTTTTTTTTCCTTTTTCCTTAATTTGAGGGTATATAACGAGAAAACAAGAGCTGGAGAACAAATGGTGACGTTGAAATATAAGATGTGTAGCTGGAAACGCTGAAGTGTGGCAATGAAGATGGACAACAACAAAGACAAAGGAGGTGTGTTTAACTCTGATGCTTCTTGTGCCAGGAAAAGGCAGTGCACTGATGTGGAGTGAGGTTTCAGCAGGATAACTGATACGGTGAGCATGCTTGTGGTCCTTACTCCTTTCTTCCATTTTTTTATGGAAAATACTCAGTATTTCGTATGATTTTTTCCTGCTCTTAAGTGGTGTGAGCTCTGCCGTGCTGTGCTTTGTACTATATCTTCAGAAAATTGCATTCTGTTTCCTTCCATCTTAAGACTTCCAGTTTTTTAAGTACATTACTGCAGCCTTTCCTTGAAATTGCTGTGCGCTAAGTAGGCTTCCACCACGTGTGCTGATCTGATTTCAGAAGGGAGATGACTGCACACTGGTGAGTTACAAGCAACGTCTCTAGGCGTTGTTGAATCGGCAACAGAGGAGCAGAAGGGCTGGGGTGGTGTCAGTGGCGACAGCTGCAGCCACAACAGCGGCAGAAGCACAGAGGCGGCGGGGTGACGGCGACGGGGCGCACTGAGGCGGTGGCGGGGCAACAGCGCCACCTCGCGGCACAACGCCGCTACTGCCACCCGCCCGCGGTGGCTGCGCTGGCAGCAGTTATCGAGATGCTTGCAGGCGCTTTTCCTTGAGGCACTGAGACGGTGGGTGGGATGAAGCTTGACAACATTCAAACATGCAAACAACGTGTAGTAGTTTTGTGTGTTTATTTAAGTTCTCGTTTTTTTCATGTTTGTTCCTTCTCAAAGCACTATAGCCTACACTTCCCGGAGTCTGAGCCCCATCTCTTTATTACTTTATTACTGCCCAGTACTCTTCTTTCTTCCTTTCTTCTAGCTAAGCCTAACGTATAGTTCAGTGTCAGTGCTGGGATGGCCTGACTAGCTTGGCAAAATTCATTTTAGCAGCTGTTTACTGTAATTTGTTAGGGAAATTGGAGAGTATTCTGTTGTTCAAAAACGGCTTTGCAATCTAGCAAAAGCAGAGACATAATTTAATTCCTGTGCCCCCTCTAGAGAAATATAAAGCAGGAATAACATGGGCAACAGGATGAAGGATGAAGAGGAGGGCAGGACAGACACGTCAGCTCTGTAGTTTCCATCCAAACATGTGTCCTGCTCATTGTTCATACATCCACTGCAGGAGGGCTCAGATCAGTTACTGAGAAAAGAATCGGAAATAGCTGATGTGCTTTGCAGTAATGCTGGCATAAAGAAAGGGTAGCAAAACTCTGGAAATAAAGTTAGTATCTATAGAGTTCATATACGGTAGGAACATATGTTTTTAAAGAGGGTGTCAAAGTTATTGTCTCATATTTTTCTCTTTTGTGGACTCACTGTGAACCTTCCTAGGTCTAAACTCCAGCAAAAGGCAGCTGTATCCTGCCCAGGCACAGTGACGACTGTCCCACCTCACCTTGCTCCAAGGGAGGTCACGCCTTGGTCTTAACTTTAATCCTGTACATGTCAGGCTTCCAAATAATCCCAGTTTAATCACTGTGGCTTTTCACTCTGAATTGTACAGCGCTTAATACTGGCAGTAAAAAGAGATGTTATTTTGCTTCCTAGTGATTGTGGTTTTATTTCTGAGGGATTATTTGATTTGTGAGATAAGAGAAAGGTGCCTGTAAATGCAGGCAGAGCTCCTCACTGGTAATGTGAAGCTTAAAAATGAAAAATAATCTTCCTGCCGGTTCAGCAAATGACCAGCAGCTTGTCCTGTGGACATGACTATTTTTCAGACCCATAAAAAAGCTAGGCAGAGTCAAGGCTGCCACTGGATGCCATGCCTAGACACTGGCTGCTTCCTTTTACTGTAAGTATGAAAATGTGGCTATTGTTACTATTAAGTGTTCAAAGGAAAGCAAGCGCCTTTGAAAATGTATTATTGTTAAGGAGGTTGTGGATGCCTCATCCCTGGAGGCATTTAAGGCCAGGCTGGATATGGCTCTGCACAGCCTGGTCTAGTTACTGGCAACCCTGCACATAGCAGGAAGGTTGAAACTGTGTTCTTTTCAGCCCAGGCCATTCTATGATTCTGTGATTCTACATCTTAACACCTTCCCAATGTTTTGTGCTTGGGAATGTGTCTTGGGTCTTTGAGACCAACTTGCTAGCTCTGACACCTGGTGGTACTGTTTGCATTTGCTTGTATAGCTATTTATTAGTTGTATTATTAGTATAGTTTCCAAAGCTAGTCCCCTAGAAAAAGATGTTGGACATACACAGACTAAAACCAATTTACGTATGTAGAAATATTTCTGATAAAGCACTTTTTTCTTCCTCCATGGCCTTGTACCAAGACATTATAACACAATGATAATTCCAGTAACCTAAAACATAGATCAGATCAGTTTTAAACGATAAGTAAAATTTTCAGCAACAAAATAATTGCTATAATTAACACTTGGAAAATTCTGCAGAGTTTTCTACAATTCATGTTTTGGTGCATAAAGCCTAACTAGAGTCTCATTGCTTTCATTTGCACCTCTGCTTGATTGATCAGTTTTCTTGGACCATTACTTCATTAATTACGGTCCTTTGCTCTTAATTTAATGTCTTTGATGTCCCACTTTGATTCAAATAAATGAAAGTTGGGTGGTAATTTTTGAGAAGATGCTGTTCCTGTTAAATGATGAAGTCATTTTGGTTCAGTTTGTTCAGTGATATTTCCCCTTTTGGATAATTGGCCTGATGAAATGTAAAAATGGCTAATATACATCAGAAAAGTGACAGATAAAATGTACCCTTAATTTGTTCTGGTAAACTTTTCTGAAGTTTCTCCTTTCTTCTTCTTTTTTTTTTTTTTTTTTTTTTTTTTTTCTTGAGCTGGAAACATCAGAAGGAAGCTTTATTAAATTGCTTTTACCTCAAACTACAGGGGGCTTTAAAGGAAAAAGGAAAAATGCTTGAAACTGTTGAGTCTTTGTTCTTTTTATAGGGCAAGAACATAGATAGTCCACACAACAGGATTTTAATAACTGGGCTTATTGCCTTCGCAGCAGTAAAAAAGGCTGGGTAGTGGGGTTTACTGAACTGCATAAAAGGATATTGAGCAATTCCATACATTATATATTTGAAAAAGCACATCGAAGTCTAAATTTGTCAAAAGGTTAATCAGTCCTATAGAATATACATATGAAGTCTAAGAGAACATTCACAGATTCTCTCTATGGAATATTTTGCAGATTTGTCAGTACTACAATGACATCTGGAAAAGCACCTGAAGTTCTAAGAATGCCTGAGTCACTAATGCTCTCTCTGGGGACTTGTGGGTCCTTCTGAGCTGCTGACAGACCATGACTAGGGTATCTTCTCTAGGACTGAGGACAGGCACATTTTGTATTCAGGGTGCTGCTTTTTCTCCATTATCTCCATTAACCACCACCAAAAATGCCCTCAGGGCCCAGACAGGCTTTGTGCTTACTGCCCTGTGAAGGCTGTGCTGTGCCTCCCTGCATGCTTAGTTGTTGCATGGGGAAATGCTGGCTGCCTCAAGGTGAGCAATCCTTGACAGTCAGTGCCTGACCTCCGCCTGCACTTACAAGGTGGAGTGTGAATCCCTGTTGTACACAGCCAGGGTACCTTGTTCACAAGAATGAACAAGAGAGCAAGCATATTTACATTATATAATTTTTATAGTCAAGAGTGGTACATTCTTTAGAAAAATTCTTTTTTAATTTTAATTCTCTTATAAAATCAGGCAAAGAAGATCCTCTATGGCCTTGATTTTTTTAATGACTATTTCTTCCCTTGTAATTGGAATAAATGCTTCGTTTACTCCTGCCCAAATTAAGCAGTTGTCAAGATACCACAGTATCCTCTGCAGATTCTGTGTTGCAATCACAGATGATGAATCTGAAATTCTCTGACATTGCCTCTGGGGGGAGATAGCAGTAGATTTTGCACCAGTCTGTTCTTGTTCTTACTACTTCTCACTGTTTCTTTTCTGGCAATCATTAGTGTTGGACAAGAAAAACATGCAGTCTTGAGAGTTTTTTCTGTCAGGCTTTCTGCCCGATTGGCTTTTCCCACTGTTGCTTCATAATGCTGTTGCATCTTCAGAGCACAATGCTCATTGGAACTGCAATTTCTAGTGCATGCTGTAAGACAAAAGAAGGGATTGTAAAAAATTTTGTCAGTTTTTTTCTCATGTCATTTGTCATCTTGTTTCCTGAGTCACCTAATGTCTTCCCAGCCTGGTATTGCTTTAGCAAATTCTGTTTTGCCATGTAACCAGGCATTCTCATTCTTTTTTTTTTTTTTTTTTTTTTTTTTTTTTTTAAATGAAAAATAAGCAACTGCTACAGTTACGGAGTTTTATGCTAGAAGGGTTTGTAAAGTTTCTGTGGTTACCTAAGTGTCTTATTCTCTAGCTTAGTAGGAGTCAGTGTAAACTGTGAGTTTTGTTCATCCTTAATTCACTGAGGCTGACATCTCATTCATCCTTTGAGTTTTCAGCTATTATATGCTTTTCAGAATGTTTTTACTTTTTTCCTGACTATATGATAACTTATAAATTGTTCCAGTGTTTTGGCTGTAGCTTTACTCTCTGTGGGCTTGTATTAATATGCTTCTTTTCAATGTACACCTGGACTTGGATTTTGGTGCCCAACCACTGTGTCATTGCCCTGTGCTCATCAGACCATAGAGAAATTGGTCTGAGAAACCAAGTTGTGTGGATCTATTCCTCAACTTTATTTTACCTCAATTTACTGTTTACTTTTCTTGAGAGAAAAACACATGAGAATCTGGAGTGTTAAAGAGGACTTTATTACAGGTGGTCTGAGGGTGAAACCAAACTAGGTATTTAACATCTTACCTTGCAGCATTAAAGTGAATAACTGAAGAAACAGAAACAGGCTTCTGAGTAGTTGCTATTGAAAGATCATGACATAGGATTGTTTTCTGCCATGGTGTCTGTAGCAGAAATGTTAAGTCACAGCTTGAACCAATGTTTGGGCACCTGGTGGGAAGGCAGGGCCAACCCAGGAGAGGTCAGATGCGTTGTATGCACCTGAGTGACCAGAATGGATGGAGCCAGGACCCACCCCTTCCTAGACCTCATTTCATAGAATCATAGAATCGCAAGGTTGGAAAGGACCTACAAAGTCGTCTAGTTCAACCATCCTACTATCACCATTACTACCACTAAGCTACCAATCCATACCTTGTAGCACTTCATCCAGATACTTCTTGAACACCACCAGGGACAGTGACTCCACCACCTCCCTGGGCAGGCCATTCCAGTGCCTGAGCACTCTGAGAGAGAAAAAGTTTTTCCTTATGTCTAATCTAAATCTCCCCTGGCACAACTTGTGGTCATTGCCTTGGGTCCTGTTTGTTGCCTGGGAGAAGAAGCCAAACCTCTCCTCATCACAACCTCCCTTCAGGAAGTTGTAGAGTGCAATGAAGTCTCCCCTGAGCCTCCTCTTCTCCAGACTAAACAATCCCAGCTCCCTCAGCTGCTCCTCATAAGACTTGTGCTCCAGGCCCCTCATCAGTTTCGTTGCCCTTTTCTGCACATGTTCCAGAGCCTCAGTGTCTTTCTTGTAGTGAGGGACCCAAAACTGAACACAGTACTTGAGTTGTGGCCTCACCACAGCTGTGTGCACGGGGATGATTACCTCCCTGCTCATGCTGACCACATTATTTCTAATGCAGACCAGGATGGCATTGGCTCTCTTGGCTACCTTGGCACACTGTCAGCTCATGTTCAGCAGAGCATCAACCAAATTTAAGGGTTAGCAATGGAGACAATGGAGATCCCTGTCTACCTGAGGCCTTCTAAGGGTAAGCAGATTTTTTTCCTTTGTTTTTGTATCTATGGCTTGCTGCAGCCCAGGACTTTGTTACCCTGGTAGTGTTGCTGGGCTTTCCGTCACATTATAGCATGTCATTCAGATGTAGCTACACAGTCTTCTTCTGAAGTCCCCAGGAAAATTTATATTGTCCTCTTAGCTGAAGATAAAGGCCAAGACTGGAAAACTAACAACATGTTGGCTGAATTTGTTCGCTTGCTTACTAACGCATCAGATCTCCCATCCCAGAAATCTCACATATGTTTGTTATAAAACCAGTGTACAATGCGTGAAATAGCCTGCTCTAATTATAGTCTAAACAATGCCAGGAAAATTGAGCTAATTCAGATAAGCTACTATTAAGTCATCGTAACATGGCAGTATATGCCATGAGGTAAAATTGCTTGGATGTAGACTGGCAACAAGGGAAATACTATGTGGCAGATCATGCCATTTTACTTTCTTCTTTCAGCCAACAAATTAGAAGCTCATTTAAAAAGTCAGTTTAATTTGATATACTGATGTGGTGATGCCAACTTGGATAGCGTTTATCTTGCAGGAAGCAAATCTTGTACAAAGTAATCTCAGTGGTGGAATGTAGTTATTTTTCAATCCTATTTCATTTCAACACCTAAAAATCTACAGCTGATTTAATAACATCATCAGCTTGTACTTTCACTGTGTTTTAGGTCTGTCTTACATACTGAATAATGATACTTTCATTAGAAGAATGGCACATGATAGAAATTGACCTCTTTAGTCATTTGAGAATCTGGCAATTGCTTAGATATAGAACTGCCTAGAATTATGCACTAAATGATATCGATAATCGATTATTACAACACTCTTCTCTGTTTCTGCTTCTCAATTTTTATCCTCATCCCCCCAGATTTATCTTTTATCTTATCCATAATTCTCTTAACCTTCTCCTGCTTTCTTGATGTGCCATGCCAAAGAAATCCTGCGGGAATTTATCTTCCAATGTTTTAAGAAGTTTCCAAGGGATAAATGGGGAAGAAAAAAAAAAAAAAAAAAGGATAGAAGTAACTGAAAAAATGCTTTTATAATGATAAATTTTGCACATCTTTGTCAACAATGTAGCACTGCCTAACAATGGGGGCTTGAGTGCTTTTCCTAGCTAGCAGCACTGCCTGTCTCAGGCCATGTTCCTCTGCTACAGGCATTTTGTTGTGAATGATTCACCAGATGAGACTTACACTACTTTCCTGAAAAGAGCATGCTTTAGTCTTAGAAATCAAAAATATTTATACGGAAGCTTTCTTGTCCTGGTGTTTTTAAAAGGGTGTATTTCAAAGGGTCTCACCTGTATATCAAAGTCTTTTTTTGTTTTCATGCACTTCTGTTGCATGTTTTTGCTTGCCTTGTTCTCAATATAGACTGAATATTTTAATGTGCTGGAATTTACTGCTGTTCTTATTTCTCATTCCTTCAGATCCTTCTTTCAAAAGACTGCCGTTCAGCTGTCTTCAGTGCAGAAGGTTCTTTCCACCACGCTTTTGTTGGGCAGGCACATTTCATCTGCATGGTAAGCTACCCTTGATGCCCAAGGAAAAACCACACTATGAGGAAGACAAAGGTAGGAGCTGCTGCTTCTCATCTTTTATAAACATACAGCAAAGGTGTCGTCTGTAGACATATCTTGGTTCATACTCATGCACGCTGGAACCATTAGAAGAGCAGTGAATGCTAGGAGATGACATAATTTCAAAAGCAAGTTAGTGTCCATGGAAGAAAAAAGTCACCTATATCTGCTAGATACAGAGGCTGACATACAGCTGCTCACCCAGCAAGTCCTGCGCAGAATACTTGGCTTGACTGAATGCATGAGCAATCCTTCTGGGTGTTATAAAAACTAGCATTTTTAGTTGTTCTTCAAACAGCTGTTTCAAATTTCTCACTTTTTAGCTATTTAGTAAGAAGAGGTTCTATATCACTACTAAGTCATTCCTTGCTTACGATGTCCTTGTCTTCACCAGTTCTTTGGTTCTGTACTTCAAGGCTCTCTTTGACTATTTACCATTGCAGTTGTAATTTATTTTGAAATAATTCTGCTTTGCTCTTAGGAGAGGGAAGTTTCACAGCACGTGCTTTATGTCTTTTATCATATCAGACATTGCTGTGGCTCATTGCTTTATGATATATTTTTTCTTATTCTTATTTGTCCCCCATCGCTATCTTGCAGTATTACAGTGACTCTCAGTCACTCTTTAGTTCACTTCAGGCACTTGTTGTTCCAGTTGTTCAGTATCTAGCCCACAGGTTTCTTTCCCACATCTGCTTAGGTGTTTCTTTTTGTTTCTTTTGTGTGTGTATGTGTGTGGTTTTTTTGTTTTTGTTTTTTTTTTTTTTGTTTTAAATAACATTAGCAAATTCTGCATCCTTATTGAATATTTTTCTGGATTATTAGTGTATTAGTTCAGTTGTGACATACTGTAGGAACCGTTCTTTGTTTTCTGGCCCAAAGCTTGCTTCCTGAGGCATTTCTCGTGATAAGACTCACTTATCTAAGAGATGAGAGGTGGATGTTGCCCTGTGACAATCAACATCACCGTCTGAACAATTTTATGTCTGAAAGCATTTCTTTGGCGCTGTTTGCCTTCAGAAGGGAGTGCTCAGGACTGTTTACTGATGGAAGATCTATCTTGTGACCAAATAACTCCTGTTTGTTATGACAGATCGGGGGATGATACCATTGTATCCTGTGAAGGCAAGATACAAGTTGGCACTTCCTTATTTCCTCTTACATGCTGGCAAGGCCAGGGAGATGGGAACAAAAGGAGTTCCTGCCGAGATCCAAAAGCCAGAAGCTATCACTCCAAATAGCTGACTCAACCGCTTTGGACTTATTTATAAGTAAGTTTGTACTGCCATTGGAAATCATCACCATTGTTGCCATGGTCACTGTTGTCACCAACAGAGCGACGCCTGATGACCCGCCACTACTGAAGATCAATGACTGAACTATGAACCACGCTGGATCCATGGTGGTGACTATCTCCCTCTTGCTTCCTAAAAGACTCCTTGCTTCATTCCTACCTTTTCTATCATCCTTCTTCCCTTCCCCATCACCCTAATTCGTAATAGCGTTTATCCTTCCCTTCCCCATCTCCCTGATCAAGACTAACATTTGAATTGTTCCTTCCTAACCTCACACCAGGTATAGATATATCAAAGAACCTCCTCTTCCTCCGATAAATTGGAGCGAGACACACATCATCTGCTATCTCAATACAGATAAAAGCCTTGCTTTTATGTCAGTGCACATTTTAAGTATTTCATACATCATCACATTTCAACCTTATCAACTTTTTATTTTATTTTTCTGTCATCGTATTTCTTACACGTAGCCCAGATTTGGTAATTTCTAAATTTTTGTTTCTATTCCAAATTAAACTATCATCTTGAATTTTTCCATTAAAAATAGCAAGATGTGTCCCTCAGGTAATGACAATCTTGCTTTCCTTTTATACTTTTCTCTAGTGACTTGAAACCAAAACATTTCTACTTCTCATTCTTTTTTGTTTCTTATTTAAATTTGATATGCCAAGAAAGCATATTGATGTACATCAACTTAAAAATGTTTGAAGACTTCACATATTCTTTTCTCTCATCCTTCTGCCTGAGAAATCTATTTGATGCTGCAGCTGAGTTACACTCAAAACTTCCTTGTGGGAAAAAAAGATGCACACCTTTTAACTAAGTAAAGCCAAAATCTTATTGTTAGTATAACTGAATTTGAAGCAGCTTGACTCTTAGTACTCCAGATCTAACCAACATAAGAATGTTACACAGACTTGTTGACTTCTGCTCCCTTCTCTAGTGTTACGCCCATTTCTTCATTGCTGAGCTTGGTGGTTTCACGCTGGTGTCAATAGGTGTGTGTGGAGGGGAGAGAAGTGTAATGGGGAGTTTATATTAGTGGTGACGATCAGCAACTGGAGCCATTTGTTGTGAAGAATATGATGTTCATGTTGATAGTTTCTTTATTTCACTGTAGGCTTGCCTCGGGGTCAATTTTATGTCTGCCAACTTTCATGCCTTTGCTTATTACACCTTTATTTTCTATATACAGTGTCTTTTACATAAATTATTACTTGTTTGTTCTCTGTTTTACCCCTAAAACCAATTCTGTCCAGCTCCAGGTCTCCATTTCTTTAACTGCTCATAGGTGAGTTTCTTACAGTTGTGGGGCCTCCAATGCTAACCCTGTGCCCCTTTATTTCAGCACTGCTCACTCATAGACCATTCTCTGCATCCTGTCTTCACTGCTCAGGGGCTGTGCTATTCTACCAGGCCTGTCTTTCTCTCTACTACATTATCATGTTAGAGTCATAAAACTTCTTACTTCTATTTATGTAAAACTGTGGCTGTACTACAAAAAGAAAAACAATTAAAACTAATTAACTTTAGACATATGATTCTGTTCCTGCTAATTTACTTATGCTCCTCTGCTAATGCTCTTCTTAATGAGTGGTTCAGCTGTATCGAAAGACTTCCAGGATGTGAGAGTTAGAAATATGGGTACGGGCACATGTCTGAGGGCCTAGCTTGTACAGCATTGGTAGCAAGACAAAAGGAGGAAGTTGTCATTTTTTTGTTGCCTGTTTTTATGTTTTGACTAAATGCAACGGTCTATGCAAAGCTTTCACTGAGCAACTGAATGTAGAGTGAACAAATTCCCTTTGCTGACCTTAGGGACTGTGTGGTGAATTGAAGTTGTTTCCTTTGAAAAGCAGTGAGAATGGAAAGCTTTAAATGAGTTAGAGGTTTTTTGTTGTTGTTGTTTATTTGTTTTTTTAAAAAAAGCCACCACATTTTTTCCCCTTTTTGAAAGTGATTTAGCGTACAGTTAAAGTACATAGAACCTGCTGGAGAAATTATCAGTCTTATTGAAGATGTTTTTTATACACTTAGTTTAATATTGTTAGTGTAGATCTTTCGCATGGTAATTAGCAGCTACTAATGTAATACTTAAAAGCTGTAAACAATGGAAATAAAATGTTTTTATCAATCACATATCATTTTCTTATCTCTGTAGTATCACTATAGCTACATAAAGCCTTAAGTAAGAGCAGAAATCTTTATATGCTATATCAAGTTGTTAAATATAAATACAGCTTTTTGATGAGGCCAGGAAGTATTCTGGAGAAACAAATTGCACTGCCATTTCATTAACATAAAGTGGCAGACAGAGGTTTGTACTGAAAATGGCCACTTCATTTTGAGAAAGCATTAACAGGGGTGATGCACAATTATTTATAATGTAGGTAATATTTTCCCTTTCTGAAAAGGCCCATTTACAATTTTGAGGAATTAGACTTTTGCCCCAGCTTCTTCGGCACCACTATTGAGTGGGAGCAAGCTAGAGACTAACAAGTAACTTTTTGCTTTTGCTGGCAGAGCTTCCTTTTATGTTTCAGTAAAATCAAACAAAAGACTGCTACTAATGTTTTGCTCATCAGCTAGTAAGTAGAGGCCATTTAAAGCAGACATGTAAAGCTTAGCTCCAGCTGCTGTTCTAATGTTGCAGAAAGCTTTTGCTGCAGTTCATTAAATTCAACTTCAGGCAGTCACAAAACTGCCAGCTAATTATTTTTTTTCTTTCCTTTGCTGAGTGAAACCTTGTGTCACAAATTTTCACTCTTAAAATTAAGCTGCATAGCTCTTCATACTTGTAGACTGAAAAAACAGAGCACTGAGAAGGCAGCAATGTAATTCTTAAAATAACAGGTACTCTTAAGCCAGAGAAACTGTTTTCTCTCAAGTTTGGACCAACTTAGAAGTCATGTTTTTATGGGACATCGGTTCTTTGTTAGTAGATCATAGGGACAGTATTAATAATGAATACTTCATGGTTTGGGGCTTAAGAACTAGTCTTACTATCTCTGTACCCCTCAGAGCCTGTTTAAAGATAATTATTTTTGCAAGAGCTGGTCCTTTCAGAAGAAGCCAGTGAAAAGGAGAGGGGTGCATGCCTTCCTCAGCCTCCTGAAGATGCAAGTTCAGCTCTCTAGTTCAAACAGAGAAAATCTATGACTGAGAATTACTCTTCTTCAATGGTGAGTAGCCGGAGTGTTTTAGACTTTATCTTGTTTCAAATCAGATTAAATGATGAAAGTATTTTACCCTATGTGGTAGAATCGTGCTATAGAACCATAGAATCGCTGAGGTTGGAAATGACCTTAAAGATCATCGAGTCCAACCAAGACCTAACCATATGACCCTAACAACTCTCTGCTAAATCACGTCCCTGAGCACCACATCCAAAAGGTTTTTAAACACATCCAGGGATAGTGACTCAACCACCTCTCTGGGAAGCCTATTCCAGTGCTTAACAACTGCTAAACTCACTCTGGCACAACTTGAGGCCATTTCCCCTTGTCCTGTCATCTGTCACCAGTGAGAAGAGACCAACCCCACTCTTGCTGTAAGCACCTGTCAGATATTGGAAGAGAGAAATAAGGTCTCCCCTCAGCCTCCTTTTCCCCACACTGAACAGTCCCAGTTCCTTCAGTCACTCCTTGTAGGGCATATTCTCCAAGCCCTACGCAAGACTTGTTGTCCTTTTTTGGACCTGCTCCAGCACCTCAATGTCCTTTCTGTACTGAGGTGACCAAAACTAAACACAGTACTCAAGGTGAGGCCTCACCAGGGCCGAGTACAGGGGCAGGATTACTTCCCTAGTCCTGCTCACCACACCATTCCTGATACAAGCTAGGATGCCATTGGCCTTCCTGGCCACCTGGACACACTGCTGGCTCATGTTCAGCTGACTGTCCATCAATACACCAAGATCCCTTCCCATCAGGCAGCTTTCCAGCCACTCCTCCCCACGCCTGTAGGATTGCCTGGGGTTGTGACCAAAATGCAGGACTCAACACTTGGCCCTATTGAAACTCATACAGATAACCTCGACCCATCAATCTAGACTATCCAGGTCCCTCTGTAGTGCCTTTCTCCTCTCAGGCAGATCAACACTCCCTCCCAACTTGGTGTCGTCTGCAAATTTATTGAGGGTGCACTCAATCACCTCATCAAGATCACTAATAAAGATGTTAAATAGAAGCGGCCCCAGTACCAAGCTTTGAGGGACACCTCTTACCAGCAGCCAACTGAATTTAACTCCATTGACCACAACTCTTTGGGCCCAGCCGTCCAGCCAGTGTTTCACCCATCCAAACCATGGGCAGCCAGCTTCTCCACAAGAATGTTGTGAGGGACAGTGTCAAAGGCTTTACTGAAGCCCAGGTAGAACACACTGACAGCCTTACCTTCATCCATCAAGACCCCCAAGTCCCTCTCTGCAGGGCTGCTCTCAAGGACCGCTCCTTCCAGTCTGTATAGATGCCTGGGATTCCTCCAGCCCAAGTGCAAAACCTTGCACTTTGCTGTGTTGAATCTCATTAGATTCACCCAGGCCCACCTTTCAAGCCTGTTGAGGTCCCTCTGAATGGCATCCTTTCCTTCCACTGTGTAAACCGCACCACTCAGCTTGGTGTCATCAGCAAACTTGCTGAGGGTGCACTCAATTCCATCACCAATGTTATTAATAAAGATGTTAAAGAGCACTGGTGCCAAGACAGAGCCCTGGGGGATGCCGCTCGTTACCGGCCTCCACCTGGACAAAGTACCATTGATGACCACCCTCAGTCTGCAGCCTTTCAACCAATTTCTTATCCATTGAGTGGTCCACCCCTCAGGGGACCATGTCAAAGGTCTTGCTCAAGTCCAGGTAAATGACATCAGTTGCCCTTCCCTTGTCCACCGATGCCGTCACTTCATCATAGAAGGCCACCAGATTGGTTAAGCATGACCTTCCCCTGGTGAAGCTGTGCTGGCTGTCTCAGATCACATGCTCATTCCTCATGTCATCAAGCATGTCGTCCAGGAGGACCTGTTCCACAATCTTCCCATGCACAGAGGTGAGACTCACTGACCTGTAGTTCCCTGGGTCCTTCTTGCTCCCTTTCTTGTAAATTGGAGTGACATGACCCTTCCTCCAGTCATCTGGGACCTCACCTGACAGCCACAACTTTTCAAATATGATGGAGAGCAGCTCAGCAATCACCTCAGCCAGCTCCTTCAGAACCCTGGGATGCACACCATCCGGCCCCATAGACTTGTACACATTCAGTCTCATGAGTCCGTCTCAGACTTGCTCTGCCCTTACAGTGGGGGTGGATTTACCACCCAGGTCCCCACCTAGAGGTTTAGGGATGCAGGGCTTGGGGACGTGAGAAGTACTAGAATCCTGGCTGCCAGTGAAGACAGAGGCAAAAAACTCATTCAGTACCTCAGCCTTCTCTTTGACCATTGAAGCCAGTTCGACTTTTACATTTACTAAAGGAGGTACATTCACTTTGGTGTGTCTCCTCTGACCAGTGTACCTGTAGAATGTCTTCTTATTGTTTTTCAAGTCCCTCACCAAGTTCAGTTCTGCATGCGCCTTGGCTTTCCACATCTGCAAGTCCAGACAGCATCCCTGTATTCTTCCCAGGTGACACACCCTTGTTTCCAGAGCTTGTACGCGCCTTTCTTTGCCCTCAGTGTGCCCAGCAGGTCCTTGCCGAGCCACGCTGGCTTCCTACCTCCTCTGCTCGCTTTCTTATTCAGAGGGACCGAGAGCTCTTGTGTTCTCAGGAAGGTATCCTTGAAGAGTAGCCAGCTGTCCTCAACATCTTTGTTTTTAAAGACAGCATCCCAGGGGATCTTGGCCAACAGTCCATTGAACAGCTTAAAGTTTGCTCTTTCAAAGTTCAGGGTCCTGACGCCACTCTTTGCCAGGCCCATATCCCTCAAGATCATGAACTCAACCAGGGCATGGTCACTACAACCCAGGCTGCCTCCAATCTTAATGCCTTTAATGATCTCCTCCGCATTGGTGAACAGCAGGTCCAGCAATGCTTCACCACTGGTCGGTCTGCCCAATACCTGGACCAGAAGGTTATCATCAATGGATTCCAGGAGCCTCCTGGACCTTTTGCAGCTCAGCACTCTACAGTGCAATCCATGCAGCCCCACGGACTTGTGAGTATCCAGCTTTTGGAGCAGGTCCAAAACCATCTCCTTGTGGATCATGCAGGGCCTATTCTGTTCCCCATTCCTATCTACTAGTACAGGGGGCTGTGTTCCCAAGGAGTAACAAGTCTTACTATTAAAGATTGAGGCAAAAAAGGCATTAAGTACCTCAACCTTATCCTGATCCTTGGTCACCAAGTTGCCCTCAGTGTCCAATAAGGGATGGAGATTCTCCCTAGCCCTCCTCTTCCTGTTGATATATTTATAGAAATATTTATTGTTGTCCTTTACCTTAGTGGCCAAGTTCAGTTCTAGCTGGGCTTTGGCTTTTCTAATTTTCTCCCTGCACAGCTTCACTATGTACCAGTAATCATCATAAGTAGCTTGCCCACTCTTCCAGAGACCATAAACTTTTCTTTTGTTCTTGAGTTTCAGCCAAAGGTCACTGTTCAGCCAGTCCAGCCTCCTTGTCCACTGGCTCATCTTCCGTGACCTGGGGATGGTCAGCTCCTGCACTTCTAAAATAACTTCCTTAAAGGCTTCCTTAAAGCCTTCCTGGGCTCCCACGCTCTCCAAAACTACTTCCCACAGGACCCTCTCAACCATGGTCCTAAAGAGGTTAAAGTCTGCCCTCTGGAAGTCCAATGTGGCAGTTCTGCTGACTCCCCTCCAGGGTTCAACAAGGATTGAGAAATTTATCATCTCATGATCACTATGCTCCAGATGGCCTCCTATCTTTACATTCCCCACAAGACCTTCTCTGTCAACAAACAGCAGGTTCAGGATTTTGCTGCCCCTCGTTGGCTCCTTCACCAGCTGTGTCAGGAAGTTATCTCCCACACACTCTAGGAACCTCCGGGACTGTTCCCTATCTGTTGTATTATAAATCCAGCAGATGTCTGGGAAGTTGAAGTCCCCTACAAGAACAAGGGGGAGAGACCTTGAGACCTCACCCAACTGTCTATGAGGTGTCTTGTCCACCTCTTCATCCTGGTTGGGTGGCCTGCAGCAGACTCCCACAATAATATCAGTCTTATTGGCCTTCACTTTTATTATGACCCATAAGCTCTTTACCCTATCATCACCATTATTAATTTCCATACATTCACATTCTTTCTTAACATAGAGGGTGTACAATCAATGAATGCACAGATGTTATAAATACCAGAGAGCTAGGCTATACAGTTATTATATCAAAACAGAAGAGATAGGATGCTCACCCGTATCCTGGGCTTGCTACAAAACTCCAGTAGAGAGGATCTCCAGAAGAGATCCTTCCCCACTGGTCGTCAGCTCTTAAATGGGTCTAGGAGAGGTGGAGTCAGGCTCCACCCCTTCCGGCAGCACAGGTGAATTGCCTTCACCTGTGCTCCCGTGGCTGACTCATTGCTTGCTTCAGGTGATCAATCAGAGGTTCAGACTGTGACTCAGCAGTTCCCATACAGAGGACTACACCATCGCCTTTCCTGCCTTGCCTATCTCTTTTGAGAAGTTGGTAGCCAGAAGTGAATGGAGTTGTGAATGCATAAACACATGATAATAAGTAAAGAGACTCAACATTGAACAGTTTAAAATATTATTTCTTTGACTATAGAAAACAGCAGTGGACAATATCATGGACTATGATCATATAACTACATTTTAACTTCATTACAATGACAAAGTGAAGGGCTTTTTTCTTACCCACACTACATGTCAGTGTTTACCCCGTATGCCCACAACTGATGACTGCAAATATAAGGCTGCCATAAATCTAACTTGAACTTCATGGCTGAGGTGGTTAGTTTGAAACTAATGTAATTGCTGTGCTTTGGTAAAGTCAATCAGCACCTTGTAAGTAATTTGTGTGGTATGAATGGGAAATATATCTGAGAAGTTTGCTAGGACAGTTCTAACACTAGTCATTGTCACCATATGATTAAAGAAAGAGGATCTCTGTAATGGATACCACCACTGAAACTGCTGACAAGCAGTCAGACTGACAAATCCATCAGTAGCATTTGTGCATTCTGAAGTACTTTCCACAGAAAAAAAAGATCCTACTTTTTCTAACAGGAAATCCATCCATTTCACTGTTAAAAACCCCCTACTGAGATGAGGATTATGAAAAATACTGCAACTCACAGATGGCAAACCACTTCAGGGACAGCTGCAAGAGCCATTTCAAGATATGTGAAAAGAAACTGTACTAAATATGGACATTCAAATATCCAGCAGAAAAGCATTAACTACTGCTAAATGATGAATGCCAGAAACATTTACCATTCATCAGCAAAAGCCAGGACAGCTGAGATTTTTAGGAAGCAATGAAATGTCAATATCATAGCACACAGGCTCCATGCTGGACCCAAGACATACATCTGCCAAGACCATGAAAGGGTAAGTGCCATGTACTCCTTGCAATCTCCTCTAAGCAGTCCTGTGCTCAGGAATCTCATAGAGAGCTATGCTCAGAAAGAAAAGGCACTGAGTGATTGAGAGTCCTTAGATACAATAGCACTCACGGCTGAGTTCTTGCTTTTATGCTCCAAAGTAAATTGGATGTTAATGTGGAAGCCTCCACTTCAGAGGCCAAAAAATTATTCTGAGGGTACATCTCAAGTGAAATTATTGAAGGAATTTCAGGAAGTCTAGCTCCAATTTACTTTGTCAAGAATAGGAATGACCTGAGGTGCATTAAAAAGAGTGTAGCCAGAAGGTCAAGAGAGGTGATTCTTCCCCTTCTACTCCACCCTGTTGAGGCCATATCTGGAGTACTGTGTCCTGTTCTGAGCTCCACAGTAAAAGAAAGACGTATACAGTTACCTCTCTTGCTGCCAGCCTTTGTGATAGAAGTTTGCATGATTAGGCATGTTGTTCACTAGAATCTTCCAATGCCTTTAGGCCCTTAACCACAATGTCCCCAGCAGGGCCAAGCAGGAGGAGGCAGCATCTAACAGTATCAATTTGTCAAGGCAGCTCAGAGTATTAATAGCAGAAATGCCTCGCACACGAGGCTGACAGGGTCAGCTTGAAGTATAGCCATGCTTGGGTACCAGTAGACCACTGTTAATGCTATGCCACTCATAGACCACAGCGCTCTTGTGAAACTAATTGCAGAGTTGCCAGACAGCAGAGTACACTAGGACAAAAACTAAGAACATTAGAAATCTGCCAAATATAGCCAAAGATTTGCCTCACAATATGCCTCTCACCTTTTAGATCAAACCAAGACACAGGAAAACTGCAAGTTTCTGCAGACATATAGGAGATTCTTCACCAGCATGTCACCAGAGAACAACACTCTGCATGACCAGATATACTACCCAAATGAAGGCAAGCAAAATAAATCAAACACACCCTCTGCTAAATCATAAACAATTAAGCAAAGACAAAGGCTAAACAGAAGCCCTTCTCCTCCTGCCCACAAAACTCAAATTGTTAATTCATCTGCCTGTTCACTAGTTGCTGTTTGGATACTCATTTCAGCTTTGGTGTGTCAAAGCAAACAGCCAGAAGATGCAGAAATAATCTTTTACTTAGCCAAATTACTATCAGTGATGCCAAACAGATCCCGAATGTCTGCTTCAGCTTAGTCCTATTTCAGCAGGACAAATTCCTAGAATCATTACCATAGATCTTTACATTAGTAGAAGGCTAACATATGCGCAATGCCTAAGTTTCCTGATTTAGTTCTCTCCTTTCATTATACTTGTATAATGAAAATTATATTCTTCTAATATTTTTAAATAAATATTTAAGCCACTACTCTAGAAGTCTTGCAACAAATTGCCAAAATTCTCCCAGTTTTCTTTACTGAATATGAAGAATTTATGATTTTCTTAGGATGCAATAGGTAGTTCTCTTACACAGACTTGAAATGAGAATTTTACTTCTGTTCTTCCAAGTATCTTTATAAATTGATTGTAAAATTCTGCCTGTGCTAGATTGAACAGCTTTGCATTATTTAAAATCTTCAACAATTAAATTGCATGTGGAAAAACAAGTTTAACATTTCTATTTTACTGCAGATTCTAGCAAAAGAAAATAATGTATATAAGAGGAACTTCTGAAAATCCTGAAATTTCTCTAAAATCAGAGTTGTGAGCTCACAAAGTTGGGTTAAAACTTGTTAAGGGTAAACAGTGAAGGATTATTGGAGAGGTAATTAATAAAATTGGACTGGCATGTAAATATATGCTGCAGAAATTTACATGACAAAAAATAATTTGGAGAACACAGAGACAGAATTTGAACAGTTATGAGAAAACTGAATTCAC
>JAOWBP010002978.1:15466646-15611124 GCA_028571105.1 Tragopan temminckii
TAGGGACAGGGACAAATTCAGCTTAACCGAAAATGAATAGTTGTCCTCAGTGAAATCTGGATTCACCCGTTATCCTCCACACACAGGTTGTTTTTCCAGACCTAAAAATGGCAATAAGGTAAGAAAATTTAAAATACAAATGGGTATTTATTGATCAAATAAATATGTATTGTAAACTCTTATGTCAACAAGACTGCAAGAACAGGTTTTGACTGTATATTAGAAAGTATTTTTCTTTATTTTTTAAGAGAATGATATTTAAAATAAGAATATTGTACTAATTTCTTACCAAAAAAAAAAAAAAAAAAAAGGAGACTATTTAAAGGGTGTTCATATTTCAGGGACCTGGTTTTTATTGTTGCTCTATCGCAAAAGACTATACTTCATCAGTTAGAAAAAGACATGAAATGATTTTGCGTTTATATTTATTGTCAGCAATACATCAGTTATGTAAAAATAACCCAGATGAAAATGTAAGACTTGTTACATTTTCATGTCATCTGTATTAACTGAATAAAGCTTAGTGACAATATACACAAATTTGCAGTAGTTGTACGTAAACATTTTGTGCTTTTAAAAAAAGAAATATACATAATTTAAAAAATAAAAATGCATTACACAATTTACAAATTAACGTTAACAAAAGAAAAAAAAAGGTAAACATTCCTCAGACACAGCTGCCTCCTTGTCCTACAAAATAAATATTCAAGTAAATTAAGTTAGGCAAAATAAACTCTTAACTTTGGGTGAGCACAATTTACATAAAGGTTAAAAGACAATTTCCATTTAATTCAAGGAATATTTTACAGTGATTTATACACAAAGTTTTTAAATTGGTCTCTTCAGATTGTAATATTGGAAAACAAACTTTATTACATTTTGGCAGGAGAAAGGGAGTTTCAAAATGGATGCTTTATGCTTTATACTAAATATAAACAAGCTTATGCAGTCGCAACAAAGCTTCAAAAAGGAACTAGTCCAGGACTCAAAGCAGACACAGTAATCTAGAAACTACAGATTTAAAAAGGAAAACACAAACCACCACATCAACAGGAAAATATCTACGTTGCTATTTTCTGAACGGTTTATTTGATCACTTTACTTTCACAATCTAACAATCTACAGTAGTGGCTGCTTTAGGCACTGGATTTGTAGAAGCACTCTGATTTTTAAAGCAAATTGCTTTTCATTCTTTACTGATAATTCACTTATTATTTCTATGTCAATGCTAAAGGGCTTAGTCACCTTTGCAACATTTAGCTTAACATAACATTTCAGCCCTCCTTATGGACTAATATTTTTTTTTTTTTCTTGATAAAGAGGGAAGCCATTTTGGCTTCACATTTCTGTGCACTTTGTAAAAAAGAAAAATAAAAAATGCACTCTGGATTTTAAATGCAGCACTAGTATGATGCAGATGTGCATCAGCAAAATTCACTGAACCAATAATACATGTATTAACATACTAAAATACTTGCATGGATTGCAAAGGCCAAACATACTTAAATAAACAATCCCCCTTTCTTCAATTGTAAATACTTTATGGTAAGAAACAGGAGATGGCATACCTTTAGCTTCACGTTATTAACTTCTTAGATTTAGGGCATAGAAATCTTCAAGGTAAGAACTAGGCAACAGCTCCTGTTATGACCAGCCAGTATTTTAAATAAAGATGACTCATTACCACTGAAAGAAACCCTGTTCCCTCAATTCCCTATTGGTCCAATACCATTTGATAACACAGAATCAAACTTTTTAAAGTAGGAAAATCATGATTAAGCCTTGTGTTTCCACATATTTACTGTTCTTCAAAAGTTTATAACTTTTTCATCTTATTTTTTTTGTATGCTCGATAAGATAGGTATCAATTAGGTTTTTCTTGTTTCTTACTCAAGAATTCTGACTTAATTAAATACATTGAGATTTGGTGTTTCCCTCCTTCCCTCCTTCCTTTCTTTCCTATGGATATTCACACAGAAATGCAAGACCGAAGCCCCTAGTTCTGCAATACATGTATGAATGAACTACTACTGAGGTAGGGGGCCATGGCACTTCACCAGCTGTGGATCAAGGTACAAAATGAGAAAATAAACATGTACAAAAAGATTGTTACTGTCGTTCCTCTCTGCTTGCCATTCCCATTAAGGAGAATACTTATGCAGTGGCAACAAGATCTTTTTTTTTTTTAATGCAGTAATTCCACATTGGTAATTTAAGCTAGCTAAAAGTTGGATCATTTTTGCTTGGATTGCACAAAAATGCACATTCGTTCCAAGAACTGTTCTAAAAATACCTATAAAGATAGGTATTTTTAAGGACTGATGTCATCCTCTGATGTCACTGAGAGTTGTCACTGATTTCAGTGAATCTGGGCCAAAGTTTGTAAAGCTTCAATTTTATTCAACATGCAAAAATGGGTGCTTCTTGAGTAAATAGTATGATCAATAGGCAGAAATGGTTTAGGATATAAAAAAGACCTGAGAACCTAATACTGAGCTTTATATAACAATTATTTTTGACAGGTTGCCTGATAACATTTTGTAATTGTATTGCTTAGTAGTGGCACAGTCAGTTATACGTTTGCTTCAGACTATACATAGAAGCCATTTTATGAGAATTATCCTTCTCAGGTCATGAATGTGTAACAGGCATGTAGATACAGTGGCAAGGCAATGAGCTTGATGTCAGAAGTTTAACACTGAAAAGCCATAAGTATGGAAGAGTTTAACAGTGAGCTTTCATACTGCCAGAATTCTTTAAAAAGCTATGACAATTAAAATGGCAGAACTATTATTGTTTACTTGCTAGTACACTCAAGAGTTTAACTGAATAATTAAAAGAGTCTATCCAATTATCCTAATTAGAAAAGATAAAAAGGGCTCTGAATATTGCACTGTCAGCAACAGTGAAAATGCTCTCACTAGTGGAAGGAAAAAAAAAAAAAGCAAAACCTTTTTCTTTTAGCTAACAAACAATCAGAATACCTTTTCAGACAATATCACTCAAGATTAGAGGGCAATCACTTTTCTTTTTCTTTTCTTTTTTTTCTAACAAAGTTAACAAATATAAAAAATCTAGTCATAAACAGCCTTCAAAGTACAATTAGAAACCAGCAGGACAATCTATACTTGTATAGGTAGATGGGGCAAGAAACTAGACACTTGTATTACTGCCAGGACATAGACCACAAATGGCCACTGTGACGAGGATCGGTGTGTACAGTACATGTTGTTAGCCGATTCCATCCAGTCGCAGTCCAAACCGAACGTTACTCTCTTCAGGATTCAAGACCTGTCTACTTGACACTCCTTGCACAAGATACATCATCATCCTTTCTGAAAAGAGGCGGTTACTATGGCAATACTAGTTAAGTGCATATCATGCTGCACTAATATAGTGCAAAAAATTGCCTTACATGTAGCAAAAAGATGCAGGCAACAGTTTGAGTTAGAGAAAGTAGAAACGTATTGTAACATTTACAGTGGGTATTCTTTTTCCAGACAGCAACCGCTAGAAAATATTGAATCTGAGAATGCCTCCTTTCTGGATGTGTATATGAGGCCTTTATATTTTGGAGTGATAACAGGGCAGAATTTTGCAAGTGAGTCATTGCACTCTGAAATACAGGTTAACACAAGTTGTCATCAACTGCCAAACTGTTCAACTTGCTCATGGGTTAATCTCAGTTAAAAGTTAATGTAATAAGCACTAAATTGCTCTTTAACAAGTATATAATCTGATAGAGTAATACATATTCTTCAACTGAGTATATGCGCTCTGCTTGAATATAGAGTCATACAAACTCTTGGTACAAACTCTTCATGCGTACTGATTATACTTGGTTAATGTTGCAGGGGCTTTCAACTGTTAATACAATATCAGTTACAGTATTCTGGAGACAGAAGTGGTGCTTACAGCTTGTAAGATTGAGGAAAGACCACAAATATCTCCCATTGTAGTGTCTATTAAATTGATTCTGCCAGATTTCTCAGTGTTGATGGTCTAAAGTAAAGCAGTAATGCCTGAAATATCCATAGGCATTATGAAATCCATCCATCTTTATCTACAGTGCAGTTACAAAAAAGAAAGTCAAAACACTTAAATCCACTCCGTATAAAATCCCTGTGGCTTTGGATACCTTCTGATTTCAATCCAACAATTAAGACTCCATTTGTCACCGTGAGAAGTTATATTTTACATATCTGCATCTCCATCATAAGCCAAGGTTAAAGGTTTCAGCCGGTTGTTCTGCCTTCTCTGGGGCTTCTTTGGCTTTTTGCTGAAACAATAAGATAATTTGTAAATAGAACAAGAAACTGATAACAGCAATAAGGGATTTCATTCTTAAATGAAAGATGACTGTGTTGTTATAAGATAGCACATTTGATCATTTGTAAAAGCCATACACTCAAAACCTTCATGTGGTTCATTAATTATCACTTTATCAACCCAAAGCAACACCTAATTCAAAGTTCAGTTGTTCAGAAACAGGCTGTTATGGTACTGATGTGACTTGAAATTTTTGGCACATAATCATACAAGATTGGCCACTTTTCAGAAAAGCCCATAGCTACAGTGCAATATTTGGTTGTGTATCAATGGAGCAACAAATCCGGTTCTTTTAAATTATGTGACTGAAATCTTCTCATGACATTTTGGGGGTTTCCACCTTAATGTTCCATCTCGTGATTAGTTTTAGAGTATATTATAAGCATTTATTTAAATCAGCCCCTGCATTCTGTTGTCCAATAAACTTTTATTGGATATTTATAGGATATGTCAATCAGCCTGCCCAAACCAAAATCTTTGTTCCCAAAACAGCTGTTATGGGGGCTTGCAGTGACCACAGTCTGAAGAACTTGCAGTGAAGTTAAAAGCTTATGGATTTTCTTTCTTTCAGAAAATATATTCTTTCTTACCTACACATAAGGGAGATTTTGGAGAAAGTTTACTAAAAAATAAATCCAGAAGCCACCCAAATGTTAACTTATGCAGTATGGCCAAGATCTTGATGACTAAGACCATACTTTCCTTATCTTCTACTTTCACAGTCATCTGGATCAGAAATTCCAAGCAGGATTCAATTAACTTCAGGGAGAACATTCTCAAAAATTACTTGCTTTTGCAAAAATCTTCTCTTTTTTCATGCAGTAATATTTTCAAAAGTATGTACCATTTATGAAAACACATGAGAAAACCTCCAGCCTTATTTTAGTTGTATTTCTCTATATCCCACCAAATATAAAATCAGACTTGCTTGACAATTAAGTTTCCTTTTTGATACTTCTCTTTGCGTTTTGTGATATAGCTGCAAGGAAATCACCATGGACAGAGTACAGTTATTCTCAACAGAGATAAGTGAAAATAAACTATCCACTAGGATACACCATATTTGCAAGAAGTTCTCCTGATCTCAAGACAGTCTATCAGTTTATCTATCATCTGGGCTACAAACAGAGCCCATGAACCTCAGCTTGGACAAAAGTACATAGAAATTTAAACATTACAGTTTATAGAAGAAGTATCTGCAGCTCCTTACACTGCAAATATAAATGCTTGCATTATTACAGTCTGCAAGGGACTGCTTGTTGGTAAATAATTAAAGAACTCACCAGGCTAGATAGATCATAGAAACAATAAAGATGAGTAAAACAAATGCACCAGCAGCTACACCATAAACCCAGGTCTTCAGCCTCCCATCTAAAAGGAATGAATGTTAGTCAGTAGTGTTTCAGTTAGTCTTGCTGAATTATTAGTTCTGATATGGTATAGAAGTACTTTTATAATCCAAAATAAATGTATTCACAAGCAATTACAGCTTAATAAGAGTAAATACTGTTAAACAACTGAGTGATAGTTTCTCTGTGCTCTTTTGTTCTGCTTTTCAGCTAAAGTCCAGGTAATCTGAATGATGCTGAGACACGGGACAAAAACAGCACGGCAGCAAGTCAGACCCCCAGGGTACTCAGACCCTGAGTCCATTGCTAAGGGGAAACCCCTTCAGCAGGATAGAAAGGCAGAATCAATTTCTAGTCTACCTCTGGGAAATCAATATATTATTTTCATTCTCATTGCTATTTAATTTTCCATTTTAGAATAAATCTAACATGCTTTATCTCATTAGTACCTTAGATACAGATGCATAACTTTAACTACTGCAAAAAGTAGTTAATGCATTTTAATTTCATCTAATATCATACGCAAGTTTTGTTGTTAGAAAAACCACTTCTCACAGAATAAGGAAAAAAAAACCAACAACAAAAAAAAAAACCAACAACTCATGCTCAGAGATAGAGCAATGGCCTGTTGCTAATAAGACCTGTACTTATGTCCAGCCTGTGCAGTTTATATTTTGGACGTGATATCCCTGCAGTCTGATGGAAACATCCCACTCTCCTTTTTGTCTCAATTCTGGATGCACTTGCTTACCCTAGCCAAGCCAAGGAAGAATGGTGTGACTTTTGGGGGTTTTGCTCTGATCCCTAAATGAGTACAACACAAGGTCAGTGCATGCTGTTGGATTTGCTATTTTTTTATGACTCACTTTACACATTTCTAAACTGCTTGTTGAAAACATTCTTTTACAGGGGGCCTACTGCCTTGTCAAAGAAAATTCCATTGAAAAGCTGAATTATTTCATTTATGAGGGGCAAAATTGTTCTTCCATGAAGCCTTGCATATATTTTCAATATCATGGTAAGAAAACATATCTAATCTTTTTCTGACAAAATACATATTGCTTTCTGATGCTTTTGTAGAGGCATAAAGCATAACCAATGCAGCTGATGTTTTTCCAACTTCTGATAAGAACAAAAAGCATGCTGGATTTGTTCTAATTCAGAGTAACCATTGCTATTGGAATCCAGTTAATTTTAGTCTTTCTGCAAAGTGTTATAGTCACGAACAACTCGAATAACACTAATATAAAAACATTTCTGCTTCACTAAATTAATGTACATAATGACATTATAACTGATAGTAACCAATATAAGGGAGATAATCGATCAGTTATAGGTAAGTTGAACATATCCAAAGATATGATAGCAGGAATGAAAAGAATTCAGATTTCGTTATTAATATACGGATAGTTTTCTTCCCTTGGTTTATTTCCATTGGTAAATGTAACAGGTTTGGGGTTTTTCTGGGTTTGCTTGTTTTAAAATAATATTATCTCCTTGAAGAAAAGACAGGCATTATCTTGTGTATGGATTTATGTATTTTTGTCAGAATGGGGAACTGCGTTAATGAGGTCATTTATATTATGAAAACATGGGCATTGCATCTCATACAGGCACTCCGAATTTCTTGGACAGATTATTTCTTGTGTATGAGGTAATGGCATCTATTTGGCAAGATAAATCAGCGAAGACAGCTGTAAGGATAAAAACTTTCCTTTCTGGAACTGTAGCATAGTTTGTTGAAGATTGCTGAAGAATTACTTTACACCTAGGCTTGGAAACTGTATGGAAAGGAATGATTATAGCAGAGTAAATCAAACCTTTCTAGAAGTTAGCTAATCATGGAATGAAAACAATCAATCATAAATCAAGTATTAGTTCAATTGAGTATCACTGTTTTTATCTAAACTGAACTATGCTGCCTTATTAAGTCAAACCAGAAATTACTGGAACACTCACGAGGTTTCATGAAATCTCTCAACTATTTCTTGTTCCAAAAAATATGTCTGAACTCACGTGAGCATCCGTGTTCTATAAAGTTCAACGCAACTACCTGATACTTGCTTATCATCAGCACTCTGACACCCTATGGCATTTTAATGTGGAATTAGAGTGAATTAAAAATAGCATATTTGTTAAGATTTTTTTATTTTTTTTTTTAAAGAGGACCAGGAAATCTTAATTTCTTTTTTAAAATTATTTTTATTGTGGATTAAAGTAATAACTAATTGGAGTAAAGACCATTTTCTTGGAGGTATCATGTATAGTATCAAAGTACAAATAGCAGTCAATACTACTAGGACTAATGGGATTTAACTAAAGTATTTATGGCCCTGATTTAATCTGTTTATTGTAAGTACTGCTGTTCTCAATTTGCAGTGTTTTAGTGTTTATGCAAGTAAAGATACTGCTTTCAATCTTCAGATTTAAAACTTTCATGGAAGCTTTAGAAATAAACACTAAGACTCAAGCGTATAAAAATATTTAGCTCTATGTGATTAAAAGATAAGAAAATAATTAATTGTTCTCTATATAATTGACATTTTTTACAAGAATAAAATCTCTTTCTCTGAAAGGATTTTGTCACTGAAACTTTTATTTGTATCAGTGATAGTATCAGAAAATATTTACTGAAATCTGATTGCATGATGGACTTTATGAAATATTTTTAATGGCACAACTCTGAGCATATTTCTTACAACTCGAGTGCTTGTTGAGCTCTAGAGAACATGGTCAATATGAGCAAACATTTCCTATAGTGATTTAAAGCATATCTATGCTAAATATTACGGTTAGCTCTTGTCTAACATGAAGTAGTTTAGATACTAAGAAAAAGATGCCATATCTATACTGATTGTTTCTCTATGATTCATGCCATGGCTGTAAACTTCAAGCAATACTTATCCTTTACAGATCTCCGTGCCACCTCTTCACACCTTTCTCAGTGGCATTATCAATAATGGTGGCATAATCTAATATCCTAGTTTGCATCTTTGCTATTAATGCCCTTCTGAAGTCATATTTTAAATAGCTTCTGTGAATTTTAACAAGTATCAAGAATTAAAAGAAATCTTTTGGAATGCAAGATGTCATTAGATATATTGATGGGCCAGCAGAAAACGGCAGCAGTTTACTATTGTCCCTTTCTCTGCATTCAGCCAGGTGTTTGTCTTTTTAAATGAGCACTTAAGGATTTTTCTTTTTTTTCCTGTAATCACAAATATGTGAATGCCAGGCCCTGCAGAAGTAATTAGCATTATGAACTGCTCATTGCATGACTTCACCTGGCCCAAAAGGCTGTAGAAACCAGGTCCTTCCTCGTCCTGACTGGTTAGTGGAGGGCTGGGTAGGGTTCACAGCTCGACTGGTTTTCACATCTCCCTTTTTGTCCTCCATGGTGGGAATCACCACCACTGGGATGAGAGTGCACTGTTCGAGTGTGCCATCGGAGGACATAACTTCAGTGTATCCATCTTCGCAACTGCATGTTCTAGTCTGTAGGGAACAAGTGTTTTACGCTGTGTAACAGAAAAACAAGTTTTCTGTGGGCTATAAAGCATAACAACAAGGATGACTGGAAGAGAAGATTGTTTTGAGGAGTGCTAGCCTGGAGAGTACCTCTTCATATACTTTTATGAAGTATCATAAAAATGAACAGAGATTATTCAACATTTAATTGAGAGGTAGAAAACAGTCTAAGGTTGATTTTATCAAAGCAGTGATCAAAAATCTTTGAAAATACATTTGTTGGCACAACCTTTGAAATGCAGAGATGCGTGGGAAAGCCCTCATGGGGTTGTTTAGTGCTCTGATGCATTAGCACATACCTCACTGCAGTAAGCGTGGGGTTGGCTGCATGGTGGGTTACATGACCTGTCAGCATCTGGTTGGCGCATCACTAAGCAGCCTCCTGTAGGATAGAAAATCATATTTTGACATGGCAATACCTCTCCTCTGATGACAATACTGATGCCATTATTTCTTACACTATGTCACAGATTACCATTTTATTATTAAACTGAATTTAAGACTCCTACTCTTAATCCTAGGGGAAGGATAATTTGTCTCAAGTATTTTCCATTGCTACAGTAAGGATATAGCATGTAGATTTCCATTCATTCACATTTTAGAGAACTAATATTTGGCAAGTGATCTTCTTTTCACTTTTTGTTCCTTTGCACAAATAAGTTTAAATATTTTGTTGTGCTTGAAGAAACAGATTTGGGTTTTCTAGGGCCCTCCTAGTAACTAGCATATTAAAACTATGTCCACAAAGAAAATAAAGGCATATATTTTATCTCTTTGCTGCCAAACTGAAAACAAAGTATTCATTCAGTTTATGAATTTATGTTTTCTGATATTCCTCATTAGTTAATTTTACTCATGCTATAGTTTTGCCTCTTACGAAACCATACTCCATTCTAGTCTAAGAAAACTTTTTCAGAAGTGAAGAACATATACTGAATGCTATGATAGAAAGTGGTTATCAGTGTTTCTTTCCTTTCTACACTGCCCTAGTTCTCACTGCTACATCTTTATTTACAGCGCAGTTATTGTTATGGACCAACATACACAATCAGGCTTTCACTATCATTTCAGCCAGGTTGACTTCAAAATATACTTAGAATCAGTTTGAATGTATCTGAGTTTCCCTCTGTCTTTCAGAAAGACATGCAGTACATACTTTAACATTTATTCTGCAACAGGACAACTTATCTTGCATCTCCCAGATTAACTATATTTTTATGCTGGTGTGACATGATGATGAAATCCCGATAGCTGACATTGGTCACAATCATAGCAGATGCAGTTAGATGTGGTTATATAGATCAAATTGTTAACAGGATGGCTGATGAGGAACAAAGTAAACCCTGCTGGTTGCCATCAGTTTTTCTCACCCTCAGAAAGGTAAACTGTGCATCCTAGCATATAAATCACATGTCTGTGAGAATGTATGTAATAAAGTATCAGTCATCCAAGCAAGGTGAAGAAGGAAATAGTAGCTTCATCGCCTGTAGGAAACAACACCTTCAAGTAAAAAACAACTATTCACCACAATAATACTGTACACGGAAATAAATAAATTAAGGCCTTAAAATAGAAACAGGACTCATGAAAGCAATATCTGAATTTAAACACACTACCTTAGAGCAGATGTGCAGTGAGAAGGCATTAAAGAAATACAGTCATCTAAGATATGGGTTGATTCTAGATCAAATTAAGTAACTTCCATTCAAATCAATCATATATGTGCTTTGAGCTTTTCAATACTACAGATTATACAAGCCATGTTCAAAAAAACTTTGAATGTGAATTTACAGTCTGCTTCATAGTTGTATACTTCCTGCAGAGAAGTTCTCACAGAACATTACATTCAAGTACTTTCTTTGAAATAATATATCAAAAACAGTTTTGTACTGCATGGGAACAGATGAGCACAGTCTCTGGAATTTTCCAGTTGTCTTCATTTCAAATCAGAAAAGTACCACAGCCTAAAACCACATACAGAACAAATTCTTAAAAGAGATACAGTACAGAACCTAGATTGATCCGCCATGGAGGTCCTGTCAGCATTTAGAAAGGTTCATGGATTCATTTTCTCCTCTCTCTGGTAAGTTTTTGTTCCTGTTGTTAACACAATAATCTATTAAGATGCTCAAAGTGGAGATCTTCCCATCTTTCTCTTGTCTGCTTGTCTTGGAATGTTTTTCCTTAAATTGGATTATCAAGGCAGGCATTATATTATGCTAAAGTCCCACCACTGCAGGAGACAAGTGAGCTAGTACTTCTTTAAATAACTTATAGCTTATTTCATTACTCAGTCTTATAGATCCCCACTCTTTTCATGTAATATTGCAGCTCTCCTTTGAGGTGAGTGCATTCTCAAATATTTCATAATATGGCTAGGAAATTTAATTCAATTAATAAGGTAAGTCTTTAGAGCCTAACCCCCCCATAACCATCCATTCTCATCTCAGTTTTGATCTGTTAACATCTGTCTTTCTGATAGATTGTTATCTGCTTTGCAATTTCCATCTCTTCTACACTGAGTAATGCTAATGCATATTTCTCTGGCATTCCAAATGGACTAGATCTAGATCTATCACTTTTCCTTATTAAATAGGTGATTTTCATAGTCTTGTTTCTCTGTTACAATATTCTTTAGGTAACCAATACTAATTTATTATTATAGTTGTTGCTATTATTTCCTACTTTTCATGCATGTTCATGTTTTACAAATGCTGGACTATCATTTATTTTAAAGCAGTTTTGAAGAATAAACAAATCTCAGAAAATAATTATTAGGCCCCGTTAAATAATGTAAAACTCACAGAACTTTCATTTTAGAAGAAGCAGCTCCACTTACATTTATTTATGCTTATAGAAGAGAGCATCATGAAAAATCTGCCAGCAACACAAAGCTGTACACTGAAATTTATCACATGGCTGTATTCAGAACAAACAATTATTTATATGTGAATGACCATGATTTATAAATGTACTTTGCTTTTTAATATCTCAGAGCCTTAATCCCCAACACGAGAAATTTAAAATTCTCTAGGAGATCTAATAGATAATTTCATATATTTACATCAACAAAAATTGTGACTTAAAGATGCCCTGTTGCATCTGATGTGAAGATGATGTATTTTAGTAATTTTACAATGCAAAATGACACTTAGAAAAGAGACTTTGTACGACCAAAAGTTATTTCAACACGTTGTAAAAATGATACAAAGATTTTCTTTCCAGTAACAAAACAGTCATGATGTATTCCATCATGAATCAGAACTTGCCCCCTTTGACCTGACAGGAACTGGAATTGAAGGTGTGTTTATAACCACCATAGTTGATATAAAAATATTTTTAAAAACAAATGCATTACATAATTCCTAATTCTGATAAATAAACTAATGCAAATAAGGTATGTATGAAGATTTTCTTGAATTCAGGCACCTCAGTCATTCATTTAAGATATTTTGTAGCTTAGTTTACATCAAAAGAAACTTCATCCAATCACTGCCTACTGAACTATGCTGCTATAAATTTACGTCATTGATGTAAAGTAACAAATTTATACTAATGTATTTATTAAAATCTGTTATAATTTTCAGAATGTATATATGTCTGTTATCGTCAAGCACTACATCTGCCTCTGCCTCTGTATATGCACTGTACATTAATACGTAAAAGTTCACTTTGTTGTAGGGCTTGAAATGTGAAATTTAGAAATATACAGATGCTTGTAGAAATATACAATGTGCAACATTCCAGGTCAAATATAGAAGATAATATTTGTTTTTACTTTTACTATTACATACTATATAATTCCGGAACAGAGCTGACGTCTTTAGTCTGCAAAAACATGATAATTCAACACAACAGCATACTGATTCATACATCAGGAACAAGTGTTTTTATCAGATTATTTTTAAAAATTATTACTATTCTGGGGAAAAGAATGTATTATCCACTTATTTTCCAGGCTTTTGTGTATATGTAAAACAAATAATTACCTGTGACATTTAAGCCATCTGACCTTTGGCACCACACAGTTCGAGAAGATCCCTTCCAGGGGCTAGCCATCCACTTGTATTCATAGCAGTGGCCATCTATACAGAAAACATTCACTTTTTAAGAGATTCAATGAAAAGACTTCAGTCTACCATTGGCTGCAAGTAGACAGCATACATTAAGTTTAATGGCTTTTATGGTGTCCTTCTTTCACCTGGCAGCTCAGAAAGGTTTACTGTACACACAGAAGTCTGCATACAGAATAGAATGGATGTCTCCTGGACACTAAACAATAACGTTCATACACACTGCATGTGGAGTAAGACCAAGATAGTTAATGGACAAAACAGACATTTCCAACAACCTCATAACGGTTGTGGCCCATCTGTTGTGAAAAGCCATTTAGGAGTCAGCTTTCTTTCTTGGTAAAGCTATGCTTTAGTTACTATTCCAGTGTATGGTAAAGTAGGCTTGGCTGTATCTGGCTTCGCATCTCTACTCCAGTGTACACATCTCATATAGTCTGGGATAAAATATGAAGTCCTTCTGTACCTTAGTTGCCCAATAAAATTTTTTTTTATTCATCTGTCTGGTGCCTAAATGAACAGGAAATGTCTTTTCTTAGGTATTTTGCTCAGTACTAGCAGTAAGACAGATTTTTTAGTCATTGTCATGTAATAAGGGCAGACAGGATTCTAAATTTAGTTATGCTTCATAATATCCTTTTCTTAGTTAAGAAATTATGAAGCAGATAAGGCAACTATTTTTTTTTTTTCCCCAAATCTTGAAAAGGTATTTCATTATTAAAAAAGGATTTAAAAAATGTGTTTGAAGTGGAAACATATAATAGTTAAATTTTCCAAGTTTTTCTGGTACATAGTTGGTACTTGGAAAATAAAAAATTAAGTGCATTTTCATGTCCACCAAATCCATAATTTCCTAATTTTGACAGCCTCAGCAGAAAGAAAAGAAACATACTGTAGTTCTCTATTTTGTTCATTACAGGAAGAGTGATGTGTATTTTGGTACTTACCACTGCACGGTCTTGTTTCCAAAGCTTGTTCTGGACAAAGATGTTGATTCTCTAAATCCTGAATGATTACTGCCCGAGATCGGACTTGAATGCCTCCAAAGCCAAGATCCTCACCATTAACACAGGTTAGCTGACAAAGGCTCCATTCTGACCACTCTTTCAAATAACAGTCCCCTGAATTTTTATTAGAAGATAAAAGATCATCGACATATGTGAAGAGCTCATGACAGTGAGTATGACTTAGAAAAACTTAGAAATTCTGAGCTTTTCTAAGTATCTGTGAGGCTGAAAATAACAACGATTATAAAAAAAGTCTATTTGTTGGAAATCAGAATAGGTTTCAGTAGCATTTCCATAAGGTCAGACTCATTTTCAATTTCTGATGACACTCCACGCAATGTTTGGATTTATGAATATTAGGGAAGTGCACACTGTGTACCTTAGGCTAACTTTATACATCTTATTCATTACTTCTCTTTGATACTAGAAAGAGAAAGCATTGTTGAGTTTTAAAAAGAGATTGTCACATATCCTCATTCAGAAGCACTTTAAACAGACAGTAGAAACTACTACTGATGCATTCTTCATAAGAATAGGAAATGAGAAAGTGATTATAATGTCTATTCCAGTTATTTCATAATAGAGATTTGCAAAACGTAATTTTACGGAGTAAAAATAAAAAAGATAAAATTCTACTGATTAGATAAATTAGTAAAACTGACTAAAGAAAATTTAAGGAAGATCTTCAAAATAATATAAACAGACCATTTTGTAAAAGATGCAGTATCAAATGGACTATACACAGACTCATTAATAAACCTTTTAGTTCTCATTATTTCAGTGAAAGAGCTATTAAAAATTAAAGCTACCTTGTACTGTACTGATGAAAGATGTAATCAGCACTGTGTTGACCAGATGTCTGATTAATGAAGGTATTTTATTTGCCAACATTAGGAAAGCATGTGAAGAAATGAATAATTGAGGAACTGATGTATACACAATAGGAAAGCAAGCAGTGATTTTTGGAAACATTAGCTGGAACATATCATTAGCACATTCCCATAGGGCAGTTATTCTTACTGGCTAAATGCGAGACTGCTGAACAACAGGTTCATGCTCAGCAAAATTTAAAATCTAGTAGTAAGCAGTAATGAATCCACCACCAGAGTAACTCAGTTGGTCATTTGATAGATTTGTCCTATCAGTAAAGTATGTGAAAAATATTTTATTGCCTGTGGCCCATCCTAGACACTGATAACTGTAATCTGAAGGAGTAAACCAAACAATCTTGAAATGTAATGTTTATTTGAATAGCTTTCTTACCTGGACAAGGGACGGTGCATGTTTCCTCAAGTACCATCTTTTTATTGCCATCTATAATAGGCTCTATTTCTCCACAGAATTCCTCATCTACTATTTTTCCTACATCTTCAGTGGATCCATCAAAAACCACACAGGAAATGTTCCGCACTCGTGTGCCCTCTCCACACTGAGCATCCTGGGGAAGGAGGAGATGGATGCTGTACGTTGGAAAGCGTCAAAAGACTGAATTTGAGCTACATATCATTGCATCTCCTATTATTTTTTTGCCAAAATATGTATTCATTTGAGTAGGGAAAATAAAAATACATTGTTTTTTACATTTGAAACAAACAAAAAAAATATGCTGTCACCATTGTTTCTTAATGTATGGATCTAGCTTGTGCTTTTAAATTGCAATCATGGCAGTATCTTAAGAGAAGATCTCTTCTAGGATAAGACTTGTTTTTTCAATAAGGATGCTCATCTGTTACCACACATATTCTTTTACAATGTAAGGATTTCAGTTATTAGCAAAGATGTCACTGAAATACCAAACTTTACCTTTGTACTTTGAATGTCTGTAGGACATTGTTACGCCTGTTGACAAATATGAACACTAAAAATAAATCTTCACATTTTTGTATAAAATATGTGGAAGTAAACTGATTACAATGCTCTGAAACAGAAACCAGGCATATTTCAAACATGCCTAGATATGTGAGCTCCATAATTTCAATGTCCACTGTGGGTCTTACCTCTACTTTGCATGCAGACCATTGACCATACTGCCATCGATAACAAGGCTTTACCGGACAGGGTTTGAATTGCTCCATCTGAGAAGGACAAGGCCTCCCATCACCCTGAAACGGTTGATTTATGGTCCTTCTTCTGATCATTTTTCCTGCAAATGAGAAACAGCAATATAGGTAATAGCAAAGTGGCTAGGCTGATTTATTCTTCAAGATGTTTCTATGTTGGTGAAAAGCATAGTGTTTGAATAATGTAATTTTTTCATATTTGACAAATTGGACAGTAAAGCAAATCTGTTGGCTCTTGCCTGTTATATGGATTTTCTTATTTTACATTTTCTGAGTCAGACACTCTATGTTCAGTACAGCATGAAGTACTGCATGGAGGAGGATGTCTGATCAGGATTTCAGATTAATCCTGTAATAGCAAAAAAAAAGTAGTAAATTCCCAGTTCAGAAGCCTGGGGAAAAATACTCTTTCTGAAGATGATAAAATGTTTATGGCAGTTCTGTGGAGATACTGACTATTCATCTGGAGTTTGCTGCTGTTTTTCCCCTGAGTTAATACAGAATTATGTGTAGGGAAGGGAAAAGGAAAATGGAAGGACAAGGGGAAGGGAAGGTGAAAAGAAACAGGAAGGAAAAGAGACCTCAGTCTTTAAAATATTCCAAGATTATATACAGACCTGTAAGGCCACATGTTTGAGAGCAGTCAGACCAAGATGACCAGTCAGAGAGCTGACAGTTCACAGGACATTCCACCACACAGGATATATTCATTTGCCATGTCTTTTCCAAACCAAGCTAGAAGAAAATATCCAATAGTTAGCATGTAATGTTCAGTCTGTGCCAGCAGTGCTCAGTATGCATTTGGACAGAGTGAATCTGAAACAAGTAAGCTTTAAGCAAACATGAAATAATTCCTAAATAAAAAGTAAAACGATTAAGATATTTTAAATCTCATTTCACAGAATCATAGAATAATCTAGGTTAGAAACTGTCTTTAAATTCTTCAAGTCCAGCCATGAAACTGATGGAATGAGTCCCATCACTAAACCACATCCCTGTCTTTTTAACAAGGATGAGGATTCCAGCACTTCTCTGGGCAGCCTCTTCCAATGCCTGATCACCCTCATCAGTACCTAGCCTAAATGCTTTTACGACAGCTTCCTAACATACTATCCCTCATCACCTGAGAAAAAGGGCTGATGCTTTCTTCCTGTAACCTTCTTTCAGGTAATTGTAAAGGTCTCTCCTCAGCCTTCTCCGGACTAAAAACTGAAGTTCCCTCAGTTATTCCTCATATGTCCTGTTTTCTGGTCCTTTCAGCAGCTTCATTGCTCTTCTCTGCACGCATTCAACTAAGTCAATGTCCTCCTCGTAGTGAAGGGCCTAAAACTAAGCATGATATTCAAGGAGTGGTCTCACCAGTGCTGTGTATATGGGGACAATCTCTTCCTTACTCCTACTGGCCGCACTATTTCTGATCATCATAGAATCATTTGACTTGGAAGGAACCTTTAAAGGTTCTACAGTCCAACACCCCTGCAATGAACAGGAACAGCTACAGCTAATTAAACCCTGAAGGGTTTAATCCAAGGATGATGCTTCCACCACCTCTCTGGGTAACTTGTTCCAGTGCTTCACTAATCTCATCATAAAAATCTTTATCCTTATATCCAATCTAAATCTCCCCTCTTTTAGTTTGAAATCATTTCCCCTTGTCCTATCACAGCAGATCCTGCTAAAGATCTTGTTATCTTCTTTCTTACAGCCCACCCTGTAGATACTGAAAGATTGCTATCAAATCTCCCCAGAGCCACAACTCTCTCAACCTGTCCTCGCAGAGGAAGCGTTTCACTCCTTGGATCATTTCTGTGGCCCTTCTCTGAACTCACTCTAACAGGTCTGTGTCTCTCCTTTACTGAGGACTCCACATCTGGATGCAGTACTCCAGGTGAGGTCTCACCAGTGCAGAGCAGAGGGGCAGGATCACCTCCCTTGAATGCAGGCCAGGATGTCATTTGCCCCTTTGGTCACTTGAGCATGCAACAAAGTCCCAATGGCAACAGAGTCCTAATAGCATATACTGACTTTTAAATACGTTCTCAAATCTTCTTTTAAATAAATATTTTCTAAATAATAACTTATAAAATGAGGGCTTCAGCTTGTACTTTTACTTTATACTGTGGTGGTAAAATCATTAATATTTAGAATAATAAAATCATAGAATACCCAAAGTTCAAAGGGACCTACAAGAATCATTGAGTGCATCTGCTTTATGATTTGAGAGATTTGGCTAAGAAGTTTATTCTAACTAAAAGAACACTCTTCTCAACTAAAAGCTAGCAATCTAATTGTTTCTAACTTCTGCTTCTATGCTAAGATAACACTGGGTGTGCTATTACTATAGACTCCACAGAGAGCCATTTCTCCATATTGTCACATTTTTCCATTTGATTCCTCCTCAGAACTGGGGCAGTGAACAAACTATTTAAGGAGTTCATCCTTCCCAGGCTTCGTTAATATACAATTGATTGTATGCAGTCCCTCCCTTCCAAGGATGGATATCTGGCTTTTTTTAACATTTGAATGATTGTTTTTCTTCAACTCTTTCTTTCTCCTGAAATAGCACGTATGTTGAGTCTCGGCAACCACTTGGCAGAGAGCATCGGCATAGAGAATGAGATGCTGTCCAAATGTTCTCTAACTCTGATCACAGTTGATAAATCTTCTCTCTGATCTGTCTTAAATTGTAAGTGCATTATGCAGTTGGAGGCCCTATAGTCTTCAACTATACAGTAAGTAAGGGACAAAACAATTTGTGACGTGTCATTAAAGTATTTTGAAATAGGAGTATATACTTAACTATCAGGCATTAACAGCTTAATTCATTTCAAGGCTGGCCCCTGCCATAGAAACTGTTATTCTGAAATTAGTATTACTTAGCAACTGATGCTAGGAGCCGAGTTCAAAACTAAAAAAAGGAAGAGATCGAGCATACATTTGACAGTGTTTGTAGAAGACTGCAGATGAAGCAAGTTTTTAAGAGCTCAATAAAAACTGAACAAAGTAATGGCAGAATGATCTGGAGGTTTAAACACTCAGAAACTACATCTGGCAAACACAGTCCAATAGCTAAAAACAGGTGGAGGATGAGAGAATAGATGGAAACTTGTGTATGTTTCTCTGCCTTACTCTTTTCTTGACATCTGCTTACGCCTCTCTTGTTTCTTTGTAGGCTTTTGCTGTTGTTTTTAACACAGTTTGTAATCTTGTTAGACACAATAAAGCCATCCATTCTACTGCACGCAATAACAATGACATGATATTGACACTGTAAACTGACAGAGACAATGACTTGGTCTAAAAAAAGTACATCAATATATATTTTTCTGAAAAAAAAAAACTTTCTGTACAAGAAGACATCACCAGTACCTTTGATACAAAAGCTGCAAACAGCAGAGGAGAATGAGGGAAGGCCATGTGGGAACAGACTCACATGTTCTCCCAAACACAGGTTCTGTACTAAGTTCTAGGGGCTGAATTCACTGAAACACTAAAAATGATGCAATCCCCACAGGGAAGTGCCAGTCTGTGCTTAGAGACAGTGGTCTGTATGGGTCTGATTTATAAGAACATTTCTATATTCTTACAAAATCCTGTGCTCCAGATATTCTCCAGTCAAGGAGGAAGAGATATTTTGGCTAATACTCATGAGACTATATAACACAAGATGGAATACAACTGGTGGTATAAATATTAGCATGACAATAAAAATCCCTGCAACCTGCATAGCTTCAAAATGAGTTATAAAAGGTATGATATAAATGTGAAGGAAAATCAATTCTGCTAATATGAAGAGATCTGCAGTTTCCCAGCATAAAAGATGGTCCTATTCACTGACCTTCATCAGTGAACCCTGATCGCCATTGAGGCCCTTCAGAATTTCAGAAGGCTTCTGATATCTTTAAGTAGATAAATCCTGCCACGTGTTGTTTTTCTTTTAAAAAAGCCAACTAGGCTTTTCAAAACCTATTAATTTTAACAACTGCAAAGGTTAATGGCATGAAACTAGCAGTTAAGGCTTTAAAAAGGAAATAAACTCACGATTTCCTACTTAAATGCAAGCATAAAGCAATAATTAGGCACAACATTAGCATACATTTCATAAATAAACTACAAGTACTGAAAATGTCTTATCCTGGTAGACTCACCAAGTCTTAAATTTGCATTTGTAGTACTGTATATTGAGACAAATTAGACTTTAGACCTCTGTTCTGCATTATATATCAAAGAATGAGCTCACAGCTTTTTGCCGTTGCACAGCGTAACCTTGATTATCCAGCTATTGCACACGTCAACATCTGAAACTTTTGGGTCATCTGGAACTTGGATAATTAGGAAACCATAAAATAGTCTTTGAAGTCTGCTTTTGGGTCAAACCTTCTGACCAAAGGCTCAAAATCTACATAATTGATTTCTGGCAATTGCATGAACACGACTGCTCTCTTTCAGGACTGACCTTCTCAGCTGGACCTTGGCAGCTAGAGAAGCAAAAGCCCAAGACATTAAAGGTGAAGAGGAGAAAGTTGAAGACCAGACTACACCTAGGGATTGCCAGCTTCATGTGTTAGGCACTGATGTGCTGCTGAAATGGATTTGAGGAAGAATTTGTCTGCTCTAATTTGATATTAATCCCACATTCTTTTTTCATCCCTCTCCTTCCTTTGTCTGATGAATCAGAGTTCACAATGCAGATCTTAGAAAATGTGGCTGGCAAAAAATTTGGAAACGTGATCTGAAAAGGTTGCTGGACAAGCTATGGATGAGTTGTGGTTTCTGATGAGTGAATGGCAAGTACTTAAGTTACATTGAATACTAGCACAGAGTCCTTTATTTTTGGCTTTATATGACAGGGAAGGCAGATTGTCAGACCAACATGCACCATAAATCCTGTGGTGATCAAAAATTTGTTTATAAGTATGTTTCATGTGATCGACTAACCTCTGTGGGAGGTTAATCATGTAATCTGTTAGACAGACTATTTGCCAAAAAAAAATCAAAACGTTTTGCCTTTGCTATCTAATTCAGACAAAATTGCTGGTTCCTAGTCTTTTCTGATGTTCAATTGCAGGTAAATGAATAAAAATAAGCCCCTACATCTGAGAATGACCAGAGCCAACTTGCTTTAGGTGATTTGATTTTCAAATATGAAAAGGACAATCTGAGTACTTGTGACATGCTATTTTTTTAGAGACCAAGTAATGTAGTATTACTGTGCACTGAGAGTTTGAAGGGAACTATAATAACATAACTGGGACTTGGAAATAAGCTCTACCAATTAATTTATCCTGGCAGTAATCAGGATGATTGGCTAGCTTCTTATCAGGTTGACCACAACAACACAGGGTCACATGAAATGCATTATAAAAGCAACAGCCAGAAAATGGAAGCTTGGAAGAAAATTTAGTCTTTGGTGACACTGATGTTCATAAATGAAAAGGGTGATAGTTAAAAGACAACATGAAGGGATTTTTTAATACAAGGCTTTTATTAGTTTTATGAACCATGTACTGTCAAGGAAATAAGACCTTCATTTTTTAAGGGATCAGAATAGGTTTAGCTAGTCTGATCTCTCTTCCTTGCATATAATAATAAGAATCATAATTCTGAAAATTGATCTGCACATAAATTAAATAGAACTTTTGCTTCATTCATACAGTCAATATAAAATTTTATGATAGCCCAGGGGAAATTCCATTAGCTAAATCATTACAGCATTACTTAGTATTTCTTCTACCATCAACCTCTCTAACCACACACAGCTTATTTTGAACTTGACACAATATTTCTGTACTGCTTTTATAATGCAAAAATATAGATTCCTCTCTCCCCCACAAAAAGAAGAGAAGAGAAGAGAAGAGAAGAGAAGAGAAGAGAAGAGAAGAGAAGAGAAGAGAAGAGAAGAGAAAAGAAAAGAAAAGAAAAGAAAAGAAAAGAAAAGAAAAGAAAAGAAAAGAAAAGAAAAGAAGCAAACAACCACAAAACAAAACAAAACTAAAGGATCATTTGTGATTAGATTAGTGAAAAGTGTATAGTACATATACATGTTTTGCTATCTTCTTTAACACTCTCCTCTTCTGACCCAGAAGGTCACAAGAGTTCACTTTCACATCTTTAGACTGAAGGATTCAGTAAGACTGAAACAGCCTGGCTTTCTTGCTTATCAGGTTAACTGGTTTTACTCCTCACACTTATTGGATCAGCCTTTGACCTTGCTGTACCACTGCTTACACATCCAGAATTGAACACATAGTCTTAACAGTGTGACTGAGGAGTGGATCAGATCTTTTACACAGGGATGTATCTCTACATGGTCCAGCAAATCAAAAAGGTAAATAAAACTGTGTCACGGTAGCTGTTGTAAAGCAAGAACTCCAATTCATTGATGTCAATTTGCCAATCATTTATGGCAAGTAGTTTTTGAGACCCCTGTATGTTATCTCTGTTGCTCTAGTTAGTTCCTGGATAATAAACTTTCATTTCTTCTGGAGCAGGAGAGCTGCAATGAGATTCCAGTGTAAAAAGTAACCATTCATTTTAAAGGTTGTTTAAATTATTTGGTTAACAATAGGAACAATTTAAGGGCTTTACGATATAAGAAATATATTTATCCTAAATATATAATGAAGTACATACTTTTGTCTAATGGGATATTCATGTGGACGGATGTTTTATATCATGTTCTGATTTGAATTAATCTGTATTTTTACCTCTTACAAAAAAACCCACAAGGAACAATACTTTTCTTTCAATGCCCTAAAACATTAAAATAATGCATGAATGCATTCCTGTATTCATTTCATATAAACTTGCTGGTGGATAACTAAACTCTGAAGTTTTTCCTGAGACATAAATTAACCAAATATTAGATTAGATTATAATCCCAAAATCTACATGTAAAGGAGGAACTTGGCACAAAAGTAGGTACCAGTCTCAACTGAAAACTTCTCTCTGTTGTTTTCTAATTTTACTTCAAATTACTATCTCTATGTGACTGAATCACTTAGAATGATGGAAAAATCCCAGAAAAAAAACAGTCCTGTCAAATTTGAATTTAATTTGAACATTTGCAATATGGCTCTTTCAAAATTTAAGGGTTCCTATCTGCTGACTAAACCTCTATATATGCTCCTATTTCATTAATACTTTCTCCATACTGCTCATTTTTTCACACTAGTCTGGGTACTTTTTGTGTTGCACAGCTGAGTACATGAAGTTAACATTCAACTCAGCTGCAGAATGGCACGTGAGAAGTATTTTCCAACACATTGAGTAAATGATTGATACTGGCAGCTGTCCAAAGCTCCATGCAGACATTATATCAAATTAGAATGATGATTAGTGTACTGATTAAGATTTATTGCCTTTATTCTACTTTATTAATTATTGTTTCTAAGTCATTTCCTTCAGGACATAATAATTAGCATACCTTCATGGAGGCACTTAAAAGGAAATTGTATAAAAATCACTGTTGATGGCACAGTTCATTTCAGAGGTACTTAACAATCCATGAATAGTGTTGTGAAACAGCTGGCAATGATGGGTTATATGCTGTAGACTGTAGTTGGCTCAGCATTAATTAGCACCACCAGAAAGAATCTTACAGGTACCCACTCACCTCCTCACAGTACTTCAGGTCAACTGATTTGCCATCACTGCGAACACAATCGAGCATCCGCGTTTTGATTCCATTACCACAGACAGCCTTCTCACTGAGCTGACATGTGCTCCAGTCTGGAAATAAGGAATTCATTAGGGTAGCAGATATTTTAGATAAAATTCATAATGATCCCATCTCCCATTTAATTCTAATTTTGTTGACAAAATAATCCCCATAGCAACTTTTACACGTGCAATGCTCATGGAGGGAAGCCAGCTGCTGCTTGTTTTTGGAAGCAGACACTGTTCGTATTCAATTCGATCTGCACAGATTCTGAGGAAACAACAAAATGATAATTTAAATAAATTTCCTGGTGTTAAAGCATGCATCCTACATCCCAGCTGCAAAGTCTTCAATAATATTTTGTATGAATCAAACAGACTGCAACAGTTCTCAGTATGAGACTCACAGCTCTGGATAAGAATGAAAAGCTGGAAAAACTGTCCTGTAAGATGAATGGAACTAAGCCATAGTCTGGTGATGTCACTAGATGATAAGACCACAAATACCTGTCACATTGTAGTCATAGTGGTAGCAGTTTTTGTTCAAAGTGCAGACTTCTGTCTCAGTGGCAGCAGGGCAAGACTTTCCTTCCATTGGTTGTCTCAGGGATTCCGATGACCTTTCACGGACACTGCTTCCATTGCATGGCTTGAAAGAGAAATTGGAAACATCTTGATATTATGGCACCCTGGTACCTTTCCATGCAATATTATAACAATCTTACAAGTAACCTCTTGACAGAATGTAAATTTAAAATAACAGGCTCGTGTTGTTGCCGATGAGAAATCATTTCCTTTTTACTTCAGAACGAATATCCTTTAATTGGTTAACACCTTGGCATTTTCCTAACTAGTTCATATCTCAGTATTGTGCTTTGAAATGATTTCATTCACAAACTGGATATTTAGAGGCTCATTTTGCAAATGCCCTACTGCAGTGCACCGGAGTCTGAATACTCAGAGGTCCTGAAACTTTTCTTATGTTTGAAGTTTTTGGCATTTCCTTTGGAGATTCCTGTCAGGAAGGCGAGACTAAGGCAAAACTAGGCAAAAACCATTGAAGAAGTTATTTCACCACACAGAACCTACCCATACTGAAGAATGTCCATTTGTGACATTTTTATTTATGAAGATGAACTTTTGGGAACAGTTTCACTGAAGGAAAAGCACCTGCGCAGCTTTATTTGCATCTAAGTGTAAATTATGACAGTAAATACAGATATTTATATATGTACTTAGTGCTCAGTTCAGCATCTTAACACAATAATTCATATGTGACACACTTCTTACCAAAGAACAGCGAGACCATGATCCCCATTCAGACATAACACAGTCTTCTGGACATGGTAGTGTGCATTTTCTAGCACCAAGTGGCATCTCTTCAGGATCACACAGGTAGTCCTCTACAGTGTCAGAAGGACCATCCACAGTGTTCAGCATGCATCTGGAAAAAAGAACTGCACATAAACTGCATTTGCCGTGGATTTTGTGCAATGACTATAATCCACAGTATTTTAAAGCATTTTAACATTTTGTCAGCACACAAAAAAATAAAGTAACTGAAGTAACAGAACACTGATCTATGAAAACTCAAGTAAAGTCAAAGAGATAAAAAGAATCTTTGTTTATACAGATGACAGCCATATAAAAAAATACACAGAATTTAAATGTTCCTTGTTAATGATGTGCCAAGAGGTACTTTAGATTTAAAGAGGAACAGTATTGTTTTACCTGACTTTCCTTGTTTGAACACCTTCTCCACAGTTCTCTTTTAAGTCCACATTGGTCACCTTGCAGACGCTCCAGGGCTCGGTAACCCATATATATTGGCTGCAGTCACTGTGGCATGGGACTACCTCATACACCTGGAATCCACATTAGTGTCACTTTTGTTGCATACAATCAAGATAAATATGCAACAGAGATCATGCCGAGATATAAGCAAAAAAAAGTTAATGATCTTTCTGATAAGAACAACAAATGTAATTAATTTGACATCTATAGAACTTGCTGTTTTAAAGGCTGTAATAATAATATTGATAAAATACTTGATATAAATCTACAAGAATACCAGTATTAGTATTTTTTATAGATTTGAAAACAGACTTTGAATAGCATCTTGTATAGTAATTTATATGTAAATTTTCCATATGTTTTCTTAAAGATTCATTGTAGAGAAAAACAAATAAATAAAGGCAGACAATGTATGCACTGAAGCACTATCAGGGAGCCCATGTTAAGGTTATTTCACTGTTTTAGAATCTCTTACCTGAGCCTGAAGAAAGTATTTTCATGAACCCAAAAGAAAAAAAAGACAGAAAAAAAAGAATGATTAGAGTTAAACTTAGGTACTTTAAAAGCATTCATTTTGTTTTCCTTACAAACAATATTTTATGACTTCTGAAAAGCAAAACACATCATTTTTTTCTTCTTGGATCTTCCTTACTTTTTGAGGTATTTTTGAAGATGTATTCTTTGGAAGAAAATAGAAGTTTATAAAACATAACTACTAACAATTATGTTACAGATCACTTAAAGTCCCTTGCTTCAAAATTAACTTATATTGGCTAACTTCACATGTCATTCTGGGTATTAGGTCAGCACAACAGGAATTTCTAGAGAATCTAAGACTTTGTTTAAAATAAGACAGCGTTTGTTTCAGGAACACTATTTTGATAGAAAAACAGAACTGTTAGTTTATGAACCTACAATCACAAACAGAACCCAAAGAACAATGGATGTGCAGAGACAGAGATATCACCATGCAGTTTAGCAGCCTATATACAAGAAAACCACAATACTCAGCATGTCTCTTCTCTGAACTATGCAAGCACTAACTCAGATGTGAAGATCAGCAGTGTAGATGCACCTGAACATAAAGCTGTTGACCACAGCCTTGTGGCTGCGATAATCCAACAAACTCTTTATCCACTGAACAGTTCATCCTTCAAATCTGTATCTTTCCAATTTAGAGATAAGGATGTGGGACGGTCTCAAAGGCCTTGCTCAAGTCCAGGTAAATTACATCTGTTGTTCATCCTTTGCCACCAATGCCATCACTCCATCACAGAAAGCCACCAGATTGGTCAGGCATGATCTGCCCTTTGTGAAGCTGTACTGGCTGTCGTGGATCACCTCCTCATCTCATACGTACCTTAAGATAGCTCCCACAAAGATCTATTTCATGATCTTCCCGGGCACAGACATGAGGCTCACATGGGTACCTGGGGATCCTCATTTCCCCCTTTCTTAAAAATGGGAGTGATGTTTCCCTTTTTCCATTCACCTGGGTCTTCACCTGACAGCTGCAACTTTTCACACGTGATAGACACCAGCTTGGTGACTACATCAGCCAGCTCCTTCAGGAGCCTGGGATGCATGTCTTCTGGCCCCATAGAGTTGTAGACATTCAGTCTCATCAGGTGATCTCAAATTTACTCTTCTCATCAAGTGCCTGAGAAGAGGCATTTTATTTGTTTTGTTCAGGATTTGCAAAATGAAAATAGTGAAGCCTTAATTCATGAAAATGTCTGTATATATCTTGCGCTAGTTGACATAAGTAATATACATAAAACTTGTATATTCATGTATGTGCTCAGTGATGTTCTCCTGACCCTACCTGCACTTCTGTAACTATGACTGCAGGCCACACAACTGGTTAGCGTAAGGAGTACATACCCATCTGCTGGATGACTGAGAAAATAATACCTGGAGGCAAGGAGGAGAGGGATGCCCTTATCCTTTTATTTCCTCTAGCAATCTCAGATTAGTCCCTTCACATGAAATCCTCTGAAGACCACTGATGCAATCTTATAATAATCCTGACTGTATATTGCTATGTCATTTTACTGTGACTTTTAACCTCACAGAATGCAGAGTAAGCTGCACTCAGCTGGAGCATGGTTTGGGAGCCACTCCAGCATGTATGACCCAGGAATACATAGGAGAAAATGGGCTAAATGAAACATCTTCCATTTACTGTGCTCTTTCTCCACCAAAAGAGTCATGCATATGTTAGCCCTGACAGATGTTGAGTAACCAGCTCTTAAAACTTAACCACATCTTAAGCACTTTATTCCCACATTTCACTAGTCTTACCATTAGAAAAATTTCCCAAGTCTTAGCCCAAATCTGCTTGCAGCATTCTAAGCCTACCGCTTTTTATTCTATTCATGATGGTCTTGGAAGATGGATTATTTCCTCCTCCTTTAAAAGAGCCTTTTATGTTCATGCTAGCACGCTGCCTGCATGCTCTCTACCATCTTCTCATTCATGAGCTAGACTACAAATTGCAAGCTTTTCTCAGAAATAATATTTCTTAGCTTTCTACCTACAGTATAACCCCTCTGTATGTCATATCCCTTATATCTAAGGCCAAAGACCCAAACTAACCACTACGTTATGTATGTATGCATCTAAGCATATTTTATATAATTATATGTACATATAGTACCAATTATACGAAAGAAATATTCTGAAGCTTCAGTAGTTTTCCAGACAAATGAATGTTGGAATAGATTTAGATTAATTAACTAACTTGATGTTTCTTGGTAATTAGAATGTAGGCACACCCCCTGAATATTTCTGAGATGTCCAGAAAATGAATGTGTTTTAAATTGAAAGATATATCCTCTAAATTCTTTGACATTACTATACTATGTGTGTAACTCTCTCATGAAGTACTGTATATTTTTATTTTTCTTTTTTTACAGTAATTACATTATGAATCATCTATGATTATTTGGAAAACGTCACATTGCAACAAATCAAAACACCGGTAGAGGGCAATAGTGCTGCATATAAGAGGCCAACAGACCTTTAGCAAAATCACTTAGATGCAGGAAAAAACGAGTATGTTATGTTCTGTACGAGTATTAAAGAAATAAAAATATTTTTGTATAGACTACATATTTTTTCCTGTTCAAACATATTCCTCCTAATCTAAACGATTCTTACGGGCTGACCCAAATTCAGCAACACACATTCTAGTCTGTGTTTTGCTAGACCAGATCACAAACTTAGTTTATTAGTTGAAGTTTAATACATATTTTATAAATTAAAATTAATTACATTCCCTAAAGCAGAAAATTAGAACAACAAGCCATTTCACTCTGTGGTATCAAAATGTCAATAGGATAATATTAAGTACATGCATTTTATTCAAATGTAGATTGACATCATATTTACAGAGAAGATCATGTGGTCATTCAACATGCCTTTGCAAAGTAAATTAAATTCAACTACAGTATTAATATAAATCGACTTCAAAAATTGTAAGTTAATTGAAAAGGTTTTTTTTTTTTCCTTTCTAAAACTCTTCAAGTAAAGAGAAGAACATGAACAGCCATTTACCAATCTTCTGCATTATACTACAGCTTTACTTCACACTAGCATTAGGTAAGCCATCAGACAAGCCCACCATGTTCTGTATCTGTAATGCCCCATCCCTAGAGGTGTTCAATGCCAGACTGGATGGGGCCCCGGGAAGTCTGGTCTAGTATTAAAAGGGGAGGTTGGTGGCCCTGCATGTAGCAGGGGGGTTGGAGATTCATGATCCTTGAGGTCCCTTCCAACCCTGGCCATTCTGTGATTCTGTGAACTTCAGGGGTTTGATTTGAATTAGTGCTAAACTTATTCCCACAGACTAAATGTTCATTCCTCATCAAAGCACTCCCAGTATGCTCTAAGATCATGTCTCTTGGCTTAGTATCACTTGAACAGGAATTAGTTTGGGCAGCCAGATTTTTCTCTACAAAAATCAATTGTGGTTATTGGGACAACATGGAGATTGACTTCAGAAGCACACTCCTGAACTGATTTGTCAGTGCAGGTATACTTGGTAGGTAAGGATCTAACTGATTAAATTCCATAAAGAACAATATTCTGGGTGTTTGAGGTATTTTTATTTATTTTCAGATCTAGGATGGTCTAGGATGCAAAGAATCTTAGTAGCTCTGGCATCTGTAATGAGAAATACTTCACCTGTTGTTAAGAAATTATCTTCAGAAACATGGTCTTCAGCATCTACATTAAAGAATATTTTATTGTCTCTACAGTTCAGATTATGTACTAAACTCTTGCAGATGGTTGAACAATGAAGGCAGATCCTGCACCAGCTGAGGAAATTTAAGCAATCTCAATCTACGTGCATCTTCCCCATATTTGTGTAGCCTTTTTACATTTAAAAAAAAAAAAACAAAACAAAAAACCAAAAAACAGCTAAAAGGGTTTTCCAAGGTATGGAAAAACTACATCAATAATGTAAATATAAATAAAATTACCTGATTGACATGATCTAGCTTAGGACAGGGTCTTCCACCATTGTAGGGCTTTTCACGGAGCCATTTTGATCGAACTTTTACCCCACTTCCACAGGATTTACTACAGCGAGACCAATTGGACCACTCACTGAGCTTGCAGTCTGAAGGACATGGAATAATACAGGCTTCCTCAATATAACCTGTGTGAATGGAAAAGAAAGTGAAATCTCTTCAGCATGTCATTCTGCCACTTCTCCCTGAAGCCCTCATCTAGTTCATTTAGCTTGTCCAAAGTTTGACTTGACAGGACTGTGTGAATAGAGAGATTTCTTCATAATTAGGGCTAAATTAAATTCTGCAGAAAATTGACACATATAACTGGAGACTGTGATAGAGTAACAGCTGAGTATCCTCACTACTATCTGATTATGATTCACATTCATCGGATCCCAGCATTCAAAATTTCTGACAGCAACAGTGTAATTGACACTAACCCATCCCTTGTTTTATCATTCTTATACCGTGAAGCAATTCATTTTTGAACAAAAGAAAGTTTAATTAAAAGCCTCTTCCATAACTGTAAAAAGTAAGCTGCAGTTACTAAATATATATATATCTCCAACTGAATGAAAAAATTCATCTCTTGTCAGCACAGAGCAAGGGAACTTAACACCTTGTGACCTTTCTAAGACTAGAAAAAGAGAGTGGTCTGCCACATTAATGATGTACCGATTAACAACCATCTGCCCCCAGTAACACACTGAATAATTGCACTGAATGGAAAAGCAGATGTTTGGTTTGGATAAGTCATCAGCCCTGAGAGGCTGGAAAGGGGAAGAACATGGTCTGTAGGGAGTAACATGAAGCCTCAATTCACTGAGTAAGAGAAAATGTCTTTCTTTAAAAGCAACATATGCCACAGCTCTATGAAGTGTGTCATTTATGCCAGTATTTACAGCAGAAGATACAAAACCTCAGCAAAAAAGTTGGCCTTTGCAGTATTTATACTACAATATCCTAAACTTCAATGACCTATCATCTTCCCTTTTCTGTATCATATCTTGAACACATTTACTGTTGGCAAACGTTGACTTTAATAATAAAATAACCCTTAGTATATATAAAAGTGAATTAAAATATTTAATAAACATCTGGAAAATTAATACTTACATGGATAAGACGATTCTCGAATGACTGGCATAGTTACATATATTTCTCACATAACGCAGTTTTAAAAAATTATATTAAACACAATCACTGCCATTTTCATCTGAGCTGATCTTAGCAGCTTTGTTTTTAACTTGTACTTCTAAATAAAGCTATCATTTCTCTTCTGAAGCAGCCAATACCTAATAATCACTTGTAATATACAAAAAATCAAAACTCTTAAGACATTTCATTTCTACGTATCTATTTCCATCTGTTTCCATCAATTTGTGTTAAATACAAAAACACTAGTGGCTTTTTTTAAACATACCGTAAAATTCAGAATATTTTATAGCCAAATTCAGATGATGGTTTTAGTCTCGCTAGTTCTCCTCTGCTTGGAACTTCTAGATATTTAAATAGTTTAAATATACATAGCCTGTCCTGAAAATGAGCACTGTAGAACTATTGTTTATTAAATATACATTTCTTAATATGGCTAGAATGCTATTAGCTTAAACTACAAGCATGTTCATTAAGTATTTCTGGCCATCCGTTCAGTGATATTGTATGAAAGGTATACTGTGTTAGACAAAATATATTTTTGAAGATCATATCACTGCAAATCAGAGGTGGTGACACACTTCACCCTGCAGCAGTAGATGCAAAATTGATTACATTTCACCTTAACTCACATCTCTGGGTTAATCTTGGAAATCAGAGGTACCTGACTGCAAAGACATATTTTACACTGAACTTTCACTTCATAAATGTCCAGCTCTGTATCTTCATAAGAAATTAGCATTCAACAAGCGTTCTTAGGTAGTATACCAAACCATGTATGCGTACCATTACGAAATTACTGAATGAAAATTCACAGCAGAAAAGAAGTTAAAAGAAGTAAATAAAAGAGAAAAAGGATAGTGATATTTACTGTCTAATGGAACTATCTGAAGATCTAAGTACTCTTTCTAAATTTGCTTGAGAGTCTGATATGCTGCATTAAGTTTCAAAATAACTTCTTAAATTTCTGTACTGGAGAAACCTACAATAACACATTTAGCAATATACCATTTAACATTCATTAAATTTCTGCATCTGACAATGGTTTGGTTTTTCAGTATAAAGCCAGGAATTGGACATGATTATGATTGTGCTTCCCTTGCAACTTGGAATATACTATAGTTCTATGGCCCTTTACAGAAGGGACAGATTAAGGGAGAATGGTGGAAAGAGTAAATAAAGATAAGTAGATGGAAGAGGAAAACAAATAGCTGAGAAAATAGTAAAGAAAATTGTGAAGACAAATACTACATAGGAAGAGAAAAAGAAGAAAAAGGAGAAAAAATATAGACATTCTGTCCAAAGCAATACTTTGGCAATGCACAAACAGAATAAAATTCCCTCAAGAGTCTACTCAGGTATCAGAACGAAACAGAATTAAGAATGTTCCCACAAATAACAACAGAGAACCAAAGGAAGAAATAATAATAATAAAAACACACTGATTTGGCATCTGATTTTTATTCTCTAGGTGATTAATGTGTAGAATGAAAATGAAAAGACCCTTGTTATATCTGACATTTAAAAGTTTCTGGTGTACTCATTCTTTGGTGTCTTTTCTTCTTCTCAGGCACTTCACTGCTTAAAAATCTATTTAGTATTTAGCTATGCCCCTGGACTCCCCTGGAACCTGGGCAGAAGCAGACTTCAAATTGCTTGCAGATATTTCTTTAGCCAAGAAAGATGACTGAATATTAAAAGTTACATGCTGCAAATGACATACTGTGCTCTATTTACTACTCTTCTAATGCCACTTTTCAGAAAATGTTTCTCCAAAGCAAGTCATCACCTCAGATGCCTTCTGTACATCTAATGTCAACATATCTTAAAATTTTAGGATGAATAAGGATAATAATCTCCAGAAATTCATAGCAATCACTCACAAAACAAAGAAAACTGATGTTCAGGAAGTTTGAAAAATGTATACTCTTTTTTTTTGTTTGTTGGTTTGCTTGTTTTCCTTTAGAGTAGGGCTGATTTTATGATATTTCTGGTACTTGTATTTGTAAACTTTGACCATTCTGTAAACATTTTAGTGAGAAGAGAGTATACGGTGATATAGGAGAATTACACTAAAAACACAGAAACATTTAAAAAAAAAAAAAAAAAAGATATGCAAATGAGACTAGTGATGCAGTACTTAGTTCCTGAAGTGAAAAGAACATAAATGGGGCCTTTTTTCAGTTTTCAGTCTTGTTCCTACTGATTTAATCATCCTTGAGAGGGTGCAACTTCTATTAGACACTGTAAAAGCATATTAAAGAAACAGTTCGCTAACGCCCGAGGGCAGAGGGATGTCTATACGATGGAATATCACACAATTATATCACACGTTCAGGTTGTGTAATACAATTACAGCAAATTGCATGCTAGAGCCTTGAGGTTTAAAGAACGAGCAAAAACAGGACAGATGCAGAGAGAAGAAGAAAGAATGAAAGCAGGGAAGTGGCTGTGAAGAAAAACAGAAGAAAGTAAGTAAGAAGATGAGAGACAGTGAAATAGCAGACCAACGCAGCAAAGACTAAAGACATACGCATTGGACACCTGCAGTTCATGTCCTGCCTGCTGTTTATCGTCCTCCTGACTGAAGTCTTTCACTGCACACCTCCTTCAGCTCTTCCTATTCTTTGTAACATATGAAGACTGAAAAGATGAAATCTTGAGATACTGTGGTACATAGCATTCTGTCTGTACAGAATGATACTAGAAAGTAACATCTCTTCAGGTCTACTCCTTTTCCCAGTGCAGTAGTTTCTCAATTGTTTCAACTCCTATCAGCTGAACTTCACAAGGCCACAAAATTTTCAGTTGTCTACTATGAATGAGAACATGGATATTTTATCATTAAAGATTTAATACTGAACCACAATTTAACAAATGCCTTAAACTGCAAAGAGTATGAACTGAATTTGTTATTAAAATGGAATTGCTTACTGCCCCATTGCTAATTGGTAACAAAACCTGCACTCCTAGAATTAACAGATGTGCTGGATAATTACCAATAAGGAACTTTAATGGACTGCACACTTCGTCTAATGACAAAGCAAGTTAGGTAGGTCAGATTTCAATTTTCCCCACACAAACTGTAATCTGCAATGTATAAGTACAGACCAACTACTTATGTTGAAGAATGCAGACATGAAGAACATCATGGAAAGTCTTTACATTGACTCTTTTGTCCTCAGGACTGACAGAATTGTGTTCTTGCTTTCACAAATAAAATGTTATGCTATGTTTCCAAGAAAAAAACTGCAATGTCAAAATAATGATTTATGTTCTTCAGCATAGTTTTTTGAGTCTTTTTTTGTTCAGTGTTTTGGTGTTCATTTGTCTGATTGGTTGGTTGGTTTGTGTTTTGCTTTTTTTTTTTTTTTTTTCACATGAAGTACAAACTTCTAGGATTCTATCTTCCAGGACAAAAAAAAAAAACAAAAAAACAAAAAAAAACAAATAATGTCTCCTCCCCAACACCTGAAAAATAAGGCAAAACAATCCAAACCCACAAAATCTCATGACTGTTTGCATTTCAGCTGTAGTAGGACTTTCCAGGATTACATTTTACAGGACAAAAGTTACAACTGAGAGCATTCATACTTCTGCCTATCCATGGAAAAATATACTGCACTTCATATGACTTTTTTTTTTTTCTTCAGAATTGCTCTTTCAAAACCTTAAAATCTGAGGGCAATTATTAATGCCTAACCAGCATTTCTGTCTCTGGTGAACTAAACACGGGTCTTTGGGTTGATGGGTGACTGCCTCATAATTGCTGTGCTGTTGACAGACCAAACATGCTGGCACTATAATGCAGAGGCTCATGCTAGTAACTGCTGTGCGGGGCAACAGTTAGTACATATATTCCAAGAGAATACATAACAGGACAAACACAGCATCCTATATGTGAAAAAAAAATACTGAAAGATATATACACTATGAAATTACAGGGTACTCTAATAACAGTTTGAGAACCTAAGCATAGTGCCATATTGGATTTTAGGCTCTTATGGGAAATACATGAATTTTAGAATAAACACTCAACAGAAAGTCTCAAATTTTAACACTCTCATTTTTTTTGTTGGCAAATTTGTATTACTTCAGGTTAGAATATTGGAAATGTACAAGAAGATTTTTAAAAGTCCTAATACAAATGGTTATATCAAGTTCTAACTGTTGTCTTAGACAACACAGACACTATCACACACATAAGCAATTGCAATTAAATACAAAATTTCTTGATTCACATGGATATTCCCAGCAGCTGTTGTAAAAGTATTCACTGATACACAGATATTCCTCTTTAATCCCCTGCATAAGCCTTGTAGCCATGGAGGGCTTTGTAGAGTCAGCACAAATCAATGCATCTCATTTAATTAACGCTAAAGGGGGAAATAACCTCACACTAATAAGGCAAGGCAGCAGACAAACTATCCTAGACTGGTTGACTGTGCCTAAGGTCTTAGCAGTAAACTGACATGAATTAAGAAGGGTAATACGACCTATATAAAAATGCTGCATCTGTTTGCCATGCTGCTATGCCTGGCTTTGCTACACACACACAGATGCAAACTCTTCTCAGCTTATGTGGGTCATGATTTGTAATCTATGATAGAGGAAAACAAAATATTGTTGAATAAACATTATAGTTCATAAGCATGGCAGTGGTCTGCTTCTGATTTCGTCAATACAAAAAATCCAAGATATGCTTTAAAAGGAACAGAAAGAGACAGTTTTGATTCTTTTCACAAACACATGAAAACATACTGCTGGAAGACACCTGTTGTTATTCACAGAACTCTAGTATAGTAGCAATGATAGGGATAAAGCGATGAAAAACAACTGCTGCTTTTCTAATGGAAAAAAAAAGCCCCACAAAATCTCTCACATAAGTATCAAATCAACGGTACATTTTTTAATTTGTCCAGTAAAATTACCAAAGTAGCAATGAAACAAAGCAGAAATCAAAGAAAGAACAATGTATATGTACTCCATTGAAGAGACCAGCTAAACAACAGGTCATTTCAGCTGACAATGCCACAGCTGCTGTTAAGCATCAGCTGCCCACACACTGAAGAACTGATATTACTGAAAAATACCAAAACAGAATTTTTAAATGGCTGCTAAATGGTACTAACTCATTTATCAATAAATGTAGCTCAAATTTGGAAAAACAAATGAAAGGAAAATCAAATTATTAGACATATGTAATAGTAGGGAAAAAAAAATTGGATAAAAACAAAATACAAAAAAGCATCTTGTCCTTCTGCAGCTGAAACTTAAGACTGTTTTCAGCTGTTTGGAATTTGTTTTGAACTACTTTCTAACCTACAGAAAGCTAAGGACCTTGTTCAGAAGGACTTTTCCCCCTAATCCTTCACTATTCACACCTAACAGCAACAAGAGTTAAATATTTAACGACGTTTTACCTTTTCTTGTCTCAGAGTTATGGTCACTCTTGGTTTTTGACAAACCTGTTCATACTTGTAATTTCATAGCTGCACTCAAATTCTCATATTATTGCACAAAGTCTCTCACAAGTGTACTAATATAGGGGTCTTCCTCTTGTTATACCCTTCCTTTAGCTTCTCAGCTTCTGTGAAACTCAATTATTTCTTCCCGAATCTTTTGAACTGAGATATGTCAAGCAGTAAAAAAAGCTCTGAAGTATTTACTTCTGTGTTCTTGTTCACCTTTTCTTTTCTGAGGAAGACTGAACTGTGATTATAAACAAACACTGTGCATTTTCTTTTTGGCATTGCAGAGCAGGTCTGTCTTCTGATTCTTCCCACTCAAAACAGCATGACTTGCAGTGCAGACTTATTCATGGCTTCATAAATTTACATGGCAATACGTTGATTTTCTTATGCCTTTTTAGTACACCACATGACATATTCCATGATATATTAAAAACATCAGTGTAGGGATAGTTTGTCCCTTTTGTCAGATTTAGAGGACATTGTCACAGGTGAAGTACAATTATCTCTATATTCTATCTCATTATTTCACAGTGTCACGAGATAACAAAAGTTCAAGTAAAAGTTGGGCAATACAAAAAATAATCCTTAAATAATCATCTTGATTTCTTTCTTAATTCAAGCTGATTTGCAAAATCATATCCCATTTGTGATTATATACTGTACTACTTTGAAAAGAAATATCATATTCATAAGAACCAACAGTGAAACTGATTTCTGAACAAAGCAGATAATATAGCAGACAAGCCTTATCCTTCTTTGGACCAGTTATAAAATTAGTGAAAAACTCAGTGCTATCATTTCTGCAGGGAAATAAACAACTTTCTTAGAATTTACAAAAATAACCCAAGCAAGTTTGAGTTATGAGACCTGTCAAGTTTAGCTTGAAAAACTAAAAGCAGATTGATGGGAAGCCACAAGGCACTTTTATTTGCTAGCAGGTGGGATAACCATTTTGATACCACAGAAGTCCCTTGTTGATTTGGCATAAAATAGCTTTTATGTTTGTTCTTAAAGACAAAAAAATACAGCACAATGAAATCTAGAGATGATGTCAAACTAAAGAACTGTCATATAGCAAGGGCATGAAAACAACAAGAAAACATCATAAATGCTGAAAAGATATAAAATAAGATTTAACTGGCAAAACAGCAACTTATACGTGTTGAGCAAAATAAAACAAATCATTGGAACATAATCCATGAATACAAAGCAGATATTCAGAAAAGGCAGCAAACACACTGAAATTAGATTGAAACATCTATGTCATCTGTCCTAGCCCCTTTGTAACTACAAAAATATGCTAAATCTGAAAAATGCTGAAGGCAGATAATAAATTAGATAACCCTTAGAAATAGTATGTACTGTGGTTATGTACAATATCTATCAATGATAGAGTGTTGTTCTAAAAGACATACTGGAAACTGTAATTTTAGTGACATAATCTTTAACATCAGTTTAATTCTTTAGCATCAAAGTCAGTTTAAATATCTCATTTCCTGTGCACCTGAAATACCTGTCAGATAATTTTAGGATGCACAAAGTGCAGTTCAACAGCAATTCCAAGTTTCACCTGCCCATACATTACAACATAGATAAGATAGAGGCACTCCTTCCTTCAAATGGAACTGATGAGGAAATGCACATAGATGCCTTGTGCCTATGTAATGCATTAGGGAAAAATTAAAAATCAAAGAATAAAAAAAACAAAAACCCATGCAGAAAAAACAACAAAACAACTGCAACAGCAAACAAACAAACAAACAAATATCAAAACATCAAAGGATTCTGGCTTTCCATCTCACAATAATCACAGCAATGACTCAAAAACATTTCCAGTTTACAAAGAGAGCAAAAAGAGATTTCAGATCTCCAGTCAGAAAAATGGGAAAAATGAAAACTGTAAAAAGAAAAAGAAAATACAGCTATACTATTTTATATTTTGGGAAGATTCCCTCTGGAGCCTACTAGTGCTAATGGCATGTAAACTGTAACCCTGGGTATAGTAAGCATAGTAACAATACATTGTCAGTAGTTATTTCACTTATTGTGGTCACTGTGTGTGTAGAGGTCATTAACTGATAAAATCCATTAGACTGGAAACTGTCATCATAAAGAGTTATAATGGTAAAGGAAGATGGCTGAGAAATTTTTAATTCCTCCTTTTTCACTCTTTGATTCTTGCTATGGAACTCCTTTGATTTTTATTATTAATGTTATTATTATTACTTGCATTATTTTACTCATATTATTATTAAATTATTTTATTTTAAGCTCTGTTTTAAGCTATTTGCTGCTATTAAGGTTATTGAAAAATAGAAACACAGTGAGCTCAAGTTATGTAGTGTAAAACCTGAGTCTGTAACATCCTGAGAAAATTCTACATTTCACAGGAAAATGGCTTGGTGTCTGGATTAGCCAAACTTCTCACCACCACTTCTGCATGTATGTTTACTTCTCTTTGGGTTTATGAGCGCAGTGCAAAACAGAAAGCAGATATTCAAGTAACTTTCCATTCCATACCACTGTGGCCAGATACTGAATGTGCACTGCCAGAGTTTCAAAGCAGCTAAGTCCATGCCTGTTCTACGTAAAAAAACAATTTCCACCTCTGTTTGCAGGTTACCCAAATCAGCACATTATTTACTGTGTAAAGCACCTACAATTTGATCTTGGACAGACAACTTCTGTTTTCCTTACATTTCCCCTGAGCTACTGTCACAAAACCTGATAGCCCACATTCTTCAAGTCAACAGTGATAACAGACATTAGGCCATCAGACCCTCTGTATTCCCATCGACTTCCATTCTTTCACTGTTTTCCACTTTTCACTGACCAAGGATGCTCTGGACTCAATGTTGAAAGAATACTACTTTCCCACATGGGGTCACATTTAGTTAAAGACAATTAACAATGAAATTTATTTTGGTGACTTCTGAACAGTTCAGATTGTTTCACAGCACTTTTTTCAGCTTTCTCTACCAATCTTTTGAAGAGCTTTCTGAATCCCTCAGGATAACCACCAAACACAGGCAGATTTGTGCTCATACAGCTGCTGGTCATTACAGATGGCTGTTTTCTGGTCCCACAAAGAATGCAAATAGTCCCAGTCAGAACAAGAATGTGTAGGATGTGCTTTTTAAGCAATATAAAAGGACAAAACTGGGCTTAATTCCTTGTGGACCTCAACACACAGAGCAAACAGCTGAGAATTTAACTAAACAATATGATATGTACTCAGAGAGATTTTCTTTTCCATGAGAGTTTAAGATTTAGGTATTTTTTTTCAGAGATTCCAAAATTAGACATACATAAAATAAGGCACTGGAAAAAAATAAGCCAAATTCAAATTTTGGATATATATATAAAAAAAAATTAGGTTTTTTTTTCCTTCAGTATACATTAACAGCACCAAAAATAAAAATAAAAGTTATTTAGAGTAAAAAGAGAAAATCCCTCACAAAATTATCTTCCAGCTTTACTTTGAGACATTAAGATATTAAGCGTATGCTTACTTTTCTATCTAACCACAAAGATGTCTCAGCTTAGCTTCATACAGTCAGGAGACTGTACTATACCCTTGCTCTATATGGGAATTAATAGCATTAATTCATAAGATCCCCTTAAGAAATTTAAATATTTTGTTATTAACTATTTTAACTTCATTTAGATAAATAAAATTTCTGATACCTTAATTTAACATTATTAAAATATATGTATATACAAACTAAACTTACATTGACCTCTTAATGGCACCCAGCTCTTCAAACCAATAGTTCAGATACACTTCTGCACTGCAAGCAGGAGAACAGATGAACACAGAAACTCCAGTGATGAAAATTAGCACATTTCTGTCCCACTGAAAATCAGAAAGTGCCAATTTTGATCCTAACACTACAGATGCATTCATTTCAGGAAGGTGAGTGTTCCCTCCAGGAGCAACATGAATACAAGGACTATAAAGACTTTAAGCGGCCTGCATTTCCACATGACAGAATTACACAGAAATAGTGTTATGTGCTGTTGATCTCAAATCAAAGTATACCTATTAAGGAGCTGAAGAGGGTAGAAAGGGTAGAGATAAAGCTATTTAAGGAGATTAGAGCTATCTAAAGATTCTGTGTTTATTCAAATTCATGGAAATAATTTTCATCTTTCTCAAAACAGTCCTGTGCTGTCCCCGTTTATTTTTTAAGAATTTGACCCTTCTAAGTATTCTCAAATTTGCAAGAACAGTTATCAGGAAAAATGATAAGATGTTCCCTTCATTTCTTAAAATACCTAGTTACTAATTTACTATTATTTTATTTTAAATACTACACTGTAGCAATCAGTACAAAGTTTATTGTTTTGTGAATCATCACTGAAATGTATTTTTAGAAACATACAAAATGTGCACTGTGTTTGAAGATATCTTGCGATAAAAATCTGCCTAAGCAATAAATATCAATCTGCTAATTCTACCTGTACAGATATAAATGGAACAGATACGTAAAAACCGACGAAAACAGAGATCTTTAAATACCATGACTGTTGCATCGTGATGTTTCCACAAGTCTACTGTTCTGATCATAGCATGCCATGGCCTGGTAACGATAGCCTTGTCCACATTCCTTAATGTCTCCTTGCACCTTCATTCCCAGCAATGCTTCCACTTTGCCCTCTGGTAAAATACAGTCTGACCAATTTCCCACAGGCTGAGCGCTGTATTTATCACATGGACAAAACTGATTCTCAATCAGAGGATATAACTGAGAATTTTTGCATTTATCTTTTTTCTTACTTTTTCCTGGAAAGAAGAAAAAAATATTTTAGAAAGTTTGTATCAGTTTACATCTCCAAAAAATTTCATTTATCCGTCCTTAAGACAATTCCTCCAACAAAGACAAACCTCAGGCTAAAGTTTGCAAATTTAAGTGCTTTAAATCAAATACGCATTCTCAGAATTAGTTAGATTAATTCTTTACTTTAGGTTAATGACTTTTATTTCCTAAGGAATTAATGCCTAAAGTCTGTACACAGATAATGTTCTTTAAAGTCATATATTTGTGTTTACTTTGGATAAATGTTCTTGTGGGGTACGTTTTTTAAAAGTTAGTAATTAAACAAATATATGACTTTTCCCCTACTAAGGGAAAAAAAGCAATGTGCAGTTCAATAAAAAAAAAATTCTCTCTGGATATAACTTTCTCAAGTGGAATAAAATTGCAAGAGGAAGTAACACACAGCTGTGTCACAGTAGTACTTTACAAAATGTGAAAACACTTTCATTTCACTACCTGTTGTCATACATTTGTTAATAATTACCATTCCTACGAATGTAAAAAGCTCCTTCTGTGAACTTATGTTTTTCTCCTAATCTGATTTTCCTTGTTTAACTCAGTGTACCCATCCACCCATCTCCAAACCCCATTAAATTTACTTTTAATCTCCTCTATGGTAAAGTTTGGTCTATTTTCCTTTCCATATAAAACAGCTTATGAAATAAATGTAAAAGTCTTTGCAGAACAGTTTTAAAGATTCCTGTACTATAAATTAATATTCTGCAATATTCTCCTTGCTTTTCAAAAGCATTGGACAGAACTTTGCAGCACCTTTAATGATTATATTTACTATTGCTTTTGTTTAAAATAAAAACAAGGTACTTCTAGAAAATAATTTCTTCTTCTGACAACACAACTCTTTATTAAAAACACCCCTCTCTTTGAAATCTTCATCTTCTCTTGGATAATTACGAATGCACACCCAGTTAACCTTTATGGCAGCTGTGTAGCACATTGCAATAGGTGTAACACCATACTGCTGCTTTAGCAAGTCTGAAGAGGTAACTCAGGACAGGAAAGTATCTCACAGTGTAGATAGCGTGGTAGGATAACTGATTATTTCTTGCTTTGTTTTTAAAATTAAAAGTAAAGAAAAAAATTAAAAAATCTATTTTTCCTCCTCATGCAGAAGCAAATCTGACATAAAGCTCACTGGAGTTGCAAGACAGTCACAATGAACCTCCTTGAAGATCATGAATTATTCACTGCTCACAGATCTTCTGATTTACAGCAGGATGAAGTGACTGATAGGGTTTTTATGCTATCATATTCTTTCTGAAACTGCTAATGGGAACCCCCCTTAGCTAGCTTTCCTCCTCCACAGACAACACAGACTAATTGTGCTGTGACACAGGCTGAGCCTTACATTTCAGGTTTCAGTTATAACTTGAAAAATAGAACAGTTTTGTGGGGCTTTTTTCCTCTTCATTTCATGCAGAAGTAAAAGAGTAGATTTGAAGAAAGAAATTGAAGAAAAAGTGTTTTTCAAAGTGGCAGTGTGTCTATCACATGGAGCAAGTAAAAGTTTCTGGAAAAGGATTAAACATTATTGGAAAAACTTTTTATTCTGCCAAGTACAACCTCCAGAAATTTCAAGGGACACCACTGTCTCAAACACAAAGTAATAGAGCATCACAAGATAGAGTGTCTGCAATAAAGAGAAAAATCACCCAAAAAAGAGTATTCTCAGTAGTGGCAAAAATAAGGCAGACAGTTAACCAGAAGGCAACAGAAGAAGTGAGAACATAAAGAACTCTAAAGAAAAAAATATTCAGCTAAGGGAAGGACTGGCTTAATCACAAATTTAATATTCAATGCAGCTAAGAAGTCAAAAAGAGGTAAACTAAAGCTTAAGAATAAAAATGCGACTGTATCAAGAGGCTAAAAAGAATTCAACTGCTGCAGCAATCCTTTGGCAACAAAACATCATTCAAGAGGGGAGTCTTAGTGTAGCCAATACAAGAAGGAGAAAGAGTACTTGATCACATTACAGATAAATGATTGTTCTCTCACCAATCTGAAATATATATTAAAAAAAAAAAAGTGAAATCTGGGCTTTCACAAGATTTTCTAAGAGAAGACCCCAGGAAAATTTCAACAAATGTTTTACTTTTCCATTTACATTTCTGCAAGAAGAAACAAAACCTCAAAAAGCAGACCTAATTCAAACTGGTGAAAATTCAACCTGGTTAGACAATGCTCTCAAGATATATTTTGCTTATATAATTATGGATGCTGAAGAATCAAAGCAAATTGCAAACCTGCTTCCTGAACTCTTAGCTTACACAATACATGTAAATCAAGTGCAAACAACTGAAAAGGTCTACTGCCACTCTGTTTTTCATCATCAGAGTTTCTTCAGTGAGAAAACGCTGAGAGAGCTGGAACTGTTCAACCCTAGGGAAGATAAATCTAAGTGGGAATAGTATCAGTGTCTATAAATACCTGAGCACCAGTGATGCTCAGCACTAGGACAAGAGGCAATGGATACAAACTGGAACACAAGAGGGAACCTGGCCATCAGGAAGCACTTCTGTACAGTGCAGGGGGTGAAGCACTGGTGAGGGTTGCATAGAGAGGCTGTGGAATCATCCTCTTTGGAGATATTCAGAAGTTGTCTGGATGTTGCCCTGGGCAAGCGGTTCAAAATGGCAGGAGGGTTGGACAAGGGACCTACAAGAAGCCCCTTCCACCTACAAACATTCTGCAGTTCCTTGAATCTTCCTGACCTCTGCAAAGAGGCAGGCTGCAGAATCAGAATGCAGAATAAACAAAGTATAAAAACTTGTTAAATAACAGACAATTATGTCTCTTTTGGTGTAAAGAGGGCTCATCAAAAATGCAGGCCAAGAGTTTTTTACTTCTTTGGACTCTGGATCATGTAGTCAGTTTATTATTATTTTTCACCTCTCTACAGATAATGCTGACTTACCTTTCAGAAAAATAAATGGTCTGCTTTGCACTTTGTTATCTGGACTCCATAAGGAAGAAATGCCTCCTTCCTGTGTTATCCTTACTCCTCTCTAGCCACTTCCCTATGTTCAAGAGTTGTAAGGGAACCTCACAGCAATGCACGCTTTAATCAAAGCAGTTAATAAAAGATGTATTATCTTCCTTGTTACTCTTACCAATAAGAGTGCGTTTTCTTGTTCTAACTCCTCCACAGTCCCCATTGCAGGAAGAAAACTTCGACCAGTTTGTAAACTGACAATCATCTTGACAGGGAATCTGACATGTCTGTGTTAAGGATGGTAAGGGGCCAGCATACTTAAGGCACTCGCTGATATCAGCCTGTCCTCCATCTTGTCTGCGACAAGTAATTGCTGGAAGCAAAAAAAGGAATTGGATTTAGTTTGGCAATTTTTCATGAGCATCTATAATTTACTAAGTCTACAGCACACTAAAAAAAATCACATTGTAAGACCAGAATATCTACACAACAAATGAACATTTGTAGTCGGTTATATCTTAAATGAATACATTCGATCTTTCCGAATGACTCTTTTGAGATTCTCCTTAAGTTACTATTTCTTTATCAGTACATAGCAGGAAAAAAAATCTCAACTGTAAATATTATGTTATTCATGTTATCACCATGTTATCCATATCTGTTATGCTGATTTTCATGGTATCATTACATTAGTCCTAGAGAAAAGCTATAACTCTGACATTAAAAAACTTGCAGTGCCATTTTGTAGCTGTGTAGCACATAAGAAACAAAACTGTATCAAAAGCTCATCTTTTAGAAAGGAAAGACGTAATATTTAGAAATACATTCTGGATAATACTTTGCCACTTGCAACAGTATTGCTGCTCAACTTTCTTTACCAATTTTTTGTTTTTGAAAGAAGACTGAGAGACAAATCATATTTGCTATGGGTGAAGTATCAACAAACAGGGATGTAACGTTTTATAAAAGGACAGCCACATCCTAAACAAAAGATTTTGACAGGAAAAAAAAAAAGACATTCTTAAAAAACTACACGTGACACTAAAGGAAGTAGTAGAATATAAGAATTTAAAAAGAATGGAGCTGTCCCATAAACATAGTCCTTAACAATGTTCTATTGTTGCTCCTCATGGATAAATTTTTTGTTTTTTTTTTTTTGTTTTGTTTTGTCTTTTTAACATGGTTGTTTATCTATTATTATAACCTAAGCCTATGTAAATCTTATTTCCTAGCCCCAAACAACATAAAAGTTATTTTGCAGTAAGATTGAAAACTTCCAGTTGTTTTTTCACACAACAGAATCGTATTTATGCTTCTTCACATTTCACAGCACACAGCGTATGCAGCATCTCATGATGACTGTGAAAGTAATTTGGATCACCAATTGCTGCAGCTACATTCCATCCAAAAACAATATACAATTTTCTAAACATATGAAGGAATATCATGCTTTATTTTACACTCTGCTCCACAATTTAAACACAGTACTTCAACTGTACTGTCAGTAATTGTTTTACTGATATGTGAATTAAAAAAAAAAAAGTAAATTTTTGCATCCCAAGTATTATGGTATAATCATGTTCAACTGTTGGAGAAAAAATGGGTTTGAAAGCAAGTTTTCAAAATAAAACAGAAAACTGGCTATAAATTCTTTTTTCTTTCAAAAAAAAAAAAAAAAGGAAGAATACTTGAAGAAGCAAAGGTTTTTTTCTGTTTGTTTGTTTTTTTGAAGACTGTGCAAGGTAATTTCAAAGGTTTTGTGACATGTGCAAGCCTCCCTGCTGTTTTATTTCATGATAAAACAGCTTTTTTCTATTGATAGTTCTAAACTAAATTTTTCATGATGACTATAGTAAGCTGAACATGATGATGCAAATGGTCTCTTCCAAACAAACCCATGTGCCTACTAAAATATCCAAAGGTCCTGAGTGAATTGCTTTTGCCACACTTTTGTGCTAAAACACTGAAAGGAAGGGAGGTTTGTTTTTCCAGAGACCTAAGCAAACTATTTCCCTGATCCTTGACTGCCCTTTGGTTCAGCGCTGCCAGTACTGTTTGCTATAGGGTCAGTACGGCATTAAGTTGTGCTTACTGGGGGATTGACCAGCTGTACATTATCTAATACAATTAATCTGTCAAATCCTATTATTATTGGTGGATTTATACAAAGAAACCTCCTCCTTTTTCTTATTTTTTTCCCCCAGATGCAGTGGTTCAAAGAGAAAAAGTAAGTATTTAAAAATTGAAAATCCAGACAACTATTTTAATGATGTGTGAACGGTACACACCACAGGATTTCTACAGTTATACAAATATTATGTAAAAACCACAGGTCAAACCAGCATCTTCTAATGCAGGCCTGGACTATAGTTTTGGATTCTTGTGAGATAATATACAGCAGATATCCCAAGATAAAAACATAGTTTAGACAAGTTCTACTATGTGGAAATTCACAGAGGTCAAACCTAAATCCTGTCTTGTGTTTATCCTTGGAATGCATGCACATCAGCAAAAGTAACTTCACTTCATTCTCAGAGAGACATAGGCCAACATTTTTAGCAATGAAAACTATACTTACCAAAGGACTAAAATATACTTCTCTGATTAATTCAATAAATTTTAATAATCAACCTCAAAAGTTTGATAGCCATATTAGATACTGCTTCTCCATCTTATTCTTTGATAGGCCATAAACACTGTCAATTGAAGAACGTACTTCCTTACAAGCTAAACTGAGTATTTTTAAAGCCAATATTAATTCCAATTTTCTTGATTATTAAACATTACCCTGGGGTAAGCATTCACTCTGCTATAAATTTTCTTCAGAAACATAATAGTGCATCTAATTTACATCAAGCAGACTCAGGTGAGAAGTTCCACTGGGGATTAACTCCAAGCTGTTTGTTTTTTTGTTTGTTTGGTTTTTTTTCAGATTAACTGTCAGTTGTACTGTACCAATCAAAGGAGGAAAACTCTTCATTCTTCAGACCCAAATATTTCACCTGAATAACAACACAAATTAAAGGACAGCTTGGCATTCCAAATCAATTCCTGAATCTTAATTTTCAGAGAGCCTGTCCATAACTATTCATATTACTTCTATTTGACAGGACTTGGATACATTTTACCATTGTTATTTTACAGATTCAGGTATCTACTTGAAAGGTTTATAACTCCTTGTGACAGTTAGAAGAGTGGGTATTTTTCCATTATTTAAAGTAGGGATTTTGACAACTGAATACATACCATTAATACATTATTTTGGCCAGACATCAGTAATGCCCTTATTTCTAATACAGATGTTAAGAGTACAATCTACTTTTTCAACACACAGGCTAATTCGAGCAAACCCCAACCCTGCATCTTTGAACAAATGCATGGTTCTTTAATTATATTGAGTAAATGTCACTGAGATCAATGGTTAACTTACTATACAGGGCAATATCTTCAACTTCTATAAAGCTATGCAGTGTCAAACTAATTATTTGGCCTATACAACCATGACACATTTATTACTGACATTAGCAGTAAGTGAAAAGAGTGTGGCTCTTCTATTACTGAATTAAGCACAAGTAATTGTTAAGTGAAAGCATAAAGCAGGAGTTTGGCTAATAGAAAAATCAAATTTAACAAGGCAACTATTCGCTTAGGAAATTGTTTTGGCATTTAACAATTATAATCTCCCAGAAGAAAGGTGTGAAATAAACAGTTTAAATTTTCTAGACAAGGAATTTTGATGTAATTAAAACTTTATCTGATAGCACTGTTTCCAGGTAAGCCACAGGAGATGACAGGCTAATACATCTGTTGGTGACATAATCAAACACTAAGACTGTATTTGAACAAGTCTTCCTGAGAGTGGATTTATATAAGAATCTTTCCAGCATTGTTCTTATCATCAAGATTTCAATGAGGTGTGAGATTTATTAACCTCAAATATACCTAGAAATTACACTGCTTTATGAATGAAAGTGCTCTAATATCATCTGCTTTACACTATAGTTGTGCTACTATTTTTTAATTTCTTAAATATTCAGTAGTAAAATCATTGTTTCACTTCTAGAAAAGCAAAAAATTATTCCAGCACATACTAACTTTTTTATACCTACTATCAATGTTGCCTAGGCTATGACTTCATCATTTTTTGTTTCTATTTCTGCAGGATATGTCAAACTAGACACTGCATGATGAAATATTTCTATCATGACGTATATTAAGCAGGAGTATGTGTCAATAACATTGGGAAAACGCAAGTGCAAGAGTACTTTATGTGACAAAGAATAACAATGTGTTACTGATGAATCTTTTCAGGAGATTGTCTGGAGATCTGAGGTCTTTTGGCAATACACCACTAATTTCTCACAGCAATAATAGCTTTGAGCACTACTGTCCAAATTCTCCTGTATGAAAACTGAAGTTGCCCATTATTACCTGCAGTGGCTTTTCAGTCATATGAACTAGACAATAGGCCACTGTTATCTGATAAATCTCACTGAAGTAAAAATTATAGTTTGTAGCTCCATGAAAGAGCAGCAGTCCATTGTCATTTTGTCTCTTTTACTGTGCTTTCGATAAGGGTTCAAAATAGCCACAAGAGCAAATGCCCCCTCCAAGTAAGCAATGCCCAGAGAGAGAGGCTGCTGTCACTGCTTATCTACAATGAGAGGAAAATGCTTTTGACCACCAATTCTACCTCTGAGCCTCCCCACGGCTCAAACAAGCCTGTAAGGCCACTTATGCGCTCACAGCAATCCTGGGAAGTTTCCTCCAGTTCCCCCACTCCGCGGTCCTTCAAATAATTATTTACATGCTATGAATGAAGAATGGTAAGACCTCAGGATCAGACCTTTAATAATGGCCAATTCCCGGTGACATCAAGTACAGCCATTCAGAGATATTTTGTCTGACAGCAAGCTTACTAAAGCTTCTGCTTAAGTTTTATAAATAACCTTCTCCTTGCTATTAGAGAATCTGCTGACAGATTTCACAATTTTCGTCCCATTTCTCCTACAAAACTCTGAGGAAGATTTATGGTGGCAAGGACTGCAGGCTGCACATCCTTTTTCAAATCTCTTTTCGGTCACTGGGGTAGCCCTTTCCTGTGCATCCATCCATATACATCATGATGCGATTAGGCTATCGCAGTTTGGGCATAAGAGCTGTATCTGCTATGTGTCCTCTTCACTAGCATTGGAATGTGATCCAACAAGCCCTGTTTAAATCTGCAAAGGCTATGAGCAAAACAGCCCTTTTCAGCAAGCAAGTTCCTTGGACTTTCCTACACAGTTCAAAAGGGATTTGAACTATATTTCTAAGTTCCTTCAGAGCTGAGGTTTGCCAGCATCTTAAGATACAAATATAGAACAATGTAGAACTGCTTAAATTGTTCATAATTTCAAAATTTACATGCTAATCAAGCACACTGAATAGACCACTGCTTTGAAGTTATCTGTGTGCTAATAAATGCCAGCCATAAGAATTACAAAGCAGTCTCCTTAGTACATCCTAACTGAGCAGGTTTCTCCTGTTCCACAGTAAGTTTTATAGCCTGTAACACCATAAAATACTGGAAGCCTGACTTCATAAAGCATTTGTTCTAGTGTTTCAGATTCTGTATTTTTTATTTGTTTCAGACAACTCATCAAGACATCTGATTAGTTTACTACTGTTAAATTAGAAACAGCATATGATAATAAACATAACATAAATGCTGCTGCAGTAAAATACGGCTTTTTTTGTGCTCATCAGTTGGAAAGAGCAACTCTCAGACTCATTGTTGATGCCTTTATATCACCCACTCAAGAGTGTTTTGAACAAGAGAAAGTTGAAGTCTTAAGTTACTACAATTACGAAATACATTCTTGCTCTACTTATCCACTGTTAAAGGACATTTTACCTGTGATATGACAGCAAATCTTCATTCATCATAAAAATTAAACACAATTATCATGCCTATCCACCTTGTTCAAGTACATTCATGACTGTAACAATGAATTTATTTCTCAGGTATTAAGTGCTATGTTACTATACTTATGTCTAGAAATAGTTTCCTATAATTTGCACGAACATTTCTAAATGGAATTTATTTATTTTTAAAAAATAATCAAATCCTTTTCTTTTTCTTTTCTCTGCATTGACCAAGCTTCTAATTTTGTAACATGTTCATTTATACTGACATGACTTGTAACAAAATCTTTATTATACAAGACAGCTAGAAACAGAGCTGTCTTTAACAATGAATCACAAATCTCAATTTTATGATTCGATCAACTATCTGTTCTGCCAAGCAAGACCAATGTGACAAAAAGGTTGAAGAACGGAAATGTGAATAGCAAAGCTGTGATATAAAGCAAGGCATGCATATGCTATAGCTTTATTCAGACTTATGTTTAGACACTTAAGCAGTTTTTTTAAATGATTTCTAAGTTTCAGTTTTTCCTTCTGATGTAATTATCTTTGTAACTAAAGTACAAACAGTACAGCATTTTGTTGAAAATAAAGTACTAATGAAAGCAGATACACCTTCATATTATTTTCTTTTTTAACACATTTCTTGTTCCCATATATGTTACAGCATTCCTGTATAAACAATCAAATCAGAAAAAGGATAGACAAAATGACACCCACTGACAGTCATCAATGCTTGCTGAACAATTCTGGAGATCAAACAGCGGATGTGAACAAAGTGCAGTGGTGAGAGCAACGTAAAAGCCAAACCAAGTTCCAGAAAGCCATGCACAGCTGTCACGTCACATAATGAAGAGCATCTTCATCAGCTTACCTGCATGAATCAACTAATTATGGTGCTTATTTTGAAAAACAGTATTTCGTAGCTGACAATGTGCTTTAACAGTGTTATTGAGCTTTTTGTTTCTGTTGGAGTTTCCATGGAAAGAAATAGGAGGCACTACTTTTGGAGCAATCTACACACTAGAAATGAAAGTGTGATTTTTACATTTACAAGCATCAGAAATTTCAGAGAGAACTCTTTTTCAATCGAAAAAGAAATTCTGCTATGTCTACCTACTCAAAATATAGTAAATATTTGTACAGAAATCAGCAACAAATGCTTAAATATATGTTAAAAAATCCATATTCCAGTATTATACTATAAATGAAGTATCAAAATATTATGCCAAATAGATTTCATATTTCACTATTTAGCATTTCCTAATTCTGGAGTGGATAAATGGACTTCCACATCTTTTTCTGTATCTATATCCAAAAAAATAACTTTTAAATAAATGATGTATAGTACAGAATTTTTAACATGATATCATGTAAAGTTTTCCATAGCTTATAGAAACTTTATTTATAAGAAGCCAAGTATTCAGGAAGAATAAGCAGCGAGAGGAGACAAAACTTCTTCCAGAGTCTTCCTTCAGATTCTGGTGAAATCTTTCTAATGCTATCTGGGGCAGAACTCAATCAGCACTGCATTCAGGTCAGCCTCCCTTCTGTGAGCACACTGCATTAAATCCTCTCTTGCATAGGGGGGAAAAAACAGAGTAATGGGCACCACTAAAAATTCACACTTGGCTATTCTCATGGCAGAAATTAGTAAGAGGGGAGAAGGTATATATTAATACCCAGTGTTAGAGAAAATCTATATAAAACTGCTCAAAAATACTGTCCACATTCAAAAAGCAAATTTTCTGAAGTGCATACTAAATACGTCAATATTATAGAGAACTGCAGAATTATATTTTCCAAAGTTAATGTTTTTTTGTGCAAAACCTCAGCTTTTACTTCCAAGTCATATTCATTGTAAAGCTTTTGAATAAATCAGGATATATCTTATCTCAACCAAAATAAAAACTGTACTAGTTTTATTTAGCCTTTATAGAATATCAGTTTAGAGTATTCAGCACATCGGTTGGTATTAAAATACTGAGATACATATAACACAAATGTTTTCTAAATTTAACATTTATAATAATGTTGTCATTTATATCAGTGGGAAAAATACTGGGCCAAAAAAGGCTCTGACTTTAATGCTTGTAGATTTAACCACCACAACAGTCCAGAAGATATTTAGATACTTGGACTGAGGCACAGAATCATTGATAAATCATTGATTATCATTGCTATTACTGATAAACAAAGAATCATTGATAAATGAACTCACCTTCCTTCATAAATTTTATAATACCTGTTGCACACTTCATAGACTTAAATAAAAATACAAATAAAAAGAGAAAGAAAAAGCAGAAGTAAAGAAAAATATTTCCTCCTAACCTCAGGAACAATTACAGAATTCTATGAAAGACACCAAATTCCTTCAGGCTTCGCTTCTCCCAAGTTTCTTAATTAAGGATTGCTCATCCTACACTCCATCCTACAATACTAGAGAGCTATCCCATTATATCTCCTTTTAGGAATAAGACACCTGCTTCAATGCATTATACTTTTTAAGATCAAATTCTAGCGACTTGATGAAGTACTAGACGGAAATACTGCCAATCTGTTTCAACAGCTTTAGAAACTGCCCATTAATTCCAAAATCTGTATTGTTCAGTACATGCGTACTGTACATAAATGAACTGTAGCATAAAAACGAACAAGCAAATAAACAACAAAAACTCAACAACCACCAACTAAACAATATCATCAACAACAACAACAACGAAAAAACAACTTGAAACTCAAGACACGTAAGAATATGTAATAGAATACAATTAGCTACCCTTCATTACTAACAAGTTTGAGTCCAAGCGATCAGATTTAGGTACTACAACACAACTATACACTGTTAAAGCAGCTCTCACAGACTACATCAGTTACAGAACTCTGAAAGAATTACCAGTCAGAAGGCATTCATCTTGGCAATATAGGCAAAACATTCAGGTTTTGTTTCGTGGTAAGCTCTAAATTGATCTCCAATAACACCTTCTGAGTAATCAATAGAAGTTACTAGCTTAAGATTCACTCTCAGACTTTTTTACCATACCATAACTTCCTTCAGTACTTCAAGGAAATTAATGACCATTATATTTCAGTTTTGCAGTTAACACTGTCCTTGATCAGGAATTCTACAATCTGCTGAGCCAATGTTGTTTTAACAGGTAGAAGTTTGCACTCAGCAAAGGCAAAAGAAAAATCATTCCTGAAATTCAAGGTTGACTAGTAGTTCAAAGCAATTCAATTACTGTAACACAGTAAGTGGGAACTGGAATTACTTTCAAACTAACTTTATTTAATACACCTAAAAACATCTCCTTACTATAAAGAGTCACACATATACAATTCTGATAAATCCACATTTTCTTCTATGAATATAGGTGGCCATAAAGCTGGTTTTGGCTGTTAAAATTTTGAATTAAATGCAAGTGGTAGAAAAAATGTCAGGGTCACTGGATTGAAAGGATCAGTAGATTTGAAATCCAACTGGCAGTTGTTCAAGAGAGCTACACATTAGTAATAAATTCCATGGCCAATTCCATTTAACATCTTTAACAACGTACACTGAAAACACTCTTAGCAAATTTGAGGACAACGGCTTGAAAGAAGCAGTCGGCACCTAAATGAAGAGTTAGGCTACTGTTCAGAAGACGTTGACCACCTTGAGAAATGGGATGGCAGAAACCTCATGAACTTTAATGGCGTTAAGTCCTACACCTCTTGTGATCTCAATGCCCTCAACAGCTACCTTCTTTATACTCGATTGGAAGGTATAAAAAAGAGAGATTCAGACTCTTCTCAGGGGTATAAAGTGAAAGAATAAGGAGCCACAGACACGAATTGCGGAAGGGGAAATTTCAGATTAGATATTAGGAGAAAGAGCCCATAAGCAAACAAGAAATGTAGCAAGTACCTAGAGAAATTGTGTGATCTCCATCCTTGGAGATACTCAAAACTCAATGTGACATTATTCTTTGCAATCTGGTCCAGCCAGGGTGAGATCTAACTTTAAAACTGCTCTGAGGGTCCAAAATTTTGGTCTTCCAGTCCAAAATTACTGTAGGGTTCTCCCACCCCTCCCATCTTTGAAAAATGCTTGCAAGGAACAAAAGTCTTACATTTGGTCTTATGGATATACTCATAATCATGTCTTCACAACATCATTACCTGAAAAATGTCACATTTTCACAGGTGAACTTGCAAAATCTTTTTCATAAAAAGAAAAATTTAAAATGAACTCTCTTTCTTTTTAAATTCTTGAGAAAATACTTTCCACAAACACCCCTGCAAAACTTGCTTCAGGTAAACATGTTGAAATAATCTTAATAAATAATAGCATGAATTATTCATTGGTACAGTATCTGTATTTAAAAATAAATTAAATTTGATACTTTATGAATAAAGCATTTGCCAAATGCCAGTTAGGATGCACCCTACTATATCAGCATTCAGTATTTTCCTCTGCTGATCCCCAGAAATTTAATTATTGTTAATCTACAATGATTCAATTTTAAGGCATTTTCACACAAGTAAAGCTGCAGACTTCTGAGGAATAAATGACAGGTTCTAACCTCTTGCTTGCAACCCAGGTCCACAAGTCTCATGTGCTCCTGGACTGTCTTGGCGCACATACCATGGTACTAGCTGGCATCTGCGCCACTTGTGGGTCTTCCACCTGAAATAAATGGAAATATAGAAAAGGAAATATAGATAAGAAATGTTTGATATGAAGCCGTGTCATTAAATTACCTCATCTACCACTCACAAGCAACTTTACTTCTAATTAGCAAATTATTATGAACTATCCCAGGTAAAACTTGGTACTGAAAATACTAAACAGACGAAGAACAGATAGTATTTTAAAAGATATTACTGTGACTCTGGTAGTGAGAAGTAAATGGTTTCAAATTCACTTCTTTGATGTCTGGAATCCTCATTATGGTGGCTTCCCATTGTTGTTTCACACATTTTCATATCTTTTAGTTACATGAAGTATTGCCTCCCAATGAATTTGCAAGGACAATTTTTACCAGATGATGAAAGCAACATATTTCTTTAATCTCAATCTGTTGGGGCTAAAGTAAAATTAAATTCCATTTGTACCTCTGAAACAAGTTCTTTCATGGGAATTAGCAAGGGCTCTTCTCTATCAACTGGAGAAACTAAACACTGGCTACTGATTCAAACAGACAAATTAAAGCATAAAAAATCCTCACCTTTACTACTTTGTCAAGAACATCTAGGCTTTCCTGTGCTATTCACACAGACACTGCAAAACTGCTCCAAAAGTTTTGTCAAGAAATTATGAATCAACAGCTTTCTCTGGTAAATATTAAGTCAACACAAAGAATTGTGCATGTTAGAGGATGTATCAATAGGCAGATTATCACAGGTTTAATGGGGATGGAAAATGAAAAATACAGTCCTGCTGCATGGCAGTACAACTCAGTTCTCCTGAACAGAAACTGCATTTCAAAATGCAGTTCCCTCAAAAGGGAGGTTTTTTTATCATATAGAATTTCAAAATAATTGCCAGGAAAGATTTATCTTGAAATATAATTCTCATTAGTTGCAGTGTTTTTTTGCAAATGAACTGAAAAAAATATATATATATCATTTTCTAAGAAAAAGAAACAAATAAATAGTGGGCCCCATATTCTGTGGGGCCAACTGGGTCTATGTATCCATTTAAAAATCTTCACTTAACGATGTATCCTATTTTTCATAAGAAGTGGAATTCAACAAAGTTTAGCAGACAGCAGAGGTTGAAAAATCATGCATAAGCTGTAATATGTTGAGTAACATTACCTGTAGCTATAGCAGATGGGAGAAGCTTCACATTCCTTTTCCTCAAATAGAGTGTCCGGGCACTCACGACCACCATTAGCAGGGAGCTGGATAATGACTCGGTGACGGGATTGTTTCTTTACTATGACGTCTCCTGAAAAGAACAGCAGATATTATTTTTCCTTCTATTATACAAGAATGGCAATAGTTAGGGAAAAATAAGTTTTAATGTAACAGGCATTTGAGTCAATCACTACAATAGCGACATACCAGTTTGTCATAAACAGAAAATCATCCTAACAGATAAAATACTTTAATCTGAGCTAAAGACTAAGAAGCAGAGCTAAATAGAAAGAAACAACAGTAATGAAGTACAAATGAACATATAGCTAATCACACTGCTTAAGAGAAGAAAACTAACCAGCTAAGTTTGCTGATGGACTTCAGTTTCAAAGCATAAATTTGCTTTAATTAGTGGCATGCAAAACTAGAAACAGAAATTAGAAAGGATAAATTATTATATTTTGTTATTTTTTCATTTACTAACTGATTCAATCAGAAAATCTAATTGTCTTTTCTTAATCTCCACAGTCAGAAGTATAACAAATTTAATTTACACTCTTGGTTCCTCCCAGGCTGGGCTTTAGTTCTTATGCTTTCATTTTCTACCTGGGACTAGCATTACCTTAGCTAGGTATACAAAAAATACTTCAAAAGAGCACACACTACATATAAATATGAAGTTTTATTTTCCCATTTTATAATAAATTTACGGTTTATAGTTTTTAAATATTATAATAATTCATTATTAATGATAAACAGCAAATGATCCCTGTAGGAATTTTGATTTTAATCAGCTTCAGATATCAGAATATGAAGGGAAACCCCTGAAATGTATATTAATTTAATAGTGACATGTGATGCACAGATATTACTATGTAAAAATCTTTTTTCTTTTCTATTTTTTTCTTTTTTTTTTTCTCTGAGAGCTATAGCGCAGACATTTGGCTGACTGGGTTGATACCAGCTTTGGTGAGTTACTATAGCAGCTGCAGTTTGTCTGAACATAGAAGCGTATTGGACCACAGCCAAGCAATCATAATTAGGAGCAAGCAGTAGGAGAACCCCGGCAGTGGTTCTCCACCATTTGGCTGCTTTTCAATGCAGTGAAAAGTCTCTGGTCCTGAGTCAGCCAGCTCCAGGAGAAGCCAGGGGCTGGCACATGGACAAGACAGACGTGCAGCCCATAGCTGCAAACTGGAGTGATGACACAAATGGGTAAAGCCCATGAAATAAAAATTGTGTAGAAGTATGAAAATATTGTTTGACTCACAGAATAGACAAAATGCCCAGGTTGGTTAAAAAAATGCACTACTTTACAGCAGAATGTATCCTAATTTGTAGCGAATATTCATGAAGATATACACATTCCATAATACATTTTATTAAAATCCACAGAAATGAGAACAGGACAACACTTGTCGATCAGCTCCAACAAAAACATTGTAAAAAGAACAATTAATTCATTAGTATTGCTTTGAAAGAACAAAGTATTTAACAATGAACAGATATTTCATAGATTCAGATTCAATATTATTAATTATCTGCTCTATGTCAAAGGGTATAAATTTAACCTTTGTAACATTTCATTTCTCAGAATGGACTGCAAGGTACTATGAATTAGTGTGAAAACAACTTATGCTTCTGTACTTCGTAAAGCATAAGAAACTGACTGTAAGACTTGAAATAAGTATATTTGACGTAACAACATCTTACATTCTGATAATGTGGTAGCTGTGAAAAATCATCACATCACACAGGGATTAACACAAGAGTTATTAGAGACTTTGTCTTTAATGGTACGTATTAGTAAAATAACTCCTCTTTAACTTAAAAGAGAGAAAGAGATAAGGCAGAACAACGCAGGCAATATAAAGCCAATTATCACTTTGTATACAATTACAGTGTAATAAAAATTCAAGTGAGACCTCCACTGTTGTCAAGGGCTTTGTCAAGCGTATTAAAGTGGTATTCCAACGTATGCTTAAATCAGAACACTAACATCAATTAAAAATTAGCCTATTTCTTTTACATTTTCCTTCATTTTTCTTTGGGGATAAGGACAGGCAAAAGTCAGAGAGTTTTGCCAAAATTATATGCATATGCATCTTGGGATATACAGTTTCAGGTTTTCTGATGAATAAGCAGCACGCGTAATTTCAAAAACAAAATCCGAGTGTTTTATAATACATTCAAACATAATTCTGCAGTTACAGAAGTATCTCTGTTGGTGATATATAGAGAGATAGGTGTTTACTGTGTGACTACTTATCAGGTGAAAATGTAAGAGAGAGTTTAGTAACATAAAATAAATAGAAAATAGAAGACATTCTTGAACGGGTTTTTCAGACAATAGTCTGTAACTAGAAGCTATAAAGAGCTTTAGCAGCTACTGAAAAATGGTTCTATACTATTTCATTAACAGATACACTACTAGCAGTTGCAATATCAGCTCTGTCAGTTGTATCTTCTGTCAGGAGGAGGTCTGTATAAGTATTCTGCCAAAACCGACTGTTAGTCTGACTACTTAAAATCTGTGCACTCAGACACAGTGGACAAAATTACCTTCCTGACACGAAGAAGGACACAATGTCCAGTCGCTGAATGGAGTCACAATACAGTCCCTTCTACAGGGAAGCAGACAAGGCCTCACTGTTTCTGGTCGGAGGTTCTCAGGGCATCTGAAAAAAAAAAAAAAGAAAAAGAAACATTATCAGATAAATGTTAATTCTGCAGTGAAGTGATGAATCACAAGAGATACTTGGATGCCTGCAGGCACACAAGGGGAGAGCTAGTTGCCCAAAACTCACCGGACAGAGCTCAGAAACAAAACCTGTTCGAAACTAAATACATCTGGTGGAAGCAAGTCAAAACTGGCACATTCTACAATTAGAAACTGAAATTTAAAAAAACCCACAACAATATCGTTCCTCTCTCATCATTCCAGACTTCTGCATTTTGCGTGTTATTTTCAAACTTCTAAATTATTGTAAGGAAAAGCCATCTTGCTTAGCTTAGCAAAATAAATATATAGCTCTTCATAAATTCACCAGAATTCAGATATGTCAGGAGACATATCTGACATTAACACCACTGTAAGCTCACATTTAGGTATAAACTGACCATGGTCTCATGACAGAAGCTAAAAAGGGTTTGAAACAGGTCTGATCAATGAGACTGTGAAAGACTGTCAGAAGGAACGGAAAACCTTGCTTGTTTTAAAAAGAAGCTTGATCAGGATATAAAAGGTATTATTAAACTGCCACATACGGGGCTCATTAACCCAGGTCATTTCCTGGGTTCAATGTTCCCATTCTATCATTAAGAGGAATCAACACTCTACACTGTGTTATGTCTTCAGAAAGATGCAATAGCTTTTGCAGAAGTACTGCAAATCTTTAAAATAATTTAAAAAATTTAAAATAATATTGCCCTAAAAGTGCACAGTGCAGACTGTCAGAAGATTGCATAAAGATGTATAAAAAACATCACTTCTATACTTTGAAGCTTTTGTCTCATTAGAAAAAACACATTACTATCATTTTCCTCTTGTTGGCTGGCAGGCATTTTGGACCAGAGAGATAAGATACTAATTTTGTATTGGATTGAATCAGCTTGGAATGGTTAGCTAGCATGAGCCATCTTTTCTGCCAAGCTGGAGGGAACACTGGCAAGTCAGACGAAAAACTGTGAAGAAAATGTGGCCTCCGTTGCCAGTACAGAATTACACCTGTGTCAGCAGGGGAAGAAGAATAAAGGAAAAGAGAAGGAAATGGTTATTGCCGTTTCACAGGAAAATGTTCTTTGGCAATAACATTTGCTAGTTGTTTGTCTCTGAGTAATTCATTTTCCATTCTTAAAATATGATGATTTATTGCAAACCAGTACCAACTTCTTGGCTGCAATAAGGCCCTCTTATAACGACATCTCCGTTCTTTCTTCCTTCTCTCCTAAAATTCCAGCGTGAAGGATCATCACCTCTTCATAAACTGCCTTTTTAAGTTAAATTTTGCCTTTTTGTTTGCATGAAATTCATAAAACCAGATGATGTATGTGTGAGTGTATTATACATAATCAAAATGATCTGTCAGCAATCACATACAGTGACTACATTTTCAGAATTTTTCTCTGGGGTGGAAATTCAAAATTATTCTGAAGAGTCTTACTAATAGCTTTTTGCTTACGGAACAACAGAAATTATAAGCATACAGAAAAATTTGAATTACATATATTCACTGTTTCACTTACAACTTCAGCTTTCAGGAAAAAAAAGTCATTTCTCTTCAGATCCTTGGGCAAGACAATTAGTTCAATTAGAACATCATTTCTATCTTTTATATTGTTTGTACTTACTATATGTGATTTACAGCAACGTATTGATTTTTCTGGCATTTCTTACTCAAGGTCAAATTAAATAGAATAGATACAAGCTGAAGTCCATAACTTGTGAGGTAGATAAAGCCAATAATATTGATTCTATCATACCATAGTAATCTTTTTTATTAAGGGGAGTTTAAAGCAAGGTTCCTATTTACATTTTCATGTAAAATGTCTGGTTCTTTTAAAAATGATTTGGTGATTTTAATGTGACAATCTGAAGGATAAACCAAGATTTTTTTTTTGTCATTTCACTTGATTCATTTATGAAATAAAACAGTCCTCCTCTCAAAAATCTAAGGTCAGGCTAAAGGCATAGATGATAATGTTTAAAAAAGGAAGATAAATCATTAGTCTTTTTTAATAAAAGATATAATGATATTATGACTGAATAGAACACAACTTAATGCAGATACATAACAATTTAGGTTATTGAATGGGCTGTTATTATTTCCCATATTTCCATTTAAAGTAGATTATAAATTAAATAAGTCCACTTCTGAATAACACAAGGAATGGCTGGCACTGTGCAAGTATTTTGTATGAGAACAGCTGCTTCACAAACTTTTTAAAAGACCTCTGCTCTCAGCTCTCCCAGCCCTAAATCTCTCCTGAGTAGGATCTATTTACAGATTGATGAACTGCATGGAGATATCATCAAATGTATTTAACTAGCAGCTAATCTGTACTTAACCCTGGTCATAAATAATGCTGAGAAATTAAACTACTGGGCTAAAGCAATCTCTTAGAAAAAAAATTATATGGGGAAAATATCTGAAAGGAAAGCTATCAAACTAATGTTGTGTCAGAGCTTTACTGTGCTTGACCTCAGTTTGCTCCTGAGAATGTGCTATTCAGTAGGTTACACTGTAATTAAACCCCCCAAAAATGCTTATGCAGGGAACTACTCTAATCCGTATAGCACACTGCTTGTTTTGAGCTACCTGAACTATCTCACAAATTGTGCTATAGTGCCTACACACCACACACATACCTCAGGACTTTCATCCTGATTCAGCCTGATGATGGTAAGCAGCCAACTGGGTTATGCAGTCAGATGTCAACACAGTCACTACTCTAAATATCACCCATAAAAATTAATAGTGTGAAAAGTACTTTGCAGACCTTTAATAGCTTTAGCTTTGTATTTTTAAAATATAAATTGTTCTTTTGTAAGAGCATGAAGATTGAGAGGGCCATTTGTCTTCACATGCATTCAATGCACACATCTAGACCAGCAAAATCCAAATTAAAGTATGAAAGGATAATTTTTTAAGATCTTTACTTTTTTGGGCCCACTTGTCCCACGTTGACCCTCACACAGATGACTTTTCTTGTCTGCATCCCCACAGAACAGGTGGCCTCCCCATTCCAGCTGGCAGAGGAGTTGAAAGCAGACACAGATGCATCCTCTATGCACTGTCCCCATGGGCCTGTCTGCCAATGATACACAGTGCAAGAGTGTTCGTTACAGCTGCGTGTTTCCTGTAGTGCACTACTATTTGGACACTGTACTCCTCCTGGAACAATAAAACAGGGCATAAGTTCATGCAATGGAAAAGTAAAGTGATTTACTAAGACAAACAAATAAACAAAAACTTATGAAATCTCATCATTTCAATCACATGAATTAAGTGTCGTCCTTTCTTCCTCATCTTCATATGCCCAATATTCACTCCGGCAAACTTAAGTTTGTAGATCACACAGAACAAACATACTTGGACAGTAAATGTAAATTCGTATTATGAGGGTGATAAAATAATCCTAAATTATATGACACACTATTTCACCTAATATCTTTGGGTTACTCTACAGCATTTTTATTTTGTGGTTCCCTAAAAGAGGTTATAAGAGAGAACGCAGGAAGGCTCTAGGCAGAAGAAATGGTTAAATGTGCCAGTTATGTATGTCTAGAGACCACTGCTTATGTCTAATTCATGGATCAATTAAAAAGATTTTTGGAGCTCTTGTCCTAGTTCCCAGTGGATATTCATCCATGTTATGTAATTACCAAAGTGGCTGGCACAGCTGGCAATTTCAGGTCCAGACTGAGATAACAAAGGCTGTTGCAGGTTAAGATTAAAATGCATTCATGTGTTCATAATTGTGAAGAAAAGCTCAGATAATGCTATCTTTGTTGTACCCAATTTCAGATGTGTTGAGTTTCTTACATTCAAACAATTGAAAGCTAATTTAGCCTCCCAATACTGGATAAGCCAAGAAGAGGTCTTTCTTACCAGACTTGACCTAGAAGACTAGATAGGTGCTAGGATATATAGCACTGTGAGTCCAAATCATGTTTGCTAGATCTCTGGTGCTACTACACACACAGAATCTAGCTTTGCGAATTTACTTAAACATTCAAGAAAACAGGACTCCTACTTCCAGATGATGGAAAGCCAAGGAAAATCTACTTAAAAATTTCTTCCCTAAAGGACAAGAACAGTCTTTTAGAAAGGAAAGATAACTGAAAGAAGAGCTTTTTGGGGATGAAATATACATTTATTTTCTTGGAGGAGAAAAACACATGCTCACACCAAGCACATGTCAGGAAGCACATTAGCTTTTATGTCCTACCACTGAAATTTAGGTGGCCCTACAGACATGCAAGAGAGAAGGGGTTTTAAGCACTTAACATTGGGAGTGATTAAACAAATAAGTATACTACAAGTACTCCAACAACACTAACTATCACAAGAGATGAAAATGCTTTATACTCTGAGTTACTTTCGTGGAACTTTTAGTTTTGCAGCAAACATGAAGAAAAGGATTATCTAATGAGATCACAGGATAAAATTCAAATTCTCAATTTTTTTCCATGGGGATATTTTAAATTTCTGAATTAAGGCTGAAAAACAACCAAGTAATGCAACAAAGAAACTGTAAATATCACATTATTTGAGAAGTTATGAAAAAGACTATATAAGTTTTGTAAAAGGGGATTAGAAACACCTTACAACTTGTGAATGTGGCTAAAAAACAACTAAAATTAAGTTGGTTTTGGCTCAAAATGGATGTTACTCATGTCTGTCAGAGTTGCTTTAAATATATTTTAATACACATAAAACCAAGAAAAAACTCTATTATTTAAATTTGGCCAAAAAAGGGAAATAAAAAAAGAAATGGTAAAACAAAATTATCTTTACATAGAAAATTCCAAAAAGTCATTGAAGTAGCTTCATTCAGGAAATAAATATCCTTCCAATTATCACTTCCAATTATCAGGAATACAAGCAAGGAAATTAGGAAATGGAGTATATTTTGAGAAAAACAAGAAAGATAGTACAGTCCCAAAGTATTTTGCATAGGAGAGAAGACTGATCCACAGAAGAAGGAGACTAAGCATGTTTCTCTAGTACAAAGAGTAAAGAAACAAGAATATAGAAGGGATTTTTTTTTAAGTTGCTAAACTATTTACTGACATCCGATATTACCTCAGAAGAAACACATGGGAAATTCATAAATTCAAGAAAATTTGTTAAATTAAAGATTTATAGGTGGGCAAGAAGTGTTTCTTCAGGAATGGATTCCATAATCACTGGTTCCTAAGAGCATAAATTGAAAACTTAGAATCAATTTTGACAGTTATGCAAAACAGTATATTCAGGCAAAAAAATGAGTGATGCTGACTTGTAAGTAAATAAAAAAATGGAGTGTGAATGTCTGCAGTTCAGTGGGAATCCAATTCCGTTCAAATAAAGATAATATTGAAAAAACTGTAATGAATGAACAAAACGTGGAAATACAATTGCTGAAAGATGATACAATTATCAGCAGTATTAAGTATTATTAATACCAAAAATATAGTATTTAAGTACGAATAAGTGTGTCGTTCTCTCCAGAAATAGAGCATTTTCTTGTGCACTCTCAAATTAAGTACACTAAAAGAAGAACAGCTTGGAAAACTGGCAGTTAGAAATATCCTCTATAACGTCTGCATAGGGGTAAGAAAATCAGTGCTGCTCAACTTCAAGAATCAAATGAAGATGTTTTAGGTTTGATAGGAATATAAAAAACAATGAATATTGCAGGAAAAAAAATGTGCTTATAAAAAAAAGGGACAAGTGACACTAAATACACTTTATATAAATAAATAAATAGACTGTAAACTACTCCTTTGCAGTATAGAGAATGATCATTTTAAGGTATAAAAAACAGTTGGAGTTGAAGCATTTCTTTTTGGATTTGAATACTTTGGCAAAGCACATTTGGAAATGAAAGGCTAGTTTTACAGAGTTTTACTTATAAAATAGTACAGTTAAGATGGTAGCTTCATGGAATGCTTTAAAAGACTTGTCATAGGGATAGCTTGCTTTTCTGCCTGATTTAAAGGTTATCATGGGAAAGACATGTTGCTCCAGAATATTCAAGGATTGGATTTTATAATCCAGTGTAAAACTGTCTTGCTAACTTATAAATTTTGAAATGTCTAACACTTTTTAAAGCATTTAAGGATCATTTTTATTAATCGTTTTGCTATGCCTCGTTTTACAAATGCATGTCATTGTATATGTGCATTTCAAAACAGCTAGAATAAACTCAAAGTTTGAGAAAAGAGATGTGAATGACATTCCTCTTGTAACTTAGAGAGTGATTTTTTTTGCCATAGGAATAAGATAGGTGCTCCTTGAAGTAGCAACAATTCCTGAAGACTGATGTGGTGTGTGCAGACTACTTCTACATAAAATGTCGATCCAGTCCTGCAGTTATTCACACTTCCTTGCACGTCACATATTAAATATGCAAATCAAGATGAACTTTAAGAACAACTCTGAGAGACCTCTTCTGTAATTCATAGCAGGACAGAAGTTTGGGTGCATCTATGGAAGACAAGAAGTCTGTCCTCAAGTCTTTCCTTGCATATGATTTGAATCCCAAATCTCCAACACCAGGCAGGAATATTACCTAGATAATATTCTGGGTAAAAGGAAGCACAGTAATATCCTCTCCCTAGCTTTCCTTCACACACAGGTATTTTGCAAGTCCAGCTTGACAAATCATGCTTCCCACCCATTTCTAAAATTATGTAGTTAATGTATTCACATTTCAGTTGAAATCAGTTAAAACTCAAAATATCCTTGGCTTATCCAAAACTGATCCTTGGATGAATAGGGAATTTGTTAGGAAAACAATTACTGAATTCTCTGTTTTCAGATTTAATTACAAAATGCTGTTATTTCAAGACAGACAAATACAAAAATGAAAAACAAATCCAGGAATTTCAAGAAGAATAAACAACTTCAAAACCCCTAAGTATAACTTCTTTTACAGCTATGAAGTTAAAGCGCACTGGAATTTTAACAGTAATAAAATTTTAAAGCATGTCAATCAGAATTTGCCTAGAGTTGAGGAGAAACTCCTTTGACACAGCTATTCCTTACAGGTTCAGTAAATCAATCTTGTAGATATATGAAATGTATGAGCTACTGGCCTATCAGAAAGAATACCTGATTAGATATATGACTGACATTTTATGCTACCTAACGCAGAGACGCATAATAGTCTGTGACGTATGAGGTCATCCTGAGTAGCCTTTCTGGCATTATACTCTGGCAATCTATGAACATGTAGTAGCCACAGTGAGACAATGGCACGCAGGTGTAACATGTAGGGCCCACGTATAACTGCTTTAAGAACATGTTTCAAACAAAAATGGAATGAAGGACAGTTTTATTGCATTAAGATTTTTATTCAGATTCTTTTATTCTTTGCTTTTGACTGTTTTTTAATCTTTACTTTTCCAAAATCAGTTTTATATTTTTACTACTGACAAAAAGTTGGAATGTATCCACATTCATTTTATGCTAATTCAATATACGATCAATGTAGATCCAATATAGAACATATTGAATGTTCTATACTGATCAAACATATGTTAGTCAGCATAACTAACCTTTCCAAAAAAATTTAGAACCATTTTAGTAGTTTTTAGTCTGCGGACATGGCTTGCACAAATTAGTTGCAGTGCATATTACTAATTATATAATACTTCCTGTAACAAGAAAAGAAAATTTAAAATAAAACATAAGTAGAAAGCTGAACAAAAATAGATACACACTATATTTGAACAAGATAGGCTAAGATGTATACGATACCATTACTAGACTACATATGCAGAACAATGTGATGTAGCAGGTAATGGCATTATGTCCTTTGCTATCGTTTTAAATTTGGAGACAATGATTTTCCTGAGTTTCTTATCCTGCCATGAAGATGTAGGAGGGCTGCTCTAGAAGTAATGGTTCTGTTTTATTACGTTGGTCCACACTGTCAGAGTTGGATGTTGGTGGTGTGGCAATAGAGGCCAAACCTTCCCACCAGTATTCCATTACATGTTGTTGCTGTGTGGCAGACAGCAGCAGAGAGGCAGTCTGAAAGAGTGGTGTCTGACATGAAAGTGTGTATGAAGCAAAGGTAAGGAATTGAATTTCTCCTTGTGGAAAAAATGGCACCCACTGACATTCACCAATGCTTGTTAAATGTTTATGAAGACTGAACAGCAGACGTGAACACAGTGAGGCAGTGAGTGATGCATTTAAGCAGTGCAAACAGGACTGTGAAAGACCAGCCATATACAGTTGTCATACCGTGAAATGAAGAACATCTTAATCAGCTTATCCACAGAAATCGCTAATGGTTGTGACTATGTTGAAAAACAGTGTTTAGTAGGTGAGCATTTTCTCTATTTGATAGTGCTATTGCGTTCATTGTATCTGCTGTAGTTTCCACAGAAATAGATAGGAGACATTACTTTCAGAGTGACCTATGTATATCTAGCACCTCTGGAGAATATATTCAGAAAACACTGAGAACAGTGACACAAATGAGATTACTACGGGTATGCTCACAGAGAGAGGAATTTATAAATAGTTTCACCCTTCAAACCTTCAAGTTGAGGACAATGATCTCAGAAAATATATCAAAATTGTTGTTTTGACACTAGTTTCCACATGGATTAATCTCACAAACCATATAAAATGTTCTCATGAGGAGACTACTCTCTCTTCCCCTTTCCCTATGGGTGCATGTAAATAATCCCATTCCAGATGGGCATCAGCATGATGCGTTTGATGCTCTGTAGCACATGGTTTGACCACATAGAAGAGAAATTGTTCTGGATAAAGAAATATTCATAAGAGCACATACAGCAGAAGTTAGTTTCTGACTGGAGGAGTAGGCAGCGTGGGGCTGGAGAGGCAGTCAGTAGAAAATGATCTTAGTCATTCTGTACGCTTTGAACTTGCTAGGTTTGTAGACTGAATTATCCATGACTAGCAGTAGGATGAGTACAATCAAGGACACGGAGAAAAACCTGGATTCCATGTGCCATCTTAGAGGATACCTTTAGCCTATTCATAGGTTGGCAATAGACTTGCACATTCTTTCATTAATTAATGTACAATCCTGATGTCATAGGGATTGTATATTTGTATACAATCCTTTTTAATTGTCCTACTTCTGAATTAGAACTCCCAAAATCATGGCTGTACTATACACAAATTACTGTAAAAAATCTTCCCTAGACTGGTCTTACTCTTCTACCAGCCATTCAAGAGAAAGTCCAAAAATCTGAAAGAGAATACATTTGGGACTGTTTGCCTGAATAGAACTAATTGTTTCAGGACTCAGTTTTAGCATATAAGCAGCATTATTAGTCTTACATGTGACAAGTCTTGACTCATGATTCATAATTACACAAGATATTTAGAGAATTTTCAGCACCAGTAACGTGAATTTTTTATAAGTTCTGACTAGAACCAAGAATTGCACTTTTCCAAAAAAAAAAAAAAAAAGGCTCATGTTAAGCTTCCTTTTTCTTTTTATAACAGCAGGATACAGACTTTCAGAAACATGACTATATTCTCTGCCACAGAGCATAAAATGACCTGCCAGCATCAGCAATGCAATCAGTGTTTTATGTTTTGGAAACATGACTGATCTCTGTCATGAAGTTTTGGAGGTTAAAAGTCATTCAGTTAGTTCTTATTCAGCAAATGATTAAAAGATGTAAGAGACTTGTGGGCAAAAAGAGGTGTACTGACTCTGGCTGGGACAAAGCTGACTTTCTGCACAGCAGCCCATACAGTGCTGTGCTCTGCACATGTGGCTAGAGCTACTGTTTTGGCAGCTGCTGAGCAGTGCTGGCACTTCACCAAGGCTGACTCCCAACCCCCCCAAAGCCATTAAGGGGTGAGCAAGAGATGAAGCAGTTGACCCAAACCAACATCCTTATCATATGGCATGTTCAGCAATACAAGTTGGGAAAGGGGAAATATGGGAGCCTGCTTATGAAAACGTCTGTCCTCCTAAACAATTGCTATGCATTGAGGCTTTGCTTCCCAAGATGTGGCTGAACTTGCCTGCTGGTGGAAAGTAGAGAATAATTATTTCCTCTTTCTTTACTTCTGCAAGGTCCCTTTTTCTTTCAATTAAATGTCCTTATCTCAACCCACGACGCTTTTATTTAATAATATTTTTTCCCCTTGCCTCTTTCTTTGAGGAGAGGGAGTGAGAGAACAACACAGTGGAATTTAGTTGGCCATATACGTGAAACCATGTAATAAGCCTAATTGCAGTGAAACACACACACATACAAAACACCCAACCATGAACCAACGTTTTTTGAATATAACACAAGCAAAGGTGAGAAGTACAATCTAGCCAGAGTTGTGACTACACTTAAGCCTTGGAAGACTCTTTTATTTACAGGGGCTGCTCCAAAAGTAAAGCTTCTTACATTGGTCCACAATGTAAAAGGCAGATGTTGGTGATATGGTAGTAGAGGCTGAACCTTCCTGCCAATACTCCATTACATTTTGTTACTGTGCAGCAGATAGCAGCAAAGGGGTGGTCTGACAAAATGGTATCGGATACGGAAGTGTGTATGAACCAAAAGTGAGTTATTTAATTTTTCCATGTGGAAAAAATTGCACGTACTGACATTCATCAATGCTTGCTGAATGGAGACCAGACAGTGGCTGTGAGCACAGTGAAAGCTGGACTGTGTGGGCAACGTTTTCCTAGCAACAACACGATCATAGCAGCTGTGAAACAGTGGGTCATCTCTGCTACTGCAAATGTTTACAAGCACAGCACACAGGCTTTTATTCATTACTGGCAAAAAATGTAGAACTAATGGTGGCAACTATACTGAAAAATATTGTTTTGTATCGAACAGTGTTATTGCTCTCTTTTTTTTCTGTTTAGTTTCCAAGTAAATAAATAGGAGACATGACTTCTGGAGCAATCTACTATTTATGTGTTTTTATTCTGTGTTGTTTCTGCAGAGTGCAAAGGAGCAAAATGTGAGTGAATTGCAATAAGCTAGGTAGAGATGCTAGCTTCTATTCTTAAAAACGTACAGAATAATCTAATATCTGAAGAGTAGTGAGGAAATTAGGATTAGAGGAAAAATGAAGCACTACAACATCTAGGTAACAATTTAAATTTCTCAGAAGTATTTTAGAGATTTTTTCATTGCCACCTGTTTGAGACCTGTCAATCTTTACAGTCATAACTTGCTGCTGATTGTGATCATTTCACAACAGACATAAATAAAATTTCTATACTTAAAATTCAGCCTACGCTTCACTGCTTTGCTGCATCTGTTGTCTTTATATTATCCTGAGATGTTTTAATTACCAAAGTCAGAATAAAACAAGTACTTGTTTTAAAAAAGAAACATAAGAACATGGAATCATTTTCTGGATTAATTCACATTTCCACTTGTGTGGTATGGTATTCAGGATGTTAAATTTTTATTTCCAGTAAAACTGCATAAGCATATGGAAAATCTATTTTCCTGCCCTACATGGAAAAGCAAAGAGCACGTAGACATATATCTGTTTACGCTACCCTCTGAAAATGCAGCTTTGTATCTCCTTCAAAATGAGTCTATTTGACACACTATGAAATTAAAAAAAAGAGAGAGAAAACAAACACAATTTGCTTTGTAATTTTAAGAGCTGTTATACTTTGTTGCTTAGATTCATTCAAATAACTTATTATTTGAATCACCTACTAAAATGAGTGTAATTCTCATTGCCCCTTAACAAAGGTCCCTTTCAGAGAAAAATTTGAAAATGCCTACTCTGGTACAGCCTTTTTGAAATTACCTGAATTCTGTCAAATATACAGTGTACTCTTGGCAATTAAATCAGCTGCATTTGCAAAAGGAGAGGTGTTTTGATGTATGACGTCTATTCCATTCCTTCTCCATTTGTCAGAAAGGTTCTTCACTATTTTCCTATCTTCAACAAAAGTTGTAGGAAGCATGGAAAATTATCAAAGAATATATATGAGCCTCTACCTAAAATCTTTTCATTCTTCTCTTTCATAATCTAGCTATGTCTTCTCTTTGCAATTTGCTTCAGATGCAAAATAAGGATCATTTGTGTGAATGGAAACTATACACGAATGAGGATTCTCAGAATAAAGCCAAATGTCTGAGACTGGTAAGGAATGTCTCAAATGAACATGAGGCAATTAACATCATTTTGTGGACAGTTTTACATTCAAAAGCATTTATTTGGAGGTGCTTGCCTCCAAACGGGAGGGCCCAGGAGTGTTTACTGGATGAAGACTTGGTCTGTGAGCAAATGATTCCAGCTTGATACAGGAAACTGAGAGATATACCATTGTATTCTGTAAAGGCAAGATACAAGATGGCATCTTCCTGCTTCCTCTTATATGCTGACTTAAATTTACAAGGTCTGGAAAATTGGGAACCAAGGAGTTCCTGCGGAGATCCTGAAGTCAGAAGCTGTCACTCCAAAAGAGCAGGCTCAACTGCTTTGGACTATAAGTAAGAGTTTGTACAGTTGTTGTTAGTCATCAACTGATTAAGACTACCTCATTTGACCCACCACTACTGAAGATCAGCACCTGACACCAAGACACTGCTCGACTGAGGAGTGGTGAACTGCTTTGCTTTGCTGTGTTTGTACACCCGTCTGTCTCTTTCTCCATTTTCTATCTTTTCTCTTTATCTTATTTTTTCACTCTTTGTAGTAGCCACTGTCTTACCTGTAATGCTTATTAATCATAATTATACCTCCAATTAGAGTATTAGTTGTTAACAAAGCTCTTAATAAATGATAATTGATGTGTATTATTAATCTGAGTATTGGATGACTCCATTGCAGTAGCAAGCCCTTGCTGACTAGGGGAGGCATGACTCAGGAGATAGGAAAAGATTCACCTCCCTAGAAACCTACTGAGTGGAAAAGACAATAAAGTTTTGCTATGTATAAAAATGTTAATGTGGTGACAGCAGTTACCTGTTCAAGCTAAGCTACAAGAGCCATTTGCTAGCAACCGAACCCATTATAATTGTCGTCTCTTCAGCTTTTATATTTGCCTCTTTGCAAAATTGGACCTATCACCTGATTCTCAACAGTCATATATAAATATTTTTAATTGCAGTTTGCATACGTAAATCATTTGCATTGTTAATTTTTAATAGAAAATAGGAAAACCAAATATTTGAAATCAAAATAGTAATAATGTGCAAAGCAGTAACAGTGAGTAATATTAACTGACAAATTTCTTCTTTAAAGTACTTCTAGCTATCATGATTAAGTTTAGAATAAACATTTAAATAATATTCCTATTGCTTAAAAAACAACAACAACAGCTTCATATAATAATTTGTTTCTGTTGACCAAGTAATTACTTTGGCATTACAATAATGGACAAGTATTCACAATCAGACAATAGTCTGCAAAAGTATGTCACCTTACCTTCACCTGCATATGCCAGAATTGAGCGGGCACGCATCTGCTTTCCTTCTGTGGTTTTGCCGGAGCAGGTGTGTGAGCAGGAGGACCACATGGACCACATGCTGAGCACACAGTCCTTTGGGCATGGAGCTTCACAGACAACAGGGATTGGGTAGATAGCATCTCTGCACAGCTGCCTGTCAACCTCTTCTCCTGGGAAAGAAAAGGCCAGTAGCAGTCTATCATTTGTTAAATTAACTTAAAATGAGCAATGTAGCCCAGATGGGCACAGAAATAAATTAGATTCTGTTCTTCTATATAAACAAGATAAATAGATTTCTTATTACAATGACTTGTCTCCTCTTCCTTGAACACACTCAAATCTAGCTTAATTTGATATTCTACTGAAGCCCGGGTGGTCTTTAGGCTTTAGCTTTGTTATTATATATTTGATTTGAAGAAAATCCACATGAGAATAACAGAGTATGTAGTATACCTACAGAAAATAGCAGGCCTATAACTGCATAAACTTTAATCACCTCGTTTTCATCTACATTTGTGGGAGAAGGAGAAAAGTATCATAAATTACAGATCAGCCAATTTTATAAACTACAATCTATCCTTTTGAATCAGACCTATGTCAATGTATATATTATTTATAATATATATATATTTATATATTTATATATATTCGTAGATAGATAGATAGACAGACAGACAGATAGATGTGAACCTGCAATTTAAAGGATAAATACCAGGAGTTGCAGTAAACTGCAATCAGAGACTGTTGTTCGGTTATAAAAACCTTTCATTAGGCAAGCCTGAGACACATCACTGCCACAGAAGTATAAAAAGATTTCAGCATTTATATTCTGTCACATCAGTGTACATATTTCATTGTAATAAAGAAATCCAGACTAGTATAAATTGTTTAATGAAATACTCCCTAGTGTTTAAGTACTGCTTTTATTTTCAATAAAGAAATTGCAGGAACACTGACTGAGAGCTCTCTGCATAGCATCCTAATCACAAAATACTTAGTTTTGTAAAGTGTAATATCACTTCCTGATGAAATCAGTTAATATGCATTAGGTGAGCAATAAAGGAATAACCATGTATTCAGAAATCAAAACGTCTCACTGACAGTGACAAAAGGCTCAGGATAAATCTTCACTTTGGAGCAGATGAGAGAAACACTGAACTAAGGAGAGAGATGTTTGGATCCACTGTTTTAGAGTTATAGCTTCGTTATCATACAAACCAGTTATAGAAATCACTGGCAACAAAAAGCACTGGGAACTGAATAAATCCAATAGATAATGTCAGTAACACGGAGAACTTTGAAAAACTGTCATCTGAGAGCACATAGATTTCTGAGGCCCTTTTAACCACATACAAGCTGAGCATGGAAAGAGATAGTCTCACTTATAAATAGGAAATGTTTTTCTTTCCCTTAAGTTTTCTGAAAAATATGCCATTTCAAAAGCATCTAAAAGTCATTTGCATTACATGATCTTTGCCACACTTAGAGCAAAAAATGTGTTGAGATATGATTAGTCTATAGAAACATTACTGAAGGGTAAGTGATCTCAATGGAACTGAACTGTATATAGCATAGTATTTGTAATGATACATCATGTTAGAATTTTTGTTTTAATAGCTAATGTCAACAAAAAAAAAAAAACTATCTCATCAAGATTTGCAATGGAAATACATCTTTGATACAACAAAACATTAGTTGGAAATAATCAATAAATACTCTATTCTTTAATGATAAATATATCAGCCAGTGATAAAAGCAAGCACCTGGATTCTGAATGGCTAATTGGTGGGAACTGTGAGCAAAAGCCAAAGATCTACAAATACTACTTTACCAAAGCTTCAAATTAGGCTTTTATTTCTTAACGAAGTAATAAATTCATAAAACAGTAATCTAAACAGAATCTGCAAGATTTACAGAGTTTTAAAACCTCTCAGATAAGAATCTCTGACAGCCTTAATTTTCAACAAAGGAGGGTCTCCTGCCTAGAAAATCAGAATGACATACTGTTTAGAGTGAAGTACAAGAGCTAGGAGCAAACAGCAAATTTCTTTTCCAAAGAGTGAAGCTAGAAAAAGGATGAACTTTACTCTCAGACTGTTCCATCTCCAGATAATATTTAATGAAGTAAATGCTACATTCACCTTCACATCTTGCAAGAAACACTACTATTACAATATCAAGCTTATTTATCACCCACCAACTAAGACAGCGTTAGTGCAAAATTCAAGTTGAATTTTGGGTCACAATGAGAAATTGAGTTAACATTAGTTTCAGCCTGACTGTATGTTTAAAATGAAAAATCCTTCACTCCCTCCCAAATCAAAGCTCTTATCTTTTCCTTTTACAGGGAAAATGTTCTAGAAAAACACAACTTTCATATGAGCATTTATTTTTTGTCAGCAATCCAATTCTTACCTGACAAAGGCAACAGCACAGAAATGCAGCTGGAAGGAATATTTTGTAATGGGTATTTCTTCAAGGAAATATGGTATTTAGACTAAACTGTTTCTGACATTTCACTAATGATTTTATGAACAATTTGACCTTTGTTAACTTCCTTATAAAGTGCGTAGTGTAGTCAACTACTAGGAGCCACTCAACCATATGCTGGAGCAACACCAATGTAAAGGCTAAAAACATGTGGAAAAAGTCCCATTTGGAAAATTTTTTTCATCTACTGTCTAATATTTTATTTGAACTTTATGCATATACATTTATGTTGCACAAGAGACAAAAAAACTTCATAAACATGAGTCAAAGGTTGCTGCCCTGAACTACTTGTGTTCTAAGCAACAGAATAGCAAAAAACTAAAATCCAGAATGAGGAAACTGTTCACCACTGAGTAGTAGATTTGTTCATTAAAATCTCAAAGTTAGAAGCAGTCCATCTTTGGAAACAGCACTTATGTAGCTGAATGATATTCCTCTCATGCAACAGATAAATTTTGGGCAAAATTCTTCAAACAGCACTAACTGCATGCAGAAATGGCAGGAGGCAAAAGAGACTGTATTTTAAGGATATTAAATCTCAAAAACTATTTAAAACTTAACTGGGATTTTTACATATTTGTACCATCAGTAAGGACTGCCAATCTCTTCCTTGAACTGCTATACTGGTTCCAACTTGAAAAACAGCAGAGTGACTAAAAAGTCACTACAAGCACTCCTTATAGCCTTTTTTATAGAGTAAAGATCTTCTAATTTGCGTGCATGCACCAGAGCCATGAGTAAACTACTATTTGATTGCATTAATTTAAAAAAAAAATAAAAAAATAAAAATCTAAACTTCCAGATAAGCAGATTTTCACTGATTAAAGACAGATAGCTTGTGACTAGCAGACTGGAGGAACTGGCTGTTTCTAAGTATCAGACTATTCATATCACAGTTCTTATTTTATTACATTCACTAAGAAGACACCGTATGCAAAAATTTGGTTTAGATGCTAAACTTGGGCTTCAGTATGAACAAAATGTTTCATGCAATCAAATCACAGCATTCTTTTATTTTTTATTTTTATCCTGCTCATCTGTAAAATGTGCCTTATATTTATGTTTCTTGTAATATACTTTAAGATCTTTCCACTGTGAAGCATTCTTAGTGCTAGTAACACTTGAGACATAGCAGGAAACCTTCTTGATTCTCGTGTATCTTTTAACATGGTGCATGCTCCAGTGCACAGAAAAAAAAATGCTGTCAGATTCTGACCTGTAGTAAATGGAAAGACAAGTGCTTAACAGAGGGCAAAATTATTTTAAAGCCTTAAAAAGAACAGTAAAATCACTGCTGGATTCAATGAGGCATGGAGACCAACTGGGAAAAAAAAAAATCAACATAAAAATGCTGTTGGGAGCCTACACTGTAAGGCACTTATTTTGGTCTCAGTCCTCTACCATCAACTATAGTCTCTGAAAGGCCAAACTGTAATGAAGTCAAAAGCAATGATAATAAAATCACAATAAATGGGATAAAACCAACAGAGAATTTTGAACATTAGTACTGTATGTTATTTTTAAAACACATGTATAATCAGTAAAGGAAAAGAATATCACACAGTGGTAATACAAATAATGTAGTTATACTCTAAAGTTTGTTAAACAATTAATGACAGCAACTGAGCTTTAATACTAAAACTGCAGACTTCAGCATCTGCACTGCATAGTCAAGTGTGTCCAAATTTGCTAATACTTCTCTGACTGAGAAAATAAAAAGGGCAATATCTTGTTTTTGTGGTTTCTAGTTGTCATAAGTGGTAGTCTGTTTTTAAATACAACAGATCACAGGAACTTAGTGTCACTTGTGTTTTTAAATCTACACATTGGAAATGAGAATGTAAAAATATAGATAGGATAAGCAGTTCAAAGCAGAGTATGATCTGAATGCACTGTTTATACATACATTAGGGAATATATTGTATTGTATATATGTAACGATATCTGTAACTCTCTCAGCTGATGTCTCCATTAAAAGTTTTCCTGCCTTGACAGTGACATTGAAAAGGATGTAATCCACAGAAAAATTTCTGGGTACCTAGAATTCTTGGTAAGGTTATCCCAGAGATTTAAGCTTCACTTTTGGGGGTGAAGAAGGCCTTATTATGGCTCAGATTACTTTGGTAATGCCTCTCAGCATGGAGGCTTCCTTTTTTTCAGCAGGGAAATGTGCAGCTAGATCATACAGTATTAAAATTTATGATTTTCCTTCCTTCCTTCTCTGTTTAGAAAAGGAATCATCAGGAAATTTTTTTCTCTGCCTCCTTCATGGCTTTGAAAGGTTGAAAAAAACAATAAGACTATTCTTTACCTTGAACTTTCACACAGTATGCATTTCTCTCAAATGAGGACTTATATGTGACTCTATGCTGACTATTCAAAACTCAGTAACAGGTGGTCTGCAGTACTCTCTGTTTTTCATACAGAACTAAGAGAACCACAGAGTTGGAAGGGACCTTAAAGACTATCTAGGTCCAGCTCCCCCACTATGTGCAGGGACACCATACCCATCAAATCAGGCTGCCTGGGGTCCCATCCAACACGGTTTCAAATGCCTCCAGGGATGGAGAATCCACAGCTTCTCAGGGCAGCCTATGTCCGTGTCTCACCACCTTCCGAGTAAAGAAATTATTCCTCATATCTAATCAAAATCCACCCTCTTATACTTTGAAGCCATTACCCTTTGCTCCTGCACCGTACTCCCTGACAGAGTCCCTCTTCATCTTCCCTGTAGACTCTCTTTTAAGTACTGGAAGGCCACTGTAAGATCTTCCCAGAGCTTTCTTTTCTCCTTCCCTACCTCTCAACTCCAATTTGAGCATAATTCTCCACTAAAGAGTTTGTGTACGCTACAGTTCTATGATTTATTGCATTATTAATTATTTACAAAGATAATTTGACAATAAGAAGGGCAAACAAATATATAAAGTTTCTTACAGTTACGAAGTGCCTAATATACCTCTTTCAGTTACAACTCTGGAGAGAAAATAAGCAAGAAAATATCAACTGCCTTGAAATTACAAGTACATCATAACTACATTAAAATAGTATCAACTAGAAAAAGCATTAAGGAGGGTCTTTTTTTAGATGACATTATTCAAAAGTAAACATGAGAAGAAAATCAGGCAAATCACTAAAATAAGAGAACACACAGAAACTTGTATAAATTTAAAGTTCTATGTGAGACTTCCATTATCAATAACCTTGTCTGCATGTTGGCTGACTAGTCTAATACAAAATGCGCAATTCTTCACACTACAGAAAAGCTGTTAAAATCATCATTAAAAATCATAGATTTTCAGATAGTAAACACCTGAATAAACTAACATCATCATTTTAATTTCTAATATTAATGTATTTGTTTCAAATAACCAAGTAATAACCAGTTCTCAATAAGGGAAAATTCCTGTCTGCCTCACATGAACCATCAGAGCAATTTAACCTTTCCTTCTAAGCCAGAAAGCTGCAGCAGTTCTGCAATTTTTTTTGTTTTTATTGATCAGAATTTTTTTAGCATTTCTTTTTTTGTTTTGTTTTGTTTTTCCTACACAGGAGAAACCATGTGAGGAAAACTGTCTTTCTCACAGCACATGTCTCTAATTAAAACACATACACTATTGAAAAAGGCTGACCCAGATTTTCCTGCATGGAGAATTTAGAATTTAATCCCTGCAAACCTCATCAAATAAGCCCTGAAAAGGGAAACAATAATATTTACATGAAATTCATCATTTACTGCCTTGTTTGGTGCAGGAATAACAGTATTTAAAGGAAAAAAAAATTGCACATACAATGGTATCAGAACGACATACCAATTTTTTTCAGTTCAATACTTTATATATATATATACTACCATACTTTGATAGGCATAATGAAACTCTTAAATGTTTTATTAATCCCAGCAGTATTCATAACATCCTGACAGTGATTCATATCTACTCCAAAGATAAAGCGTGTCAACGTAAGCTTTAGTGCTAGTAAAACAATAGCATCCATAAAAAAAAATAGCAACGCCACATTAGCCTATGTCATTGTTTTCTGTTCTAGTAGCAGGATGACCAGATGTCAAAAAAACCATCTCTCTGCACAAGATAGGTTGACAAATTGTCAGCAACTTGAACATTCTTAAACCTCTCTAATTACTGAACAACAAGCAATGTAAAAATTTAAATTATGTTGTCAATATATTCCACTTCATTAGTTTCAAAGTATTTCAACAAACTCAATGTGAAAAGATGGGTCTCTTCTTTATTTTTATTTTCTGCCTGTTAAAAGGCACTGAGGTCCCCTTCCACCAGGCTGACAGGGAGTCTGAAGAAGTTTGCTGCCTTCTGGGAGCAAAGATCTAGCACACTGCCAAGAAGAGTGCAGCACCTTGTCAAGAACACAGAGTACTATCCACTATTGCTCTTTCACATGGCATGAATGACACTGGAAGGTGGAATATGGGCAGGATCAAAGACTATAAGGCCCTGGGAGTGCAAGTGAAGAAAACTGGTGCCCAAGTTATCTCCCCTTCAATTTTGTCAGTCGAAGGAAAGAGGGAAGCCAGAAACAGACAAACAGTGCACATCAATTCCTGGCAGTGTAGCTGGTGCCAGCACCAGGATTTTGTTTATTATGACAGTGGGACTCTCTGTGGAGATTATAATCTGTTAGGGAGGGATGGGATCCTCTTATCTAGAAGAGGCAGGGCAATCTGTGGCAACAAGCTGTCCAGCCTAGTGAGGAGGGCTTTGAACTGAAGGACTTGGGGGGTTGGGTACAAAAGGGGAAATGCTCATGCCATTGCAACCACCAAAGGAATATGCCAGGCCAACCAGAACAATGACAAACGTCCCTTAGCTGCTTGCCATGACATGAACCAGAAGGTCAGCCACCTCAAGGGTGTGTATAGCTATGGGGGATCCTCTTGCATCCATCAAGTAATACCTACATCCTCTACTCTCTTTTCTTCCCCAAAGTGCCTGTCTACCAACTAATGCAGCATAGGGAACAAACTGGAAGAATTATACATCTGGGTGTTCTCAGAGGGCCACAATCTCATTGTGATGGGGAGGTACAACTCACTAAGACCAGCAAGGTGATGTAGTGAAGTTGCTCTTTATGTGAGAGAACAACTGGAACGTATTGAGCTCTGCCTAGGGATGAATGATGAATGAGTGGAGAGCTTACAGGTGAGAATTAAGGGGCATGCTAATATGGGTAACACTGTTGGGGTGTTTATTACAGGCTGCCTGATTAGAAGGAGGATGTTAATGAGGTCTACAGATAGCTGGAATTAGTTTCATGATCACAGACACTGGTTCTCATGGGGGACTTCAACCACCCTGATATTTGCTGGAAAAGCAATGGTGCCAGGCATACATCATCCAGGAGACTTCTTCAGTGCTTGGAAGATAACCTTCTGACTGAAGTGGTAGAGGAGCCAATAAGGAGAGGTGCTGCTCACTGTATTGTTACAAACAAGCAGAAATCTGAAGGCTGGGGGCAGCCTAGGCTTCAGCGACCATGAAACAACGGAGTTCAGGATCTTACATGGAAGAAACAAGGCAATAAGTGTGGTTTCCGACCCTGGACTTCAAGAAAGCCAATTCTGACCTCTTCAAAGACTTACTTGGAGATATCCCATGAGTGAGAGCATTGGAAGGTAAGGGGCCCAAGAGAACTGGTTGACATTCAAGCACCACTTCTTTGAAGCCCAAGATCAGCGTATCCCTAGCAGTAAGAAATCAAGCAAAGGTGGCAGAAGACCTGCATGGATGAAAAAGGAATTCATGGAAAAACTCAAACGGAAGAAAGTGTATGGAATGTGGAAATAGGTCAGGCTCCATGGAGGGAATATAGGAACAGTCTCTGGAAAGGACAAGGAAGGCTAAGGCCCAGCTGAAGTTAAATGTGGAGACAGAGATAAAGGACAGCAAGAAAAGCTTCTTTAAGTATGTCAATAGCAAAAAGAAAACCAGAGAAAATTTGTGTCCACTGCTGAATGAGGTGGGTGCCCTGATAATCTCCTTTATGAAGAAAGGCTGAGAGACCTGGAACTGTTCAGCCTTTAAAGGAAATGTCTGAGGAAGGAATCATGTCAATGTGTATAAATATCAAACAGGAATCTAGTGGATGGGGCCAGGCTGTTTTCAGTGGTGTCCAGCAACAGAACAAATGGCAATAAACAAATTGCAACACAGGCAGTTCCATATTAACTTGAGAAGGAAATTCTTTACTTTTGAGGGTGACAAAGCACCAGAGCAAACTGCGGAGAGAGGCTGTGGAACTAGTTCTCAGAAAATATTTAAAACCCACCTGGACACATTCACACGTAACCTACCTACTCTACAGAACCTGCTTTATCAAGGGGTTGATCTCCAGTAGTCCCTTCCAACCCCTGCAATTCTGTGATTCTTATAAAGCAAAGATTACTGCTTTCAGTTTTATTGCTTAGGTAGCTAGCTGGCAGCTCTAAGTGTTAAATCAGTTGGTAATTTCCTAATCACATGCCTTTCTCGCAATTGCTTTTGCTAAGTAGAATTTGCATTTAATTAAAGTATGTCTTAATTAGTTGATAGTTAATATTCTTGAAGTCATTTTCTTCTACGAAGCCTAAATAGAAATGGCACTGATTTTGATGAAGACAAATACTCCAATGTTTCTCACATCTGTTGGTTATGCTAAAATATAAGAAAGTTGCTCTAATTGTTTAATGATATGAAAATACTGTTGAATTGTAAACAGTTGTGTGTGAAAATGTACTGTCATTTTGGTTTCAGTGAAGAATTTCAAGAAATATCAGTGCTCCTTACTAAAAAAACAGTTGAGCCCATTATTAAAAAAAAAAAAAATCAAATGTTTTAGACTTCTATAAAGCAAACACTTGCAATGGAAAAAAAAAAACTATCATGGCAGGAACAAATGCAACCCAAAAGGAAACTAGCCAGGAGTTTGGAAACCTACCATATCATGTTTCTTAAAGGAAGGATTAAAGCGTGCAAACATCTTGAGAAAAAAAAAATCTGATATTTTCATTTCTTAAACAAATATCACATTTTCCAGCATGTAGATGTGGAACACTAGTTTTACAAGCCGTATTAACTTCTTGATGATGAATGACTATGTACAATCTTCATTGAATATACACCTTAAGCAAAAAAGAATTTTGAGTAGTGGAAAGGTAGTGACTTTAAGAATCCCCACAGAGATAGAAAAGTCTAGTTCCAAGTAAAGTATGCAAGCACTTCTGTGTAAGCAGACTAGTACACTCTACCACTGTTCCTCAGCTCTAGTTTAATGCTAGCATATTTGATATTCTTCCTCACAATACAGTGTATTAGCAGATCTGTAGAAAAAATGCAGATACAGGTAAGACACTTGTAAAACACGGGTGATTTATAGAAAAGCTGAAATATTTGAAAACCATTCTGCTGCTGACATAAGATAGCTCTAGTTCCAAAAAAATCTTTCCTGTCTTTTAGTTCGTCCAAACTTTCAGTCTCACACAGTTTAAAAGAAAAATGATCCCTTGCTAAGAAATCAAGTTTAATATTCCTTAATGTATCAGGTAAAGGTAAGGCATTGATCATATATATAAGTTGTTACTTCCACAGTCAAACTCAAAGTTAACGTTCCTTACTTTGAAACAATGAAAGCCACAAGAGGACAACTCTGAAGCAAATTAAGAACGTGTTTATTTCTTTCTTAAATTGTTTCAGATAGAAAATATCTTCAGATGCACTTGGGCATAACTGATAAAAATAATGAACTCACACATTCATATGCATTATTAATGCCTCCAGTAATCCCATTTTCATGTCTGGTAACAGAAGAACATATGTATTTCCCTTTATATTAGAGTCATCTATCAGGATTACAGTCATGTGGATGCAGTCTAAATTTGACAGAGGGAAATAAAATGAGGGAAAGGATTAGTATTTCTTCATTCAAATAATATGTTTCCAGTATAAAATGCAGTGCCGTCTGTCACATATGTAGGAATGTCAGGCCAAACAGCAATATAAAAAAAAAAAGACAATATTCTATAACTACATTAACTCAGATATATTTAAAAATACAGTAACCTGAGGTACTTGACTGAGAAAAGAAAGCCACGATTTATCCTTTCACCACAGAAGTGCAAACTTATTTACCCTTGGAATCTTTACTCAAAGAAGATTAAAATAAGAAAGAAGAAACTTCTTGTCATCTTAATAAGGAGAACATTGTGGCATCCATATTCAAGTTTTACTTATTTCGTTATCCTATTTTTTTTCCCCCACTATTCTTTTCCAGAGTTACGCAGGTTGCACAACTAAATTATATATGTTTTATCCAAAAATGTGGAGTTTTCCAATTCTGCACATATTTATATCCAGAATTTTTTAACTGGTTGTAAGAGGCGTGTCAGTATCAATTCCACAAATCATACACTTTGCTACATGTGAAGCTTCCAATAAAAAGGAAATATATCATTTTTATAAATGAGCTCAGTTCCTCTACTGTACAGGTGGAGGCACAGCGGGGGTGACCTCCAGTGCTAACAGCGCCTTAATAAGTAATATAGCCCTTTTATCTTCCATACAGCATGGTAAGTTACTGAGAAAATACAGTGCATATTTTGCATTATGCACACTGTCAAAGATTACTGGTGTAGACAATAACTTTAAATTTTTTCACCAGTTCTGATACCAATGAATATCCATCAAAGGGCTGTATTTGAATGGGCTATTGGTAATACTATGAGTCTGATGAAAAAAAAAAAAGACTTACCTAACTAGAAATACTGAAAATTAATCCAAATTAAAATATGACTTCAAAGGAGATTAGTTGAACTGTATTAACATTTTGCATGGCTATCCTTGTTCAGAATGAAAATAAAACATCTTAATGAACAGTTTAGGCCACTTTAATTTTGAATAAGAGAATTCACACGTGCGTTTAATATAATTTTTGTACCTAATTCACATATTTTCCAAAGTGTCTCCAAGTAAAGAAGGCAAAGTAAAAAAAAAACTGAAGAATCACAGCATCACAAAATAGTTGATGTTGGAAGGGACATCTGGAGGTCCCTTGTCCAACTTCTCTGTTCAGGTAGGGCCACACAGAGTATGTTGCCCAGGCTCACATCCAGGTGCCTTCTGAAGTTCTCCAAAGAGCAGACTACACTTTCTCTCTGGGCAATTTGTGTCAATTCTCCATCACTTGCACAATATAGAAGCGCTTCCTAATGGTCATGGGGAACTTCTTGTGTTATAGTTCATGCCCATTTCCACTTCTCCTGGCACTGGACAAAGAGCCTGTTCTGACCTCTTTGCACCTTCCCTTCAGGTATTTATAGACATTGATAAGATCCCACCACAAGCCTCCTCTTCTCCAGGCTGAATGGGCTCAGCTCTCTCAGCCTCTCCTCGTAGCAGAGATGCTCTAGCCCTTTGATCATCTGGGTAGCCCTCCACAGAACTCCAGTATGTCCGTGTCTGTTTTGTACTGAGGAGCCCAGAAATGAATGTAATACTCCAGATGTGGTCTCACCAATGCTCAGTAGAAAATAAATCACCTGTTTTGACCGGCTGGTAATAATGCAGCCAAGAATACTGTTAGCTGCCTTAGCAGCAAGGGCACATTACTAACTCACATTCAAGTTGGTGTCCCCTAGGGCTCATAGGTACTTTCCTGCTGAGCTGCTTTCCAACTGGTAACTCCCAGCATGTACTCATTCCTATGGTTGTTTCTTCCTAGGATCAGGTTCCTCGGGGTTACAGCACGACCATGGGGCACATTAACCACTCCCCACTTGCAAATTGACTGAGGATGCATTCTACACCATCATCTAGATCATTAACAAAGATATTAAACAGGACTGGACGCACTGCTGGCTTCCAAACAGACTTTGTGCCACTGAGCAGTACCCTATGGGTCTGGGTGCTCATCCAGTTTTTGATACACCACACTTCCTCCTCATTCAGTTCATACTTCAACAGGTTCGCTATGACAGTCTTAGAGCGGATGGTGTCCAAGGCCTTTCTAAAGTACTATATTCAACTGTTCCCCCCGATCCATTAGACCAGTCATTATATTAGCTTATCAACTTGGTCAAGCATCACTTCCCCTTGGTGAATCCATACTGACTACTCCTATAGTTCCTATAAGAACTGCTGTTCTTCTTCCTGTGCCTGGAAACGGTTTCCAGAATTAGCTGTTCCGTTTCCTTCCAAGGGATCAAAGTGAAGCTCACTGGCCTGCAGCCTGGGTCCTCTTTCTTGCTGTTCATAAAGATAAAAGTGACATTTGCTTGCCTCCAGTTTTCAAGCACTTTGCTGAATTACCATGATTGACCAAAGATTACAGAGTACCCTTGCAACTATAACTGCCAGTTCCAACAGCACTCTTGGGTGCATTCACTACCAAAGGTACAAAGATGATATGCTTTTAGCAGAAAATCAGCTGCACTTTAATTTTTATAGTACAGCACACTCTTAACCCAAGAATACCGGTTCAGTATTTTCAATAAAGAGCCCAGCAGTGTATCTACAGATTTCCTAACAAGAGGAGTAAGATTTTCCTACCTCTTGACTGGTACTTGAAGCACTTTCATAGTTCATTTGTTACTGTAGTTTTACTAAGTATGATAAAGAACAGAGAATGCAAGCATATTGATCATAACCAAATGCAGTTGCCTTCTAGCATTAGATAATCTTGATATGAAAGAAAAAGTAAATTTGATGACAGGCTATGGTGCCATTGAGAATTAAATCAATACTAGTCTTGGGATGAAACGAGATCAATATGTCAGACCAATAGGCCATTTTAAGCAGAGTAGAGAAGAGAGGAAAAGTGCTGAAAGAGCTGTAAGGAAATAAAGTGCAAATCTGGAAGATCAGATCTCTTTAAAATTTATAGTGTATTTCTAAGGACACTTGACAACAACACCAATTCACCATAAACAGATACAGACGATCTCAAGATTATGTAGACTTCTCCATACCCAACCACAATTTATAAAGCAAGAAAAAGATTTTTAAAAAAGTATGGGTTCAATAAATAAATAAATCACTCAATTTGTTTATAAAGTGTTACAGAAATTTTACTGTGCTTAAAATTAATATTAATCAAATGCCTTTGATTCTAGAAATATTTGCAGTGTAATTCTGAACACTGGTGATGGATTTGAGATGTATTAATTTGAAAACACAAAATTAATCTCTTTAGAATAGCATTATATCTGTTTGTTCATAAAATGAACTGGAATTATTTCTGCACGGGTATCATCAGATTTTTAAATGCATGGACAAGTAGAGAGCTGTACGATTTTGAAAACTGTACCATGCATCTTGCTTAAGTACTATTATAGACATTTCACTCTTCCCTCCAATGACTGAATGGAGAACAAGCTTGGGAAAAGCTAAGGAATTTCAGTGTTTTCAATAAAAAATGACTTAATTCTGTTGTTCTTCTAAATTTGATTAACATTCAGGGATCTAAGCTACAAGCAGAAGCATGAGAAGGAAACAACAGGCAAGACTACAAAAACTGTAGCATGAAAAGTGTGACAGCTACCCTAATATCCATAGAAAGACAGTGCTTGCCAGTCAATCCTTTCAACAGTCTCTACACTGAGATGCAAATCCTTATATTTTAGACAATTACCTAAAAATGCCTATTTTTGAAGAAACACTAAATATCTATAACTTTTATGATCTTCAAGCTTCTAATATTCTGCATAAATATGAATTTTGGAGGATAACTTCAAAAATTTAAGCTCAACAATTCACAATATTGCATCACAAATTTATTAATAAATACTCCAGCATAGCAGTTTCACCAAATATTTTCCTTCAACATTTAAATATTATTCTTCTCTGTCATGCAAAAGCATAACCCACAGATGATGAGAATGACTAATGACATACAGTTGACAGAATAATAAAGTTTTCAGTTTGTCAATTATCTAGTATCGTACTGCTATAAAGTGGCAAATTCATAAATGTGTGATGCTTCTTGCAACTCACATATACCTGTAGCCTTAAAAAGGAGGTTACAAGAATAAGGAAAAATATTTTATGCAGTAAAAGATTATTATAAACATTTTCTTTGTGTTATTCATTCAGCTATAGCTAGTCACTCTAGAGACTTGTCACTCTGTATGTGATATGACAGCTCAATTCAATCACAGTGAAAACAGAGGACTCAAGAGGTGTAAAGGGGATCACTGCCACTGTCATGTTTACACATTTCTGAGGAGTAGTTTTACAACTAATTTCATGGATGCTTCTGTCAGCGTCCCACTACTGCCAGATTAAATGCAGTCTTTGGAGAACATCTTTTTATCCATCCTGCAATGAATAACTTCTCATCATTACAAGTGGAAGGCACAGCATGCCCTTAGGCTGCTCAGACTGTGAATTAATCTTGTCTTTTGGAAATATTTTCATAACCAATTCCTCTGCAGAAGACTAAAACTAACCCACGCTTCCACTGTTTTTCCCAGCCTCTCAGCCTATGTATTCAGAGAAAGAGCTCACAGTAAAGCAACCAGAGGTAAATACCACTACACCTTATAAACATAGGCTAAATTAAGAAAATATCATTGCCATGCAGGAAAATGAAAAGTAACAGGAACACATTTGAGAATCTAGGGATGTCACAACTTTTAAGCTTTAGTAAATTATGCAACACTGAAGAGTCTCAGAAATCTGACAGATTTACACCTGCTTGATAAATTACTAGCAACCTGGCAATAAATTAGGCTCCTTTCCTCTACTAGAAAGGTCTCATTGGTTTTCTAGAAGCCCTTCACAAAATTTAAGCTTCTAGTTAGCACTATTCTTTTTTTACTCTGATACTCAGACAAGGGTTTTTAAGTAGATTGTAAGTAATATTTTTTCCTCTGGAAAACGCTAATGTAGCAGCTTATTATTTATAAAAATATAAGTAAAAAAAAATGTCTAAAATCATTAAAATAATACCAGATAACCAGTAATTCCTCAGGAAAGCTTTACACTGCTAATCCATTAATTACCCCAATCAGGAAGCTAAACAGTAGTAAGTGCTAGCATTAAAGTTGTCTCTGCATTAGGCTTTTATTTTTTTTTTTTTTATTTTTAAATAATGTAAACACATGCTTCTTATTTTTCCACTGGGTTACTTCCTCCTTCAGTTCACAGACTAGAAGCTCCTTAATGACTATCTATTCGGTATTTTCAGTTCTACTGTCTTTGTAAAGCCTGAGCCTATGTTTTATTTACAATACATTAATTAAAAGCGTTATTAAAACGGAATTGGTAATTTTTTCCTAAGATCTTTCTATGATGGCTACCCGATGCCAAGTTTTACATTTATTTTCCAAACACTTTGGGTGTGACAGGTCAGTAATATTTATATTTTGCTCATGTTTAAGAAAAAGAACAAAATTAAACCCTGAAGAATGATACAACCAAAGCTAGTTGTCTAAAAGATAAAGCATTCATTACTACAAAATGCCCACTGAATCCTCAAAGGAGATATATCTGTTTCACAAATTAGTAGCAGGTTCTGTGGGGAAAACATCACATAAGCACAATTAAATAATTAAAGACTTCGTCTGCTACATTCTCCTAAGGATCAGACAAACAACCTAAGTTTCCTACTGTTTAAGGTCTTTTCTTTGCAACCTACATTATTTTGACTTAATACTTCTTTCAAATTTTCTACTTTAAAACAGAAGCCAAATGAAAAACAGTAATTCTGCTATGGATATCGCACTGATCCTGGATACATACTGCTCTGCCCAGAGATCTCGTGAGACTGAAGCTGGAGTAGACCAACACACTGCATTCCAGTTCTAAAAAGGATTAATTTCTTTTTCTCCTATGCTTCTCATCCTGCTTCATTCTCCAGACACTAATTCCAGTCCACTACCTACTGCCCCTTCCACCCAGCCCCATAAAGTTCTCTCCATCTTCTTGTCAAATCCTTCCTTGGGCTGTCACTAGACTGAATCTGTCTCCAAATTTACTTCTAGACTTAATTGTATCCAGACATTTTGTATTTTCCCTTCTCTCACTTGATTTCAGTAAGTCCCGGAAAAAACTAGGGACAAAACTTCCCCAGCTCTTAATCACACTGCTTAGTCAGTACCAGTCTCTCCCTCTTGTTTTCCACTCCCTGTTTCATCAGATCCAATATATAAAATTATTCCTTTCCCTCTGCAACACTTTCGTGGGTGTACATAGCTGAAATTCTGTCAAAAGCTACCAATCCCACAGAATAGGAATGGATCAATGGGAGCACAGGAGAGTGCTCCTCAGTTGTTCTGATTTGCAATAATCATTGCAGCTATGTTTTACTCTTAGTTTGAAGTGGTTTTAACAATTCAAGTGAAGGCATTTACACATTATCTTTCAGGCTCTTTGAATTACCTCAAAAATACTCATTTTGTGAAATCAAATACTTCTTGGCTGGTAAGAGGTTTTTTTTATATTAATCAGTGCTCAACACAAGTTAAAATCTGAAAGAAAGGTAAAAAATGAGCAACTTAAGGCTTTAAGAACAGAGAATAAATTTCTATTCTTTATTCTGTCTCAATGTGATCACTTATCAACATATTAATTTCAACACTTAAGAAAATATAGCATTAGTTTGCAGGAAATGAGAAAAAAATAAGTAGGCCTATGAAACCCCTTATTTTCCATCGGATGAAAAATTGACTCCCATTATATCTAATGAGATTATACTGTACTAGAACATTTTATCATACATATTACTGATCAGTACTGTGTAATATCTCCCAATAAAATTGCATTTATTTTATAGATGCAATACTAATATATATACACTAATAATTTTATATATGTAACATCTTCTATGAGCATGTATTAACAAACAAAGTAAGTAATTTTTGTCTGGTTCTAAGCAATTAACCCATTACACAAATCTGAGACCAAAATTCAACATTGGTTCTATAAATTCAGTTTTATAATCCATCCAGAAGTCCATAAATACCTTTTTTACCTAACATAGTTGCAGCAAAATGTAAACTGGCACAGGGAAAGAACATAAAGCATAAAACTGACCTTCCCCAAACCCAAATAGTTCAAAATGCATCCACAATTGCCAGTCCAGTACATTCACTACAACAAAGCTTAAAGCCTAATCAGGACAGAATTTCTGCTATGCAGGTTCCTATGACAATGAAAACTTCTTCACCAAAATCCCCCCTCCTGGTTTGCCTACTGTTATTGCAAGCAGTTACTGTAACTACCTGCTTTTCCACACAGATGTGCCATCAAAACCAAAAGCAGATTACTAAAAGTGTGCATCATCGGAAACATATAACTCCTTGTGTTACATTTTGCAAATATTTGTGTTTCCTACTACAGTAGTCTCTATTCCTGGATGTCCAACAAGTTTTAAGTACACAAGTACCTAATTCTCCGCAAAGATGTTATAGCATACCTTATAAGTAACAATGTAAAACAAAGCAAGATCATCTGACTAAGCAGCCAAATTATTGTCTATAACACCATAAAAACCAGCTTGATTTAAAAATATTTTTAACTTAACCATATTCATTGTAGGCATTAACATCACTATAGGCATTGTTCACATGAAGTGCAACTCTGTATTCAAATACATTTGATGAACAAGAAACAAAAGTCTATTGTAGCGACATCAGTTGTAATAGTCGACTGCACTACCAAGGTGAAACTCTAATTTTGTTCTATTTATTTCTTTAATTGAAATCATCACACCACAATCCAGGCTAACTTTTTCAGTATCTGTTGTAGTAAGTGAGGTATTTAAGTCATCTCATATAATGAAATTACATAATGTTATACAAACACTAAAAGCATCCGTTGTGATGTGGAATTTAATAGGGGTATGTTCACTTCCCTAATGTCAGGATGAGAGATAGAAAAGGAATTGGTATGATATGTTAAATGCAACCTTTCACCGACAGAAGAATTGATTATAAAACTTCCTGATTCCATATACTTTCGGCAGTACTGTGTGCTAAATTCTCCTTGTGTTCTTTTATATTAAATAACGCAAATCCCGTTAAGTAGAATTTCATAAAAAACCAATGCTATGAAACATTCCAGTACTCTAAGAATTTTTAAAACTTTAAAAACTTTAAAAAATGTATTTTACTATCAGTAACAAGTTCTGATGTTTGCATCCAATAAAAACACTCATTTTTTGTGTTGTCAGACAGGCCAAAACAAAGCAAGCACATGATCATATGTTATATACCTTGTACGTTTACAATTAAGAACAAAGCATCCATCACATCATACATTTCTTTAAAATGTCCATGATAGTCTGCCAAAAAGCTGCCAGGCAGAAAAGAACTGTTTCAATCAATTCCATAATGACATTAGCTGGGAAATTAATATTGAGAAATGATGACTAATGCACATATAACCAGGTTCCTGTAAGTGTATGGCAGTATGTGCTGAAAGAAACTGTCATTAGCCACCATATTTTTTGACTAATTGACTGCTGAGCATTGGCCAGAATCTGTTCTTGGCTCTCTTGCGGAATTAACTCAATAATTCAACATAATTAGGTTTTGAATTTGGCTCTTTATTCTTCTTAAAGAACTATGTCATAAAGTGACACAAAGTAGGTATTTTATTATTAAATAATCATCAAAAATCCAATTAGACTGATGGTTTCTTCTTTCAATCCGCTCAGCCACATAACAGAAATGGCAAAAGAAATAGTGCCTTAAACATAGGCACTCCTATAAACTTCCATTCAGTCTCTTAGTATTTTCCCTTGATGAAACTGAATGAAGACTAACAGCTACTCATTTAGCAGATATATGAATCAAACTCAAGTATACAGGAAGTACCATATTTTAAACCATCCAAAATATTTTAAGTAAAAACGGCTGCACTAGCAGATCAGTTTCTTTGCCGAAGATTACTCTATATATTTAAATAGATATCTACTGTAAAAAAGATAAAACCACAAGCTGGAAATTATTCAACGAAATAATAGTTAATCAGGAATCTATGGAAGAGAATTTAAAATACATAAAGATGTACGTTTTTTGCAAAATTAAATTCAGTAAAGGAAACAACAGACATTTCAGAAATCAGTGTTTTTGAGTCTAGAGAAAAATAATAAAGTGATAAATTCCTACAGGACCATCTCATAGTCTTCTGGACGAGCATGCTAGCTGAGAATAACAGAAATAAAGGAAATTTACACTGCTTTTCTTTGGATTGCAGTGTTGGAGCCATTCCATGCAAAGTAGTTAATCTAATCTGTTTGAAGTTTTTATATCTAATCTAAGCAAAACAGGTTCATTCCCCTTCTGCATGTTTTAATAAACTACTAACACTTATTTTGCCACCATCTCACAGCTGAAAGAAGAACAGTAGAGTTCTTCCCCCTCCCTGTGGAGCCAACTATAACCCAACAATTAGTGAGCTTGAACAAGGACCAGAGGAAGTTTGCCCTTCGAAGTAAGATCCATTTTATCAATAGACATATGCAGTGGTAGAAAGCCCATTATGCTATAAAAACTGTAAATGGATATACCTAAACCTTCCTACAAAATGAGGAAGTAGGCTAGTATCTGAAGATCAGGAACACACTAACGCCACAGCCACTGCTGGTACCTGTGCTAGACTTCAGCCCAAAGGCAAAAGCCTAAAAAAAACAGAGAGCAAGCCATCATTCTGTAAACGTTTTCACCAACAGTTAATTTTGCAGATTTGAAGGAAATTTTGTCAGAACTAGTTCTGCTTCATTTACATACTATTAGCACTGATGTATCTGCCACAGTGGAGAATTGGCCAGCTCTCTCACTATAGATTAAGTCTTTAAAACACACAGAAACATTCTTGAAACAACTTTTTTCACAGATTGCCATAGCTACAGAGAAACAGAGCAAATCAATCTACTGTAAAATCATTTTTCTAAACTGCATTAAATAATTTAATAATAAATAACGCATATGTATTTCTGTGTGCATGGGTGCAAGTATGTCTTACATATTTTGTATACATACATAAATAGCAGAAATCAAGTTAATTTAAAAAAAATCTTTCTAGCACTGTCACTACCGGAAGCTAACCTGTAGTATGGTTATAGCATGGAACATTAGCCACAGTTCTCTAATTATTAAAATAATCTCTATGACAGAATACTGATCAGTTTCTAACCAATCTTAGAGTTTCCACAAGTGAAAGGAGCTTTTTCAATTAATGACTTCCTTATTAAAATGCCCTGAAAGGCTGACTAAGAATAAATATTATGAAAAGGTTCTTTCCACAGTAAATGTTGAAGATCAATTTATATAATAAAATACATCTAAGTTTACTATAGCCTGAGGAATGACAACCCAGGGCACTGACTGTTGTATTTTTTTTTAGCCTGAATGAAAATTCTGATTACTGCAATCCACTGTGGAAAGAGAATGACAATCATAGGCTTCCAGCAACAACAACAAAGGAGGATAATCTATTGTTCAGTATTGCCTCAAAGGCTGTAATGACTCCTATCTTTACAAGAAATTGAAGAGAGAAGCTCATTCCAATTATATAAAACAACCTCACAAACACTGCCATTTGATTCTAATTGTAAAATAAAACACCTAGGTCAAGACATGCTAACCCGACTAATTATGCTTTAAACACATACAACAACGCAACAATCAACAGAAAGGGAAGATATCCATCAGCGTGAAGTTTATCTTACGTGAAAGCAGTATGTTTACAGAACAACACGTTCTGAAAATTAAAACCCTAGCCTTTTTCATTTTATGAAATACTAGTCCAAGGAAAAATACACTTTTGTTTAAATATACTTTAGTTCCTTTGATCCAGCCTCTCATGTCCAGGCACAAATTTAAGACTACTTCCATTTAACTAACACTACTGACTTACTTCATAATTAATGCTTTCTACATATTGTTTCTCTTCACAATCATTCTCACTCACAAAACTGAATGAATTTCCCTGTATTTAGATCAAAGTTAGAGTAACATACGATTATAATGCAAATTGTTTATTCAAATTGGACCATGAGCTTTAACTGTCAGTCACAGAATGGCTTAGGTTGGAAGGACCTCAAGGATCATCAAGTTCTAACCCCCCTGCCACATGCAGGGTCACCAACCTCCCCGTTTAGTACTAGACCAGGCTGCCCACAGCCCCATCCAACCTGGCCTTGAACATCTCCAGAGATGGGGAATCCACAACCTCTCTGAGCAGCCTGTTCCAGCACCTCACCACTCTTGTAGTGAAGAGCTTCCCCCTGATAATCCAACCTAAGTCTTCCCTCCTTCAACTTAAAACCATTTCCCCTTGTCATTATCTACCCTTGTAAAGATTTGACCCCCCCTCCTATTTATAGGCTCCCTTTACGTACTGAAAGGCTGCAATTAGGTCACCCTGCAGCCTTCTGTTCTCCAAGCTGAACAAGCCCAGCTCCCTCAGTCTGTCTTTGTAGAGGAGGTGCTCCAGCCCTCTAATCATCTTTGTGACTCTTATCTGGACCCTCTCCCAACAACTCCCTGTCTTTCTTGTGCTCAAGGTCCCAGACCTGGGGACTCACTAGGGCAGAGTAGAGAGGGACAATCACCTCCTTGTTCCTGCTGACCAATCCCTCTTCCGATGGAGCCCAGGATACCATTTGCTCTCCGAGCGGCAAGAGCACACTGCTGGCTCATGTTAAGTTTTTCATCCACCAGAACCCTCAGGTCCTTCTCTACAAGGATTGCTCCCAGTCTGTACATACACGTAGGAGTCCTCTGGCTCAAGTGCAAAACCTTGTACTTTGCTGTCTGTGAACCTCTTTAGTTTCACCCAGGCCCACCTTTCAAGTCTGTTGAGGTCCTTCTGAATGGCATCCCTTCTTTTCATTGTGTCAATCGCACCACTCAACCAATGTAGTCCTTTTCAAGAAATTCTCAAAAAAATGAATAATCCAAGTTTTGCATGATGATTTAAACCATAATGTTTATACAGTGCAAGAGTAGCATTCTCCAAACTTTCTTTTACTGCAAACTATCTTGCAGCAAAACTGCCCTCATTGCAAGATGCTTCTCACCCAGATTTTATAGAGTGCAATCTGAATGCCCACAGCCAGTGTTTGGTGAAGAGAGATATGCATGCCAAAGCTGGACTAGATGGGAGCTACCTGGGAAGAGATGGTGGTGTGCATTTAGAAGAATATTTAGGAGTTGCCTACAGGATTTCCAATGGATGAGAACTGTCGGAGGCATATTAAAGAGACACTAGATCAGAATTAGCTTGGAGGGACACACTGATAAGGTTGGTTGATCCTTACTTTGTTTGCTTCTCCTGTACTATGCTATTCTTTCTCAGGAATCCTAAGCAAAATCTGCCTGATATTACTGATGAACATCACAGGACATCTTTTATTATGATAAGTAAGGGATTACGATGAAGAGATGAGAAAATCTACTACATTATCCTCCACTGCTTTTGCATTCTATGACAAGATATTGAACACATATCTTCATGAATGATTGGATCTTTGCAATTGCAATATGATTTACCCTATCGCTGAAGCTGTGCCCACAACTGTTTAATCTCAAAGACTGACAGGCACGTAGCCAAAGCTAGAATTCTCGCTCCTAGAACAGATTGCTGATATAGACAATGTCTATCTAATTTCAGTAATATGTACTGCCACACAATTCAGAAGGACTCAAACAGAAAGAAAAAGATTAATACTGGGAATAGAAAAATGCAGTCACAAATCTTTTGAGACAAATTTGGCCAAATTTAGTCTATGCATTGCAGAGAACAAATCCTGTAAGATTGAATGAGAATGTAATACTATATACATAAAATACAGATAAAAGTAGCTTCGTTGCATGCTCTAAACGTATTGCGTGTGTAATTAATTGTAGTTAATATATATATAATCTTTATCACAATTTATTAAAAAGTTACCCTGGTCAAACATTAAATATGAATAAATACCACTACTCAAAACCAATGGGAAATCACGTTATCCAGAAATGTGAAGCAAAAAACTTGCGACCAGAGTTCTTGAGCATGAAAGTCCAAGATTTAAATCTCCCTATAATAACCTCTTACTACTTCTGACCAATCTAATTATAGAATGTTTTGTGCAGTTATTAAACACTAGAGGTGCCTCCTTATTTAATCCTCCACAGGGAGTTCAAATTCTCTTACTGTAACTACTCTAAGTCAGTACAATTAATGTAATTCATATGCTATGTTTGAGTAGGCTATAATACTAATAATGAATAAGGAATATTCTCCTGATGGTAGTTCTTGAGTCTCCTTTAAAATATTTCATAAGCAGTTTTCAAAGTTAGCTTTTACAATTATGTCATGCAAAATCTGTTTTCCCACACAGAAGGATGACTGAATAACAATGGTATTCTTTTTGACCTCTTGAAGAGGCAAGACATCCTGGACTGTCAAATCAACTTCTTAGCACACATCAAACAATGCTTTTCAGAAACTACATTATTGTTTTTCTTTCAAATATGCTTACTGCAATATGTATTACTTTATTCACACTTTATTTAGTACTGTCCTCAGTGAATCAGATTTGTTAGTGGGATTACATCAGGGAACTCAGTCAAGTCAGTGCAGGCATACATTTGACCTACTGAAAAACAGTAGCTGTTCTTGATACACTTCTCTCAGAGTCTCTTCAGGAACCTCTGAAAACCTACATTGCGTAGGTTGATCGCTGCGAAGAAGCTTAATTCTAAAGAAACTACTAGGCCCATCTTAGCTAACCAATTGTAACATGATAGAAAGTACAGCAATGACAGCAGAGCAGCAAGGTCCTGGACTGCAGGAAGTGAGGACTTGCACAAACGCAGCAGCCATAGACACAGAAATAAAGGAAAGAAACTACTTACCTTTGGAAAGCCTCAAGTACACGGAGATCTCCAACAAGATACCCTTGTCTCCACTGCCAACCCTTAAAGGAGGCCTGGGAAGGGGTGCATCCTGGTTCCGCTCCTTTCAGAGGATCCACCCCGTCCAGTCACTCAGGTGCACTGCATGCATCTGAGCTTCCCTGGGTTGGCCCCACCTTTCTACCAGGTGCTCAATCACTGATTCAAACTGTGAGTTAGCATTTCCACTACATCAATACTAAAGGACTTCTCTCTTTTAGAGGGCTCTGTCTTATCAAGGACTGAGAAATCTGAGAAAAACAAAAAATGCTACTCTTTCAGACTGCATGTTAGCATATTCATTCTGGGCTGGTATGAAACATGAGAAGAAGCATCTTACCATCACTGTTGACACAGATGACAATAGGCACCTGAGTACCAGGGCCACATGGTTTCTCATTGTCAGGAACACACTCCTCCAGCCCCACAATCCTCCAGTCATAGCATGAGGGCTCCTCACACGGGATGGCTTCCAGCAGGTGAGGGCAGTTTCCTGTTCCTCCTGTAGGTTCGTTAGTGATGCGCCGTTTCCTTAGTTTAAATCCTGAAATATCCATGAGAATATAAGTGGTGAAATAATTCAGTTACAAAAAACAAAGTTTTTTTTCTCTCTCCTGAGTGAACTGTTCTGTTTGTGCAAAAAAACCCACCAAGATGCTCAATGCAACACAACCTTTTAGATAATTTGGTAGAAGAACTCATTACAGAAAGAAGTAAAGCTTAACAAGTTCTTTAAAAATTTTGAGCTTATTCAGTAAGCTTTGCCTTCAACTCTTGTTTGTCCTAGTTGTATACATTTTCCAGAAGACAGCATTTGTTTTCTGTGATTCACTCTTGCTGGATCCATCTCATTTAACAAATCTTCACCAGGTTCTGGCATGCCATTTCTCAAAGAAGTTGCTTGTTTTCTTCTTAGGAATTTTCAAGTAGAAAATAGAATATCAAAATAGAATATCAAATGAAATCAGCTTACAAACAAACCAAAGTCTAACTTGCCAGAATAGATAAACTGTGGAAAGAAAAGGAGAAAAGGATGAAGTCCTATGAATTCCTATTTTGTTGATAATTAACATAAAAATATTCCCTTCCAATCATTTACAGAATTTTCTTCAGACTGTATGAACTCATTTTGAACAGGAAAAATTGATAAACCATTATGCAGTGTGACATGTGTCAGGCTGATATCAGTATTTAAGGGCCACCTTGTCCCTCACTTTCAGGACGGCATGTTGAAAAAGTCATCATTTAGCCAGAATATGCTAATCAGAGTGAACAGATTCAGCAAATAATTTCTCATGTAATAATTTTCTACAGTTTCTGATATGTATATGATCAGATTAAATTAACATTGGCAGCTTTCCACACCTTTTCAAAGGTTCCTTTTTTGTCTCAATATTCAGGCAGGTTAACAATACTCAAATATTGTTATAAAGTGCTATGTATAACTCCTTTGTTTCTACTAAGACACAAAGTAAACAGGAGAGAGTTTTCACACGTTAAGAGAAAGAGTTGATTTCTCTGTTTGGAGATGTACCTCTTAACAGATTATAACAAATAATATTTTAATAATACATTGCTATGCATCTTTGTTTTCTCTAATCTGAAGAATTTGACAAAATTAAGTCTTAAAGGTCTACTGAGCTTGCCACCAAAAAAATGATATTCCCAAAGAAGCACTCCAGTGTCTACTACAACAAAGGAGACAAGTGACAGACAGTAAAGAACCATTACTGAAATATGTAGAGAACTTAACTTCTAAGACTGAGAGGGCCTGTACAACTTCTATATCATTTTTGAAGAACTGGAATCACACAGAAAGTTGACCAGGAAAAAACAATATAACATGAAAAGCTGACTTTATGTTATTATGTGCTTGAAAATTATACAGCATGCTGATGATAACTGTATAATTACTATAAAACAGCCGTATCAAACAAGGAATGAATACAATAAATTACAGTAAAACAGATAAATTAGGATATTGAAAAATATCTAGCACAGAATGTCATTTCATAGCAGAAAGATCTGCAATAACATCTTGTTCAACTTTTTAATGTTTGATCATCTTAAGCAGGTAAAATGACCCTGCTGTTGGGTACCATTTTAAAAGTTAATGAAACCACAGTCAAACAGAAGTAGCATAAATAATTTATCCATTAAAATTATTTATGTCAAACATCAGCTTTTGAATCTTACACAACCATCTCTAATTCATTCTTATTTGAACAAGAAGTGACTAGCCAGCAGTACTGCTGTTCACATTTGAATCCAAAATGTATCTCAAATACTGGGGGGACAAACAGGCAACCAAAAGGAAAGTTCCAACTCTTCATATCCCTTTACAGCAGAATACAACTAAGAGCTTGACAAAGCACAGTACGGTTTTGTGTCTGTATGTAAAGCTGTATTTGCCTTGCAAAGGAAACCAAGACATGGGGGAAGGAGGCATGATACGTATTTGTACAGTCACATAGAAATGGGACTATCTCAATATAAGATAAACAAGTAAATGTTTAGCTAACCCACGTTGCAGGATAATTACATAAAGTACATCCTAATATATTTCCATTAGGCAGGGTTTAAAATTAACAGGTTACTTGTCTACTGTACTCAGAAGAGACTCAATCCAATGGGTTTACACACTGAACTGCTTTTTCTTTCTTCAGTTGATCAAGATTGGATCACATTACATACTGTGTGACAGCATCATAAAACTTGCATTTGCTATACAGATTGATGTGTAGCTAGCAGCATACCAAGAAATAGAAGCCAAGCTAACAGTAATTACAGTTACTCCTTCAGGTGGGCATACAAAATGGCCCTATCTTATGATCATTTGCAGTCAAGGAACTAAATCTGGATTCTCAGCTTGTATCAGATAATCATACTGCAACAATGACTTGGCCAGTTTTTCTAATTTATGACCAAAAACCCCAAAGACTTTTAAAATGTGTTCCTTGTCACTGCATTCTTGCCTTCGTATTTTAATGTTACTCTACTACAATATGTTTTGCGCAGGAATGAACTGTAATATGTGAAAGCAGAAACCAGCACAGATGTACTGTTATCAGAAAAAAAAGCAAAAAAAAAAAAAGTGTTTCTTATCAACAGTGAATGATCCCAACTCTTTATCAGTGCATGCTTCATAGTCTATCAGTGAATTCTTAAGTTGTCACTGAACTGTAAATCTTTTACTGACTTCAACACTATCTATCTCAGAGGCTGCTTCTACCCTCTTTCTGAGACAGTGCCAGAACCATGCTTTGCACACACATTCAAATTATACACTTTTTGTTTGAGAATGAGGTTTAAAACTGGAATTGAACTGTAACAACCCAAATTGTCCTTGAGAGCCCAGTTATCATTCTTGCAAGCTTTCCTGGAGAAATAGTGCAAAATATAGTCCCAATTTGACGACTTTTTTTGATGCTGAAAGGCACTGGATATGCTATACACATTAGGGTGACTGCACAGACAGAAATGTTCTAGGAATATGAAATACTTGCCATTAAAGTCTCCACTGAACATTTACATACCCTTCTTGGCCTGAGGATCATCACAGTTTTCATAGGTGCATGGTCCCCAGGCTGACCATGCTGAGGTCTCACACTCTGTAGGACAGGGAATATGGCACAGCTGCGAGGTGCTGGGAAGAGGTCCTGTACACAGTCTACGGTCCACCGGCCTCGAGGCTGTCAAAAAAAAATCAACATATTTCTCATATGTCACCAGTCATGATGCTCAGCTCTAAACTGACAAAATCATCCTTCATTCAGAAAGGCTGCTATCTCATCATTCTCATCTGATGAAGTGATATGAAGTAAAATGCCTGTATTGAAAAAAAGGAGACAGAATTCAGTCAACAACATGCAGAGGCATGACCAGAGCCAAATCCAATTAAGTGGAATCAGGAAGACCGTAGATATTGCAGCACCCTCTTGGACCTAGACCTTTCATTTAATGGACAGATTATGTTGTAACAATGGCTGTTCACATTGCTGTCTGCATAAACTGATGTCCTGCTGTCTGAGTTATGTTTTCACTGCAGTAACTGAACAAAAAGCTGTATAAATCCCTTTGCTCTTATATGATACTATAATTTCAAAAGCGTGGTTCATGAATAATTAGAAGGTTATTTATTAGTTAAAATCTACAACATAATCAACATGATGACAAAATTTTGTTTTTCTTTTACTCTATTCACCTCCAAGTGCACACTGAACAATAAGATTTGTGCAATAGCAGTTCCAGTTCATAAATAAGTTTGCATATAATATATAGGCATAATGCATTTATAATCATCGAAACTTTGCCCAAGATAACTGACTTTTCATTACAGTATTATTAATCAATAAAGACATCTGTGAAGGCAGTTTATTCTGTTTTTTAATGATCTGTAATGCTCTGTGAAAGATCCAGCCATCCTGCTTCTTCCATACTTTACAGGTCTCACTCTTTTCAATTCCTGTTTTATACAAACATTCTGACATATCTGTAAGGTGCCAGATGAAATCACAGAATTCACAGTTTACCACTTCATTATGAGCAAGATTTTAAACCTTCTCAAAATACAAAACTTGGCAAAATATTAGATTAAGCTAGAATTTTTTTTTGCTAGAATGCAAAGTGAAGTTTGCCATGTTTGTCTTCTTTGTCCAGCTGAAGAAACATGCAGTTCCTAAACTTAAAGCACTCTCATCCTACTCCTTCTGGAGTTCTCCACGGGAAAGTTACCTCATTAATTATCTATCATCTCTACAAATACTCTCTTGATGGAAAGACTTATGACAAAATATATTCTAAAATAACTTTCTACTTGAATGAAGAAAGAATGACAAAACATCCGTCAGAAAAAAAGATATCAATAACAACAGATTAAATTTTAAATTAAATACCAAGTTGTATAAGTATTTATAGATGTGTGCCCCTTTCCATTCAGACTTTCAAAGAAGATGATCTTTCATTTTAAAGAAAAAGCACTAAATTCTTACTTTTTAAGGGGAAAAAGAGAATGAAAAATATTAGCCTCTCTAATCTCGTTTCCTATTTTGCCTCCTTTAGCACAGTTTTACTTTCTTTTTCTGTGTGTAATGAAGGCATGAAGATGACAAGTGGTCATTAAAGATTACTGCCTACAGTTTACCAATCTCTTAACACAAGCTAACAGGAAAAAATTATTCCAGCATTTTTACAACACTCTGTTGGAACTAAATATTATGATAGAAAATTGAATTTTACAATAAATCTGACATGCACACTTAAAATGTATAATAATCAATACAACATCCATATCTACTGTAGAACATGGAATTAAATAAGCATAATTTGGCAGCAATTGGATTTATATTGAATAGTTTCTAATAAAAAAGAAAAAAAAAAAGTGAAACAGTAAATGTTAACCATACTTTTAAACTTTGATTTAATCAGGAAATTGTCCAAGTGAGACAGTTGAAATTAAGAGTCAATTACACCCGTGAGACAGTCTTGCCTCAAAGAAGAAGGAAAGCATTCATAATAATGCCTTGGTTCATCTCCAGCCTGCATCAGGATAAAGCACTTATCATCACACTAGTTAATTGTATGGCACTCAGAAAAGTAACAAAGATCTTTAACCTTTGGGAGCTAAAAATAGCATATTTTCATATCACAGATGTTCCATATCTCAGCCAGATTTTCTAAGAGTCTGCAAAGAGAAGGTGCTACCATGCTACTGTAGTAATTCATTGTCAAAGCCATGGTGGATTCAAGCCAACATGAGATGGACATGAAAATCCAAAATAGAAGAAACTGTGACAGTGCTTGGCTTTAGAGAGATCGACTTAAGCAAGAGAAATACTATTTCAACTTTCTGAAGATTTTTGTCCAGTAAAAATTCTAAGTTTTATCAGCAAAGAGTGTTAAGTAAACTACTCATGAAAACACATACTGAAAATATCTGCCTTTTCCATCATTCATTAGAGTGTAGTGTAAACAAGTCCTTCGGGGACTTGTAAGTGGTATCAATTAATCACTCAAAATGCTAAAATACTTTTGAAATGCTGGTTTCAAGAACATCATTGATGTTTGAAAGTCTAACTCGAGGTCTGTTATGTGTTCCCTTTAAAACAAATGAATTCAACACTAGGAGACAAAAGTTATTTTTCAAATTATTAAAAATGCTTTCATCTGCAGAAGCTGACACAACTTCATTTTCCTTCCTGGTTACTTGCTTTCACAGCAATCAATGGAAGGAAGCTTCTCCAGCTAAAGTGCTCTCACTCCAAGAAAAACAAGAAAAATCCAAGTCCAGAACACATTATGAACAGGAACAAGGTATTACATGTTCCTCGCACATTTTTCAATAACGTTAAATGCTGTGATCAAATGATAACAAGTAATTCAGGACCTGAGCCTTTTAACAATCGTTCAACTCTATGTATGTAAGCAGTTCCTTTGTGTTTAACAGGACAAGGAGCGAGTGCTTGTAGATGTAGAATAAATTTGTGCCCATAAAGTAACTTTCTTCCCATCCTCCTTCTACACCATGAGTTTTAATGGTACTTGGAAAAAGATGACACAGTCTATCTCACAGGCTTATTCTAAGAGAAACTTCCTAAGCTAATTAAATGGACAGGTGAAGAGATGGAGAAATTAAAGTAGATGACAGAATGACAGTGGCCTCCAGGAATCTTGATTGTCAGCTAATTACTATATCCTGCACTCCCTCTTCATCAAATCAACATTTATTAATTCTGATAGGAGACAATACAAATTGGAGTGCTCTGGGGAATACTGGTTCAGGTAAGTCTTATAAGTTAAAATACTTACTGGAGCCCTAGTTCAGCATTTTAAAGCCACAAAATGTCAGGAAATGGCAATGAAGTAATTCCCAGCACTCAGACTGGAGGGGATATCAGTCACCTGATGAAACTGTTCAGGAGTGAGCACAAGGAATTGTTTGAGCTTCCTAGCTGGCTAATGAACTTCATTTCCTTAAGTCCAGGCCTGACATTTTCAAACTGTTCTTAAATTTTATGATAATTCACAAATTCATTAAACTCTTTTAGAGCTACATAAACATGTCAATTATTCACATACAGCCAACATAGTTTCCCCAGAAGGGACGCTGCCTCCTTGGCACACTTCTGACTGAAAGGCCAGGTCAGAGGCCTTCATTTACCTACCTGTTATTTCAAAAGTGATGGATAGCAGAGGTGCAGCACTAGCCTTCGACTTGCTCTGTGACTGACTTTCTGAAATAACAGGGAAACGCCACCATGAGTATGCGAGAATGGATGTCTTCAAAGATCCTTGTCTGAGACAGTATTAACTACTAGCAATAGCAAACTGCACTGAAATGAAGGCGTTTCCCCAAAGCTAACACTGGTAGGTGTCTTGCTGGCTTTGCCCCATCCTCAAACTACCCCTAGTTTTCAAGTAGTATACACTGGTTTGCTTGTTTTGCTGAGCACTGCAGCTCTGGCCTTCTTGAATCCATGGTGTGAGGGGAGCAGGAAGGAGGAATGGAGAAACAGCACCTCTTAAACCTCCTCCCACACATGGAAACATCCCAGAGCTGCTTTGTAAGTAAAGATTCGCTTCACCCTGAGTTTGAGCACTTGCAAAATTGTTCTCATGTTTATGCATCCAAAGACTAGCTACATTTTAATCAGCTTTCTGGGGCCTGCAGAGATTACCTCTGGATGGGCTCTGCGCCTTCCTGTCACACTCTGATAAGGGCCGATTTCACACCCGCCTAAGCCAGCGAGACTTCACAGCCTACTCAAATCCTAATCACCATACTGAACAGTAAGCTGCCACGGATTTCATTGTTACCTCTGTTTAGCTGAGAGTTCTCACTTCTTTAGTCTTTGGCAGGAGCATCAAAACTTTGTTCCACAGAGGCGATTTACTAAAAGCCCCAGGGCATTTTGATTTGCATTAGATGAAGCAGCTTGAAAACTACTTCTTTAATAAATACAGATGTGAAGCCCATTGAGCATACAAGTCACGCTCTGCTAGTCCAAGTACTCAAGCTGAAAGAGATTTAGGCACTAGCACTCCCTAGAAACTGTTGAAGAATGCCTTTAACTCTCAGCAGAAACCTCGCTGCCCTGCCGCTAGCTCAGCTCTGCTCCAGGTGCTGCATTACACATGGCTCTTATAAGGATATCCCTTTTCCTGGAGTATGTGGCTGTATTTATTTATTTATTTTCATGCTCGTGTATGTTTTTACAAAACAGCTACAGAAGAGGACAGATAAAATTTAATCAAAAGCTAAATGCAGTTAGCTTAAGTCACTGACATACCTAAATTTATAGTGTTGCATTATCATTCAAAAATAACATAAAAAACTTGAGTTTTTTCCCTCAGTAAATACACTGCTAAACTAACTAGAGAATATTTCTCCTAAGCTACTCTCTATTTTCCCATGAAGCTCTACAGGCTTTGAGTGACAAAGAGTAATTACTAGTTCGGTTTGGGGGAAAAAAAACAACCATGAAATTATTTTGGCCTTAAGTCTTCAAAGTGTCTTAAAAACTTGACCAAATCAAGAAAAAAAAAATGAATTCCCTGAGAATGAAACGTAGTCACATTTTCACATGTTTCTACATTGAGTTTGCATTCCAGAATTGGCATATTACGTCTGCATCTCAGTCCTCGCAGGTTCATCATGTAGCTGAAGGACACACACGAGAACTGCAGTAGACGAAGGAACCAAATTTCTGACCTTCATTCTCACCTGTTTTCTAATTGAGAGATATCCTCATAAGACAATATTTTTCAGTACAAATTAAGGAACAGATTCATAGCTAGGAACCAATATTTCCAGCATAAATAAATCTCTTATCCTGCAATTAAATATTTTCATCCAAACTAGTTTTTTTGTTTTTTTTTTGCTTAAGCTTTGATTTCTGTAACCTGTGATGTAACAAGGCAATCGTGATAGACGACAGCGGCTGTCCAGGAGCAATGGAATGCTGAAGTACTCTGATTTCATACTAAATACTGAATGGCAAGTAAATTAAATTTACCTTCTTTTTCCTTGAGGGTATTTAAATAGGAGAGGAGATTTTCATTAGCTTGCACACAGTACATTTCCCGGGTTTGAATGCCACCTCCACACAGTGCTGTCTGATTTCCTCGTCTTTTATCCTGTTGATTGAGTAGAGGATCAACGCGGCATTCTGTCCACTCTGTGGTCCGCCAGCCATAGCTGGATGAAATTAAATGAATTAGGTTTTCAAAAATCACAAAGCTCTTTTATATATCACTGTTATACAGGCCAACACTGCTTTATATCTTTATCTGTTTTCTAAAAGGCCTGAGACTCAGTTTCTCATACACAGCTGTTGATATTTTAAATGGGTGGAGGCATTTCCTCTGTTTTTGATTTTTTAAATCATTACTATTTAGAGAGATCTGTCCAATTTCTGAAACATACTGCACATATAAATATTTTCTTGGAGGGAAGAAAAACTTCATATGCAGAAAAATATGGGTGTATATTCAGCTAATCTAACTGTACTGACAGTGACTCTTAGTAATCATTTAGAACTAGACAGTCTATACAAAACAAACCAAAATATCAAATAAATGTGCATGCTGAGAAACATAAGAGCCAGAAAAGGAGAGGCAGAAATAAAAACACAAGCCACAAAAAAACAAAAGCAGAAGTCTCAAGTCCATCTTTGATAAGAGACACAGAAGTTTCTCATGAATATCAAAGTAAAAGAATAACAATATGTTTTTATTATCAAAGGTACCATTTCAGTAAGTTCCTTTCTCAGTGTCAAGAAGACAATTTCTTTGCAGTGCTGAAGCATCCTTACTGGGTACTGATGAATGATGAGAAGCTGTGAGCTTTCTAATCAGTGAATGCACAGGAAAGAAGTTCTGTGACTTGGAGCTAAAATCCCAGTCAGGATTACGAACCGCAAGAAATGCCACAGAATTCTTTATCCAACTATCACTTTAAGGCTAAATCAAGCAAACTGCTTCCTAGTGTGGCTTGGAAAAGTGTAAAGATGACATTTCAACTCTTAAATGAAAAATATGCACCACAGTATAAGATTGAGATGCAAAATGGCTTAACATCAAATGACATTTCCCCAGCCCCTCCTGCTAGTCTTCTAAAGAAAAAGCACAGTTGGGACGTTAATAGTAGTCTTGATAAGTATTACAGCAATCTCTTGAATGTAAGGTGCTTGCTGTCATTTCTCCTAAACATTGAACAGGGTTATTTTATTTACTGTTAATGTTAGGCTCTCCCACTTTCCATTTGGGGCCCAGCCTTTCTTTTATTGTGCTCTAAAGAGTTTCATTAAAAAGTCTGGCAGCTAAAGAGTTATTTCTCAGCTTTTTCCTATGTTCAGCATTTCTTCCAACAGAATACTTCAGAAAATACTGGCAAAAATGCTATGTAGGAAGATTACTGACAAATTAATACAATTGCTTTATTATGATCTTGACTCTGCCTGTGTGAACACAAACATATTCCTTTTTAAAAGTGAACACTAATGGAAAAAATAAGTATTTGGGGTTTTTGTTCCTGTATTTAGAGAAAGGAGTGATTTCACTGTAATAGCTGCTATTTAGACTTCAGGCTTTAAGGAAAGCACTGAATTTGCAAAGGATATAAAAATCAAACCTATTATTTCAGTATTACTTTAGTAATGATTTGGCTGATGTTACTGGCCATGTATGCTTAATTGAATTTTTTCATTTTATTATAGGGAGAACTGAACTGAAATGAACCAACTTACGTAATGCATGGTGCTACACCATCTCCTTGGGTAATGCACTGCTCTGTTTCTTCTAATTGCGGGCATTCACTTTCACTGCCAATAGGGAGCTGCTTAATGGTCCGTGATCTTGTACGATTCCCTTTAGGGGTTGTCATGTCAAAGCAGGTTTTAGAGCAGGGGGTCCATTCTGACCACTCTGACACCTGGCACTCCTTAGTGATCACACAGGACTGGAATGTAATTGGCAACTTGTCTTGCTTGCAAAAGCTGGAATATAAGAACATTACAATATTCAGCATATATATGTGGAGAGAGAGGTGAACTACAGAAAAATGCTGTCTGTTGCAACAAGCAAAGTCAGTCAATATTTATAAAGCTGCTAGATTTCAATCCACAGGTATATGATCCCACAAAGTCAAGTAAAAGTGTTTTTTGTTAAACCAATTCAAAATAGACATATTTATATCATTCTAATGATATAATAATGATTAGCATTGTCATATCTTATATTTATATTAAAATACAAATCTTCTACATATGTATGAAATGCAAAAGAGAAAATAAACTTTTTTTGACAACTTATTTTCTGTTTTTAGGTATATACAATTATTTTTCTTGGAACAAAAAAGATATGAAAGACCAATAACAGAATCAAGTCATATATATTGAATACTTGGACACTAACTGTTTTCTTTGTTATCAGCTGGTGTATTGCCACAGTAACATCTCATGGTCAAAACCTCTCCCTTAAAATAGGGCCTTCTCTGGTACAGTGAAACCCTAGCCTTAATTTCCTGTTCATACAAGTCTGTCATTTCATTTCCATTCTCCAGTTGCTTTAATCACATATAACATAAGTTGTCAGCAAAATGCCTCTGCATTTTCAAATGTTATATTCTAACTAACCTATTTCTAACTTTCCATCTTCATTCACAATAAGAAAATGAGCAATACTGAAGCTAAAACACCATTAAACCGATCGTAACTTTTAACTTCTTCATTATAATTGCAATGTAGGTATACATATTATGTCTGTTTTGAAATAAAATTCTGGCTTCTAAAGTAGCTAGACAGGAAAAAGATTTATCTGCAGATGGCACAATGAAATGATCGCTCCAATAATCAACAGAACAAGTGGCACTTTCACTGTTTTAATTAAAACAAACAAACACACATCATCACACAGAATAATTAATGCTAACAACAACTCTGTTGCTATGCAAAACTTTGCTATATACGTAGCCAGGATCATGTTGCACTGCTATTAACAGAACTTCATAGCACAAGAAGTAGAGATACTTGATGAGACTAACAGGAGATCTATTTAAAAAGATAAATGAAAATACTCGACACAGGTGGAAAGCACTTCCGCACCTTGCTAACAGAAAACCTTGGTTTTGGAGTCAGGGTAAGCAGGTTTTGAAAGGAGCTGGACAGATTTGTGTCAATATATGGATACTGAAAAGACTAGACAGAGATATTCTTGCTACTATCCCTAGTACATCCCTAACGTACTTTGGTTAATGGAAGAATACAAAGCGAATAGACAAAAAGAAATAGCCAAAACACTTAGATACAAACAGTATCTTCAGGCATTCTCCTAGGCTTGATCAGTGAAAAGTGATTCTTCAGAAGGATAATAATTGAGTGTTCTCATTATGTGAAAGTTGGAAAACAAAATAGAAAAAAATATATACATTACATATACCATTTATTATGCTTTAGAACAAAAACTATTCCCTATCTGGGGTGAAAGACACTCAAAGTTGCTGAGAAAATTGTTCCTTGATAGTGCCTAGTGACCATTTTTTCATTTTCTTCTAGTCCCATCTGGCATAGGACTACAGTAACTACTGACAAAGTCAATACAGAAATTACTAAACTTCTGTTATTAGACTCATTTATCCCACCAAGGAACACATTTTAATGACTGGACGATGGATCTATTCCTTATGGATTCTAAAATGAACAGTACTTGCAAATCAGTGAACAGATGATAAATCATTTCCTCCTCCCAAGTTTGTTTCCAATGTGACTCCTAGGAGAGCAGATAAAAACCAAGCTCTTTACTCATACTGTGACTGAGGCTGAATTAAATTTTAGATACATCTTGCCAGTGAACATGCATAAAATTGCCACTGGAAAGGAGCTTTGGTGAGAAGAAAAGAGATCAATTAGTTATATATAATTTTCTGCTGTGGGTTTCACATCTACTTCAAATTTTCTTTGGAAGAAGTACTACATAAGACTAATTTTCAATCTCAGAAGTTAAGGTTTTTTTACTAAAAATAATAGTAATTCTTTTTCTTCACTGAATCTGTCAAAAACCCTGAAGTTGTCTCTGGCCATTCCTACATGGCTTCATACAGACTTCTTCCTTCTGTGACAAGGGAAACCTCCACTGCAACACAAAGTGTACCAGTTCTTTGGGTAGATTGATGGATAGGAGATATGAGACCCTGAGCTGCAGTTGAGCTCAAAATGATATGTGCCATGCCATCACCTGAAACATTATCCTGTACCTTGAAAAACAAATCTTACAGCAACATGGCACTCCAGAAAGAAGTGAGTCAGGCAATGGGATTCATTTCCAAAATAACCACTTGGGACAAAGAGCATGGCACTGAGTGTGGATATAACATCCTCTATCATGCACCAACCAGCCTCTGGGAAAACTGAACAATACAACAAACTGCTAAAGACCACACTGAGAGCAGTCGGAGCTGGGACATTCAAATACTAGGATACATACATAGCAGGTGCGTATCTTAGCTGAGCGAGTTAGTCCTGTCCAATCATATCTCTTATGTACTGTAGAATGAAATCAAGTACCTATAGTGAACATGAAAAAACATGCTGGGAAAACAGCCTGGGTTATTCCTGCTTCAGGCAAAGTCAAGCCTATATGTAGGATCACTTTTGTTCAAGGACCTGGGTGCACGTGGTGGATAACGTGTAAGGATGGTAAAGTCAGGTATGTAACTCAAGGGGATTTGATGTTGGGTGACAACAGCCAATAATTTGAATTGTACAAAGTCAGCAGTTGCATAATACTGCGTATCATCACTACTATGATTTTTATGTGCCTTAATAATGGTATTAGAGTAAGAATCACCCAGATTAAAGAAGAATGAATTCTAACAGAACTACAATTATACTCAGTGTGCAACAGTCCAACATCATGCGTCATCTCTCCTGCCCTGAAAGACTGTTATGACAGAGGGAGCCCAAAGTTATGGACTAAATCAACTCCATGGAAAATTTAGATGGATGGCCCACAGTCTATAGCAACAATATCTGTGTGTAAATAAAAAGCAAGAAAGGTGATGAGGGTGTACAGGAAAGGAATAAGCAGTGATATTGTCCCAGTTTCAGCTGGGACAGAGTTATTTCTTCATAGTGCATTGCTGTTTTTTGTTTTAGGAGAAAAACAATTTTGTTAACACGCTGATGTTTTAGTTGTTGCTAAGCAGTGCTGTACAGAGTCAAGGACATTTCATTTTCCCATCTTCTCATACTGTCTTGCCAGAGAGGCGGCTGGAAGGGCATAAAGAGCTCAGAGGGGGGGCAGAACCAGGACAGATGACCTAAACTAGCCAAAGAGATATTCCATACCATGTGGCATCATGCAAAAAAAACCTTGAAAAATGAAGGGGTACTATACTATGAGAAGTAGGGTTGTGCTAGGTAGATGACAGTGTGGAAAGAAAAGGCAAAACCAAGTAAATGTCACAGGGGTTGAATGAGTCTAACTGCTATTAAGCCAATGCTGAAACTATTCCCAACCTCAAAGACTTGTATTAGATAAATGAAGTAAAGAAAATATGATGTTGGCAAAAGATAGGCCATAATTGCTGCTCAACCTCTTTTAGAGATGTGTGGTTAGGAATTTGTGTTTAGTCACGTTCTGTAGCCTCACTTTTGCTCTTTGCAGCAATAAATAAAAACTAAACATTGTTTCAGATAAGAAGATTCCCCATGGGGATTTCAAAGTAATTTCAGGGATAATTGAGGCTACAGACACAGAGAGAATGAAGCTAGAGGCATAGGCCTGGAGCAAATGCACCATAGTGCCTGTGCACTAATGAGCAAGCTGGTAGCTGAAAGTAGCCTTTTCACTGAGCTTTTACATGTGTGATAAAATTGCACGAGTCAAGCAGTAAATCAATTCTTTCTAAAGTACCCCAAATTTCTGTTAGAGAGTGAATCATACTTTTACAAATTTTAAAATTCAGAACAATTTGGCTTTATATACCAATGACCTGTTCAAGTGTCTGTACTCTTAGTCTCAACGTTTAAGTCATATGGAAAAGTTATGGAATAAATGATTGTAATTATCTTGTTTATAAATCCAAGTAGGATTTTATTATTATTTTCATAGAATCATAGAATAATACTCTGTTTTATTATTATTATTATTCCCAATAGGTGAAGCCATATGCCTTACCATGGGACTCCTTACTGATCTCTACATTAATATAGAATAATAAGTTTTCTGTAAGTTATCTAACTGATTTTATTCCATGAGCTTATAACTTCCTTGTGCAGGTGAGATATTTTCCATTTTTGTGGGTTTTTCCTCCATACATTGATGGACTGATAACTGAAAAGAAGAGTTAATGAGAAAAGACAAATAAGATGGTTCTAACCAATGATGCCTACAGTCAAATATCTGTCTTTGCAGTAGCCAAAAGAGGGCACAAATGGAAAGAGGCTAAGTGTTTGGTCACGCTTTTCCAACATACTTCCATTTTCCAGCAAACTAGCATAAAGTCTTCCCAAGCACAAGTTACATCTTTTCACTGAATAACCCTTTTCTTCTACAAATTAATGCAGCTATCTGAACCTGGATAAGGTCCTAGCATCTATTTCATCTTGAAAGCCGTGAGTTACGCATCACTTTTACTCACCAATAACCATAGGTAGGCTATTTCTGATTTAAAGCCACACTGTTAATTTCATTTCCTGGCATTAGGCTTTGCATAACCATACTCTATGCATTCTCTTCCTAGCAGTGATTAGCTTGGTCCTCACATGTCTCTTTCTTATTTCCAAAAGTTTTCTTTCACTTAGTCTCACCTTGTTTTAACACAGTTATACCTTACAATCACAGGTCCTTTCCTTGTAATTGGGCAAATCTGATACGTAAAACTGGCCTGAATTTGAGGGCTCTCCAAGATTCATTCTGAGGATGCCCTAAAGTATCTGCAAATTAGAAGAAATGTGAAAAATCCGATAGTTAGTGGAAACATGAGTCCACACATCCAGTGTTTTAAGGGGACATCATTCTGAAGAACAATTTGATGTTTTTCCCAGCACAACTGTTGTTCATGTTCAAATGCTACAGAACTTCAATGCAGCATTCATAATTTAAATCTAAAATTGTACAGCGGAGAGAACCTTGTTCACAATAAATTTTATTAACTTACCCACTGCTGAAATTTAACAAGAACTGCTATTTACTGTTTTTACCTAAAATGTTAATATAGCCCAATTGACAAGGTCAGCGTAAGCCAAATAAACTCTTCAACATTTTTTCTTTGTCTGCACTACTCTACTACGTCTTCATCGTTCCTTCACGTTCATCAAAATTCAGTGTTGGGTTTCTTTAATGACATTTTCAGAGCTATTACTCCTTACTTTCCACCACCATATACATTCTCCTGTAATTCTGATATATATTTTTTTCTCTATTTGATTTCCCACTTATAAACATACAGAGACTTCTGTACTTCTGAAATGAATAACATGGCTGTGGTTCAGCAGGGAAACTGATGCCAACATAAACTTTTCTCATTCACAGGAAACAAAAGCCAGGGGTTAGAGCTGTAATGAAAAAGGACGTAAGCAGAATTTTACATTTAAATTAAAAACTGTGATCTTTCAACAATGGATCAGTACTTGATGTGGTAGTAGACTTCATCCACAGGCTTTTTGCCCTTCTGGCTCTAGTGTTCTCTGTAGGTGCACTCACAGGTTTACTCAGGCTGCTCCAGTCTTGGCATGGCTGACCTACCCTCATTCCTCATGTGGAAAACAGACACATCTAATCATTGTCAGAAGAGCTCAGCACATCACTAAAGTCATCCAAAATAGGCATCTGTGTTGTCAGAAACCACACCAAAGCAACACAGGGATTAGATATCATACCCCCTTAGAGAAGTCTAAGGAATGGATGTGGATCCAGCTCTCCTCTCTGTTTGCTGAGCAGTTCTACCCCAGAATTTGAAAGAACTTCATTCATTTTGAAGGTTACTCCATGTTTATAAAAAAATACAAACTCTCCTTGTATTCCAAAGTGAAACCCTACCAACGTAAAATACACGTAAAATGTACACCCAAGACTGCATGAATGAATTAAAAACTCAAGAGAAATGAAAATGACAACTAAAAACTATGTGACCTGGGGCTATCTGACAGGGAGAAACCCATACTGAGTGGGAGATAAGGTAGGTCAGCAGTTGAACAGAAAAAGGAACTTCTTCCAAATGCTTCAGATCAAAGTGCAACCAGCATGGTTAAGAAATCTAGAACCCTTTAACAGGTTTTAATGTGTCTTCATTTATATACTAAGGAAGAAAAGTGAAGATTTTTTTAGCACGCTGAAGAAAGCACACTGGACTCCCTTAGAGCAGAATAATGTGACTCAATCCCAGTCTTGCATGTCCTGCACACAATTAGGCATCTCTCCTAACCAGTAGTATAATCAGGAACACTAACAGTCTCTCCTAAATCCTGGCTGATCTCATCAGACATTGTGTCATTAGCCAAATGGTGTTCAATCTTTTCCATCAGCCACAAGATGAAAACCACTGTCATACAAGATCGTTAAACCAAACAAATCTGTCTGCAGAAAGACTTGAAGTTACGACAAATGGCTTAGAGAACACCAACACTATACGTACTTGAAAACCACAGTACACACACACACACAAGCAGGCTTAATGAGACTATATCTTTGATTGAAGGGCAAACTAAATCTGGAGGAAGTCTCTGACAAAGAAAGAAGATCAATTTGTTATTCTCCTCCAAACTAACAATACTTAGAAAGCAAAGAAACTCTAAGCTGGTCACACAGGACTATTGCAAGACATTCTAGAACTACAAATGAATATAGATTTAGCATCAAAGAATCCTTAAAATAATGAAAAATATGAAGATGGGGTTTGAATACAAGAATGTTTTGCTTTTCTCTTAATATTTACTCTAAGTCTTCTCTCTTTTAGTTGCTAATGTACATAATCACGTAAAATTTTTTACAGCAACCTTGAATGATCACTCCATTGGTCAGATTGCACTAGAAAATCCAGGAACAATCATGCTGAATTTAGACAGTTGTGTTATTTGGGATTAAACTTATGATATTGCTGAAGTAGTGTCTCCTCCTTCTTCTTTACTGACCACCTTGGAACCCTAAGAGATGCCCTGTATAAGTAATAAAGATTTTGGAGTCAATATACGGAAACAAGAAACAAACACAATGTCCCAGTGCATTACAAGAAGCTATTATATTTTTTATGCAATGTTCTTCTCAAAGAGTTCACACAGCCTGCTAGATGCGTTAATCACTAAAATAACACAAATACGAACTCTCTACCATTCTTCCATCAAAGGTACGGTTGGATTTTGAAATAGATTGTTATAAACTCTGCTACAGAGAAAATCCAGCTTATTTTCTCATAAATAAAATTAAATGAAAAGAATAATTCTGTTTAATGAGCAGGTGCTAGACAGCAGGAATAGTAGAAAGCTGATTTAAATCCATAATCCAGATCATTCCCAAGAGTTACTGTGAATATAAAAAATGTAAAGTCTAGTCATCCTTGAGAGTTTCAGTTTAAGGCTGGAACACACTTGTTACTTCAAAGGTTACTGAAAATGCATCTACATTTTTTCCTGGTGGCAAATGGAATGAGTATCCTTCATAACATAGTTCTGATTCATTTTTCCCACAGCTGCACTGTTTGTTATTAGTTGTACTGTACATTGTTCTGAGAAAGCGTTAGTACCTCACAGTATAATGGTCTGTTAGAATCACACAATAAGGCCTCTCTTATTTGTTTACAGTCCAAATACTGTCCAGATAAGTGCTTCTCACCACATTATTCCCATGTTTCTTTCGCAGTTTCATTAATCCTGCCAACAAATATGTACAGCCAAAATAGCTTAGAAGAAAACAAAACCACTTCAGCTTCTGATGCTATGGAAGAAAATAAACAGAAAATACAATTACTTTGTGGAAGGAAAATATATTGGTTAGTACAGGCAAAAGAAAAAATTCTACTACACCCACACAAGTGGCAACAGTTTCTGTAGTGCTGTTGCAGATATCACAAGATTCTGAGCAGACAAGAAAGTGGAATTGGTTACACAGAGGTAACTTTCACAGTCCAATAATATAGTGACATGTATGCACATCTCACATTACAAATAATCTTTAAATAACAAGAGGTTATTGGGCAATAGCATAGAGAAAGCACTTATGAAATCTTTTTTTCTGGCGGGTGTGGGGATAGGGAGGCGAGGGAGGAAGGCGAAGTCAAATTTACCAGGAAGAATTTTCGTAACAGAGCATTAATTAGCATTTACTTCATCCCTGAAAGTTAGATACATGGAGTTATCAGCAAAGAAAAAGCCAAAATTTGTGAATAATATTATTCATTAAGTTAAAATACTATGAAATATATTATTAATATTAGTTACTTCAGATATTTTAGATTTGCTCCCTGTATTCTGTCCATGTCAGTGTGCAATTCCAGTTTGGATGTCTGGATAAAAAGGTCAATATTAGGAGCTAGACTGGATTTTTTACTATCAGCACCATCTAGAAGGATGCTCTGCATGCATGCTGAACCACAACATTATAAAGCTTATGAAGAAAACAAGAGAGTACTGTATGTCCCAGATGCTTAGCAGTCAAATAATAGAAAGAATAAAACAATAAATGTCATGGTGTTACTGAGGGACTGTTCAAAGACTGATAACAATATCAAGAAATATTGAGTAGTTTGCCCAGGTGAACTTTATGAGGTTCAACAAAGCCAAGTGAGAGGTCTTGCATCTGGGTCCGAGGCAAGCCCCACTTATCAATACAAACTGGGGGATGTAAAGCTAGAGCACAGCCCTGCTGAAAGGGAGTTGGGAGTACTGGTGGATGACAGCTGAACATGAGCCAGCAGTGTGCTCCGCAGCCTAGAAAGCCAACCGTATCCTGGGCTGCATCAAAAGAAAAGTGGCCAGCTGAGCAAGGGAGGTGCTCCTGCCCTTCTGCTCTGCACTAGTGAGGTCTCATCCGGAGTGCTGCATCCAGATGTGGAGTCCTCAGTACAGGAGAGACCTGCTGGAGTGCATCCAGAGGAAGGCCACAAAAATGATCCAAGGGATGAAACACCTCCCCTATGAGGACGTGCTGAGAGAGCTGGGGCTGTTCAGCCTCAAGAAGAGAAGGCTTCAGGGAGACCTGATAGCAGAATTTCAGTATCTAAGGGGGGCTGTAAGAAAGAATGGCAACATACTCCTTAGCAGGGTCTGTTATAATAGGACAAGGTGAAATGGTTTCAAACTAAAAGAAGGGAGATTTGGATTGGACATAAGGAAGATGTTTTTTACAATCAGGGTGATAAGGCATTGGAACGGGTTGCCCAGAGAGGTGGTGGATGATAGTTCAAGGTCAGGCTGGGTGGGACTCTAAGCAACCTGATCCAGCTGTAGGTGTCCCTGTTCATGGCAGGTGCATTGGACAACATGACCTTTAAGAGTCCCTTCCAACTCAAAAGATGCTATGACCCTGTAAGTGTTTTTTTAAAATATTGCTTGTTTTGTATGCATGAGGAATACTCTGAAAGTAATGCCTCCTATTTTGCTATGTTGGCTTACAATGTTATGTACATATGGTGGTGGTATGACAGTAGAGGCTGAATCTCCTCACCAGTATTCAGTTACCTTTGGTTGCCATGTGACAGATGGCAGCAGAGGGGCAATCTGACAAAATGGTGTCTGACATGGAAGTGCACATGAAGCAAAAATGTTTCACTGAATTCCTTCATGAGGAAAAAATTGCACCCACTGGCATTATTTGACACTTGCTGAACATTTATGGATACAAACAGTGGATATGAACACAGTGAGGTGGTGCGTGGTGCTTTTCAGCAGTGGTGACAGCAACAGTGGGTCACCTCTGCTGGTGTAGATTCTTATGAGCACGGCATGCAGGCTCTAGCTGATCTCTGGGAAAAATGCAGAGCGAATAGTGGTTACTATGTTAAAAGGAAGTGTTTTGTAGCCGATGATTTGCTCTATCAAATCATGTATTTGTGCTCCTTGTAGCTACTGTAGTTTCCATGAAAATAAATAGGAGTCATTACTTTCAGAGCAACCTACATACTTATTTTGGAATATTAAAGTCAATTAATACACCTATTCTCTTATGATGAGGCAGAAAAGAGGCATAAAAATGCAGTATAGAAAAATATTATTAAGATGGTCGGTAATAAATGGAACTAGGCCCTGAGATCTTTGATCTCCAACTAAATTAAGAGTAGAAATTCTATTCAGAAAACATACATAAAATTAATTTGTTCATTTGAAGAATTTATGGGCAGGAGACATTATCAGTGTATCTATTCTGTCTTTCATTATAATACAAACTATTCTATTTTGCTATGTAAGACTAATTATTTGTATCTGAATAAAAATATATTTCAAAAAGCATCCAAGCTTGATGATTCCTGTAAAAAACACATGAATGCTATACATCTAAACAACAAAACAACTGTTCATTATATGAAAAGAGTTAAAATATAGTGTGGGTAAATAAATGGTTCATTGCTGGTGTTTCAATTACTCAGCACAGTGTGTACATTTCCCTCTTAAATCTAGATTTTGGTGTGGTGTGTCAGATGTAGAGCAACACTGACAAGCCACTGTCAAAACAACAGCCTCGGTAAGATGATGGAGCAGGTACTTAGAATAAAAAGAAACACCCACTGAATAATATTATGCATATCCACAGCATCTACTGCCTCAAACAAAATCACATTAAAAATCTATGGGGAAGATTCTGACTTTCATATTCATGGAAATTCTAAAAACATGATGGAAAGTGGTAGGGAAGCAATTACATTTGCATCCTGTTTCTCTAATAATATTTTACAATTCTACATCTCAATGCATCTGACAATTACTCTTCAGTTTTTAGTTATCAGGAGGTTTTTCTTCCACAATAATTGTCTTCTTCTCTCTTCTGCATTTGTTAACAGCATGTGCTCTGACTAATTTCAAGTTAATTTATTAAGACAACTGTATACAGCTCATTATCCAAACATGAGATATTTACAGGTGTTCTGCTACTGAACCGCCTGCAGCTTCTCACAATTTGGTGAGCCTGGAGACTTCCTCTGCAAGAATGGCTACAGAGTTACCTTTCCAGTAACACAAGAAGTCCCTCTCAGACACGCATGTTTTCACCAGGTCCTCACTGACCAAGCTGAAGTTTGCTTATGCGCTTTCACCTCCACCACTAGCCCTCTCAGCATTGCTACCCATCCCTTTGGACTCCTGAAGTGTGCCTCCCTGAATCTACTTCACCATCGCCACTGCCACCTTCACATGCTGCCCTTTCTGCCTTCTGTCTCGTGGGAAAGCCCACAGAACAGAATACTTTAAAGACTGTTTTTAAGCAAGGGTTATATGACAGGGAACAACAAACAAAGCTGCTGCATTGTATGCCTGAAGTTCTCTGTTTTCTGTCTCACAACATATAACTCAGGATGACTTTTCTCCTTCTCCAGATCAATGGCATAAAGAAAGTGACAGGTTTATGCTATATTTTTTGTAACTCACAGTCTTCACGCAAATGATAAAGGACAGAGAGAGCTCATAGTGTGGAAGGAGACATGTGTTGCATGATTCACAAGAGGAGCGCTGGGTTACAACTGGGAAAGACCACTGAAATTAAAATGTCACCCTAGAGGACCAGATTGTCTTTCTTTTAGCAATTTTTGATTCCTGAGTATCACTTGCTCATCAGCCTAAATCAGACAGTTTTTTTCTAATTCTCTGGGTATCCAGCTTAAGACTTCTGATCAGTAACAAGTACAATGGATGTGCTTTATCTAAATACAGGTCCACATGAGGTAAATCAGGCATGATATACCTCAAACTGTGTGCCTGAAATTAGCAGGCACTTCAGTAACTGTTACCTAGTCATCATCTCTCTTCTCTCAGATGTAATATTGGAAGAAACAAAACCTCAGTCTCTCCCAAACCCAGAATTGAAGTATGAAGTATGTAAAACATACTAAGTAAAGTATAGCAATGATATCATTCCAAGAGAGATTAATTCATTATGAGGTACAGATATATTTCACTAGGTATTGTACAAATGCACAGAATCAGTGAGGAGGATAAGAAATAGTAAATAATTACTCTCCAAGGAGGACAGAGGTAAAACAAATGCAATATGATTGTACTATTAAATGTATAAAGCTGCTAAACCAAGCTGCCCAGAAAGACTATAGAATTTTTTTAATTTTTGAATGCTTCTATTTCCTACCACCATTACCCAATACTGTCACTGCATATGATTTCCCATCAAAGAAATAAAGGCCCTTAATATAACCAAAATTTTACTGTTGTTTGCATTGTAACTACAAGCCATCAATACCGTTCAGTTTCTCAAATAAGCCTCTGCTACAGAGATGCTGTAAGCAATCAGTAATCACTCAGCCAAAAAGCTGTTTCCTACTTCTCCTCCATTTCTTCTCCCACACAGACAGGAGCTTCTTGTTCCAGCTTAAGCCAGATAAAAAGCTACATTCAAACAACTGAAAAATAGATGTGCAGAATGGTTTTTTTTTTTTTAATAGTTACTCATAGCTTTAACAGAACTGTTTTACATACAGTCCCACTTGCAGCCTGTTGGCCTGACACAACCCGCACCATGAGCATAAGCCAATCACTAGAGGGGAACTTGATGTGTTTTGTCAGGGAATTTCCAAATTTTTTGCTGAAGTACAGAAACATACAGGTCAAGAAGGAACACTAATTCTGTTCCATGCTCCTACAGTTACAAATGCTTGTGTCCATAACCTGCTCCTCTCATTTCAAATTGCATACCCTTTTCCCAGTCCAGAAGGATTGTACTTAGCAAAGCCTCTCAGTGAAATGGTCATGTGAATGCTAAAACATTGTACAAGCAAAGTATTGTTCCCTAGGCTTGTATAAAAACATCCAAAACATTTTTGCTAATATTTTCTCTGCAAGTCTGCTCAGGAAGACATTTATGAGGGAATGTTTGAGATTAAATGCTAAAATTCTGATGAAGTAGAAGCAAACAAAAACAGAGTATAAATTTTAATAGAAAACAACAGGCTTAACATGAGGCACAAACATCACAACTTGTAATAGTGCAGAGTTGCAACTCCAATTTTTACACACACACTGTGTTTCTCTGCATTGCCAGTTTTTAGTCTAATGGCTCTCTGTGGGACCTCTAACAGATTCCACTTTCATGAGAAAAAAGAGGAAACATTTCAGAGGATCAGTCCTCTACAGTAAGAGCAACACTCTTTTAGTTCTGTTACATATCCAGGGCAGTCATTTTGAAGACAGCTTTAATTATTGAATTCTCTCTTCTCCACTAATTCTATTTTTAAAATACTTTTAACACATCAGAATTTCAGACTGAAGGAAACAAAAAGCAAATATAGGCTGTATAACACATACCTCGTTGCAGAACAAGCAATACAAAATCCAATATTTCATCCTTCATAGGAGACTATGTATTGTTCACTTGGCAATAAAGTGTATAAATTACACTTTGATTTTCTTTTTTCACTTCTCTTTACCATGACTGGTGTGCTGATGTGTCTAGAGAATTTGCCTTTTTGAAGTTTTGCTGACAGCTTTACAGAATCATTTTCTCTGGAGCATCCTTCTGAAACTTGTTTTTTGTAACCCTTTTTATACTGTACCAATTTTGCTATCTCTGCAAAAAATATTACTTGCCTGAGGGTTTTTCTTTTTCCAGTCACGCTGCTAGGGGGCTGATTGTTTCTGATTACTAAAGTCAAAACTCACTGAAAATGAACTATTCAAGCTGAGGAGCATTTCACATGAGCACAGCAGGTCACCCAGTCACCTTACTTGTCATATTATTTAGTAACATGCCTACTATGGATGGAGATTATAAAATCATTTTTGCTGGCTGCACTGACAACCCACATAGAAAAATAATTCTGTTGTTTGAGATTCTGGAAAGGTAACCGTAGAATAAAGCATCTGACTACAGAATACAGAACACAGAACAAAATAATCTGATATATATATAGGTGACATATAGTTTGATCTTTAGAAGTGAAGGTATCAGTGCCAGTATTTCTCACAGGAGTCATTTATACATTTTTTCTTGTTTTCACTATGCAACTGGAATAAAAAAGATTATATACTGAACTTGATGGGAAGACTATTATAAATCCTTTCTACATTTACAACGTAAAGTTGTATTCATTAGACATGAAAATATCCATTGCATCATTTATATCATTTTCTCTCCAATGAAGAATTGTTCCTACATTGTACCATCTATTGTTTCTCCGCCTCAGGCAACAGAATTCATCCATTTCCTTGCTACAGCCTGAATATATGGTGCATATATGGTATGCTGAAGTGTCTGCAATTAAGACAGCATTACTGATCTGAATGAATTCAAGAGAAAGTATAAAGATGATGAGAAATGTAGGTCATAAACGGCCAATTATATCTTATCTTTCTTGTGCTATTTATCAGAATCTCAGTGTAGGAATGTTCCCCCCACCAACTTCCCCCTTTTTTTTTTCTTCCTCTAAATATTGTAGTTCTGAATTATTTGTTTAAACATAGAAAATCTTGAAGACTTTCAAACAGGAAGTCTGGCTGCTAGCTACTAGCAATTGGTGCGTTTAATAAATTATTCTTTGTATTTAAAGAGTAATGATATTCTTGGGCTGCTGCACAGCGTGGGCTGCATAATGTGAGGCCGGGAAGGGAAGAGGTAAGAGCAACTTCTTTCTGTACCACCACGGAGACTGTGCTGCAAACAAAATCTGACACCGCCTGAGCACTCTGGCTTTGAGATTCCTTGTATGGACACTAATTTAACCCTAACTCAGTTATTCAAAGATTACTTCCCTAACCATTCCTGATATGTGTTTCTAACCTTTTCTTAGAAACCTTAGCACCACAGATTCTTCGGGCAGTCCTTTCCAGAGCTTCTCTATGCCTGGTATAAGGAAGTATAGTTTCATTCAGTACTACTGTGATTAAGACCATTTTTACTCTCTCTCTACATCCATGATATATGGAGATTAACTCATCCCAGTCTTTGTTGTGACAAGATTTTACATACCATTAAACATCTCACATCCTCATGCAGTCATACTACCTCCCAGCTAAACAATTCAAACTTTCCAGTACTGTAGCATTAATCATCTGGACTTATGCTGACAAGTATTTGGGGATGTGGTCTGTAGCTGCACGCTGATGTTCAGCCATGGAGAAATGAAAATTCTATATTAATTTGAAGTTTTGTGATTAAATACACTTAAAAAGATGATGTTTATCATACTTGAAAAGCTATAATGTGGCTTTTGATAGGAAAGGTTGAAGCCACTGCAAGTTCTATGACGAAATGTTAAACTGCCATAACAAAGAAAAATACCCTGAAAAAAAAACTATTAAAAGCCTACCTAGCAGAAATGGATGTCAACCTGATTCAGCAAAGGATCTTACTCATTTCACAGATGAAGTAAAACTGATTGATCATGTATCGTACTGGGGGGAAGAAAGTAGAAAGAATCACATCACAGTCAGAAAAAGGTAGAAAAGACAGAAAGAAGACTTTCAGTTTGACAAAGATGTTCTGGGTGGTATGCGGGAAAAACATGAGCTAGCAAGAGAACATCAAACAAAACAAGCAAGTGGAAAATTATATGGTTGCAGAAAAGCACTCAGAAAGCCTATGGAAAGAGCTACGGAAACATCTGCAACCACCTAATGTCTTGAAAAGCACAACAATAAATAAATAGAATGAAAACACAAAAACAGATTATAATGAAAAGTTTACCAGTGAGAAATGAAAGAAGGAAAAGGTGCAGAAGAAGATGAAAATAAGTGGAAAAAGGTACACACACACAAGTTTCACAGTCTCATAAATTTCACTTTAAGAAGCAAGACAGAGAAAAAATACCACATGTTCTTTTTCATGAAAATGAAAGGAAAGACATTGGACAAAACACTGCAGTCTCAAGCAGCATCTTCCTTCTATCATATGTCATACGCTGACTGTTCTCCTGAAACTTTTGTGCTTAGCAGGCAACAACATCACCTGCTCCAAACACGAACGACTCATTAAAACCTGCAGGTGAAAACTTGCCCCAATCCACAGAAACAGAGCTGACATTTGATAAATTTCATCAAGTTTTTGAGAGAAAAACGTGTAGACAGACAGAGAATATGGAGTTAGCACAGTTTAATAGTGCACATTCATGCGATGCTTACTACGATCCCCAGCTTGAACATTTCTTGTCACAGAAATGTTTTGATTGCACGTGGTAAATTGAGACTTGGGCTTGTGTGAACTAATATCAGCACGCACTTATGTGTGCTTTAATAGAGACAAATAATGATTTACAAATGAAGAAACAGTGATTACCTCAGAGCAGCAGTTTTTCCATTTCTGTGAGTACATGTAACCTGCCTGGTTTGATACCCAATTTGTATGTCCCAGTATTTGTTGTCCTGTCTATTTTGTCTGTTTCGATTCCTCTTCTTCTTAATTAATTCACGAGCCTCAGGATCCCGAACTGCCTTTTCTCTGTCCTTTTCCTTGTCCTTGCTCTTCCCTCGTTTTCTTGCTTGCCGTATTTGTCTTGAATGGGGCACTGAGCACACGCTCCACGGTCCCACATTTAGGCTATAGAGGCTTTCTTCAGCAGCACATGGGCTAGACTGACAGACCTGAAATTCAGTGAGATTTGGACAAGCAGACCCACCAAACTGCGGTGGGGCCACCACGTGCCGAGTTCGATGCTGAAGCCCACTGCCACAGGTCTTAGAGCACTCCGTCCAAGGGGCAAACTCAGCCACAATGCAGTCCTGCCGGCACGGGATGAGGCACGCCTGCTCCTGGCGGGGCTTGGGCTCGAAGTACTCACAGATGACATCCTCAGCAGGCACCCCATTGGACTTCTGGATGCAGGTGATGTCTCTTGTCTGAATGCCATCCTCCCCTCTGAGGCACTCCTGGGGCTTCTCATGGCTGCGGGAGAGGACAGGCCGGCACTGATCCCACGTGCCGATCTGCCAGTCATACAGCTCCTTGTGCCAGTCACAGACACGGAAGCAGCTCTGCTGGTTGTCTGGCCGCTCTGGCTGCTTGCAGTTGGTGGGCAGTGTTGTCCAGCCCTCCACGTGGGCACACCACACTGCTCGAGTCTGGATGCCACCTGGGCCACATTCATCTCCCATGCATCTTCCCCATGGACCTGGAAAAGAAGAGAAGACACTAATGTTGCACGCCTAGTTGTTCTTTGATCACGGTGCGAAGCCAAGTTGAGAGAATCAGTTTTGTATTTCCAGTATCTCTAAGAACTTCAGGTTTGGAGAAACACAAAACAAATACTGGGTTATTCTTCATCTCTTATGATTATGGATAGATTTGACTTTTTATCCTAGCCAAACTGAACATTTAATTTCAAGAATATACAAAGGAATTAATCTCATTAGAAAACTAGAACTGAGCTATCACAAAACATGTCTTTGACTGAGAAAACACGAGGCAAAATCTTTGCCTGCAAGGCATGAATTTAATACTTTCTCTCACTTACATGAAAACTCTTTTCTGGACTTAGCTTTTGGTTCACATTTCTATTTTACTCCCTTTGTACTCTTTGTGCCCATTCTCCTGCTGTACTGTATTAAATAATTAGAAGAAGATTAAACATTTTGGGAAAAAAATAAAGGTAATTTCAGGTAGGCAACGTCTATTCTTCCTCTATTATAATTATAAAAGGAAAAGAAAAAGGAAAGTTAAGGAGTTTGTACCAGAAAAGCTCTGAAATGGTTATATGGAAGAAATGCTTAAGACAGAGGCATACCAACTCTCCAAAAAACAGAAGATATTGTTTTTTTTAAAATCCCTAAGGTCTATGATAAATACCCCACACATTTCTATAATTAGTGACAGCCAGATCAATAAAAATCTATATCCTTGAAAGCTCACAAGGCTGCTTTTTCTTTTATTGAAAACAGCAATATTCACCAGGCCCTACTCAAAAAATGCACAAATCATATGATAAAGAACTGTATTTTTCTTTTTTTTTTTAAGGTCCCCCTCATAAAGTTCTAATCTGGAAAGTGGTATTTACACATTGTGCATTGACATTGAAAAGCACGAGCAGTTGAGAAAAAAACATATAATAATTTCACAAAGAAAAACATCCACCTGCAGACAGTTGGCTGCCCCAAATATATTTTCTCTGAGTATGGAGTGCTCCTGTTCCATGAAAAATCTAGGTCAGGCCATTCAATCTTTATTCGTCTAGATGACCCGAGAGACTGTACCAAGACTACTTGTGAGTAAAGTTGTGGGTATTGTAGGGTGGAGACTTCTTTATTTCCAAAGCAGGTTAACAGAAGAATTCTGGTGTGGCACACCATTAAGTTAAATTAATTCTGTCTGATAAAAATTATTTAAAGCAGTTTGTCTTTGAATTACTGGAAGGAAATATGATGTCCTGCCTTAGTACTGATTCACACTAACTTTAAAACTCTCACCAGTTTTAATACAGATATCAGCAATTGCAGCTCCAAAAGACAGTTACAGCCTGGACTGAATATAAAGAAGCGCAGCTAGCAGGTCATAGGAGATGATCGTCCCTTTCTACTCAGCTGTTCTAAGACACCATGTGGAACACTGTGTTCAGCTCTGGGACCTTCAGTATACAAAGTACATGCACCTGACAGAGTGAGTCCAGAGGAGGGGCAATGAGGATGAGCAGAGGGCTGGAACACCTCTCCTACAAAGAGCTGTTCAGCCTAGAGAAGAGACAGGGAGTGACTCAGGCAGAGTAGCGACAGGACAAGGAGTAACAGCTTTGAACTAAAAGAGGGAAAATTTAGATTAGATACAAGAAAGAAATTCTTTACTGCAAGTCTGGTGGCACTGGATGCAGGGGAATTTGTCCCTGTTTGTGGCAGGGGTTAGAACTCGATGGTTGTAAGATTCCTTCCAACCCAAATTGGAATGATTACTCAACACCAACCTCAGTAGCAAACTGGGGAAAGGACTGATGTCAACAGTTAATCTCTGTTCCTCATCATAACATTTTTGGGCAGACACTGAGCTAAGGCACACTTCAGCTGAAGAGTATGTGGTCCTAAAATCCTAAGCATTAATGTTAGATATCAGTGTCAAGTGGCAGAGATCAATTCACTGCATGGAAACTCCTCCAGTTGTTTATTATTATGATTTGCTTGTTTCTTGCAGATAAAGTTTGAATTACATTTAGCGAGATACACGGAAAAATAAATATACTTTGAATTCAAATACATTTCAGCTTCCATTTCAACAAGATTATCCTAATCCATCTCTAACCAGCCTACTACAAATGACATAATCATTGCTCTATTTAATTTAGGTGTATTTATACAGAGTTGATGTACCATCTCCAGAATACCACTTTGAATTCTTGCCAAAATCAAAAGAAAGAAAATCTAGAAAAACTACTAAATATCACTAACTAAAGCAGAGATAAAATGATAGTGGTTGAAATAAAGCTGACCTTTCAGATTACACATTTCCATCTTAACATGCCACTGCACCTTGTGTATACGACGTGCATTCAGTGAAGCAACCCCTCTTTTTACAGGTCTTTACTGTGCTATACATGAAGATCAGTTTGGGGGGGATTCTAGCAAATTTCTAATAATGAATAATAATAATTCTGGCAAATTTCCAACAATGAATTATACAAGAAAGCATTCTCTAAAAACAATGCTTGCCATATAAGTGTTTTCAGTCCAATTCATTGACATGCACTCTACAACTTCCTGAAGGGATGTTGTGATGAGGAGGGGTTTGGCTTCTTCTCCCAGGCAACAAACAGAACCCAAGGAAATGACCACAAGTTGTACCAGAGGAGATTTAGATTAGACATAAGGAAAAACTTTTTCTCTCAGAGTGGGCAGGCACTGGAATGGCCTGTCCAGGGAGGTGGTGGAGTCACTGTCCCTGGCAGTGTTCAAGAGGTGTCTCCATGAGGAGCTATGAGATATGGTTTAGTAGCTTTTGTTAGCAATGGTAATGGGAGGACGGTTGGATGAGACGACCATAGAGGCCCCTTCCAACCTTGTGATTCTATGATTCTATGCTTATTTTTATGCAAATGCTAAAAACATCAGCATTAATGCACAGACCACTACCTTTGGCAATGTAAATATATTTAAAATAAATAAATATCAAAAACTGCAAGTGTGGAAATTGGGAAAGAAATAAAAGAATGTTCTTTTTAGAATGGGCTTTTCCATCCAAAATAACAGTGAGATGCATGACAGACTAAATGACTTCATTCTGTTTTTGCTACAAAGTAGTATGCAAATTTATAAAAGCATGCCAATGAACACGAGCTAACAACATTGATGTGGTCCTCTGAGAAAACAACTAAGCAGCACCTCTAAGTTTATGTAGGTTTATAAACGCGTTGCTGATATTAGTATTGTATTGGATCCTCCTCTTTATCTACATAGAAATTGATACCTAATTTTAAATTCAAAATAACCGGCGTAGACTATGAGGCTATACATATTCCAGCACCTTAAATTTTCACTTTACTACACCCTTCTTTTTATGATTATAGAGCCCTAAATTGAGTCACAGTTTTGGGTGGACTTGGTTAGGATCTCTCCTGTCAGCTTCCTTAAAGGTCTAAATGGCTTCCACACTAAACCAAATCAATTTTCATTTGAGCAGAAAATTAAACTTGAGGAGTGAAAGAAAGCTGAAAGCAAAGGCAAGAAAGACTTGTACACAATTCTCCTGCTTGCTGAACCTCAGGGGTGACTCAATGCTTCTAACCTATACAGTGACCAGAGGCATTAAACTCTGTCCTGTGGCCTCTAGTCCCCAGAAATCTCTCTTATCCCACAGTTTGGCCCCTCACCCCTACCCCCTGACATACCCCTCACTCTCTCAAACTTTCTTTTTCTTAGTATGCTCGCTGTCCCCCTACCTATGTAGGTGGTTTTTACCAACTACTTCTTTGAGGAATATCACACCAAGGAGCAAAAAAAAATTGAAAGAGGTACTCTTCTTCACAACTAGCCACAGTTCTCCTTGGGGTTCTGGAGAATATTTATAAAATAAAAATAATACTAATAATAAAAAGAAGAAACACTTTTGTATTCAGCAGTTATTCAGAATAAGCACAAGTTTTAATCTAACCTTCAGCAAATTCATTTCAGAATACCTAGTTGTCTTAATGATGAATGAAGGAGGGGAAGGAAGGAAGAGACAGGAAGAGGAATTCCCATTTTGTTACTTTCTCTAAAAAAGGGAGAATAAAATGGAGGTGAACATTTCTAACAATATGAACAGAAACTTTGCTCAAAATTATTCTGATAAATAGCAAATCCTTTTTCATTTCCTTTAGAAAGCAATTTCTGAAACACAAATTAATCAAAAGTTCTGTCAGCTTTCATCCGCACACAACTTTAAAATCTTCCATTAAGTTATTCCACATCTGATTATAGAACTAGGAGTCACTTTTCTTAACCACAAGCACCTTCCAGAGGTTTCATGTTGCCATACATTTGCAATATAGACCATGCTAAAGAGATACGATCATCTGCAGTTCCCTTTACAGATACCCATCTCTCTCTTCTGATGAAAAAAAAAACAGCCTACAAAACTCATTCATATCTTAAGTGTGCTCAAAGACATCACAAGGGTCAATGCCAAACATGGCTCATTTGAAAATAATCACAGAAAAGCAGGCAAATAAATGTTTCTGAACTGAGTGAAGTGGCTTTGCAATTCGATCCAAATAACAAAAAAATGCATCGGAAAGTAATCCTAATCCACTGTCATTTTTGTTTTCATTGCCATAGATTGAAGAGAAAGCACCCAGCACGCGTTTCCATTATTCCTTCACCTGCTGGTCAAGACAGCACAGAAGATTCTCAACATATGATAAAAAAAAATAGCAGAGACAGAGATTTTGAATGATCAAAATGATTTTGAGGTATGAGATAATCAAGTAAAGAACACCTGCAACATATTTTTGTAATAAATGATTATTATAGGCAGTACTTACACACTTTCCTATGTATACAACTGATCTGCAGATTGAAATTGATACACGAGACTGAAGAGGAGTACAGACAGACTTACAGCCAGGAGCAAGTCAATTTGCGTTCAACATGGGCTGCAGACATTTTTATATGCGAATTTTTGGAAAAAAATAATCTAACAGAAGCTCATATAGCATAGATAGGCAACTCTGCAAAGAAAGAAAAAGAACAGCAAAACATCCCACATAGATTTCAACCACCACCATCTTGTGAAGGCTGCAGGGGGGTGGGGGCAGCTTTCACAAATCCTCAGCTGATGCTAAGCACTGGTAACAACAATAGAAACTCTTTAGGAAAGCTGTCGAGCTTAATCAAAGCCTCATATAATGTTTTAATTTGCTCTTTATGAATACTCCTTAGGTTCTCTACTTCCCACAGCAGCAGTCATCACACACGCTTGCTCTCCCTGCTGTGCGCTGATCCAGTTGCAAGCAGACAATGTGATACACGTTTGGCACTGGGGAGATAGCTGCTGCTGTGAACACAAAGTAGTCTTTCTCGGGATTTTGTTTTAAACAGATTTAGATGGATGTGTCATGCTTTACCTGGACTGGGCTGCACTTGTCTCCAGAAAATACCATAATGTATCTGCATGTTGCTTAACTGGCATTTGACAAATGGTAAATACAGAAATAAATTGGAAGCTTGTGTCCTTTCTGCTGTTGGGAGTTGTCACTGAAGTCATAGTGAGTTTAAGATGTCATTTGTAATTCTTTGTCTTCTAAAGAGATTACTGTAGAATACAATATTAAGATTCCTCCTAAGCTTCTGAAGGATTAACATTTATTTTTGTTACGGAGCAGGGAAGGGAGTGAATTAGCCATTGCTACAAGTTTATACTGAAATTCCTTGAAGTGATCATGATGGAGTCAAAAATCAAGACAAATATCTCACTGAAATAGCAATAACCTTGCAGCTGAGTTGAAATAAAGCTATTATAATATTTGTTATCTTATATATTATTTCAGCTATTAAAATTAACACTATTTGAAAGAAAAAAAAAATATTTTGAGCTTTGAGTCCAGGCAAATAAGGCTATGTCAAATCCCTTAAGCTTTTTTCCCCATACAAGTATAAAAATATAAAGCCCCAAAGAAACCAAACTTGCAACCATGAAAGTCTTAAAAGCATCAAACAAGATATTACTCTCATTATTAACAAATCTGATTTCAGCTGAATTTTGCTGTACTTTTAGCAAGAACTGGTTTTGATCCATTTGTATTGCTGGTTTGGTGTCTGTAAGTAGCATTAATAGTTTAATACCAGAGAGACTCTGACTGGACAAGACAACGAGCAGATTAGTTTTTTAGTATTTGGAGAGGATTGCATTTAGAGAGACTACTGGGAGACTGATTAGCAGAAATCTACTTTTCTTAAGTTTAGAAACAAGCTAGTACACAGTAGTAGAGACCTCAAATTTTCTTTGTATTACGAGAAGGCTGTGAAGAGGGCCAGGAAGGTTAAGTGGATGACACAGGGCTGGGAGGCAAAAGGACACAAGTATTACAAGATCCAGCTCAAGAGTAAGCAGCAAATCTCAAGAGAGGTCAGAAAGACACAGATCAAAGAGACTTTGAAGGACTCAGGAGACGACCACAAATGCAAACTGCAACTCCTGATAGCAGAACCATCAAGGAGCAGAACAAACAGCAGTAGGCCACTGAGAATAGAACCGGATCAGAGTAGCAGCCAGAATCACTTGGCACTCCGTTACACTGAAATGCAAGAATCGTGCGTAAGTTGATACAGCACACCTATGTTATCTACATTTGCTTTATGCAGTTGTGGTGACATAGGAAAAACAACTACTGCTGCAAAGGGTATTTTTGTCCCAGACAGCAGCTAATCATGAAAGTCTAAACAGGGAAGTCGGTCTCACTAATATAGATGCGCTGCCTATTACAATGACAGGTAATACAGCAAAATGCTGTAATTCTAGATAAATTACTGATACACCTTTTTTTTTTTTTTCTTTTAATATAGAATCTGAGATGCTGCCAACATGACAAGCTGTTAGTGTTTGCAAACACAGATTCAGTAAGTTATACTATCAGGAGTACCAAGGCAGCAGAACACTGATAGACAAAACCTTTATTTTCACATCATTCCCACCCTGGGGAGCTCCCTGGGATCTGCAGGACTTGCTGCACGCTCCGCATGCCAGCAACTCCCATACTGGAGTGTTACGGATCACCTTGACTGTTGTTTCTATTCAATGCTTTTGTCTTTCCCAGATATGTTTGAGGTTGAAAAGAACACACAAGGCAGTGTTTGTATCAAAGAAAATGGATTCAGAATATGGACGGGAGATAAAAAAGGAAAGGAGGTTAACAGAATAAAACACAGCAATGTCTGAGATTCAGAGGAAGATAATGGAGAATCAAATATGCCTACAAATGATATGACACCTAGGTCAAAATTTTTATTTCCTGAGAGTATAAGACACTGCAGTTCAATTTCAGAATCTGAAGGGCAAGTTCTTTCCATTCCCTAGGTTAACAAGGAAATACAAAAACTAACATTAAAAATACAGCAATATATATGAATCTAAAATGCAAATTCCCCTTTGTTCCCCCAACCTTCCAGGCACACTTTCAAACAATGGGATAAAGGCAAACTTCAAAGTCTGAAAAATCAGCTATTTAGAAATCTTTCTAACTGTGCATCTTTGCATATAATTATTAAGGTATTTTATAAGTCTATGCACTCTTATTTTTTCCCTATTTACATCCATTAGGAAAATAGACACGATGTTCCTGAGACTATTAACAGTACAGTAAATAACATAATTCATAATCTTGTTTTGAAATGTCACTTAAAATCATGAATGCAGAACATATGAAATAAGCTTAAAGAGAAACCGTACCAGTCAAAATTCTGACATTGAAAATCACAAAAAGTGTTAAACTTACTGTTTCCCTAACTGGACAGTTTAGTATTATAACCTCACAAACTCCTGCAACAACTGGACAGAGAGGAACTGATGAGGTTCATCAAGAGCAAGTACAAAATCTTGCACCTGGGGATGAAGAACCACATGCACCAGTACAGGCTGGGAGCTGACCTGCTGGAAAGAAGCTCTGAGGAAAAGAACCTGGGTGTCCTAGTGGACAACGGGTTGGCTATGAGCCAGCAGTATGCCCTTATAGACAAGAAAGCCAATGGTATCCTGGGGTGCATTAAAAAGAGTATGGCCAGCAGGTCAAGGGAGGTGATCTTCCCCTTCTACTGTGTCCTGGTGAGGTCACATCCGGACTACTGTGTTCAGTTCTGGGCTCTCCTATTCAAAACAGATAGGGTTCTCCTAGAGAGTGTCCAGTGAAGGGCAATGAAGTTGTTAAAGGGCCTGTACAAGGAAAGGCTGAGAGATCTAGGATTGTTCAGCTTGCAGAACACTGAGAGGGGGTCTCATCAATGTCTATAAACACCTAAAGAGTGAGAGTCAAATGGATGTGGCCAGGCTTATTTCAGTGATGCGTAAAACAGGACAAAGAGCAATGGGAAAAAACGGAATACAGGAAATTCCATACAAACATGCAAAATAACTTCTTTACTTTAAGGGTGACAGTGCACTGGAACAGGCTGCCCAGAGAGGCGGTGAAGTCTCCTTCTCTGGCAACATTCAAGATCCATCTGGATGCTTTACTTCTCAACCTCCTCTAGAGAACCTGCTTTAGCAGGGGGTTGGACTCAATGATCTCCAGATATCCCTTACAATCCCTATGATTCTATGAACCAAATTTTCCTTGTTTTAATCCAGCAAGTACTCCTTTTGTGCATTAGAAAACTAGTGTCTCTAAAACAAAGTCATATGCTCCATAAGAAAAAGAAATAAATTGAATTTAATGTGCTTTCTCAGTGCTGATGGGAAATATTTTTTCATCTGTTATAAAGATGGAAAGAATAAAAAGTTCCTACAACAAATACATAAAGAAACAAAACAGCCTCAGTAATTTTCTTCGTTTGCTCTTCTTCCCTATACAGTCAGGTCTGAAAATTTAATTCAGCACTTTGAACAAACAAACTTCCTTCTGTTTGCCACTTTTTAATATTTATTCTCTTGCTCTGTCTGTACAGATTCGAATCCTTAAATAAACTGCAACGGGGCTCATACTTTGCATAGCACATACCACAGTTCTTCTCAAAGCAATGTGAATGTATGCAAGCCAAACACCCTGAAAATCATTATGTGCACCAAAGGTACTGAGAGCCTCCAGCTTGCAGCAGTGGTGCAATATGATAACCTGAAGTACATTCTAGCATGTATGCAAACATGAAAGGCTTACAGCTCACAATGCAGAACTGTCTGGCTTTCTGTTACTGCCATAACCTGTAATAAAACATTTTCCTTTACCATAAACTTAAGCTAGTTCTCAAAATATTTTTCAGATTTTAAATCAGTTTTTTCTCCAAACTTTTTTTTATTTTTTAGCTTTTTATCATCTGTTCCTCTAACTATTCATTTCTCATTTACATAGTGTAGCAGTAGCAGACAAAATGAATACTGAATGAACACACGAAAGGAATATTTAACTGAAGCAGCATGCTCTAAGAAGAAACAGAGCTGCTATGTTCTACAAAGCAATTACATTGCTTTGAGCCTCTAGTCATAGTGCAGTAAATACTTCTGATATTGTAAGATACCAAGTTTCTTTTAGACTGTTTATACATAAGGCTTACTCATGAACATTTCTTAGATTCATTATAAGTGGCATTAAACCAGACCAGTGTATTCCTCCAATTCATCATGTTTTCTGTCTAGTTTCAGTGCTGGCTGAAAAGCCAGGTAATGCTCTTCTGGCAACACGATTAGCAAACACAGTAACATTCTCATAGGCTTCATAAATTAGATGAAAGGCTTCATTAACCTTTGCTTGCATCTCTCCCATGTCTGTTTTGTTTTGGTTTGTCTTCTGATTACTAACACTTGAAAGCTGCTCTGCATCTCCTCTAGGACATAACAGGGCTATACATGGCCAGACCAAAGACCTTCCTAGCCCTGTGCCTGTGTCTTTTAGCAATGAAGGGCAGAAGGCTGAAGAATGTATAGGTGAGTATGATGCACTCCCCGGCTCTCACACAGCTTCCCAGCATTTTTAGCACACACATCACTGTGGAAACATTGATACAAATTTTAGAAATAATTGCAACTTAAAGATTTGTTGTTCCTTTTTTTCCTCCAGTACAAAGCTACTTGGAAATACACCATATTCACCTAATTTTTAATGTATTGGGCAAAAAAACAAAAACAAAGCAATGTCATGCACACCAAGGCACTGATGAGAAAACCTGTGAAATCAGTAGTAGAGACTACAATCAGGAGTAAATCAGGAGTAGACGTTGCATTCATAGCGACATTGCTTTTTGATCCTTCGATGTCGACTCTTCCTATCGTTGTGAAGCAGAATTCACCCAGCGTTGGATTGTTCACCCACTAATAGGGAATGTGAGCTGGGTTTAGACCGTCGTGAGACAGGTTAGTTTTACTAACAGAGACTACAATCAGGAGTAAATATTAGTATCTTACAGCAAAAGTTCTATAATTATCACCACAAATTACTCTTACCTGTGTCCCTGCATTACAATCTACCTGAAAGGGACACATTATTGAGAAAACCAATTCAGGTTCCACTGCCTATTAAAAATTTAATTTGTATAGACTAATTTGAGGTTTTTCCCTTTGTTTTGAACCAAGGCTCCCTATTTCCCTGGCAGCATTTTGCCTTCAAATCGGTCACAAATTGCAAAGCAAATTCAGTGTACTTTAACTGAAACTGTAATGGTCATTGTGAGCATACATGGAAACTGAGATTTCTTCCACTAATTCAAACTGAGCCTCGCTCCTCACTTTTCATGAGAGTGAACCCCAATTAGATCAGTTGCAAAACCACCAATACTCCTTTTGATGACATGTATGCATCAGCACATGTTGTAGCACTAATTGCTGGGTACTATTGGACAGTTTACTTTCATACAGAGTTCAGTGCAATCTCATGACAATCTGGTATATTGAACAGTTTACAGGGACTTTAAATCAGTTCATGAATAATGTTGCCATTTAGGTTGTTAAATGTGATTTTCTTCAGTACACGCAGGCTGATGCATTAAGAAGTGAAGATCAAACATTTCTGTTTCAGTTTGCATCAAGACCAAGCGAGTAGTATTGTTTGTATGCCAGCGTCTCATTTTCTGTCCTTTCATTACCTCCCCTTGCTCATCACAGCCTCCTGCTGTGCTGATGATAGCCAGAAGTGCTGGTTGCGGGACTGCTGCTACCACGGGGCACATCTATCAGCACAGGCCATGGCACTGGTGCCAGAACTCAGTGTGTAGTCCTACTCTGCCTGCATTTGCCAAGGGCAAACAAACCAAAATCCTCCCTGACCGAGATATAAAGAAATGTGCTGCAACAGCTTTTCACAGAGCATTCAACTAAGATACTACAGACAGACATCAGAAATTACATGTAATATCTGTGGGCACTGACTGCTTTAATGAGTCAAACTTCCTGTGTGATATCACATTAGACAAGCTAGCAGGAAGTTTGTAATTGAGCTGCATAAAGTCAGCTAAAGATTTAGGTTGAACTCAGAGCCTGCTGGGTGATCTACACGCACCATTTTTTTGTCTCCTCGCACTACACCTTCTCCTGCATAAAGCAAGGACAACAATATCAAATTTTAAAACTCTTTTAGGTATATCAATGAAAAACAGTGTGCATGAAGTAAATAGCCATAACGTATGAAGCAGCACTAAAGCATGATGTAAATACACCTTCCATCACTTTCTTTCTGCAGGCACACTGTTTACTCAATATCTTTCCCTTGCATTTCACTCTAAATCCTAGTTCTGTTGCACATTGGGTTTTCGTAAGAAAGCAAGAATTCCAGATGGGAACTGCTCCTTTCTCTTACTCTTCACAGAAGTCTTATTCATAGAGAACAGTGTACATACTTCTCTGCATCTTCACTCTACCTCTCTGTTCATAAGAGAGCTAAAAGACACTCAAGGATCATATAAGAAGATTTTTCATATCTCTAGATTCTTTACTGTTGTTTTTTTTGTTTTTTTTTTTTTTGCTAGTAATGAAAGAAAATACAAGACCTGAACTTCATGAATACAGCTTAAAAAATGTTCTGATCTATCTTCATTCTTGTTTTTTTTTCTAATTGATTCAAGCAAAGCAAATGAAACTTCCTTTTCTAAGTACAGAACATTACAGAATATTTTAATTTTATATATATATATATATATATAAAACCTTTAAATATTTCATTATTTAAATTGCCTATGTATTGGACTGAAATAATAATCAAGTCATAAATCTTTTGAAGTGCACTAAGACTTTATGTCTTGCTGAGACACATTTTCTCAAGTAAATTCTCTGTTCATTTATTATTCATTATCATCTGCAGTTTGCCGAATTCCTGTGAAACCCATTTTCAGTGGCAACTTTCTCCTAAAATCGTGGTATTTTCCTTCCCATAGGTCCATATAGTGAAAACCAACTAAGTCATGAGTACATATCCAAAGTTCAGATGCCAGTGCAGATCAGAGAGGGGGTAGATTTACATTTGTTTCGAGGAAGTCTTGTCAGGACAGTATGAAAATAGTCACTGCATCGTATGCAAAATAAATAATGGCTTCAATCTGAGCACTTTACAAGTGATCATTTTAATTCCAGAGACAACTGAGATAAATAATTAATTTTAAAAAGTGAATATTACTTATTTCCATCTGGCAAATGTGTTGCACAAAACTATTAAAGAAAGAGCTTTTGTCTATTTTTATGATGTTGGCAATATCTAATAAACTCTTCTATGTAAATATATTTTTTGTCAAAATTTTTGCTTTAGAAATAAGGAATAATTTCTATGAAATATTAATGTGTCACTTTAGCATCTCAGACCATCATATAACTATGGCTTTTAAAAAGAACTCCCTGTTAATCACAGCAGGGACATCTGCTTAAAAATACATGATGTAACCTGGCATTATCACGCTGATCTATTACAAGAATCCAACATCTGCTATTAAAAATGAAGCAGATCACTAGGGCAAAAATTTTAAATTATACAGGTATTTTTAGAAGTGTATCACAAGAATGTCAGTAATTTCTGGGAGATTTCTTAAAATTCCACTCATGCACTGAAGAAACAGAAGACAGGGACAAAGGGGCTCACCTCTGCTGTTGTATTCCACTCTAGCACAAAAAATGCTTACGTTTCCCTTGCTAGTACTACCTTTGATTTCTGAAGATATATTACTGAGGTCATTTTATAAGAATTAACACCAGAATTTTAATAGATGTTTCCAGAAAATAATACTTTTTTTTTTTTTTTTTTTTTTTTAAATCTTGACAGTCTCTTCTCCAAATAGTAGGTGGAAATGTTTTTATATATTATTTATTTTTTAAAGTACCACCTTACATACTATGTAGATTTGGAAACATTTTGCCAACTGTTTTGGAGGAAAACCTCCCAGTTAAGAGATGGTGAAAGACAGAGAAGCCATTTGAGAATATACATAGACCATATACAAGTTTGATTTAAAGGACAAGACATATATAGGGAGAGATATGGTTATCTGATCAGTCACCCTACCAGAACTTTTAGGACACTGAGCATTTATTAAGAAACCAATGCAGACGGAATTAGCAAAATTGTATTTGGAAAATACTGTTTGCAAAACAACTCAGGTTAATTTGTCAAATCTACTGAAATTATACTCTCATATTAGGTCAAACACATAGGTAACTGAATACTTTACTTCATTTCCATCAGTTTTGTTTTTTATTGATTGGACATGAATTCTTGAGATTTGAAGATATAATTACACAAAATATTCTATTAATATAGCCTTATAAGGATAGCCACTGAATTGTTGTGTAATATGATTAATACTTGCTTGCAACACTATAGTAGCCTTTAGATGTTGTGGATAATAACTACAATGTAGTATTGTAGATGGGGAGGCATGTTGTAAGGCTGTCCTACTTTAACAAGGCAAACGAAATACAGAACAATTGAAAAACTGCATGCCCTCACGCAGGGCCAAAAATGCCTAGAATGCGAGACAGGTGACAAGGTATTCCCCTTTGTCTTCCTTATCTGTGCATGCAGAGACTTCTCTGGTTGTCCCTGCATTTCACAGCAATCTCTGGGACAAATGGAGTCATTGCATGGTGCCTCACATGGAAATAAGCCAGATGTGGAAGGTGAGTCAGTGGATTAAAGATAAAGACCATTACGTTGAGGGTGACCACTGAAGGAACCATCATGAATGGACCATCATGAGATGGCTTCGGAGTCCACTAAATAAGGCTCTATCTGTTGGGCAATCATTGGGAGTGGATAGGATAATGATTTGGGAAATGTAATGAATATGTAACATATGTAAAAATATAATTTGTTCATGAACGATCAACTGGTGGAACATTTTTGGAGAGTTATCCCAATGCTACCTCAGCACTGTCAATAAGAACACCTGCTTAATGGTAATAAAACTTCTGCTGTTACGTCTCTTTGCATTGGTTTCTTTGATTCACTTGGGTACAACTTTGCAAGAGAACTTCAAGAAAAAGTGACAGTCTGAGAGTGTGATATAACAGTATTCATTTTAAAACAGTTTGAGAAAGCAACTGCAAATGAGCAAAGATCTATTGCTCACACAGCACAAGGAGGCTCATCATGCTAAATAACAAATCTTATCAACTTAAAAGACTGACTTAACATCATAGCACTTTAGCACTGCTCCTTTGGCTACATCACTCAAGAAATTAGAAACGTCAGTTTCCATTCTAATTCACCTTCAGGCAAGAAGGTTAACTCATTGGCAGGGAAATTTTAACAGGTCAGATCTTTCAAAAAAATCAATAAAGAACTGGGCTATAGATATCTTTCAAAAGGGATGACTTGAATTAAGCAGCCCTCACCAGAGATAAGAAACAGAGAAGGAAGGTTAGCGTTGGACAAAGAAACCGTCACCCTATTGCCAAATAGGTGATGTAAAGATCCCTATCAGCCTCAATTACTCTGGAAAAAAAATCTTAAAAAGGCTCTGAATAAAAACCCAACAAAAACAGAAAGGTCATTTTGTTTCAAGGAGACTCTCTACAAAAGGGCAGCAAAAAGGTGAGAATGACTGAAAAGTCTTCCCTAATGTTTTTAAAAAACTCATTAGCATGAAAATGTTCTCTGAGCTCAGTGAGAAAAAAAACAAAACAAAAACAAAAACAAAAAAACACCAAAATTATTATGGAAATATCAATGTCTCAAAAGGCATTTGTAGTGATCTTGTGGCCACCGTTCTTTTTTGTTTCCTGGAGGATATGTAAGAGGTAATTATCCATCCCGGCTGCAGTCATAAAAATGTCTCTTATCCTTCTCAGATGCACAATGAAAGATCAAATTTTGTCCAAGCGGGGACACACATTCATTTGGCTTACATCTCCATTATAATGTAAAATTTGATTCAATTCCAATTTTACTTGAGAAACGAAGAAGCTCTTGTTCCATCTTAAGACATAAGATTTATGGTTTGTCTCAAGGAGAAACTGTTTACCATAAACTAATGATAAATTAAATGCAGGAGCTAAATTTATCTTACTTAATTTGATCCTCACTATTTTATCCTTGATACCATTGTCTTTTTTTCCCCCTCCTTTTTATGATAATATTTAAGCTAACTCTTACTTGGAGAGAAAAACAGTCACAGTCATCTAGAAAATGAGCTCAGATGTTTGTATGGCAGCAAGTTAACATAGGTAAGAAAAAGCCCAATCCAGTATGGCACCACTAAAAAAGTCATCTGGGTAGCAAAGAGAATAAAATGTTCTCTTAAATCACGCGCATCTGCTTATTATATGCAAGTAACTAATCAGTAATTAGTAAACTTTGCATTTTCCTTTCCAGCTCTGATTTTTAAAGGCAATCAACTTATTCCAGAGTAGGAATTCATAGCAGGAGGAAACCTGATTTCACAGAATCATAACATCGTTTGAGTTGGAACTCAAACTCAACTCCCTTATAACTTCCCTGCAACCGGGACACCTACAGCTAAATCAGGTGCTCAGACCCCCATACAGTCTGACCTTGATTGTCTCCAGGGACAGAGCATCCATCACTTCTCTAGGCAACCTATTCCAGTGCCTCACCACCCTTATTATAAAAAATTTCTTCCTTATATTCATTCGAAATGTCCCCACTTTAAATTTGAAACCATTTCCCCTTTTCCCGTCACAACAGACCCTGCTAAAGAGTCCGTCCTCTTCTTTTTTACAGCCCGCCTTTACATACTGAAAGGTCACTCTCAGGTTTCCCCAGAGCCTCCTCTTCCCCATACTGAACAGCCCTAGCTCTCTCAGGCCTATGCTCAGTCCATATTTATCTGATTTCTGAGACTGGAATGGATATTGCTCAGACATCAGTAAATAACATTATATCTGTTCTTATACGTAACAGTGGCAACCTTACCTGGTTTTCAGTTATCGGTGGAAAGTCACATATATCATTTTGTGAAGCCTTCTGGGCTCTACTGAAAAAATTAAAGAATTGTACAGACAAAAAAGGAAAAAAAAATTGACTAGTATTTCTCCTATGTTTAGATCACTTGATATTTTTTTTTTCAATGAAATCCAGCAAATGAGGCTCTGCTTTTTAACCATTTAAATTGTAAATGTCAAAACTTATGAAAAACATGTGCAGTAGTCATTACAGCACTAGTAAATTCTTTCTTGCCTGGTTATTTAGAGTGCTGTTTGCACCCTATAAATACAAACTTGTAACCTGATTAGAGACTTTGTTTTCATTCTTAGGTGGGCTGGACTTGCATGTCAGACACTGGGTTTAGGATAAGTACTATTTACCAAAAAGCTTATTAAGGCTCCAAAGTTAGAAATGAAGTTTTATGAGAAAGATAACGTAAAGGAGGGAGGTTAGGTTTCCTTGTTCTGCCTCTCCTTTTGTACCAGCTGCCAGTGTCCAGGTGCTTGTGACAGTTAATCAGAATTTCCTTTGAATATCACAGGTCCATGTTAGTCTTATCAAAGCAGTTTATTACAAAATATCTAAAAATTCTCATTCCTATAACTCAAACAGCCAAAACTTAGAGAGGGTGAGAGACAAAAGGACTCAAATTAGCAATGGGATTGTCTTTCTCCTTTCTTAACCACTCAATGAGAAGTGTGAGTGCAGCTGAAGTATAATGATTGTGAGGAATGCAGGAAGAGAGGTTTGAACTAGTCAATAAGAAAAGGATAAGAGTTCAAAGTAGTGGATTTTGCCTACAAATTTCTCCTACTTTACCTAGTATTGAAATTTATATCAGAGATGGGAGTCTTCAGTTGTTTCCAAAACTGAAGTTATCTTACCTCTGTTGAACAAGAATGTTAAAAAATTTTCAAAACAGGCAGTAGTTGCATGACTTACACAATTTTATTGCTATGTTTTGTTTTAGAGCACACAAAGATATTCACACAAGTTTGTGGGGGTTTTTTTTGCACCTAACCATATATTAAAAATCAAACATCAGCTGAAAATCTACACTTAAATTTAAGTTAGGTGTTAAAGTAGAAGTAAAAACACTGTTAGTGGGCCAGAAAACTTTAGGCTAGCATAATTTCCTTTGGAGCATTCTTTCACTACTGCCAACTAAGCTGTCATGATATATGCTAACAGTAAAATATGACACAGAAAAACTTAGTGAAATATGTTACCAGGAATGTTTATCTTCTTGTCTTCTGAAGGCAAGAAAAATGAAATATGGGTTGTTGACAAATCACTACTAATTTAAAATTGCAAAGTGCATTATTTTATGAACTAAATATACTTACACATATTAATAGATTTGAATTAAATATTTAAAGCAATAGCATTTACTGAAAAGTATGTTTTAGTTTTTTAAATAAGCAGATAAAATGCACACATTACAGTGAGAGCTTTGAAAAAAATCTGTTATTTTACTGTTCTCTTTTTTCAATAATTCAAACACTAATAGCTAAAATCTAACAACAGAAGTTCAGACAATGATTCTACTACTCCCTTGGCGACCTTTAAGACCTTGGTTTCAGTCACTAATCCTTATGCTAACAGACCTCCCTCTATTACTGGGAATGATATCAGAAGCTTCCATAATTTCTCTGTAAGAAATATAACATTATCTGAGCAAATTCAATATTAATTGCATGTTTCACTTCAAATGCTTTTTACCATCAACAGGTTTTTCACTATCGTCAACTAAAAATGTCAACCATATTGCATAACCTACAGAGCAGAAAAAAGAGCAAATCTGATGGAAATGCAAGATTTTCTATAAAAAAACCTTATACTTTCTTTACATAATACAAATTATCTGAGACAGCTTATATTAAAATGGTGTATTATTCTTCAACTGCCCTTTGTTTCTATGAAACATAAGGTTTTGAAAACAACAGCGTATAAATGCCAGTTTCTCCAACAAAGAATGGTGATATTTCAGCACTGCTACAAGAATCAAGACCAATGTCCAGATTTTAGTTTGTATGAAACACTTAGGTATGATAAGACTGACCCATTTTCATCCCATATAAACCTAATCACTAGGACTTGAATCAAGGTCATTCCCTTTTCAACAGTGTCAAACTAAGTACCTGAAAATTTGCTTAGACACACAAAATTCAAAGAACCAGGGACAAAGCCAATTCATTCCACCATTATACATTTTTTGATTCACTGGAAGTGCACAGTGCCATTATTTGACAAGTATTTCCTGGGGAAATAACTTGTTCAAAGCTAGGGGCTGTATACCTTCTCTAAACCACCACACAGAGTATGCACTTCAAAACATACCATTACAGAGGAGGTGTTAGGCCATGCTCTCTGTTCTCATACATATGGTCTCATTAAGAAAACTTCATCTCTTAACATCCCTGGAAAACCCTCTTTCAATAGTCAACTATTTATTACAGTTCTTGGAATGAATTAAAAACAGCTCTGCAAACAGCTTTCTTCAGTCTCCAGTACAAAGTAAAGCAACCAGCTGTGCTTTTTCTTTCCCAGTCCTCTCCTTCACTCTTTAGTTCTTTGAGTGTCCACTTTCACATTGCATGCGAAGAAGAGTTTGGCCCAAAACAGGCAGATCTCCAGCCCTCACCTACTTAATAAGCTAGTATCTTGGGAAACGTACAAGCCAAAATTGCAAGATTATGTTGTCACTTTTATTACCTAGAGCAGGCAGGGTGGCCAGGTCCCTAAGGGTATGCTGGATGGCTACAACTGAAGTTAAAGAGCAGCTCCTGATAAAGACGCTGCTCCTGTCAGACAGGGATCTATGAGAGGCTGATAATCTAACACTAATGAGAGGCCTTCCCCCCCCCCAAAAAAAAAAAACAGTGCAG